>CM024616.1:55739843-56456911 GCA_014182575.1 Eucalyptus decipiens
ATTACGAAAAATTACAAACTGATACATCTATGACAATTGAAAAGTCAAATACTAAATTGGTAAACCCATTAACTATCACAAGTCAATCAATTCAGTAATTTGATAATAAAATTTAAAAGAAACTAATATAAAGTAAATTTATCACAAATGTACCAATTTTAGTTTTTGGTGGTCAAAAAATTAGTTTAGAGTATATTTGTTGCCGGTATCTCAATTTGGGATTCTACATGGCATTAACCCTATAAAATAACCCCTCGTTCTCATGTAACTTACTTTGATATATGCATAATGACTCATTAATTTACATAGGACAGAGAAGAAACATACTAAACTACGGATAAGTGAAATTTAAATGTGTTAATATGTGAAATCAAACATATGTTGTTTGTCTATCGATAGATATATCTAATTCTTATTCGCCAAACTCAAATCATGAGCAGTATTTTTTATTTTCTTCTTATTAGATTGACCCTTTTATTTTTAAGAAATTGAGCTCCGATTTATATAAGCCAGCGACTTCTCCCTCGCTATTTTAATCGACCGTGAACTCCACCAAAAGGCCAAATATAAATTGGCCCTTTATGTTCTTAGGGCACATGGTATTTTATATGTAGGTTTGGGCCACAACTACAACCGCTTCATCGACATCTTGGGTAAGTTTTTTGAATTCAACCTCTCTTGAAGCATGAGTGACTAAATGCGAGACGACCTGCTCCCATTCCCCGATCGCATCATGTTTCGGATAATGTTCGAGTGGTACATGAGTGCCCATCTGCTCGACGAATCCATTGGGGCGTACAACAGGCTCAATAAGTTTGGTTTGGAGGGTGAGACGGGTTATTACATTTTCGTCGACGCATTGTGTGAGGACAAGCATGTGGTGGAAGCTCAGGACTCTATTTCAGGAACAACAAGAACAGCGACTTGGGCTTTCATAACCGAACCCTTAGAGCTAAATATAAGGGGCAAGAGAAGCAAGAGCGGCATTACTTTGGTATAATGTTCACTTGAGTATCACAAATTTTAAAAATCAATTACTTGAGTGCCGTCGGAGATTTGCCTCGCTGGAAAATCCAACATGAATGCTGGTCGTCTTATATGATTTCGCCAGCGTTGATGTGGATAATTTTTTAATATTTAAATCATTTTATTATTATTTTTTGAGTTTTTTTTTTATTTTCCCTTTCTTTAGGGCCAATGAGGGTCATCGACGATTCTTGTCAACCATGAGATCCTTGCTCATGGGTGAGGGTCGCCTCACCCATATTTGCCTGCGAAGGCCTTGGGCAAGGGCGCCGTGACCTTGTTGGCCTCGCCTAGGGCCGTTGCGACTACGGGTGAGGCAACCCTCCCCTAATCTAGGCTAAGGTTTCGAGGCCGGTGACCCTCACCGGCCCTAAAGAAAAAAAAGTGAAAATAACAAAAGAAAATTCAAAAAATTCAAAAAAAATCCATGTAGGATCATTTGCCAAAATTGATACTCAGGTGATTGATTTTACTCCAAATGTGGCACTTAAATGAACAAAAAAAAGGTTATAGCACTCTGGTGAACGACGTACGAAAATTATGACACTTCTACCATTCTTATCCTTAAATATCATAATATTTAGTTTAATTTTGAGAGCTAAACTTAAACGTCATAACAATGTGTCATGTCGAATGGTCGGTATGAATGAATCACACATCAATGGTTTCTAACAAAAAGTGACCGAAAGGATTATATTGAGATTTTGGGGAAAGATTTAGGATTAAATTAACAATCTCCAAGTTGAAGCCCTTTCTTTGCAAATTCGATCGATGAACTTTAATCATGCACAAAGCAATGTTAATTTTTTAAGAAATTTGAATATTCACAAACTAGGTAGAGAAATTATAAGTTCATACAAACGTGAAACATGCATGGCAGCCTCTATAAGAACGGATCCTACCAATTCATTCAAAAGAACAAAGAGTCAAAAGGGTAATCATGTTAGTAAAGAATCAAAAGAACAATCATTATAACAAACTATAGCATCACATACATTATATTTAGCAATCAAATGTACTATGGCACCCTCTATCAACTGCACTATAAGATAATATAGACTCACTCACATGAGTAGAACTTATTATCGTGTATTAGAGATCACACATTATATCCTTTTGCACTCTTAACTCTTTCACAATCTTTTGCAATCTTTCAACACTTCGTAATCTATCAATCATTTATATTATATCCAATCAAGTTGTTTATATTTGACATTACCTAGTTTGATTTATATGTATACCCATTTGCGTCTTTTTCATGTATATATATAATGTTCGGCAAGTGGATTGTTTTGGGTTGTTTTATGTTATTTATTTTTTATTTATTTTTTTTGGCCTTTAGAAACTTATTTTCTAACCAAAAGGCATCTTTTGTCGGCAAGAAAATGAATGACACTACTTGATTAATTTTGATTGCCCACTAGATAGGATTATAAAGCAGTGGATTATTCTCAATTATTGAATTGCTTGTCGATGTATAACTAAGCGACTCTAAAAATCCATACCAACTCTTAAATCGAAAAAGATGAACATTTTATGTATCGACCATTATTCTTCTTCTTCTTTTTCCTCTTTTTCCTCTTTTTTCGGTCGAAACCACCCTATTTATAGCAAAGACTATTCATGAACATGCAATTAGACTTTAACATGGTGGAAATAAAAAGCTTTGTTGAACAATCAAATTCGAATATGTTTGAACAAACAATGAATCAATGATCAACTTAAGGAATTTTAGGAACCTCAACTACCATCTCGTGGGCAAAGCTTTATCCAAAACTCGTTGACACTATAATTTACATACATATGCGGCATTTATTTAAGCTAAACGCTGGCATAAATCTTCTAAACAAAATGGCAGACTTCAACTTTAGGTATGAATATTATATTAAAATTCACAAGCTAGAGACACAAAGAAACATAAAAAATAGTGCACGGGATTGAAATAAAAACTAAAAAAAAATACAAGAACGTCTCGAAAGTCCTTACGAAGTTTAAAACATGAAACATTTTCATCTGCAATTCATTGTAATTAATGCGGAACAGGAATATCAATGGTGAGGATCAAGGCTATGTTGTGTAATTTTGTCTTTAAATTCACAAACTCACATTGGCAACATCAACTCATCTTTGTAGCAAAAACCATTTGTTCTATATATAAGCCAGCGACTTCTCCCTGGTTATTTCAACCAACCCTGAACTCTACCCGAAGGCAAAATAAAAACTGGCTCTATACGTTCCCAAGGCACATGGGTTGAGGAATCATTACTCCTTTTCACGTATATATATTCTCCTTGTCAAGGGTCTCAAAAAGAAACACACACGTACGCGCGTTTATATATATATAATAGTCTTAACTGTATTATCGGGGCATAAATATTTTTAAAAAAATTAACCCAATAGAAAGAAATGGAAAGAATTATCTCTCATGAATTGAGTTTAGTGAATAATAGCGATAGGCACACAGCATATATTTGATTTTACATATTAACAACTTTAGATTTCCATATTTAAATCACTTATCCATAGTTTAGTATGTTTCTTCTTTGTCCTATGGAAATTAGCAAGTCTTTATGTAAATATCAAATTAAATTACCTGCTGTCTGTTCATTAAAAGAAGGGGAAAATAATAAGAACGATTAGCCAATTTATAAGTATATATATTCTAATCCTATCAATATAGGAACATAGTTGTTAAATGGTTCGTAAAGTGTTTAATATGCATGATCATAATGCACCGAGTTGTTATTATTATTATTGTTGTTGTTTTCCATTTGCTATTTTCTTCCAATTTTGTTTTCCATTGTCCGAAAACAAAATTGATCGTAGCGTGGGTTCCAGAGGTGGGACCAAGGGTTGTTTGGCACGTTTTTTAACCAATTGGCTCTGGCGGGGCATGCTCGCTCATGTCTTTATTGAAGTAAAAAAATTAAGATCCGTAATACAAAAAGAGGATGAGCACCGTACGTTTCCCACATTTAACCTCCACATGCCGCTATATGGCAATATCTATTTGCTTCGTACCCATCACAATGGCTTAAATATTTCCTAATCCTTTAATTTTAAGCATAGAAATGCCAGTATTTGTGCAAGAACAATTACCCTCCAATTGCTCCAAGAAGAATTTTCATTACTCCAGTCCCAGATCAAAATTGTGTTTGCAAAGGAGAGGAAAAGAAGCAAATGAGAAGCAAATGAAGGAGAAAAAGAAGAAGAAAGAAAGCGAAGAATTTTTTAATTACTTATAGAAAATAAAATATCCTTAAAATTTTACCTGCTCCTGGGGGATTGTTTATCTATTATTTTAATATTGCGAGTCTCTCAATTCTGTTTCCACAGAATTTGAGGTATCCGACTTTAGATCTCTTCAATTACTTGAAAAGAATTCTCCTATGACTTATCCAATCGTGTAATATCTGGCAATTATTTTGTCTCCTTGAGGCGTCTGATTTTAGATCTCTTCAATTAGGATAGCTTGAAAAAAATTCTCTTACGACTTGTTCAATCCTGTAATGTCTAGCAATTATTTTGTCTCATTAGTCTCTTTGTAATATATTTGTAATATATTTGTAATATATGCATGGCTTTAGCGACGGATCTGACGCAATCCTAGAAAAAGCCACCTTCATCGCCAAGCAACTCGCCTCCGCCGCCGACCCCACCCACTCCTCCACATCCGCTCCTCCTCCACCACCAGTCCCACCTCCTCCTCTCCTCCTTCTTTTCCACCCACCACCTCCTCCCACCTTCCCATCCCCCTCCCACTGCCCCTGCCTTCACTGCCGAGAACTCCTCCTCCTCCTCCTCCTCCTCCACCGGCACCACCGAGCCAATGCATGTTGGGGACAATGTTGACGGCGAGGCCGAGGAGAATTCCAAGGCCATGATCGACCAGGTGGAGGAGAGGATGAGGAACTGCTTCATCAAAAACAAGAGGCCCAAGTGGCCGCTCTCCCCGTGCTAGGAAAGCTCGAGACTTTATGGGATATCCGGAGGTTTGAAAAAAAATAATAATAAAGCTCCGGATGGATCGAGGCTTTGAGCTGTTGGCAAAATTGGAAGTCAATAAGTCGTAGTTTGCATAACCAATCATTAAATAATAATAAAAGCGTTGGGATCCTACCTCTTCTTCCAATCGCTGTATCTTATCATTATTCCTCTCAAAGCATTTCTTTCATAGTTCCAACTAATTTGCAATTTTTCAGTACTTTGTAATCTATTGATCATATTGTGTAAACCTGCACACTTTTGTCATGTTCGGAAAGGGGATTTTTTTTTTTGTCGGTCCTACTCTAATCCTATTCTAACACACACGCTCAAACTTTTGCCCTGCCTCCTTGCAGGGCGTGTGGATTGGTTTAGGTCGTTTTATGCTTTTTTCTATCCTTGACTTATTTAGCAACTTCTCTTCTAAGCAAAAGACATTTTTTGAAGGCAAGAAAATCAATGACACTCCTTTATTGAGCGGCTTCCAGTATACCTGTTAATTTTGATTGCCTGTTGGATTGGATTATAACACAGTGGACCATTCTCAATTATCGACCTATTTGTCGATGTACAATGGAGTGACTCTAAAAATCCACACCAACACTAAAATCGAAAAAGATGAACATTCTATGTGTGGACCACCCTCATTATAGCAAGACTGGTCATGTTAATAAAAGTGCAAATAGACTTTAATATGGTGTATATAAAAAGGCTTGCTTACTTGAACAATCAAATTCGAATATGTTTGACAAACAATGTATTATTGATCGACTTAAGAGGAATTTTAGGAACCTCGACTACCATCTCGTGGGCAAGGCCTTATCCAAAAGTCATGGACACTGTAATTTACATACATATGCGGCGTTTATATAAGCTAAGCGTTGGCATAAATGTTCTAAACAAAATAGCAGGCTTCAAAATTAGGAATGTAATATTAAATTCGAATTCACAAGCCAGAGACACAAGAAACTAAAAGTAAGGAAAATGCAAGAATCATCTCGAAAGTCCTTGCGAAGTCTAAATCAGAAAGGGATTGAAACGAAAAATCATGAAAAATTTTCATGTTTACCATTCACTTTAATTGATGCGGAACGGGAATATTAATGGTAAGGATCAAGGCTATGTTGTGTAATTTTGTCTTTGAATTCATGAACTCACATAGGCAACATCTCCTCATCCCCGCAGCAAAAATCATTTGTTTTATATCATTATAGTAATGACTAAAATAATTAAGACAAATATATAAATGAGAGATATGTGCATATTTCTTTCTGAAACGAGTTGAAAGTCCGTTGACAAGGAGATTTCATATAGGTGAAAAGGAGCAATAGTTCCTAATCCCATGTGCCTTAAGAACATAAAGGGCCAATTTATATTTGGCCTTTTGGTGGAGTTCATGGTCGATCAAAATAGCGAGGGAGAAGTCGTTGGCTTATATAAATCGGAGCTCAATTTCTTAAAAATAAAAGGGTCAATCTAATAGGAAGAAAATAAAAAATACCGCTCATGATTTGAGTTTGGCGAATAAGAATTAGATATATCTATCGATAGACACACAACATATGTTTGATTTCACATATTAACACATTTAAATTTCATTTATCCATAGTTTAGTATGTTTCTTCTCTGTCCTATGTAAATTAGTGAGTCATTATGCATATATCAAAGTAAGTTACATGAGAACGAGGGGTTATTTTATAGGGTTAATGCCATGTAGAATCCCAAATTGAGATACCGGGAACAAATATACTCCAAACTAATTTTTTGACCACCAAAAACTAAAAATGGCATATTTGTAATAAATTTATCTTATGTTAGTTTCTGTTAAGTTTTATTATCAAATTATTGAATTGATTGGCATGTGACAGTTAATGAGTTTACCAGTTTAGTATTTGACTCTTCAATTATCATAGATGTACTGGTTTGTAATTTTTCGTAATATTAATATAATTTAACGGAAAACTAACACAAAGTAATTTGTTACAAATGTATCGATTTGAGGCTTTTTGTGATTAATTTGGATTAAATTTATCATATGTATGCCAATTTTAGATTTTTGGTAATAAAAATTAGTTTTGGATAAATTTATTATAAATGTACTAGTTTGAGGTTTTTTGAGATATATATTATAGGAACAAAGTTGTCAAATGGTTCGTAATGTGTTTAATATGCACCACCATAATGCATCGAGTTTTTTTTTTCCTCATTTGATCTTTTCTTTCAATTTTGTTGTCCATTGTACAAAAACAAAACCATAAAGTTGTCTAGCATGTTGGGAGACCAATTGGCTTCGGTTGGGCATGTTTGCTCATGCCTTTCTGTTGAAGTAAAGAATTAAAATCCGAAAAATCAAGAAGAAGATGAGCACTGTATCTTTCCCACATGCAACCTCCATGCACTGCCGTATGGCAATATCCATCTGCTGCGTACCAACCAGGGCACTATAAATATTCCCTAGTCCCTTAATTTTAAGTATAGAAATGCCAGCGTCCGCGCAAGAAGGGTTATTAACGGATTTGGTACTCCGATATTTTAAAAAGTGTTGCTTGAGGATTCTGAAACTCGATGATTGCAGAGTTTGACATCTATTGTTAGCATATTTAGTACTCTGACATTTTATGAATGTTGCTTGGGAGGATTTTGAAACTCGATGTGTGTAGTCTCTAGCTCACATGTTGTTAGAGGATTTAGTGTAATAACGTTTCGAGAAGTGTTGCTTAGAAGAATTCTCACATAAGTTGATGCATGGTTAAGGAAATACAATGAATACTATAATGGCGAAAAGCTAATTAGGGGTGGTGGAGATACACTTTTTGCCCTTTTCAATTAGCTTAAGGAAAGTGTTTGGAAGGGAAGTATCACCACGTAAAAGGAAAACAAACTTTGGCTTGTTAGGGAAATCCCTTATGATGTTTTGAAGATGACAAAATAAATCAAAGGCTACTAACATGTATGATGGTTAAGTAATAGACCATGCAGATTATAGAACATGTAAAGGATATTGTCAAAGTGTGAAGACGACCCCGGAAGACTGAACGTAACTCATGTCCAAAGTATATTCGAAGATATCCGGACTTACGTGTCAAAGTCCGAAGACCGCCGACTCAAGACTCAAAGTCTGAAAACTGCCAGACTCAGATTGTAAAGTCTACAGACTCAGACTTTACATCCAAATTACGATGAATCGTAACTCAAGCCCAATCATACAACAGCTAGTGATCTGGTTTGGATTCCACACCAAGATTGATTTGATTGATTCAATCTAATTGATTGACGATTGAATCTTGAAGGAAACCAAGATTTCGTTTGTATGGGCGATCGGAATCAATTTGGGATTTTACCTTTGTCACTCAACGGCTACCAAATCTTCTAGATACGTAACTGTCCAATGGGTATATTGGAAGACGATTCTCCGGGATGCTGTCCAACGGGTAGTTTGGAAGTGGAGGAGTATTTAAGGAGATGAAGGACCGATGAGCAAGTAAGAGACGGAGCGTAGAATTTATATTTCCAAAGTCTGAGCGATCTTCGATTATACACTTGTCTTTGGAGAGCTTAAACGTTTGTAATCGTGAGAGAAATACCAAAGGAGTGACTTAGTGAGATAGTGTGATCTACTACTAAGTGTCTGCACTCGAAGTTGTAATCTCTTGTTGATTGCATATTGGAATCCAGCCAAGAAGGCTGTCATCGTGGGAGAGTGGACGTAGGCTTGGATTAAGCCGAACCACTATAAATCTTTTGTTCTTATTCTCTTCCCTAACTCCTTTATTTTGTTCATACTAGCGCTCTCATGGCTTCATACGTAAAAGCAAATAAGATTAGGTTACAAGGTCTCTGTTGACAAAATAATCGATTTAATTGCACAATGAATTATAGTTGGAGGATAAAAAGATACTTGACTTGAAAGAATATATATGAAACTCAAAATTATATTCTTAATATTGCCAACTCTTTGTGTATGGCGTGGGTAGACAATAGAATCTTCCTTATCATCGTTCTCGGATCAGAGAGTTTATAAGATGTTTATCAGAGTATAAAAAACACTTAACTAGATGAATGATTAAGCGCGTTAAAGAAGAAATCTATTACCAGTGCCTTAAAAGAAGTCAAACTAACCAAGAAGAGCATGAAGTCTTAATCAAAAACGAAAATAAGCGAGTCCCACTCTCCAAATGTGAATTTTCTATCATTAGAAGTTATTTCTTTAGTATTTATGTAGGACGATGTTAACATGTACCAAGTTACTCAAGAGCTTGAGCTCAAGCTTGTTAACATGTACCAAGTTCCACATCCTACCCATGGAATTCATCCAATCAAGTTTGTTAACATGCACCAAGTTTCGCATCCTACCCGCGGAATTCATCCAATCCCGTGCCAAAATCAAGAAAAAAAGTTGAATATGTCTCGAACTTAAGCTGCACAAGCAACGATGTGACTGATGATCCTTGTTGTGCTTAAGCAAATGCAAAATGACATGAGAATGTATTGCATGCGCATCTAATATAGATGCATGGCAAACTAAAAGAGAAGGTACTAAAAGCAGACGCAGACATAAATCTATATCGTGAAAAATTGTTCAAGCGATTCCCCGTACAGGACACTCTCAATTTCCCATACTATGACCTAGTCTTTGAATTAAAAGCTAAGCACTTAACACGTCGACCCTCCCAGTGACTAATTGCAACACTAGTACCAACACTAGCACCACTAACTCGAGGGGCTTAAGCCAACCCACCCTCCATAGTAAAAAAATGGCCAAATAGAGAGCCCCGAATGCAAGTCATAATAGTTTGTCCATGGCTAGCATCATTGGCATCCCCGATAGCAGGTCCTGCCGTTGTTGCTCTAGAGCTGGTGCACTGCTTTCGGCTCCGAGGACAGTAGTCGGGTCCTGGTGTTGTCGCTCACCATTTTCGGCTCCAGAGAGAGGGATGGGGTTGAGGCTAAGTTCAGGTTGTGACCCGACTTCTTCTTATGCCCCTTCTTCATTGGGCAAGGGAGGGTCCTCTTCTTCGGTAGTTTTCGAAATATTATATTGATATAATTCAGAGGATCTAAGAGATTAACTATTGCTCAAGTGTGATACGAAGCGAGAATCAAGAAAAGATCAAATCTTGTCAAACCCACACACCGGTGTAACAGCAACAGAATAAAAGCAATCTGATGCAAATCTTTCTTCACGGGAACAAACAGTGTTTCTTACATTAAGAAAAAAAAAAAACAAGAATGACCCACGACGGTGATCCAACTCGAATCTTATTCTGGGAAATTGAGCGAGAAAATGATGCATAATGGAAAAATAAAGAGGTATCCTTTCCCCTTACCCTTTTCAGACATTTGAGAAGAGAAGTGATCTTGTGGAAGTTCGTTCATGTCCACGTGGATTGTTCCTCCCTCATATTCTAGTCGGATATTTTAAGGCGATGTTTTAGGGTGTGCATAACAAAATTTCTAAAACAAAAATTGATTTCTAGTCATAAATTGATTTCTCAAGCTAAAAATTTTAGTTTATGATTTCTTCTTCAAATCTATTTATAGAATAGAAATCTGTTATAAAAATAAAAAAAAAATCAAATTGCGTTACTAAATGGATTTCTGTTCTATACCTATTCTAGGAAACAGAGAAACAGAGAAATAGAAAAATAGAAATTTTATCATGCGCGCTCTTAGAGTGATTTTAGGAAAAATAGGAAGAAAGGAATGCAAACAATGTCTCTTGAATTGAATCACAACAAGAATGACCAAGATGGTGATTGAACGCGGATAGAATGTGTAATATTTGACTTAGTCTAAAGAGTAGGGCCCACAAGTAGAAAAGAAAAGAAGAAGAAAAAAGAGAAAGGAAAAAGGAGGAGGAGGAGAGATCGAGAGTCTTCGGGAGAGAGGAAGAAAAAGGGGGGAGAGAGAGAGGAAAGAAAAGAGAAAAAAAAAGTGGAAAAAGGGGAGAGAGATAAAAGGAAAAGAAGGAGGCACGTTCGGGCAGAAGGAAGAGGGAGGAGAGAAATGAACAGAAAGAATGCTATCTCTTCTAAATAATTTTTAAGTTCATGTTTTCAAAATGATAAAAATTTGATATTTTATAAGTTATGAATAAGCATGTTTATTGCATTAAGAGGATACTTAACAATTTTCTTACAAAAGCTGACGAATGGCTAGACACAATGAATACAACTATTTTAGGAGAAGAACGGCTAGAGTGCCATAACTTTTGTATGATCTCATATGGCGCTCACTTGACGGCTATAATTTTTTTTTTTTTTGGGCTCGCTTACGTGCCACATCGGAGTAAATTCAATTATTTGAGTATTCTGACAAATCATCATACATGGATTTTTTAAAATTTTTAATCTGTTATTTTTTCTTTACTTCTTTTTTAAGGGCTGGTGAGGGTCACCAACGACCCTTGCTAGCCACAAAACTCTCACCAAGATTAAGTGGCGGCTGTCTTGCCGTCACCCATGAATATCCTCGCCAGATTTGGATGAGGCAACGAGATGTGGGCCCTAGGTGGCATTACGACCTCGCTGGCCGTGGGCCAAGCCACAACTAAGCGAGGGTTTCACAGTTGGTGAGAGTCGCTAGTGACCCTTGTGGAAATAAAAAATTCGAAAAAATAACTTAAAAATATTTTGAAAATTATAATAAAATTATCAATGTTAGAGTCGGCAAAGTCACATAGGACGACCAGCATCCACGTCAAATTTTATGGTGAGCCAAATTGCCAATGACACTCAAGTGATTTGATTTTTCAAATTTGTGATATTCAATTAAGTAAAAAAAATATATATATATATATAATATTACGACACTAAAGTGAGCACAATACGAATGTTATAGCATTTTTTTTTTTTTTTTTTGCCCCACCTATTTCCCTCACATTCCCATATAAAGTTTGTCCTGCACTGTTATTTTCCCATAGAATAAGCTTTTTTTTTTTTTTTGTCCAAATCAACCCTCAACGTCAATAAAAACATCATAACTCTAGTTCGCAAGTTGTAGACTGACCTTATGGCAAATGGTGTAACTCATCGTTAATGTTTGAAAACATATCCTTTTTCGACCAAAAAAGTTGTAGACTGTTCGCTTTACATGAGAAGATAGTCTCAACTTGTTTCCGGATAATTCTGTGGAAAGTCACTGAACTTAAATTTCAATAGTCGAGTACAACCGTCTTTTATTTTCTTTTTTCTTTTTTTAGGGATTAATGCATTTTAACTGCAATTGGACTCATTCTTTGGTGAAATACTGATGAGATGGCAGCTTGCTATCGGTATGACTTATTGAAAAATTTTTACATATCTATTTGCATTTTCCTAGAATACTGAATGAAATGAGATCTAAAGAAGTTAATTGTAAAATAATTGGCACATTAAGCAAATGGAATTAAAGATCAGTCGCTCAATTGCAAAAACACCGAATTTCATGATAAAATGTCTTTATGCACTTTTTCTTTGAGTGCCTTTCCTTAAAAACTTTAATACCAGGAGAAACATTTTAAATTTTAAACATTCTTAGAAAATTTCGAAATGACTCTACATATTGACATTTGTATGAACCGAAAAGTTTCAAGCATTTGAACTCGAGTTATTTGTTTCAGATCTAAAAATTTTGCATTATTAGGAAAAAGTAAAACTTTGTTCTTCTAAAGAGGGGAAACATAAATAATATACCTCATCTTTTACCTATGGATCCTCGACATAAAATACCCAGTGCATGCAGATCCACGAGAATGATATGAGAAATTGTTTCGTCGGTGCATATATTATTCAAGCATCAGAATAAAATTTTCCAACCGATAATAACGGGGAAGAGCTTGTTAGCGGCAGTGGATATAAACTTTTGGCTTTTCCGATTAGATGAAGGAAAGTTTTCGGAAGGCGTAGCGTCCTCTATGTAAAAGCAGATCAGATTTTGGCCTTCAGCTTCCTATTTTAGATAGAGCACTCATCTCTTTTTTCCTTATCCTCTCCAAACTTATTCGGTTCGCCCCTATAAATCTCCATTCTTTCCCCACTAACATCCTCGCCAACTCTCTTTCCCCGTCTCTTGTTCTTCGCTCTCGATGATCATCAGAAACACTAGAAAAGAAACAAAAGCCTCGATACAATGTGGCGCGCCGCAGGCTCGTCAGAGTACCTCGCCATAACTGGAGGATTTTTCAAGGATGTCAAGCTCGCCAAGAAGGCATGGATTTGGTCTACTCAGAAGTGCGTCAAGTTCTACGTTTCTCCGGTCAATTACACCTTCGAGCTGCGGGATGGGTGAGCAGAGAAGCTCCCCTTCTTCATCCATGCCGTCTTCACCATCAGCCCTCGCGTCACCGACCACAAGAGCCTTCCTCCTCTATGCCAAGCTTTTTGCCTCCCACGTTAAGCCGTCGGTCCGTGTCAAGGACGTCATCCAGGATATCATACAGGGCCAGACCTGCGTCCTCGCCGCCTCCAAGACCATGGAGCATATCTTCAACGAAGTCTTGGAGAAGCTCGAGTTGAAGCTCAACCATTTTGGATTGGTGATTTACAAGGCCAACCTGGTCCGTTTTCTTTTTCTTTTTCTTTTTCTCTTTTTGGCCCTAATGATACATCTTCGCTGTTTCCTTTATCGCTTAACGTTCCTATGTTGGGTAGTATTTAGGTCTAAGTAGGCTGATTCCATTCGTTTTTCATTGCTTCTTTGTTTGGAGCGTCTGTCACTTTTTTTTTTAGATAGGCTTAAGATGCATTTAGACTTGTTATTATGGCTGGTGCGTGTGATACGAGTGATTCTGTGTTCTTGCGATGTGGATCAGATATTTTACTTTTTTAATTTTCTGTTACAAAATGTTTTATAGTGACCAAATCTTCTTATAACATGAAGATGCCACCAAGGCCAAGATAAAAAAAAGGTGCAGATAAAGGTCACGGGGACAGTGAAAATCTTTAAGAACCAAAAGAAAGCCGAATTGGCTGAAGCAAATGCACGGCCTCAGTCGTCTAAACTGGCCAAGGTGGAGTATCTTGTTGAGTTACTTTTGTGGAATTTCTGCAAGGTTGTGATGTTAATGTAGAGAAGCTTTATGCTTGTCTTCAAGCAAAGACAATAAAAAGACTGTATCGAATCAAAAGAGGATGAGCTAGGCATTGGGTTTTCACAAGTTGCTTTTCTTCATTGTAGGTGCTAGAGGCAAACTGGGAACTCTATAAGAACGAGAGGATGGCGAAGGTGCAAGAGGCGACAGTGGACGCAACCTTATATGCACGCTAGCAAGAAGATGAGAGAATACAGGCGCTAGCACAGGCGCAGGTCATAGGGGCGCTTCTCAATTCGGCAGTGATTATGGTTCAATGAGGAACTACGTGGACTGGCCAGGGGGCTTGCACCGAAGATCAGCATCGGAAGTGATTGAGGGTGGGACTAGTGCAGCGATTGAGGGTGGGACTGGTACAGTATGGTGGTGGGTTGTGTTGCTTACGTATTTTGATTTCTTTTGTTGGACCGGTGCAGTATAATATTTAAGAAAGTTTTGACTTGTTTGTACATTATGGTTACATGAGACGATGTCTTCAACGTTTGAAAGTGTTCATATTTGTGTTCTGCCATAATTTTTCATAAAACTATGGTGTGCATTTACTTCATCGTCTGGAATGTGTTCTTTTACTTGCATTTTATATTATTCATGGAAAGATGAACAAAACTAGATAGGGATATTCCTTGAAGTACACTGTTCTTTTATCACTCTTTTTTCATGATTCAGACGCTAAAACTGAACTATGGCAGCAGTGGATGCTACTTCTAACATATTCTTCCATTACGATAATAAGAAAAACATATCTCTGGCTTGCTCTTTGATGGTTATTGACATTTAAATATTGACTACTCATTTAGTGATAATTTACATAGAAATTTAGGAATTAAATTTTAGTCCCTAAACAAAAATAATTCTCATCAAACTGCCTAGCATATAGGTATCGAGAGCATTTCATTAATAATAATAGAGTTTATTAAAATTTCAATAATTACTAATTATTAAATTATTTTTATTAGCCATCTTCTCTTCCAGAATTGTTGAGAAGTTGCTCTTCACGATCGGTTGACTAGGCAAAGCCTCTACTCGAGCATACCCTTGTTTTGAGCAAGAAATAACCGACAATGTTGATTGTCCGTCGAAATAGATTTGAGTTTGTGCCAGCTCGTCTCACTGCCTGTGACCGTGGGTTTAAAGGCTAGTTGGAGCTTAGGTTGTAATAGAAGTTAAAAATAGTCTAGATGCCTTCCTCAAATTAATCCCACACAATGTGTTCGACGATTTGGGGGAGTCGGATGCGTGATTCTTAACTTGTGTCTCTTGACCATGTGAGAAGTGAACCTATCTTCTTGTTCCTCCGTCCTGTGTCGTTTGATTCTATGGATTTCTTTTAATGGTATGAAAATAACCGAAGTCGAGGTCATGCTTGTCCGTCAAAACAATCCACCAGATTTTGTAATACAACTATCAAATATATCCCAGTCATTTAATCTTTTCAAAGGAAAACACGTATGCTCCCTCTGAAATTTTAACTATAATATCCTTGTCGCACAATTGTTTTAACTACAATGTCCACCGTAAAATGAAGCTTTTCACCAAGTTGAATACATCTTGCTGACCATAAGACTGGCCATTGAGCCCATCTAGTCCACCTCTATAGTCACTTCCGCTATGAAAGATTCATTCAAATCATCCAAAAACAAGCTAGGGCATTGATCACCGGCGGGCGATTTAAGTTTTCGACATCAGATTTCTTTGGTAAATTTCTACATATATATTTTGTTTCTCTTATGTTCTTGACACCATGGTAAAGAGAGCAAAGACATTCATATGACATTTTTAAGGAATCACAGATATTATTTTCCTGACATCAACAAAGATTTATGCATAACTTACTACTTTAAAAGACGGTGAAAATAATTATGCAAAAGCAAAAAATTAAGAAAAGATTTGCTGGTTGCCCATTTTTTATGAACAGAGGAAATTATAAAAAAAATAAAGAGGATAAAAAATCATTGAAAATATTTAGAAATGCATTTCTGCTCAGAGTGTCAAGTGTGTCTTCTCATCGATGGAAATCTCTGAAGTCTAACATGTGCATTACTCTTCACTCATAATTCATCACCGCAGAAGTGAAAAAAAATAAAAAAAAATCATTATTTGCTTCCCTAAAAAAGATTGATAATTAAATGGCTCTCATATGAAACATGCCGGATTTTCAGCTCATCATTTTTCTAATCGGAATAGCGTATATCGCCCAGGAAAAGGGCCATGTAATCACAGTGCCATCGATGACTCAAACTCAACATAAAGAAAAGAAAGATCAGCAGAATGGAAACGAAAGACATCCAGAAATTGATCACAGAGAGAGAGATCACGGCATTGGTAATGGCTTAATCAGTCACGGTCACGGACCAAATTGATACTCACTCATCAATTCAAATGCACCAGCGATCGAGTAACTCATCGATTATTATTTAGTGTTGTAGTCAACATTGCTATCGATTGTCCAATGATTAGACTAAGTAGTCGGTATAATTCCACCCTGGCACTTGCTCAACACCCCAAAAGTTTGGACAAAAGATAATCTCAAACTCCTTGGACGCGCAGCTAACCTGCGGCCGGGCGAGTCGTACGGATGGCTGTAGTAACCTAGACAGGCATCCTTAAAAAGCCTAGAATACACGTTGGGCTTGCACTTGTCCGGTGTCGCGTACTCGTTCCGGCAACAGTACTCGTCGGTGTTGAAGGCCAAACAGGCGCTCTTGCAAGCCACAACCTTCCCTTCCCCATTCTTCACTTGCAACTCCTCAGGGCACAGGCTGTTCAACGGCTTCAAGCACCCTGGGATTCCGCACTCGGGCTGCCTGGGCCTCGTCTGGACCGAGATTGGAAGGTTGAACCCGTCGACCAGGCTGATGTCATAGAAGCTCGGCTTGGCCTCATCCGCGTGGAGCCAGACCTGGACCAGCGTGGCAGGAGGGGTCCCGATGAGCCCATGGCAACCGAGCTGCCCACAGTCCCCGGTCTCGCAGGTTGGCGGCCTGTTCGACGCGAAACTGCACCCAGTGCGGGCCCAGATCCGCCCTTTCCACCCCGGCGGGACTGGGACGAGTTTTCTGGATGCCCACTGGAGGTGAAACCCTCCTTCCGCGATCACCGGTTGGCCCATGTTGGGAGCCATGGCCGGCCATATGGAATATGGGCATCTGTTGAGAAAATTGAAGGTGACTTGTTCTGCCACTACAGTACTCCCTGCATGATGCCATTACATATTCGTGAAAATTTTCACCAGGCAAACCAGAATTACAGTGATAAATGTAGGCCAAAATTCTTGGCGTGGTGAAATGTGAATACTCGAAAGTAGAGTATGAATTGGCAAAGTACTTATGTATGTAGCATCAAAATGCTGTTCAATGACAAAGAACATAGGAGACACAAGTTCCATTACTTATGCTGTTCGAGAACATATGGATAGTCGAAGGAATCGTTACCGGGCGACAAGAGGAGACCGGTCAGGATGAGTGAGAAAGACGAGACGAGATCCGAGGACTTCATTCTGAACAGAGGATTGAGTAGAGAAAACATGAGGCATATGGTTGCGTTTTATAGGAGGAGAAAACAAAGAGATTGGGGGAGAAAAGAAAATATTAGGTCATTAAATATACCGCGTTGGATGTGCATTGAACCATACACAGGTTGACACGTGGCAAATCAGGCCCACCCGTCAGAAAATCAGGTGCTTTCTCTTTCTCACAAACCATCACTCATGCCCGACTCACTTCTAGCTGTGCTCTCTCTAGTTCTACGAACCACGCCGCCGCCACAGCCTCCGATCCGCCGGGTTATGGTTGCATTTTCTCGAGATTGCGTGCTTCTTCCATTGCACCGCAAGTCTTGACGGGGCACTCTTGAGAGGCAAGAAAAGGCACAAAGCTTTGGACGCCTTAACTTATCCCTCTCTTTGGTAGAAATTCTAGGTCTTGAGTTGACCATTAGGAGCTGGGAGTGCAGAAAATCATCTGGCCAATGAACTGTCAATTGCTTCAAGCATAGAGGAATGATAGAGCAAAGCCATGTATGCAGCACAAAGATGCATTGTCATTCTCGTAAGCATAATTAAAACGAAAAAGGTCCATGCTAAAACAAAATAAAAATAAAAATCCCTGAAAATTAGTAGATGAGAAAAGCTTAACCCGCCATTATTTTTTCCAAAATCAATCGTAATTTGACTTTTATTAGATGTGAAACATCTAAAATTTCTGATTGTAATTCATGCGCAATAAGATAACATATATAACTGACTTATTAGGTTCTTCATTTTAAAACCACAGTAAATGTTTGAGCAATCTTTTATCATAGTTGTGAACAAGTCTTTATGATTTTGATGTTATAGAAATAAGTCAACTTGGTCATTTGGTACATGTTCACATGGTATCAATTAGATGCCAAATTGAAAACCTCCTTTTTAGAGCAACAATTGTATTATTAGTATTGAATAGAAGTTAAAAAAGGATGACGATGGTTTTGGTCTGGCTACTTAGAGGTTTGATTCCTTTCATTTCAAGGAATGTTAAAACCAAAGTAACTATATGAAGACTCTTTTACCATAGTTATGAATTAATGTTTATGACCTTGATTCTATAGGAGTAAGTCAACTTGGGCATTTGGTACTTGTTCATATGCTATCAATCAGACTCCGAAAGAGCAACATGGTTATTGAGAGGTTAAAATGGGGGAGACAATGCGTCTTGATTTGGTTATTGAGAGGTTTCATTCCTTTCATTTCAAGGAATGTCAAAAACCAAAGTGATTATCTAAGGAATCTTTTATCATGGTTGTGAATAATTTTTTTTTTTTTTTTTTTTTGGTTAGGATGGTTGTGAATAAATTTTACTACCTTGATTTTACATAAGTCAACTTGGGCATTTAGTACTTGCTCATATGGTATCAATTAGATGCCAACTTGAGAATCCTCCTTTTTAGAGCAACATTAGTATTATTAGTATTGAGTTAAAATTAAAATGGGGAGACAACGGGTCTTGGTATGGTTATACAGAGGTTTGATCCCTTTTGCTTTAAGGAATATTAAAACCAAAGTATATATCTGAGAATCTTTTATCATGTTGTGAATGAATCTTTACGACCTTGATTCTACAAGAGTAAGTCAACTTGGGTATTCAGCACCTTTTCATCTGGTCTTAAATAGATGCCAAATTTAAAATCCTCCTTTTTAGAGCAACATTGGTATTATTAGTATTGAATAGAAATTAAAACGGGGTGACAATGGGTCTTGGTCTGGTTATTTAGAGGTTTGATTCATTTCGTTTCAAGGAATATTAGAACCAAACTAATTATTCGAGAAATCTTTTTATCGTGGTCTTCAATGAATCTTTACCACTTTGATTCTACAAGAGAAAGTCAAATTGGGCATTTGGTACCCATTCATATGCTATCAATTAGACACCGAATAAAAAACACTCCATTTTAGAGAAACATTAGTATTATTAGTATTGAATAGAAATTAAAATGGGAGACAATAGGTCTTGGTCTTGTTATATAAGGGTTCTATTCCATTCATTTTAAGGAATAATAAAACCAAAGCAATTATCCGAGAAATCTTTTTATCGTGGCTGTGAATGAATCTTTATGACCTCGATTCTACGAGAGTAAGTCAACTTGGTCATTTGGTACATATTCATATAATATCAATTAGATGCCAAACCAAAAACTCTCCTTTTTAGAGCAACACTATTATTATTAACATTGAATAGAACTTAAAATGGGGAGACATGGGTTTTGGTGCGGTTACTCAAAGGTTTGATTCCTTTTGCTTCAAGGAATACTTGACTCTTTGTAAATTATCTGTTTTGATGAGAGTTCTTTGTTTACTTAGCTAGTCCACTATCGAGTAGTACATATATCTTTGATTGGGAAATTGTCCAAAAAGTCCTAGATCTATTGCTTTATCAATTTAGTCCTACACTTTTTTAATTATACCAATTGAATCCTAAACATTTTTCCATGTTTTGCCAATTGAGTCATTTTGACTAATTTTGGAAAGAAATCACCGATATAAATGACATGGACGTGCGCCATCTTATGTGACATAGCCAACGTACATGGACAAGTTTAAATAACATTTTTATATTTTTTGATCTTTTTATTTATATTTTCTTTTTCTTTTCTTTTTCCTTCAATTCTTCCTCTAGCCGGTTGTTAGGCCTTGATTATGGCCAACAATTGGCTAGAGGTGAGGGCCGATGACGTTGACTTCACTTTTGACCTTGGTTTTGCTAGGCAAGGTCGACCTTGCCCTACTTATGGTGAAGCTCACCCAAATTGGCCACCAACACGAGCCTCGTCGGCCCTCACCTCTAGCCAATTGCCAGGCTTTAGCAACTAGCTAGAGGAAGAAGGAAAGAAAAAATTAAAAAGAAAGAGAAAAAAAAAAATTAAAAATTAAAAATTAAAATATTATTAAAAAATGTCAACATTAGTCTTGGCCACATCACATAACCAGCATTCATTTGAGCAATTCCAAACCAAAATTGGGTAGATTAACTCAATTGGCAAAATTCAAAAAGCTTTAGGACTTAATTGTTACAATTAAAAAAATTTATAATCGAATTAAAAAAAAAAAAAATCCTCATCTTTCTGAACCTTCGAGGGGTCGTGTATACATAATCGGCAATTGAGAAGGCCATGGACGATTTTTTAGTACAGAGTTTGCAGAGAAGATAGCGACGATAATTTGGCGCTGGAATGGGGGTGAAATACGTCTCTGAGGTCTCAACAAATAATCTTTGTACTTCAGTGGGCCGCTTGACACCCGTATTATCTGACCAGATGACGGTCATCGTCAATGTAAGCTACGGCTTATATCACTACGGTCCATCCCTTGTTGACTAACAAGACTGCTCTTTCTTTCGAGAGGCCTTCCGTCAAGTCGAAAAGGATCATTGTCCTGGCCCAAGGCTCTGTAGTAAAAGTGGATCTATGTTGGGTTGGCTTTGGTTTCTGCTTCAGTAATGCTTTCGCTGGTGTTCTGGATGGTTTCTGCCACAGAAAGAGAGAGAGAAGCGGAAACGCCTGGTCACCGAACAGTTCATAGCTTTGACAGATCAACACGATTCGGGATCAGCAAAAGGACGAGATTAACTGTGCCAATGAATCATGCGAACTGTCATTTAATTCTACATTTTGTCTACTGGAGAAAAAGACTCAACACGTCACGTCAGGCATCGGAAAAATCAGTATTTGTGATAAACATGCGAGAGAAAATAGGCCTGGTCCAGACGGGTGCGAGCGTGACCATGAAAACGAGACTCCAGTCACTTCCATTTTTCTTCAAAGATTCTTTTCCAACATTTTGGAACATCAAAGACTCTTGCCCTTCAAATTTCTTTCCATGGCAGTTAAAGCAAGTTACAAGTTCTTCTTCCCTTAGATTCGAATATAACAATCATCCCTCCCTCCCTCACTCGGTCTCTCTCTCTCTACAATCATATGAAAATTTGCATCTCCGGCAGAGTTCAGTGTTTTCCTTATCTCCTGTTTACACATTTGAGTTTGTTCCGATGTATTTGGGGAAACAACTTGCGAAGACAAGTTCTATGCTATGCTGACCGTATATAAAAACACAAGAAAACTCTAGCTCAGCTCGTACTGTTGCTAATTCAGTGACATCTAGAAAAGCAATGGGACGTTGAAAGACTTAAAACCGTAGAAACAACCTTTTGGGAGAAATATCTCCTATTGACTAGAGCTAAATCAATCACACGGAATCCAACGGTCAAACGATCAAACTGACTTGTACGAAGCTTTGTTAAAATGAAACAGCTCATGTGATTCAATATATATTTTATACATTGAGTTTGGATTATGAAACTTTGGTATTGCTTTGTATACATGCACATGCTCAATTTGCTTAAAAAAAATATACTACTCACTTTGCTGTGATTGCTCACTCCTCTCTTTTCCAATCTTTTCATGTCTCTTGGTTATTAGCCGTTAGAGTGAGAGCTTTATCAACGGAGACCTTTAGGAGTTGGAATTTAGGTAGTTTGAGGCTATGTCCTTCGGGTGGAAGGACAACCGTGTCATACCCCATTCTGGTAGGATTCAGGGTGTGACAAAAGGAGTTTTATAAATATCTAAGAAAATGTGTCTTCACGGTCGCCCTCGGTAGTGTCATCCTCTTCCATTTTGCTGAACTCCAGGAAGTGAGTGGGCCTGTTGTCCTCGTGATAGTACTCTCTCGGCGTCCCCAGTTTCATTCCGTACTTCATGCTTGATGTGTGCTTCACTCCCATGAAGTTGTAGTTCCAAGGGCCATTATCCGGTATCTAAATTGGAAGGAGATAGTAAAATAGGTAAGTGATTCTGTCATTATGAGATAAGGATGCAATAAAGAAGAATGATACTATTGCTAATTGATCTCCAAGGTCTGATAAAATCAGGTCCGTGAGCAATGCGACAAATTGGACAACTCTAACGGGACGTGCAAATTATGTTCCATGTGAAGCATTTGTAACACGATCCATCTTTCTTACCATGTAAAAGCCAAGGAACCTGTCGCTTAAAAGCATCTGAACCTTCTCATAGTGAGTCGGAAGGTATCCGGCAGGATTGCTTCCGGTATCTTTATTCAGACGCCCCCATTCATAACCTGAAGGGGTGAGCTTGTAAGCAGTCAATGAGCAGGAACCCGGCGTGAAACTGCATGTCAGGATAATGCACTTTTCACCGTCCCATTGCTTGTTGTTCTCCAGAACCCGAGCATGATTAGTTAGATCCTACCCAAATTAAAGCAGCACAAGTGAGATACAAGACGACTGCCCATATCAATTCACAAGATCAGTAACACTAAAATTAGCACTTGATCATACTTGAGGTGATAACTGTGGAAGCTCATTTGGTTGTGAGTGCATCCACCCCAATGGCTCCAAGTCATTTAGGAAATCATGCTGAGGGAGTGCACTCGGAAGATTCACTTGGTGATGTGTTCCCCATTGAGGTGGCATCGCGATACAGCGAATTTCTTTAACCTGAGGATTATCAGGTGGGCTTATACCATACAAGTACCCAGCAATTTGAGTTCGCAGGTCTGCTATGCAGATAAATTTCTTCAATATGTTCTTGGGCATGATATAAGTATATCCCGTCTCCTGCATCACCGAGTGGAAAGCATGTATAAGCAAATAGCAAAAACTAGGACATTTTGCTACCTTGCTCTGTCTTTATAAATTCCTTAGAACTCAATAACCACTATACACGGATGGAGTACAAATTGAACCGTTTCTCTTACCAGGTCTCAAGGTAAGTAATGATTCCATTTTTGGTTGCCTACCAAAAGAATTACCCATTCAAACGTTTATAAAATTAAGGCAATGAGCATACCTTTATGTCCTCTGAATTAACATATATGTGGTTCACTCGAAGATAAAGATTGGTTGCCGATATTGCTCTCACACGCCAGTCAGTCTTAGACCCAAATGCAGCTTGTTCATAAGGACTTGTAGTGGTCACAATCAGTTCATCACCATGCACATTGGTGGTTCTTGTTGTGATTGCCGTAAGCTGACTGGCTTCTTTTGCCTGAATATATATTACCAAGTCAGCAAACTAGGCCAGAGACACTGAACGATATTTTAACACTTCTCCATAACTAAGACATATGGTACCTGTTTCTCAATTTCCGCAATTTGCTGCCTCTGTTGAGATGGAGGGGTAATCTCAGCACCAAGTATAATATCACGAATCTCAGACTGTGTGAGAGCTGTAGTATTCACGTTGTTCTTCTTTGCATAATCTAAGAGAATCAAGTCTCTCAAGGCTACTTCAACCTGCATATGAGAAAGTATACCTGAACAGTTATTATACATTTCAAAACAGGAGGAAATAAGTTATAGCTAAATTAGCCCAAAGCAAAACAAGAGTATATTCTCTTTCTTAGAAAAATAGACAAAGCGACAGAAAGCAATATAGGAGGTTTGTCTACATTTACCAGCCATAAAATTGCAACGTCAAACAGCAATTGAAGGCAAAATATCATTAAGTAAACTTATACACGAACTTCCAATAATGCAAGCACCTAATATCCTGAACATTATGATTTCACATTTACGCATGCTATTATCAGAAAGAGGTGAAAGATTGTCCTTAACCCAAAAAAAAACTGTAGTCATACATAATCATTCTAACATTTATTACAAAAAGAGCAAATTTCTGGCAAAGTGTACAACCTATATCACAAAGCGGGTGCTATCATTCTATTACAGTCTCACAAGCAGAAGTAAGTGAAAGCATCACATTACCTTCATCCACTGATCATCTGTGAGAGACGGCCAAATATGATGAGGTTCAGTGACAACTGTCTTATCGGGCTTTAGTAACATCTTAGCCTTCTCATTGTTCACATGAAGAGCACGGAGAATCAAAATGAGGCGAGAGAATGCAGTGTAGGATGATATGCTCTTCAGCCAGTCATCATATATGTTAAACAGAAGCATTTGAGGCTCTGTTGCCCTCAAAATCAGATCACCAAATCTTTCTATTTTCAAGCAAGCTTGGAATGGTAGTTGCAGCTCACTCCCTTTAATAACAATATTGGGGAAATCCAACAAGTGAACCTCCAAAGGATCAAGCATCCCCTTCCGAGTGACGATGACCTGCTTGGGTTGTTCTTCAACAGGCAAAGAACGCACAAGAGCAGCTACTTCTTCTGCAGTTTTCCACTTGGCAAGCTGACCTAGATGCTTTTGCCCAGCCCAAACACTTGTATGAATGACCTGTATGATCAAAGTGCATTAAAGTCAGTAAACTAAGCTCACTGTTCCAGATGGATAAAAAAGAACTTATTTAAAATGATGTTCTGAGATGACAAACCTTCAGGAAAAGCTGGCCAGTCCTTGGATTGAATATGAAAATGGCACCATTGATGGGCTTAGTAGTCAGATTTCCCTCGAATGTCTTGTGAATTGTCACTCAATAAACATTAGTGTCATCAACGAACCATATAATTTGATTACTGAAAATCTCTCCATAATTCTGAGATGACAAGTATGGCTCCGTAGGCTCTGAAGAATAGAGCTGCAAACCTTTCCTTATGCGCTCTCGGAGAACATACAATGCTGGATTTGACTGCACAGAGGACATACAATGATCATTTAGTAATTTGGAACCCAGAAACCAATTACCCTCATAACAAATAGAATTACATAAACAGAATCCACACAACTTTTGCACTATGTAACAGTAAATACCTTCATAATCTTATTCATAGCCTGTGCAAACAGTGGTTTGGAACCAGGAAACCAATTGCCAAATGCAGAATGCAAGTTATAAGCAAGATCAAGTCCAATCATAACACCAGCTGGAGATGGATATATAGACATGTTATCTGTCGTATAGTCCATGAATTTGGCTCTTGTGTAACGCTCAATATCGTGAGAATCGTAATCTCCCCAGCGAAGCTGTATGTCTATCCAATACTTGTTGCTTGCTTTTTGGTCAAAAACATCCTTAGATTCAGCAACGAGACTGGGCTTTGACATTGGCCATCTATGGGCAGCAAAGAGAAGAATGTCAGCACAAGAACTATTCATTTTGTAACTCTTCCTCGGGTGGATAGTTTCCTTCTGGACAGTTTCAATTTCTAATGCATCCAACTCCTGGTCGAGAACTTGGCAAAGATCCATAACAACACTCTCATGGATCTTTTGCCACAAATGAGCACGGAATATCTGGATTAGAGATATCTTCAAAGTAGGAATCTTCCCATGCATAAATATCCCAGTGAGATCCAACTGCACTTGGAAACCCACATAAACATTTGCTCTATTAATTGTAGGCGACCACCACAAGGTAAACCTCTGGTTTGGAATCTGGTTCAGACCAGATCTCTGTGCATTTGTCAACTTTTTGTACTTCATCGACTCTTCAAAACCAGATGCTTTTTCCCAAAAGAGACCTTCCCATGTTGGAAAACTGGAATTTCAAGGATAAAAGAGTTAAGTAAAGACTTCAACACCAACAAATCAATTAGTCAGAAAATAGATGGAAATAATATATGCAAGCCCCAATTTCAGTCACGGGCATCAAAATTTTTCATTGGACTATTATGCTCCTTGAGAAAGAATAAAGAAATAAGCCAATAGAACAGTAATTTCCAAACTCACTATGTTCCTTTGAATAAGGTGTGCTCCAGGATCCCTTCAACACCTCCAAGAGCTTGGATAACATCAGTCCGATAGTTATTCAAGTTCCAAAGTTTACCATCGTGCCTTTGGTGTGTCCACCAAAAAGGGTTTTGTTTGAGGACCTGGTACTGCTTGAAATCAGTCCGTACCCTCCATCCTTTGTCATACGCAAGCGTATGTCTATCCTTCTAAAACAGAGTATTTATACGAGGTATCCCCCTGTCCCATGAGTCCTAAGAGAAAAGGCAGGAAATTTGTATAAGCATAACAATCAAAAAGAAAAAATCAGATGTTCAATTCACCTACTCCCTTACCAAAAAAAAGAAAAAAATTCACCTACTCAACTTAAAGACTATAAACAAAAAAGATAAACATATAGGGAGCAACAAATTCTAATGCTCACCTCCAAATCCTCCAATGTTAAACGCCTGTTTTGTGCCAGAGCTTCTTGCCTCTTCAAAGCATATTCAGCCCATACTCGCTGTGAATCAATGAACTCACTTTCCCATGGCTGTGAAAAATTTAGCATCGCCTCAAGAATCAGAAAACGCAAAGCATATTACTTCATCCAGCTCAAAGTAATTACAGAGGGCATAAATCATGCCATACCTGTATGTAGCGATAAAGATTTGGTATCAGTTGATCCTCCTCATGACTCATTCCACTTCTAAAATGGGTTACACCAACATCAGTTTGCTTGCTGTATCGAAGATCACTTTGTGGAATCAATATATGACCCATAGAGAGCATACCAAGACCTCCAATTTCCTTCTGGGTGTAAAAAATGACCGGAGGAAACCTGAATGAAAGTGGAGGATTAGAAGTCAAATTGGCAAAGAGCAATTTTTTGCTAACTTGTCAGATGATAAAACAATTACCTGCTAGGCATTTTAGAATTCAATCCGATCTTGATACGCGTTTGGATTTTGTTCTCGCATTTGACCAACAAATCCAAAAGCTCTTGTGTATGCACAGTAGCTTCGCGGAAGTATGTCATGAGTCCTGCATGATACATTAAGTTCGCAAAGGAGAACATATTAACATTCCCATTAACAATAATTGATTACTGAAAATGAAGAAAGGGTATTAACCAACGAAAAGTACCTATGAGGGCAGTATTCCATTTGTTAACAATCTTGGTGAATGTCGTTGATCCAGAGGACATCAGAATTTGCCTCACACGATTCTCGAAAACTTTCATATGTTCATCATCAACCCGCAAAAAAGCAACTGCTGTCCGCTCTTTGGTCTGCTCATTTTGCAAACTCCAAACGCCATCCCTGGTATTGCTAAACGCTTCCTGCGTCATTCTTATCTTCGGCAGTATGCGGACTTCAAAGCCACACCTAAGCATCACAGAGAAAAGCATCAAATGATTTGTTAGTTGGAAACAAGTAGGAATCAACTCTAATTCAATCTGAAGGTAAATTTTAGAAATGCATACATGCTGAATAGAAAGTTGGGATTGTCCTTGCTGTAAACAGAAACAAAACTGTTCTCCCACTCCAAGGTTGTAAGACTTCTAGGAAGACGGTTCTTCATGTCCCAGAAAACACTTCTCCCAAGATTAACTTGAAAAAAAGAGTCCAAAATCAGTCTTAGTAATTATTATCTATGCAGAATACAAACAGATGGATAGTTGTAAATCATGGATGAATTCATTACCATCATGTTTCATAAGCCTCATCCTTGCATCTCTCGGCCAGCATTTCTTGTTATTGTATCCAACCATGTTTTCGTTATTGGGGTCAGGATGTTCAGTAAGGTACCGCTGGATAAGGTCACGGGCCTCGTCATGAGTGAATCTAAACAGGATATGAACTCTGTCTATGTAGCGAGAATACAATCGAATGGGATGTCTGGTCTCAACTTTTGTGTCCCAATAAGTAATGAACTCATTTGGCATCTGGGGTGGACCAGCAATCTCACTGGCTCGAGTCAATCCCAGAAGCAGTAGATCCAACACAAGTCCATAAAACTGGACAACAAAAGAAGCAAACTGTAGTCCCCTTATAAAACCATAAAAGTTTGTATGGCTCATATCCTTGTAAGAAAGGACAACATTGCTTTTCTCAGTTATATAATCAGCAATGTGGTGATCGAGAATTAAGCGAAGAAGCCTGCAGCATTGCACAAAAACCACATTAGTTAAAGCACAGGGATCCAAATGACATCACAGACAAAAGACTGCAGAAGATTACCGATTTAAGAAATGCAAGTCAATCTTTTCAAAGAACTTCTCAAACTTGGTTTGAAGCATGACTACACACTGCCCCTCACTTGTATCCCATATTGCCTGTAAGTTATTTATACCCTGACACCACTTATAAACTAAGAGCGGAGGTGGTTCTGAATCTGCAGGCTTAATCCAGTTGGGAAACAGATGACGTTTATCACCCTCATACCACAGATACTGGTCAAGGTATGCATCAGTGATCTTCTCAAGAGGCTCTATTTCATATACAGGAATCAAATAACTATACAGATCCATAAACTCAATGCCCACCTGCAAAAGAAAAATTCAGTCAAATCCAAGCAAAATGGCGGATAATATGATCAAACCAGCCTATGATGTTGTGAAAAATTTACCTCTCTAAAGGCGTGTCATGTAAGCAAGCGACTCTTTATACGTGACAAAGCTTCATGAGGATTATCATATGCTTGTTCAATGAGACCCAACTCCTCCCTCTGCAACTGATTCAATCTCACGGCAACACTGTAAGATTCCTTTAGCTTCTCTAGAGCCAAAATAAGCAGCTTTGTATCATGCTTGTATGACAATGGAGGGAAAGGAATGGGAGAGAACTTTCTTGATTCCAACCAGTGCACAGTCGTAGTATAAATTGCCACAGCTTCTTCCGGTGTGATGGATGGCCCATCTTTCAGATAATTATGTTGTCGTTCCTGTAGCAGCAAAAATAGATCATAAGATTGATTCGCAAGTGGGAAAGTGCAACCACAAACAATGGAAGTAACGCCGAGTAACCATCAACAGAAATTACAATGCAAAAACATACCTGCTCAGCCTTAAACCAGAGGCGAGTCAATCTTCCAAGATTTTTCCGACAAACAGTCTTATCAACTGTTGAACCTCTTCTTATGCGTTCACGATTATAATGCGCAACGTTTGTCCACCAATCAGCTTTCGATTTAACATAACGAAGGATCATGTTTTCAATGGGAACTGGAAGACCAGGAACCTGTGGATGATCAAGACGAGGCATGAAAAGCATAAGATAAAGCAAGGCGTGAGCCTGTATATGCCAAAAAGAAGAAGATAAAAGAGAATTGCACACTGCTTCATTTCAATATAATTTCAATTTAAAAAAATAAAAATAACAGTTTTCCACACCCAGTACCTTCCAAGGAATATTGGCTTTCCAACAGCGCCATGCTTCACTAAGATGCTGCAAAATGGTCCTCGCTTTATTGTGCTTAATGCCCTCTGCAATACAGCAAATTAAGAATCACATGTTAGACACACTGAAAGGTAGATAATCCAGCTATGAAACAACAATTCAAAAAGAGTGGACACGGATATGTAACAATACGATAATTGATGAATATCATGTCATTACCTGGCATGGCATCAAGAACATCATGCATAACAGCAGCTCGAAGCTCCAGATCAAAATGACTTTCCACCCGTTGCTTTGTTATGGTCTTAGCAACCCCTTTCGAATGGCGTCCTTCAAATTGACGCGCCAATAAGTTCCCTAACCACCTTTCAAGAAAAGGTACTATACCACGCAGAAAGAACAGCCACACCCTCCACATTGGTGCCCAGAAACCGCATCCAGGTCCCTTTCCCACGGGCCCCGTATTGAAGCGATAGTAAATTAAGTGCTTCAGGTCTTTACACATTCTAATCTGCCTCATCAGTCGATACTTATATCAATACATGCCAGTCAACTGTCCAACGTGTGAAAATGTATACTGCAAACCATCAGCCAATTGGAATGCATCCACGTTTCCTAGTCTGAACTGGACATTGGCATCGACCACAAGCTTTGTAAGACGCAGAATCTCACGACAGAGATGAAATGCATTGCCGAATCGTGATTTCTTCCTTTCTTTGGTTGTGAGAGTCTTCACTGGCTTAAGATTGAAATTGAAGTCGAGGTGAAGGTAGTTCAAATTCTTCCTGTGTATCAACAGATTCAACATGTTGTAGCCCTGTTTACATACTTGCAGGCCCGCCTCCACCCAATCCAGCTCAGTAGTCTGAAAAAATTTGGTTGCCTGAAGAGACCAGAACAAATGCTTCTTCTTCTGAGCCTTAGGAGGTCGATGATGTAGCTCATTCAAGACGAAACATTTCAACAATTTTTGATAGCTGACTCGAACTTTCACGGGATATGTTGGAGGACTGTACATAAAATAAAAATCACACGGATTTAGATTCCTATGCTAGATGTAAGAGAATCGAACATCAAAAGTATTCTCCAAAACGATGAAGACATTACCAGTGCTCCTTGTACCACTCTGACACAAGGGGTATATCTTCAGCCCGTCGCATGTGCCCAGATCTTGTGTCAAAAGGGCGTGGGGCAAATAACAACGAGATTCCTGCAGCTGTGGTGTCAGTATAAAGCTGGGTATCATTCAACAGAGGTTCAATGCCTTCGGGCAAGGAGAAATTTTCCTCATCCTCATCATCATATGCCTTCTTCTCACGTCGGTCCTTGCTAATGCTGGCAATAGGATGAATCAAAGGATCATAATAGAAGGCCGGTAAATCAGGATCCTCAGTCTTTATATACATGACCATGGGAATATGGTATACACAAAGCTTTACTTTCCTAGGCCTATTGTTGTAAAGATGTGGAAATGCAATCCTGTATTCTGTCCTAAGAGGAGATCGAATAATGAGTTTGTTGATGTCATTGAACTCATTCCAATCCTCATCTCCCTTTTCCATATCCCGGTAGAGTGGCTCAAACTTAGGACCTCCTGCAAGAGTGAAAACTGTCACAACTTGAACTTTAACTTAGATACTCTAGGGAGTATTGCATCCACAGTATAAAATAGAGCATTGAAGAGCAAAAAGTGGCTACAGCTTGAGAAATTGACCGAACATTTTTTCAGGCATGGCCGATATTCTCGCTAATTCTATTAAAGCCATAGTGAAAGAATCTTCAAATAAAAAAGCAGTAAAATCTTGATTCCCAAGCTTCAAACACCCAATGAGCTACGCAAGAGACGGTTTCATACACAGCAAGAAAATAACTTAAACTCTCAGACAATGAAAATGAACATCCCCAGAGACATCCTCAATTGGCCCCATAGAGCATCTCTTATTGAAAGATTTATCTAAGCACACCTTGTTTCGACTGTATGCCACCTCCAACTTCCACAAGGTGGCATCAATTGTGTCGAATCAAAGAAAGAGCAACGTAGGATCCATAATGAATTTCTTCATTGTTGTCCATAGCACTAAAACAGTAAACTGTTCTGCAGAGAAATAAAAAGTTCAGCGCGTGAAGCGTACCTGGTATGCACATGTTCAGTGCTTTCGCAGTGAAAAAGGACTCCATATCAAACAGATAAAAGTAGTTGCGGTCAATCAAATCAGAAAGAAGCTGCCCCGCTAGCCGATGGAGGGTGGCCATAATTGGCAGAGAAAGATGCCACTTCCTATAACTCGGACCATTTACAAGCTTTGTTTTCACAAGAGGCTTATGGTCATAAAACCAAGCACAAACAGCTGAATCTTCTTCTTCATCTAACTCTAACTGAATCGGCTCCAGAGGATCGACATCCAATAGATTATCGGCATAATCCAGGGGAGGTTCCTCATCATCAAAAGGTGGAAACCGCATTCTCTTGAAATGCCTTCTATCCCTTTTCTCCCTTCGCATCATGATCCACATTGTACCCCACTGAAAAATTAGTCCAGAATATGCGTAAGCAAAATCACATGCCAGAGATTTATAACAATGAGAAGTAAACATTCTAACTTAAAAAGAAAAAAAAAATTGTCATGTTCCATCTAATGTGAAGTACCACCGGGGAAAAGGTGCCGTGTACAAGATACAAAATAAACAACAGTCGAAAACCCTACCGATTAATGCAGAAGAAGAACCTGGAAAATAATAGAAGAACATATTAAAATGAAGACATGCCTGAGCTAAATAGATGGGCTCGACAACCCAAGGTATTTCATTGACGAATGTTATTGCCCCGGTGATATGGTATAAAACCTTCACGTCGCGAACCTGCACCGACACGAACAGTGAAAATTTAGACCGACCTAGGAACCATGAAGACTCAAACTTCGCTAAACTATTTTTAGGCAGTGAGGAGAAATAACTACCTGCTCCCATGGCATGGGCATGTTCTCTAGGAGCTTATAAACTGCATGAGGAACGAACTTCAAAGCTCCAAGGTATACACGTTTATCATGGCGATATTTTTTAGAGGACATGTCCCCATGGTCCCTGCCACAATTGCAAAATACCTCTTAGTAATATATTTTTCAATGAGATTGAACGAAAGCTAGAACCAAATTTTAAGTCAATATCTTGATTCAACATGAAAGTGGCTCTCAAAAGATATTCTTAAATAGAACGTCACGCGTCATGCCAACAACGATCTTGTCACTCTATCGCTCTATGAAGCTTTTCCCTAGTATGGTCTTATAGTGAAACACGAAATCATCTCCATCGCCCCCAGGTGGACCCAGCATATCAAACTTGAAGGCCGTCTTAGAAATGACAAATTCGCAAGTAAGCATCGTGAAACATAATTATCCTTATTGCAAATAATGAAATGATAGCGACAGATAAGGATACTGCGTACAACTCAGAAAACATCATTCCTAGAAACCCCCAAAAATCGCACGCCCCACCAAAGGATTGCCAACTTTCGAGGAGAAAAATCATCAATGGAACACGTGGCTTATAAAAACAAAATTCCACCAAAACAACGAAAAAGCATATATATCAAGGAAAATACATATAGAAGAGAACACACCGAATAATCTTCCTGACGTGCTCGGGAGGCATGTCTTCCTTCTGCGGCTCCACGAACCCGAACTTCCTCTTGTCCCCGTACCGCTTCGAGTTGAGCTGCATCCATTTCCGCGCCTTCCCCTCGAGCCTGGCCTCAGCCTCGGTCGGCGAGGGCAGGACGGTGTACGATGGCTGTGGTGCGGGCGGGACAGTGATCATGGAGGGGTCGCTGTTCCCCGGCGGGGCAATCTGGCCGTCGCCAGCGTTGTTCCACATGACTCCAAAACCCTAGGAAAACCCCCCGGCAGGTCGAACCGCGGGGCTGTTGGTAGGAATCATTTGCCAATTTCAGAAAAAATAATGCAAACAAACAATCAACAGATAATCATAAAGGAGGAGAATTAGAAGAACACACCTGAAATTTTGTTCCTGAAAATTTGTTATTGAAGTTCACAAGCTACGTCTCCGTGCAAAGGTCTTCTCAAGTCAACCTCATTTCTTAAACTCTAGACAGAGAATCTCTAAATGTATTGTACTTGTAAATGATATACAAACAAAACAAAACAGGAGGCCATTATATATACAAATACAATGTTAATTGTAGCCGTAGATCTCCTCTCGATCTAATGGTGGAGATTGCATCTCCCCAATTATGATCTACCTGCATTTATTACAATGTTATACAATTAGCATATAGCGCATCACTTAGAACACTCGAAATAGATTGATTACGACCTTCATACAGAAAATCTCTAGATTGTGTCGCTTTATCAGGCCATGACACCTCTCTGCACGGAGCCGCAACGTGAGCTGAGCTTGAAGGAGGAGATCGAGAGGAGGGAAGAATGGTGGTTCAAGATAGCTCAAGGCTATTCCTGAGAGTTATGTGCAGCCACGTCAAATGGTATGACTCTATAGACTGTATCGAGCATGGCATTGCCCTCTCTCTCCCTCTCTCTGTGGAGCAATGACATTTGACAACTTTGCAGTCGAGCATTACGCTCTCTCTCCCTCTCTCTCTATGGAGAAATGAAAGATGTATGATTTGTGTGGAACTTTCAGTCCAAGAAGAAGTTAGCGTCCCAAAGATGGAGGCGGTTGCGGGTCAGGACCGCCTTAGGCATAAACAGGTCATGGGCCAGATCTTCCGGTTCAAGCTTTTGCTTGACGACGGCCCATTTGTTATCGGCTCATGAATTCTGCGTAATTGCTCCTATTATAACGGGGATCATGGTTCTTTACCAAGGACGTCTAAAGAATCCTCGTCGTCCAATTTAAAATGCAAAATAGATGTCGGAGGGACTAAAGTTTGCTCAACGGTTTCGGGTCGCAACTTCTTCTTCACATTAAACAAAGGAATAGTTTTACTTTTTGTTTATCGAATTGCCCCGCTTTTGCCTATCAAGTCACTGCACTCCCGATGCATCTAATCAAGTCATTGAACTTGCCTTTGAATTTTTTTAATCAAATGCCTCTGGCATCCCATTCCGATCGATGCGGATCTAAGATGGCCGTTGGGCCATACCGAAGTATAACATGGAAAGAAAGTTTGCCTCCGTGGACGAGACACGGTAAACAAGTGACCTGAATTTTGCTTCTATGAACAAGCCACCTTCGAGAATTTTTGCCTCTGCATGAAAAGACACCATGGAAAAGAAATCGGTTTCACATCATACTCCAACATGATTGGATGGCCATGTCAACTTGAATTGATTGGGATTGGTATCGTTAGGGATTGATTAGAATATTCAACAAGTTCAATGACTTGATTAGATAACTGAAAACTAATATATATATATATATATATATATATATATATTTTTTTTATATATATATATATATATATATATATATTTTTTTGTGTGCAAAAAAAAGTTGAAAAGTGCATAAATCTAGGGTCAAAAATAGAACCTCTCCTTGAACAGAATCGCATGGTAACTTCACTTGAGCAAAGCCCTTTTTTTGTATTTTTAAAAATTCAAAACTTATACCAGTGTGATAAGTGTACAGCAGCTGAAACTAAAATAAATTATGTGTGTATATTATATATATATGCCACATATGTATAAATTTGGATTTTCGTTTTTTTTGCAACACAAAAGAAAAGTTAGGAGTATTTGTGTCACAATTAATAAGTTTAGAGATTTTTTGTAACATTAAAAAAAAAAAATTGGGGTACTCATATAAAAGTGGGCATAATTTGAGGTTTTTTTTTCCTGTAGCATTTGCCCCTATAATTACAACAAAGTATATCATTTATTATTAGATTATACTATAATTACATTTCAGAAATAAATAATACGGTGGTTGAGTTATTTTAATTGTTTTTGTATGAACTACAATCAAATTAAGTGTGAATCGTTTTAATTGGTCTAGTTATTGTAATTGAATAAAAACTCTAGTGCACGGCTATTTTATTGGAATTCTTTGCTCATTTCCGTGAAGTTTTGAATGTATCCGTTAGATTTCTCAGCCCAGTTCAATCTAAACGTGAAATTTGCTCCCTGCTTCAGTCGGTTCTCAATCTCAACGATTCGTGCTCGCGGGTTACTCTCGACACTCTCCACATTTGGTTGCTTCTCTTTTCGGTTGGGTATCAAGATATCTTTCCTTTTTTAATCTCTTTCTATTTAAGACTTTTAATTTAGTAGATTTGTTACTAAGCCGATCTCTAAAAATGCACGGAATTCAACTATTGAGTTCTAGGTGGTAGGCGAGGAATGCGGAACAATTGTTCCATTGCTAAATTCAGACTTTCAAATGAATTATTCAAGGGGTATCTCGCACGAGATAACTGATGTATAGAATCTTATCCAACCATCTATGTCTAGTTTGCTCGATAGAAGGTGTTTCTCAACGTGTCCAGAGGATACGTGCTTTTGGGAAATAATTCAGGTCATGAGTTTGCTAGGTCGGAATTAGAAGTGTCAAAATAGGTCTTAAACCCATATGTGACCAATTTAAATCATAAATAGGTCATTTATGGATCACTTACTTTTTAAAGAGACTAGTCAAATGGATTTAAAAATTAAATAATTTAGATAAATGGGGCTTAAATGGATTGGACTTTGAACTCATTTCCAACTCAAGCCTCACAATCTCTCTCTTTCATCTTTGACTTTATAAAGATTTTTTTTTATAAAAATCAAAATTATAATTATTTTTTATATTTCTTTTTTTCTTTCTTCTTCCTAATTCTTTGCCGATGGCCAGCATGGCGATGGCTAGTGATCAACCAAGCAAGGCTCAAGCTCACCAACATCGGGAGAGCTCAAGCTCGCCAATCTGGCAAAGTGGAGGCCTCACCGATGTCTAGCAAGGCTCGAGCCTCACCGATTTGGCGAGACTCAACTAGTCGGCTTGGGCAAGCTAGGCAAAAGAAAATATAAAATTATATTTTAAAAAATAATTAAAAATTCGATTTTAAAAGAATTATAAAAAAATTTCCATTAAATTTGTATTGCATAAAAGTATTTTAGCAATACCCTCTTTTAAAAAATCATAAAAAAATAAGTTTTCTTAGATATAATTAAATGGGTCGATATGGATCGAGTTCTTTTTTTTTTTTTTTTTTTTTTTTTGGTCGATCTACCCTATTCCTATTCTACACTCACTCTCGGAAACTTTTGCCCCGCATCTTGCAAGCGTGGAGTTGAAACGATATGGATCGAGTTTGGTATGTGTAAAAAAATTTACACTACGATAAATGAGTCATAAACGGATTAAATAAGTCGATTTGGATTGGACCATTTATGACCCGACTCAAACTTAACCCAACTTATCCATTTGACAGGTTTAGTCAAAATTGAGCCCGCTAAAAAGAATGAGGAGACAAATCCATTTAGGCATTTGTCTAATGAACCCTAGTCAACGCTCATCGAGTCAAAATTTCGTGCTATTCAATACTGACCTTTTCAAATTTTTAAAAAAAAACACATTAAAAGAAAGAAAGAAAAAAAAAAAAAAAAAAAAAAAAGGTATCCGGAGGCACCATACTTTCATAAACTTCTGTAAAGTTTCAATAATTTTTTATATTAACTGAAAAATAGAAATTCATGCCAAAAAAATTTATGCTAGAATATTCCTTTAAAATCAACTTAAAAACCCAGCCCAAACCCAATCGACCAAGCCGTTAGGCTTGTTGAACTTTGAATAGACCAACCAAACCGTAAGCCATCTTACGGGTACATTCAAAATTGTGTGATCATAGGAATGGAAAGGCTCTAGACTTGTGTGCAAGAAAAACAGAGACGATTTTCTGAGGTTCAAACTTCCTTTCAGAATCTACAAAATCTTCACATTGAGACTCAACTGCTAATTCATATAGAGCCATCAAACTGGCCCAACCAGCAACCAAAGCTGTATACATTATATGGATAGAAAGCAAATGGCCAGATCATTTAATACGACGGTATGAACACGATACCAAGGCAAACTCATGTAAATACCCCTTTATCAACGAAAAATAGACATTATGTAACTTTATTGCATTGGAAAAAAATATGCTAGTGAGATCCCCTGCCATGAAACTTCAGGAGAAAACTCAGCTTCTAGGAGACATGGAATTGGGCTTTAAAGGATGAAATCCGGAAGATGAAATCTCGAGCATGCGAGAAATAATGCACAAACTTGAAGCGGAGACTGCAATCATAGTGGGTGAACGAGATTCTCTTTAAAAAGAAATTTACTATCCGAAAGAATCGGAGAAAGAAGCATTGCTCAGTGATGGAGCAGGTGGCTTCAGTGGGTCTCGATTCGGGGGTTTGGGGTCAGCTTTCATGGAGTTGATGAATATAAATTCAAAGCTTGAGAATGCTGCGATTTCGAATCACTCTACTGAAGAAAGTCGAAGTCTCCAAGAAGCCTGTGGAGAAGACTGTCTTATTGGAGAATAGAATCTCGGATTTGAATGTGGAGTTTTTTTTTTTTTTTTGTCAATCCTACTCTATTCTTATTTTACACTCACTCTCAAACTTTTGCCCTGCCTCTTGCAGAGCGTGGGAGTCGAAACCCACTCCTGAAACTTACGCGTCCCCATCCCCATCCCCTCCTGAGAATGTAGGAATTTGAACCCCTCACCTCCCTCTTGGATGTTTGAAGGGTGGCCACTGGGGCGAATCCCAGTGGTTTGATTTGAATGTGGAGTTGGAAGAGTATAAGCTTAAATGGAAGGGAATGGAAGAATCCTGTGAAACTCTCCTAGCTAATAAGTCCAGTCTGATTCCTTATATAGCCAGTATGATTGGCAGCTTTACAAACTCATGGGGATGAACGATAGAATTTGCTTAATGATGAGTATGTGGATCTTGAAGGAGAACCGGTCAAAGTGAGGAATGCAGTAGATATGCATGAGCTTACATGAGCAGGAAAAGTTCATGATAGTCAAAAGCACTAAATGTCTTTCAATAAAGACTGGAAAGCCTGGTGAGCAGTTACTAGGGACTAAAAGATGAATACTCTGGTATGAAGTAGGAGAGAATCTTGATCTTTAGCATCCAAAAGCTACAGCTTGATTTGAAGAGAGAGATCGAGGTTTATTACAATTCTGTGCAGTTGAGTAGGACCCAGTTAGCCGATGTGGAGTTCCAGATCATTCACCTGTAGCAAGAAGCTCGGAGCAAAGACATAGAATGTTTAGTGAAAAAGCTTTGGACTCTCACAGGCAGATCTTCACTTTGCAGAAATTCCTGAAGTATCTGCAGGAGAAGAATTTCTCGCTCTCACTCAAATAGAGTAGACGCATGGCAATTCTCACAGAAGCAGATTTCTTACTTAGAGAGTGAAAATCTCGAACATCTGGCCAAGCTCAAACTTTTGTCCGATGAAATTACCATGGAACGGTTGGCATTGTATCGGATTTCAAAGAATCTGTTCGTGTCAAGAGTTTGAAGACCATATGGATTTGGACCATAATCTTATATGGAATACTCTGGCAAAGATTAGAGATGTGCAAGAATCAATGTCCGAGTGGTTTTCGAAAATCAGTCCTATACTCACTGCTCAAGCAACTAGAACTAAAGGTCATAAAGCTTGCAATAGAACAAGATGCCCTTCATCAAGAGCTAAGGATCAAATCTGAGAACTTCGATTTGTTGAACTATCCTTGCAAAGGGTTATAGATAGAAACAAAGAATTGAAGCTAAAGTTCTCGGAGGGAATTGACAACGAAAAAGTGCTGAAATCTGAAATATCGAGAACAATTGACAATGAAAAGCTAGAGCTGCTGAAGAAGCTGGAGGATTTGAAGATGGAGTATGCTGATATTAAGATAGGACGAAAGCATCAACATAAACATATTCTCAAACTATCTGAAAATTTGAGTCATCGTACCAGAGAGGCGAGATTTCTTCAGGAAGCAAAATGGAAATTGGAGGCTGAGCTTCTAACCTCCAAGACTGAAGAAGCATTTCTCAAGAGGAAATTCTGAAGCTCAACCTATCAAAGTGCAAGTTAAGCAAGACGTGTGGAGATTGAACAGCTAAAAGAAACAATCATAGCTTTGAAAGGAGAAAATGGCGGACAAAAACTCAGCTTGCTTCTTATATTTCAAGAGTACTTTTTTTGGCGTAATGTATTTCTTCATTGGAAAATTATACCACTGTCCATAAAGAAGTTGTCATGATAATTTACCCCTGCCCTTAATGCACCACATGCTAGGATCTGCTCGTTACATCATCTTTCTTTAAATTTGTTGAAAATAATTTGACTTGTCTGTCCATCATCTTAGTCCACAGGAACTTTCTGCACTATTCCATTTGTAATTACTTGAAATCTTTATGAAATTGTTGCCCTTAAAATTTGTTCACCTATGCTCTATTTTCTATCCAAACCTGTTGTGGACATTAATTAAAAATCTTCTTGCTAACCAAGAGAACTGTTATTTGCTTATTTTTCCTAGTACATTATCATGTGACTCTAGATTCATGTTCTTGTTTATATTCCCCTTATTACTAGGAAATCAATATGATGACACAACAACAATCTCCAAGTATGAGGACAGTTATGAATTCAAATTCAGGTTGATTGCTAAAATTTTGCAAGGCAATGAAAGTTTTGCGTATTAATTAATTAGATTAAAATATGTGCAATTGATTGATTTTGCTTGTGTTTGTTAATTGAATATATTGTTCTAACGCGTGCTTAGAACGGACGGGAAGTAGAAGTGATAATAGTACCTTGATATGAATAGATGGTGAGGTATATACAGATTATTTTTAGTGGTAGGATAGAAAAAGGATGAGATCAAATTGGTCGGAATGAAAGGAGGAAGATGGTGACTTGGATGAAGAAAGAGAGAGCTTGAGAGGAGTGGACTATATAGACTCGACCTTGTCAAAATATATAGAGAAAAAGAGAGCTCTATTATTGTGATGAATTTGAGTTTCCATATGCATTGTTTTGGAGATACTTATAGTGTGCCGGTTGGAATGAATGAAATAGATATTGCCATATGGTAGTGTGTGGATGTTACATGTGGAAAATGTTGGAAAAATTACCAAAAATGTCATAAACATATTGTATTTATGCTAATTTTATTTTAAACTTGTCAATTTGGCTAATTTTGTCTCTAATTTTTCGACAAATTGCCAATTTAGTCATTCCGATCAATTTGGTCGAAAATCATTGAAGTTGTGGTTTAGTCACTATCGACTAGTTGAATGATATAATTGGTATTGACGTGGACAATTTTAAAAAAAAAAGTATATATATATATATATGAATTTATGAATTTTTTTTTTTTTTTTTTCCTCCTAACTTTAGGCCTGCGAGATGTTTGGCCAATCCTCGCTGGCCAAAGGTGAGGGCATTGGCCCTCTCCACAATAAGGCAATGGGCTAGGCTCAAGGCCTTCACTTGTGGCCCACAAGAGCATGAAGGCCCTCACCTGGTCTAAGAAAGGGTCATTGGCCTATGATTTGAAAAAAGAAGAAAATAATGATAATTGAGAAAATTTAAAAAGAAAAAAAAGATTGTCAACTTCAACAAAGGTTGTGCCATGGTACTAATGGGATCGCTGCGTTTGGATGACAAAAGAAAGTTTGAAAAATTTGAATCTTTTGAAAAATCAAGAGATTTGGAAAGTAAAACTTTTAGAGACTGAAAAGAAATATGTCGTATAAGTAGTATAATGTTAAACACAATGTAACTAAATGGAAGCTCGCTCGGGTTAGAATGACAGGTTTTTAAAACTTTTTTTACTAGAATGTCCATCACCTTTTCAGCATAGCTTTTTAATATTTTGTCTATGGATAACAAACACGGGAGCTAAATTTAATTTAACCAAAGGAAAATTCGATATAGTAAGAATAGCTTCATCTTCTGCCTAAAGAGTTCTCTCCTTTCGCTTGAAGTTAATTTTTTCCTCGAGCTTTTATGTAAGCATCACAATTGCAATTGCAAATCATTTGACCGAGTGCTAAACTATCTCATTTCGATAGATTTCTCAGCGGTGAGGTCATTTAGGAACTTGTTAGTACTGACCTACCAAAATGATTGATTTAGGCAATGATTCCGAGCATATTTTCAAACCCAAAACACTAATAATGTTAAGAAAATCCAACTTATAGCAAACATCTTATAGATTTACAGATTTTGTATGTTCATTATGATAGGAGACAATGTCTGTCTTAATTTCAATGTTAGCCGTGTGTGAGGTCATGTTCTAAAATCAATTCAGCAAGGAAAATGAATAGGAGTGGGTACATAATTTCACCAGTAAAATGTACTTATAAGAGCTTTCCATTTAAAGGAAAACAAGGTGGCGTTGCTTAAAATTCTATTTGATTTCCGGAAAAGAAAGCACTCACTGTCTTCCTCCGGAATTTCTCAAAAGAAATAATAGGAAAATATTTTCAAATTCGCCATTTGTACGTTTTGAAAGACTTTAGGTGTTGGGCTTCAACATTAATTGAAATTTGAAATGCTAAGGAAAAAAAAAGAAAGAATAAAATTAAGTGGGAGTCCCAGGGGTGGTTTATTGGGCAATTATTTCAGGGTTTACGTGTAAATAAAGAATGCGACGAGGCCCACCTGGTCTTCTGAAGTCACCACGCGGGGTCGTGTGATTCCGAAGGTGATCCCTGGCAGTCCCTCGATCGTTAAAAAAAAAAAAAAAAAAAAAAAAAAGAGAGGAGTGAAAAAGACTGTTTGAAATTATTAGCTTAGTCCAATTGCTCCCATGGCCCGGCCCATTCATTGATCCACTTCACTCCCTCTTTCTTCTCCTTCCTCGCATTCATGGGAGCCTTGCTTTCGCTTCAGTTCCAGCAGCAAGGGAAAGAATGATCCGAACCTTCCCACCCCGCCCTCCCTCCTCCTCCTCCTCCTCCTCCTCCTCCCTCGCGCCAAGCTCCTCCTCCTCCTCCGCAGCTTCTCCCTCTCCTCTTCTCCGCAGCCCACCTCGGGCCCCCCGGACCTGTCGCCCGCCTCCGTCTGCGACGCCCTCGCCGGCTACGCCAACGACTGGAAGAAAGCCCTCGACTTCTTCGACTGGGCCGCCCGGCAGCGCCGCTTCCAGCACACCACCGACACCTACAACCGCATGATCGACATCTTGGGTAAGTTCTTCGAATTCGACCATCTCCTGGGGCTTGATCGACCGGATGCGAGACGATCCCCTCTCCTTCCCTGATCACGTCACCTTCCGGATCATGTTCAAGCGGTACGTGAGTGCCCATCTGGTCGATGAAGCCGCCAAGACGTACCGTAGGCTCGACGAGTTCGGCCTGAAGGAGGAGATGGGGTATTACAATTTCGTGGACGCGTTGTGTGAGTACAAGCATGTGGTGGAAGCTCACGAACTCTGCTTCGGCAAGGACCAGAAGGGAGATTTGGGTTTCGATGTCGATAAGACGAGGATTTGTAACATGATTCTTCGCGGGTGGTTCAAGATAGGGTGGTGGAGTAAGTGCAGGGAGTTTTGGGAAGAGATGGACAAACAGGGCATTAAGAAGGACTTGCATTCGTACTCGATTTACATGGACATTGAACGCAGGCGACGTAAGCCATGGAAGGCTGTGAAGCTTTACAAGGAGATGAAGAGGAAGGGGATTAAGCTCGATGGTGTGGCATATAACACGGTCATTCGCGCCATCGGGTTCTCGGAAGGCGTGGACTTTGCCATTCGGTTGTGTAGGGAGATGAGAGAATTGGGTTATGAGCCCAGTGTTGTGACATACAACATCATCATCAAGCTCTTGTGTGAGAAAGGCAGGGTCCAGGATGCGTATGAGATGCTCGATGAAATGTGCAAGAGGGGTTGTAAGCCGAATGTGGTTACATATAACTGCATTTTTGGGTCTTTGGAGAAGCCTAGAGAGATACTAAGATTGTTTGATAGGATGATCGGGAGCGGGATCGATCCTAGGATGGACACATATGTGATGCTCATGAGGAAGTTTGAGAGGTGGGGATTTCTCAGGCCTGTCTTAATGTTATGGAATAAGATGGAAGAACTAGGAGCTAGCCCCGATGAATCTGCATACAATGCCTTGATCGATGCTTTGATGGACAAAGGTATGATAGATATGGCTCGAAGGTATGATGAGGAGATGCTTGAGAAAGGTCTTTCCCCGAAGCCTAGGGCAGAGCTGGCACCGAAATCAGAGGAAGGTTCTTGATGGTCGAAGCTTACAAACACCAATGCTAAAGATAGGTTACGCGGAGCATGGATTGCTCCGGTGGAATGAAAATGGTAATGCGGAATGTCCCTTGTCAAAAATGTGGTACGACAGGAGAAGGCTTCTTTTGATCATAAGAGTTAGGATAAGACATGATTTTTTTTTTTTTTTTTTGGTTATATTAAATATTAATAGAGATAATATAATTTATTTCTAACATATCTAGGTTAATAGGTTTCACATCCAAACAAGAATTATTATAATATATAAAACATGTACTATCTGATTATTGCATTGAAACGTTTGAGAATGCTCATTTCAACAAACCAAATCGCCAGTGTACCAAAAGGCAAATCCAAAAAGCGAATCGCTAATGAAATAGTGTTTTCTAGTAACGTTGGGCTAAATATGCCTTGTTACTATGCGATGTTAATCTCAATGAGTAGATAACATGAAGCTTTGCGTATTTGCTGCAGATAAGTGCAGTAGCTGTGCTTCAAGAGCAATTGTAACATCTCCATTGTGGATATACCAGATCGATCCACCAATTGAAATGCCGGTTTTGCGCATAGATGATGATCTGCTCCTGAATGTCTGCAGACTGCTGGGATGAGAGCTCAATGATTAAACATGTGACTCAAGATCTAGGAGAATAAATGATTTCCTGTGAGTTTATATCATGCCTAAAGAGCAGAAGCATGAAGTTGTGTAGATTTCCCTCGAAGTTAATGAGTAATTGGAACTTTGAGAAGGGTAGCTGATTCAGAAAGTTGTTCTGGCCTTCGTGGTCCCAGCTATACGTCTGGTGAGTAATGCTCCACGTATTGAAAAGGCAAACTAATAATTTGTGGATTTACATAACAATCCATGCAAGCCCAACGAAATATTTGGTGAATCAAATTTGGTAGATTGTCTTAGTATAGCACTCCTGTAGCATTACTCATTTAATATTGAATTTGTATCCTTGCGCTCGAGTTTATTTTGAATTTCCTCAATGATCCTGCTATCTCCAGTCTCATGTTCATTCATATGTTAGACTCCCTCGGCCCAGTGGAGATTCGAAAATAAACATAAGGAACGAGAATCTCGCATTGTCTGTCATTTCAAATTAGTCTTATTCCAGTTTCTGCATTACAAATTGACAAAGCCTGGGTAAATGGATGGATTATCCTCACGACCTGAATGATTGCAACATTACCATGAAATATTAAACTCTTCGATATAGGGTCTCAATCTAGCCGCTCTTTCACAGCAGCAACTCAGTTCCCTTGCTACCATCTTCGCGATCTTTGTAATTATGAAATACTCATAGTTATAGTGGGGCCAGAATTTCAGATTCCACTGACTTCAGTACCTCTTCACCCATTTGTTTGCATCCCACCAATGTCTGCATATGCAAGCGTTAGACAACTCAACTAATCAAGTCACGACAGTAAATAATCGTGCATATCATCTATTCTGAACAGAAAACGTCCAGCAGGCAGTGAGCATACAGGAAAAGCACATCCATCAAATTTTAAAGCCGTCACCCAAGTTATGTGCAGATTCCATCATCTGCTAAATATAACCTTTTCAAATCGACACAGTGCCAAAAAGGTGGAGAAGTTCTGTAAGTCAATTTTATATGGAGCTATTTCACCAAGTACGTAGCCAAACCGACTCCTTCCACTCAAGCATGACAATAAGGCCCCTCCGATCAAATATCCTTATTGGAAGACATGAGAGAGAGAGAGAGAGAGAGAGAGAGAGCTTATTGAATCCATTCCTTCAGTTTCAGTCAATATTCTTTCCTCCACTAGAAAGAAAAAAAAAAGAGTTGTAGAGCACACACTTTTGCATGCCTTGGATTCAGTTGACAACTCGAGTGCATTCACCAAGTATAAAATGAATCAAGAATATGTCGATGAATTTTCAAGGAAGTCACCAAGAGAGAAATAACTTGCATACTGCAGAAATGAAAGAAAAGCACATACATTGCCATCAGAGTATATGTCACCAGTCCTGAAGCCTCTATTGAGAGTATCAAGCACAGCAGCTTCTATTCGCTCAGCTGCATTTTTCTCCCCCAGTCCATACTTCAAAAGCATGGCAGTACTTAACACAGTCGCCAATGGGTTTGCCTTATCCTGTACAACGAATTAGAGAACTGAATAAATACATTCTTCTCTGTTTTACCTTGGAAAACATGTTCATGCTTTCAGACTTAACCTGTCCAGCAATATCAGGAGCAGAGCCATGAATAGGTTCAAAAAGTCCAGGCCCCTGTTTCAACAGTATAGTTTTTGAATTAAAGTTGGTCCATAATTAGACTTTTCCAACAAATAAAAAGAAAAAAAATAAAACCAAGAAACATCAACAAGCTTCTTACCTTCTCGCCAAGACTTGCTGATGGAAGCATCCCAATACTTCCAGTAATCATTGAAGCCTCACTTCCAGTAATCATTGAAGCCTCATCAGACAATATATCGCCAAATATATTGTTTGTCACAATTGTATCAAACTGCATCATTTATGAGTTATCATGACAACTGGTCTCACACTGGCAAACTGATGTCTTCTCAGAGAGAGAACTAACGGTGTTCATGAAGAGCGTACCTGCTTTGGATTACGAACAAGCTGCATTGCGGCATTATCTACATACATATGGGTAAGTTCAACATCAGGGTATTCAAGGGCAACTGCAGTGACTCTTCTCCGCCAAAGCATCGATGCCTAGACATTCAAATGAAGGAACAAGTTCAAACTACTCTCCAAGATTTTGTGCATTATAACTTAGTGAATGACCTAACATAGGAAGTTGATGAGACAGTATTTAGTATGTTTGTGACAGTCAACATCTGGCCTATCAGAAAGGAAGAAATAAGATAAACGAAAAGGAAGAGAGAAAGAAAGAAACAAAACAAAACCCAAAAACAAAAAAAAAACAAAAAGAGACAACTTGAGTTTTAGAGAGACAAAGTCTGCAGAGAAAGAAAGAAACTAAAAAAAAAAAAAAAAAAAAAGAGAGACGACTTTTAGAGAGACAAAGTCTGCTTCCTGTTTCAAGGTCATATGGAAATGCCCAAATTCACTTGCATCTAAAGTTCCGCAACTTAGACAAAAACTGACATTGAAGCAACAGTAATCTATGTATAGGATTGCACCAAGCAGAGAGGTTACTATCTCAAAAGCATGAAACTTCACGACAGGACAGCATCAAGTAATCTTCCTGAATGATTGGTTCGATAAATCATCTTAGAGACTTCCAAGTCCCCTAATTTTAAGTATAAAAATGCCTGCATTCATGCGACAATATAAAACTATCCTTGCAAAGAGCTCAACAAAATTTCCTACCTCCAACACATTAGCTTTGTCAACAGAGCAAAGCTTTCCATGCCTCTTTCGAGCAGTCTCAAAAGCAACTCGAGCAATGCGATCAATCTACCATGAAAATATGCATTATGTCAATCAAGTATCTGGAATATAGAAAGAACAATAAGTACTATATTTCATGAACAAGTTTAAGTCAGGAAGGGAGGCAAAGGGAAGCATACCACTGAAACACTCAAAAAGGAAAAGGAAAATACCCCAAAGTTAGCTTTAGAGGAGCCTTCTATGTTACAACTGTGCTACATCTACCAATATCGACTATCCACAGAGAATAATTATGGTAGCTTCCCAACCCACACAAGAACAGTCCGATAGAGGAAAAACATTGCTCCATAAGTTTACATACAATGAAGAAGTGGTAGGACATATTAATCAAAGTCCTTTAAACAAAGGAGACAAAACATTGATGATTGATGGAGGAAGTAAAATTCCAATGCTTTTTTATAATAATGCACACGATCAACAGAATTGAGCAGACTACAACTTTATCATTATCAAGTTAATGAGGCACACATTGACATCATGGGAGGTGTAATCGCTTATAGGTTGAGGAAAAAAGACCCCGATTAAGTAGAAAATGATTTGATTATGTTTACAGTTGTGACAACACAAAAAATAAAAAATAAAAAGTTACCTCACTTCTTGCATATACTTCAGTATTGAAACCAATCTCCTCACCATTTTGATTGGAACTAAAACCCCTTGGTTTCCCAAAGTATATTCCTGTTCAAACAAGGAAATAATACAGAATCATCCATATCATACTGATCAAAGTTCAAGTACGAAAGAACAAACAAGTATTGGAAACTAACCGCCTGTGAGCTCCCTTACAACCATTAGATCAACACCTTCAGCGACCTCTTTCTTCAAAGTTGAAGCGTCAACTAACTGGGAAGGAAGATCCGTAGAAAAGAGTAAGACCATCTGTTCAGTGATTAACATAATACTAGAACACATGCATACATAAATATGCAAAGAAATCATATATACATAAATATGTCAAGTCAAGAATTATCACAACAATAAGAAGCATAGCAAACTGACCAAACACAAGCTACCAGTGCCGCACAAAAGAAACAGAAGCAGCTTGCCATGGAATACTTAGTCCATAACATAAAAAAAATATCATGAAATCAGGCAATTAAGAAAGTGGTCCAAAAACAACCTGAGGTAACACAGTTGCCGGCCGTAAGTTTGCAAATACTTTAAGACCTTCTCTTAATTGAAGCAGCCCAGTTTCTGGCTTCAAATGTTTTTCGTTATTGTCCCACTTATACCTTAGTATGATGCAAAGAAAATGAAAAAGATTTATGATAGAAGGTGGGAACAGTATAGTTAAGAGGGAAAGATCACATGGACGAAAATTACCCTCCAATTGCTCCAAGAAGAACTGCATCAGATTGCTGAGCTGCTGATAGTGTCTCATCTGGCAATGGAACTCCAGTCAAATCCAAAGCGGCTCCTCCCATAGGCATCTCTTGGAAACCAAATTCAATACCTAAGACATAGTAGATACAATACTGAAGAAATCATTCCCATGATTGATCTAATAATAGTTTGACATTCCACATCTGGGGCTAATATTAGAAAATAGATAAGAATGAAAGTAAAGTGGAAAATGGTGGGGAAAGATCAAAGTAATGCTCTGGTTTAGCAGTAAATACTTATAATTCAAGTCTGGCAGGATTTCCAAGAATTAATTTGATTACAATAACATATATTTGTTAGACGATAAGGAACTATCATCCAGCACTAGCAATGCTTCCTCTTCCTGAAATTTATGAGATCGTAGTCTTTTAAAGGCAGCAATCTTTTGATAAAATCAATATCTAGTGCTCATATAATAGGAGTTAGACTACATTTTTTTGTTTTTCAATCCTTTTTGGAAGTAAGGATGAACTTTGGTTGAACAGTTCTTTACTTGGAAATTCCTCAATGCTCATTTGACCAATTTCACCAAGCAAGAAGCTCTTACACTTGACAGAGAGCTACACTTCAACAGTACCCAGACTAAACTTAACATACAACTACCAGTACCCAACAAAGAAAGATTGGATACACACATAATGCAGAGAACTTTTGCATAGTCTGACTTCGGTGCTCGTTTAGCTACGATCAACCAAATATAAGACAAGGAAATCCCAGTAGTAAGCATTCAAATTTTAGAGATTTCAAGGCTGCATTTCATTACTAACAGCAATCTTCCAAATACTTATCCTGAGAAAGAAAGAAAAAACTAATATAAATTAGTTTTCAAACCTCATTGAAGTGAGGATGAATTCATTCAGAAATCATTTCCCTTGACATTGCTAGAATCCAATTCTTTTTTCATGGATAGTTAGCTTTTCATATAAACTAGAAGAATGGAGGAGATCCCATTACAAGCCCATATCAACTTGAACTAGACGATCCCTCATAAAGCAAAAGCACCAGTATAAGCCTGCAACATAGCAGAACTTACCTGCAAAACATAAAACAGCAGCAGCAGCTTTCAGCTAAACAACTAAAGCAGAACTCAACTGCACAGATTATTGAAATGAATATTCCAATTCAGACAAAGCTGTGAACCCTAAGCTGAAGCCACGTTATGTCTAGGAGAACATTCCCCCTTCCAAGCAGCATCTCACTGCAAATTTAATCGACTTAAGCGCCTGATCGAAATTTGGAGCAAAATGTGAATGCATTTGCTCATTCCTAGTTCTCCATACATGATAAAGGTAGGCATTAGGCAAGTTTCAGAAGTATAGCCTTAAAACTACAACCCTTAGCACCATCCCAATTTCCAGGATTTCTATCAATAAGGCATAACAAAAGTACCCTTCTACAGATCTGAGCAGAGTAATTCCATAAAAAGAAGAGATGTGCTCGAGAATCCTTCCCTTGACTGCATAAGAGACAAAATGGCAAAAACGAAACTGAAGTCCATTTCAAGATCCTATTTATAGTTAGCAGTCTTTCTAAAATGGCCAACCAAGATATGATACCAAATCTAGGAACATTGGGAGAGAACCAACTTAATCAATGCCAATCCACTTTTAGTCTTCTATTCCTAACAATTTCCTAAGAAATAGAAGAAATTCATTACACCAGCAGAAGAAGCAGTGCAAAGAACTTTGTCATCCACTGAAGAGTTTGGGGAAATAGTTCCACAAAGGCACTTGCGTACCCACCAACTCGTCTGATCTGGCAAGAGGCCAGTGCCAATCAGAGTTTAAGATAACATCTGAAACCTTAGCACTAATAGGTAGACTGGAATCATATAAAACTCTTCAAGAATATACCTCTAAAAGAATTCCATGAGGATGCGAATTATCTACCGTATGTGTATTTCCCATTTCCTAAGACATTTTTAATGACAGGTGTAAGGTAGGGTCGGACCTTCAAAAGGTTTCTCCAAGCAAAGGTGCAATCAGCAGAGGCTGAAACAGACCATGTGCTACCCCTTGCCAGAGGATAGTGATATAAATCCGGGCAATCCAAAGAGCCCCAACCCGGCTCAAAAATCTTCACAGGCATCTCATAATACAATGCATGTTCCATGGAGCCAGTCCAAGCCCTCCCTCTCGCGTAGGAAGGCACACAAAGTCCCAACAAACTTCAGAGCCACCACGAAGATTCTGCTTCCAGTGCTCTAATAATTTTCCTAGTCAAAGAACGTTTGGCACAAAAAAATTGTCAAACTATAAACATCAGATCTTATTAGGTGTAGTCTCCCAGCATAGGAAAGTTTTTTGAATTGTCCACTCAAAAATCCAATTCAGTCAATTCATCCCACAAAATCTCGTATCCACTTGACAGTAGACAGTACCGACAATTCATGAATTACGAATCCAGGACTGTAAAAGGAGAGAACTTTTACATAATCTAAACTTCAGAGCTCAATGAGCTTCAATCAAACGACGAGAAAAGCAGAAGGGTGCTCCCCCCCACCTATTTCCCTCACATTCCCATATAAAGTTTGTCCTGCACTGTTATTTTCCCATAGAAGAAGCTTTTTTTTTTGTCCAAATCAACCCTCAACGTCAATAAAAACATCATAACTCTAGTTCGCAAGTTGTAGACTGACCTTATGGCAAATGGTGTAACTCATCGTTAATGTTATAAAATATATCCTTTTTCGACCAAAAAAGTTGTAGACTGTTCGCTTTACATGAGAAGATAGTCTCAACTTGTTTCCGGATACTTATGTGGAAAGTCACTGAACTTAAATTTCAATAGTCGAGTACAACCGTCTTTTATTTTCTTTTTTCTTTTTTTAGGGATTAATGCATTTTAACTGCAATTGAACTCATTCTTTGGTGGATGTTACGACCAATTTTTTCAGGTTTGGACCACCTAAGATTTGGCTAATGGATTGTTAAGCCTAGACTTAACTCGGGCTCTCCCAAGCCCGTACCAATTCGCGACTTTCGGTTCAAGTTCTTAACATGTAATTTTTTTAATTAGGAGTCGCCACTAATTTATTTTTGGTGGGTCGATTAGAAAACCAAGTAAAATAACGGGAGAATTATTTTACTCCTACGAACCAGAGATTTATGAGTTCGAGGACTTGGTTACGCTAGATTTCTCTTAACGCCCTTTCGGTACCTTTCTTTTCTATTTCGAAAAATGTTTGACAGGCAGCTTGAATTGATTTTAAAATTATTTCCCTAACATGTGAGGCGATCATGCGAGTGCGCAAACCACCAATTTAACATTCAAGAAAGCAATGAATAAATTGCAGGACTTACCTCATAGCAACGAAAGCATCTGCGTTGTTAGATCAGAATTCACATCAACAATCCTAGATATGATTTCTAATTAACATGCAATTTCTTTTTTGTTTTCACTTAATTAATGAGAATCATGTTTTATGCAATGCATGCCACTATTTAACATAAAATGATACGACATGGCAACATGACTTAGCTATATGACCTAAGCAATATGACATAAATAAGCATGTAGCCTATCCTAAGCATGAGATGGATTTATTCTAAAAGATAATTTTTTGTATTTTCCATGAGATTCGAAATTAAAGACATGTAACACTTAAATATGCAATCTAAATTAATCTAATGACCTAAATCTAGTGACGGGTAATCTCTAATTAAATGAACCTAACAAAAATCACTAAATGACGTGCATTGTATGAACCTAATTCTATATGACGTGCACATGATTTTTATTTTCCGAATAAACATGCAATCTATCATAATATGCAATAACGTGCAAAGAATGCTCTAATTATAATTTTTTTTATGAAATTCGAAATTAAAATTGCCAAATAATTAAATGTGTAATTCAAATTTAAAACTAACATCCGAAATGAATGCATTTTTTTGGATTTTTACTTTTAAAAATTCAGAATAAAATTTCTATCCTAAATATGCAAGATAATCCTAAAACAAGAAATATTCTAAAATGCATCTAATCTAACTCAGATATATTTTTGGGGTTCTTCCTTTGTGGTAGCAATCAAATAAGACATCAAGAATAGCACGGCAACAAATTAGGCAATATATCATCCATGTCCATTTCGGAAATAAATTGACGAATCGTATCTCGTGCATGAGATCGGATTGGCCAATTTCAAATAAAATCACGAATCGTATCTCGAGCGTGAGATCGGATTGGTGATTTTTCCGTGCGATTGCGAGCTGTATTTCGAGCGTGAAATCAGACTATCAATCGTATGTACGTTGTGAAATTAGGAAAATTTCCTAATTCATGAGAGATCAAGAGATCTCTTGGATATGGCAATATCGATCAAACATTCAAAGAAATATTGCGATATTACGAATTAGGCAGCACCATATATGAAAATAAGATTATTCGAGAGTCTTACCTAATTCATGATGTCACGCTAGTGACGCTTCCAAATTCGGACGGATGATGGTGGCATCAATGATGGCTTATTGCTTCATGGTCTCGATGGAAACGGGTTAGAACGTCAATGGCGGTGGGCTCCGGAACTCGCTAGGATGCCGAGGAGCAATGGTGGTCGAAGACGAAGAACCAGGCCAGTGTGGAGAATCTGCAAAAAATAATAAAATTACAGGGACAAGGCGCACAACATGACAGGTGCCAATGAAGGGGTGGACGCGGTGTTGTCCCTCTCTCTCGTCTCTCACTTCCTTTCTGGCTCTTCACTCCCATCTCAACAGCAATAGCATTGACCCTGTAGGGAATAACGGATCCCCGAAAACCGGATTCGACACTAAATCGAACCCCTAAATCGAATGCGGAAGACGAAGCCCAGAAACAGCACGTATCACCGATCGTAAAGCACACCACGGATTCGAGCGTACCTTGTTAGCCACAGATTAAACACCAATGCCGAAGAAGAGGAAGAAATTCTGATCGATTCGATCCGATTGGCCTTGAAGGGAGTTGTGCGTCGCCGTGAGCGTTTTGAGAGAAAGAGAGCGCGGGAAAAAAGGAACGTACGTTGATTGTGTTTCCAACCGGTGCCTTCTCTCTCTCTCTCTCTCCTTCCTTTTATACCTTCCCCCATCCACGGGCCCTATTCCCGTGGGCCGGGCCTTTGGGCCCAGCATGGCGGACGGGCCTTAAGCGCGGACGGGCCTTAAGCCCAATCTACAATTAAATCCATCATCTCCCACTCGCACATGGTGGTACAAAACCAACATGGGCGGACGAGGCCCAACTCATCCCCATCAGAGAAAAATCCATCATAGACTCTCACTTAACATGATGAGCCGAAACAGAATCCTCTTTTCCTTTCTTCAACATTCATACCGGTGAATAATCCGTGCGACCAGCATACTTTGAGAGCTCGTTGCTATACATCTGTTAGGAATATATAACAGCTCATAATGGGCATCACACTCCGAGTAGATTTAGTATGCGGTACCCTAGATCGATCGATCACATTTATATCTCTCTTGATCTCTTTAAAACAATGATATATATATTGTATTCACAATTATGATTATCCCAAAGACAATCATAATTGGTTAACCGGTGAATACAAAACTATAATGTGATTTTCCAAAATCGATCTTCCTCTTTCCTTCAAACTCTCAATTTCAGTCCAGCTCGCTTTTCTAGAAATGCCCCATTAGATCGAATCAAACTCATGATCATTGGCAACATCCTAAGATAGCAAACACTAAATAGAAATCTTGAGAATAAGTAAGAGTCATGAGGGGACTAAAAATTGAGGAACTCATTCCCTCAAGAGCCTCACACTCATAAAAGTTGAGATCAAACTTTTTGCCACTCTTATTGGTCGTCTCATGCATACGTAGTATGAAATACATATTACGGTATTAACTCCTTTCCCATGGAGCGTATGTCTACACCTTTCAATACCGTACAGATGATAGTTCGGACATACCCAATGTCTAACTTGAGTTCACGTATCTACTCATTCACAAAATTCATCGAACTCACATCGGCATCTTAGACGGATAAAGTAAAATATGTGGGGTATTTTACTTTCGGACATCGTAAATTATGTCCTCATCTTAACACTCAGTTAATGCGACATACGTGTTTTAAGCTTGAGCTCTCGATTATCACCTAGATAATAAGCTTAAAAACAGTCTCATCTCTATTTATCACACAGTAAATAAAGGCGATTACCCGTGTGAGTGGGCTAATCTTATATCTGTCCGACATACTTCTCAACTTAAAATAATGCACTAAGCATTAAGATGCATAAAGATCAAACAAAGATTTATAGGCATTAATGATGAAAACACAAATTCATCAAATTGTGAACACTTAGGGAAATTACAATATTCAGTACATCACCCTCTACGCAACTCTAGAGATTTCATATGGCCACAAAACACATCTCTAGGTATTGGCTTTGTCATAGGATCTGCTACCATTCCATGCGTAGTATGTACTCTAAGTTCACATCTTTTCGTGCAATCATATCTTTGACAAGATTATACTTGGTATCTATACGTTTGGTCTTGCCATGATATTTTGGATATTTAGTGTACACTTTTGCTACTTGGCTATCATCGTTAACCAATAACGAATCTGCAGTACTTCCAATAACACCTAAATGATCCAATAATCTCTTAAGCCAAACATCTTCTCATATACTGCTGCTGACAATGCCACGGACTTAGTTTCCATCGTGGACAAGGCTATACACTTTCTTTGTTTTCTTACTGCTCCAACATATGGTGCAATTATTCGGTAAGAAAACAAACCCAAAGGTAGATTTCCTTTCATTTAAATCTCCTCCCCAATCAATATCGAATAGCCTTAGAGTTGCGAGATCCTTTCCTTAATAACTCATCGTATAATCAGCAGTCCCTTTTAGATACCTCAGTATTCTTTTAACGGCTTTCCAACGTGCTTGACCTGGATTGGATTGGCAACTACTCACCATTCCAACTGCAAAATATATGTCAAGTCTTGTACACATCATAGTGTACATCAAGCTTCCAACAGCACTAGCATAAGGAACATACTTCATTTGTTCCTTCTCTTATAGAGTCCTTGGACACAGTCTATGGCTCAATACTTCACCTTTTGTAATAGGAGTGTCTATGGGTTTACAATCTTGAAATCTTAACTCCAAGAATGTATATAACACCACCCATGTCTTTTATATCAAAGTTGGAAGATAACAAATTCTTCACAGGCATTAACATAACTCCATATTACTTCCGACAATTAGTATATCATCAACATATAATGATATGATCACAAATTGATCCATGGATCTTTTGATATATACACAATGATCATCGTCAATCATTGTAAAATCATATGCCATTATGGTATTATGAAAACGTATATATCATTGTCTCGAAGACTGCTTAAGGCCATATATCGACCCCCAAAGTCGACATACCTTCTCTTCTTGGCCTTTCACTATGAAACCAGTAGGTTGTTTCATATATATTTCTTCCTCTAATTCTCCATTGAGGAAAGCAGTCTTTACATCCATTTGATGTAACTCAAGATCCATACTAACCACTATTGCCAGAACTATGCGAATCAAGGTAAATCACACTACAGGAGAAAATGTACTTTCATAATCAATTTATTCCTGTTGATTATACCCCTTCGCCACAAGGCGAGCCTTATGCCTTTCTATCGAGCCATAAACTTTCACTTTATTTTGAGAACCCACTTGTTCCCAATAGCTCTGCGTCCTTTTGGAAGATCAACCAGTTGCTAAACATGGTTTGACTTCATTGACTCCATTTCCTCTTTCATTGCATAAATCCATTTTTCCTTACTAGGGCAATTTAGAGCCTTATTAATATTTCTTGGCTCATCCTCATCTTGTGGAGCAACCATTAAAGTTTCCCCTTCAATGCCAAAACGTCGACGGAGAATACTTTGACAACTTGTTCGCCATATGGGAGATTGTACACTTAGCACATCATTACCCATCATGCTCCCACTTGGATTAGGTAATAATGATGTCGTCTCATCATGTGGTTGTAATTGAGAATGAGTTGAATTCAATTCATCACTTCTCATATTACTCCCACTTGGATGAACTCCACTAACATCATTATCTTGATCCAAGGTCTCAAATAGGGAGTGATCTTCTCCTATTTCGCCCTTCTTAGGAAATTCATTTGCTAAGAATGTGACATCTCGTGATTCAAATTCAGTTATACTCCCACTTTCCTGCTCACCTGTGAACACATACCCTTTCGAGTGTTCGGAGTATCTCATGAAAATACTCTTATTTCCTTTGGGACCCAATTTCCCAAATTTGTGAGAGGACTCATGTGTATAGGCAGCACAACCCCATGACTCAAGAAAACTTAAGTCCGGTTTTCTACCTGTCCATAACTTATATGGAGTGGAAGCAACTGATTTGGAAGGCATCCGGTTAAGTATATAGGCTGCAGCTAACAACGCATCACTCCAAAAAAGTGATAGGTAAGTTAGCATGCCCCATCATTGACCTAACATTATCCAGTAGGGTTCTGTTTCTTCTCTCTACAACACTATTTTATTGAGGAGTATATGGAATAGACAACTGTCTTTCTATTCCTTTTTCATCACATAATTTTCTGAACTCATCAGATAAATATTCTTGACCTCGATCGGATCTAAATACTTTTATTTTCTTGTCTAATTGATTTACTACCAAGTTCATAAACATTTTGAAACAACTTATGCTTCAGATTTATGAGAAATCAAATAGACATATCCGAATCGAGTAGAATCATCTATAAAAGTGATGAAATAAACAGCCCATTACCTTCCTCTCACATTCATTGAACCACAGACATCAAAATGGATTAAATGCAGAGGAAATTCAGCTCTTTTACCATTTCAAATGGTTTCCTTGTCATTTTCCCTACTAGGCAATGCTCACATCTGGGCAAATCGACTTTTTCAATGTTGCCCAACAAGCCCTCTTTGGCTAGTCTTTTCATATGTTGTTGGCCCATATGACCAAGTCCAACATGCCACATAATCACATCACTATCATATGAAATAGAAGACGTGAAACAAGGGAATAACAAATATTGACATCACTACAGTCAATATATAGTACAATGAAACCATCTAGAAAGTGACCACAACCATAGTAGTTTGTATCAAAATACAAATCTACACCTTTATTACGGAAGTTCACACTAAAAACAAGCTTAACCAACACCAAAACAGACACTTAAATTTTGACGAATCTCCGGAGCATTCTGAACATCTTGTAGAAACAAGGTGCGTCCACCACGCATATTCAATTGGCAGGTGCCAATCCCTTTAACTTCAACACTGAAATTATTTCCCACATAGATTCACATAATTTCAGTTGGTATCGTCAGAATTTCACGAAGGATCCTCTATCCTTCCTTACATGGTCTGTCGCCCTTGAATCTACAGTCCACAAAGGATTAGATTCAACCAATCATACAGAACTTGACATATAAGCAAAGTTCTCAAATGTACAAGAGGTGTATTACTTTCTTTGGCTCACGACAGTCGCGAGCATAGTGACCTCTCTTGTCACAATTGTAATACCTCACTCTTGACATTTTCTTCACTTGAGGACGTTTTCCTCTCTTGTGTTGGTTAACTCTTGATTCCTTGTAATAAGGACTTGATCCTTTGCATGTCCACATATTGAACGAATCAATACGTTTGCGCTTAGAGCATAAAGCCCTTTCTGAGCTAGAACCAGCATTGCAAATATCTATTATCGACTCAAATGCCGATAGGCAGTCCTCTACTAGCTCAAGGTGGCGCACATCATCCTCAAGATCTTCCATAATATGGTCAAGAGCTTCTAGTGCTTCTTGCTTTTCCAGCACATATTGAATCTTCATATTCAATATTTCACAATTGTTGCCGTTCATATCAGCAATCACATTCTTAGTTGCTGAAATTATCAATCTGAACACATCAGACATACATGCACGAATATTTAATGCCTATCATTTATGCATCTCTATTTGCATAGACCCATCATATTAATGAATAATTTCAAGTAAGGCTTCAGAATCAAAAGGTCACTACGTTTCCAATCATCCTCCAAAAAATCCTCACTCAAAATTATTATTAATATAATTGTCATATGCAAAATCAATTCTATGAAGCTACAAAAGCTTCTAAAACTACTCACAGCTAACTACCCACAGCAATCAGCAGTAACAGAAAGCAAATAATAATTTATATTCAACAGAATAATCATACTTGCAACATAATACAACTAATATATCACACTAAGCATTATATACAGAGAGATATTTACATCCATAAAAATCTCATAATTAATCTAAGAAATAATCGGGAATGTCCCTTCTAATCTATTAGTCAAAACATCCGAGAAAACCGAAGGCACATTTGCTAACCATGGAAAAACTTTTGGAGAGCTTTCATGTCGCCACCAAGGCGCATTCACCTACGCCATGTGGCGCTCATTCTAAGGGTTGAAGTTTTGGCCAACTCAATCCTATAGTACTCTCTTACAAAAGCTTCCACTAGCTCCCTATAACCCGGGACCACGTTAACCTCCCATAACCGATCTAACACTACTTGCTTGCCATCCGGGTGGAAGAGTGTTCATCATAGCCGGCACCTTCTCAAAATCCGGCATAAGATAACCATTCCGGATGATTTCCTGTATCATCTGATTGACCCTAACAACATGTGATACTAAATCACCGTCATGCCACCGATAATCAGCTAATTCTTTTATCAGCCTATTAAGTCTTGCATTTCCCTCGTGCGTTCTCGGGATTGCAGGTATCCGTGCATGACGCATCATAGTTCCTGTAACAAATGCAGAACTAAAATTGGATCACTTATAATCCATAATGCACATTAGGGAAAATACATAATTTTCCAAAATTCATGCAACAAATGCAAAATAAATAAATAAAAATGGATTACATATAAACCACATAGGCATACATGAAAAAGAAACAATTTTTTTTTTCAGGTCAATGGTCAAAGTCAACGGTCAACGGTCGTCGGTCAACGGTCAACGGTCGGCGGGTTAACGGGTCAGCGGGTCGGGTCAACAGTGCGCGGGTCGGACCGGTCGCGCTGGTCGGGCCGGGCTTCGGCCGAACCGCCCGCACGTGCCGCGCGCGTGCGCTGGCCGCACGTGCCGCGCGCGTGCGCTTGCCTCACGTGCCGCGCGCGTGCGGCTGGATGACGTCACGCGAGCGTCGGCCCGGCACGTGCCGCACGTGCCGGGCGGGTCGGAGTCGCTAGTCGGGTCGGGTCGCCGGCCGGTGACCGCCCGGCGAACGCGTCGTCGGCGATGACGTCATTGGTGACGTCATCCGGCGGTTACCGGCCGTTGGATGGCGTCACGATGATGTCATCGCGTGGCGTCGGCTGCGCGTCGATCCGAACCAGCGCGTGCCGTTTCGCCGGTCGCCCGGCGCGCGTGCCGGTTCGCCGCCGGCGCGTGCGGCCACGCGCTAGCCGATGCCGGCGCTTCGGCGCGTCGCGCCCCACGCACAGCACCTCCCGGCCGCGCGTGTGGGCGCGTGCGGCGTCTCCGGCGGCGGTCGACCACTCCCGGACTCGTCTCGGCGTCGCCTTTCACCCGGTTCTTTCAGATTTCGATTTCGACATACGCAAACACAGAAAAAACGACGTACGGTGCTCGGGTGTCGGGATTTCACGCCCAATCCGTACGGCCGAACGTTTTTGCGAAAATTCAATCAAAAACATCAAAACCAGATCGGGAAAACGTGAACTAGGGCTCGATACCAATGTAGGGAATAACGGATCCCGAAAACCGGATTCGACACTAAATCGAACCCCTAAATCGAATGCGGAAGACGAAGCCCCGGAAAAAAGCACGTATCACCGATCGTAAAGCACACCACGGATTCGAGCGTACCTTGTTACCCACAGATTAAACACCAATGCCGAAGAAGAGGAAGAAATTCTGATCGATTCGATCCGATTGGCCTTGAAGGGAGTTGTGCGTCGCCGTGAGCGTTTTGAGAGAAAGAGAGCGCGGGAAAAAGGAACGTGCGTTGATTGTGTTTCCAACCGGTGCCTTCTCTCTCTCTCCTTCCTTTTATACCTTCCCCCATCCACGGGCCCTATTCCCGTGGGCCGGGCCTTTTGGGCCCAGCATGGGCGGACGGGCCTTAAGCCGCGGACGGGCCTTAAGCCCAATCTACAATTAAATCCATCAGACCCAATTCATGAAGACGATCGATTGCTTTTACTTGTTCTATTGCCCTTTCTGTCGATTGCCATTTGGGAATTTGACTCTTTGTCCTTCCAAGAAATTAATCGATTTGGATAGTTACGAATTCATTTTCCCCTTCCCTTCTTTTGAAGATAGTTGGACTGGACGGGTGTGGTGTTAAACCTCTTTTTTTTTCCGTCGTACCCCGAGGGTTTCAAAGTGTACATTAGAGCTCACGTATCTATGTTTACAATTTAATTAAGGTTCTTCCGCAGTAGACTTGTTGGAGCAACTGCGTGCTAATCTTGACCTGAAAAATTAAGAGGGATATCAATATTTTCCGTCGCGCAATAGGTAACTGGTGATTAGAGATCAGATTTTCCTAAGAAATTGATCTGGATTCCAAGTGTCCTTTCTCAAATAAAGTTAACCACTGAATTTACATATCTAGGTGAGAAAAATTGACCAAAAAGTCTTAAACCTATCACTTTTTTACCAATTTAATTTTAAACAATTTAACTATACTAATTATCTTGAATCTTTTTACGTTTTGCCAATTGAGTCAATTCAGCTAATTTTGATTAGAAATTGTTGACGTAAATACCAGCCCTCCTAAGTGACACGACCGGCATTAACATGAATAATTTTTAAGGATATTTTTTTAGATTATTTATTTATTTTCTTTCTCTCTTTTTTTTTTTTCCTTCTCTTCTTCCTCCTAGCAACTAGCCAGAGGTGAGGACTAGCGACGTCGACCTTGCCAGCCTTTGGCGAAATTTACCCTCGTCAGGCCGTTGGCCTTCTATGGGCTGGTGAGGCCGCCCTCACTAGCCCTCACATCTAGTCAATCATTGGCCATTGTTGAGCTTGTCGATTGGCTAGAAGAAGAAGCATAAGGAAAAAAAAAAAAAACAAACAAACAAAAGAATAAAAAACGAGAAAAGGAAAAAATCAAAAAAATTTAAAACATTATTAAAAAATTATTCATGCTAATGTTGGTTGAGTCACGAAAGATGACTCATACCCATATCAATAATTTCTAGTTAAAATTAGCTAGATAGACTTAATTGGTAAAACTTACAAAAGTTTAGAACTCAATTAACACTTTAAAGTTTTAGGAATGAATTAACAAAAGTGTAATAGATTTATAATTTTTTGGATAATTTTTCCTATCTATTCAAACGTGTCAAGATGCTAGCAAAAAATCCATAGTGTATTTTGTCAAATGATATTTTTCTTCAATATATTGTAGACTGGACAAAATCCACATGCATGTTTAGGTATAGGGAAAAATTACCAAAAGAATCTTAAATCCATTTTACTTGTGTTAATTCATTTACGAACATTTCAATTTTGCTAAGTCCTATATATTTTGATAATTTGCCAGTTAAATCATTTTTGGCCTATTTTGTTAGGAAATCATTTGACCTATTTTGTTAGGAAATCATCGACATGACTGCCGGTTGTCATATATGGCACTAGTCGTGCTAATATAGACAATTTTTATTATAACAAAAAAAAAAAAAAAAAAAAAAAAAAACGCCTAGAGGTCGGGTCGGGCCGGATTTGGCATTGGCCCAGCCCACGCCAGCCTTCATCCTCCTCCAGCCTGTCTTCCACGAACCTGCAGCAAAAGAAAAGGAAAGACAGCAAAGAAGAAAAAGCAGAGGGGAACGGCAAGGGAAGGAAGAGCTAGAGAGAGAATGGAGAGGGGGAGTAGAGATTCAGAGACAGCAACGTGAACAGAGAGGGAGAGTTGACGTGCAGCAAAGAAAAAAAAAAGAGAGAGAAAAAGGAAAAGAAAAGTAGCAACGGGAAAGGATAGAAAGACAAAAGGGGGAAAACCAAAGAGAGGAGAAAGAATGGAGGTGGAGAGAGAGCTCGCGAGAGGGAACCGGAGAGAGGGACAGCCGGAGAGAAAGAAGTCCTCCGGCTGTCCGGCCACGCCCGAAGCTCGCTCGACGGCTCCCAGACGCACCCTCAGGCCTGCTGTCCCTGTTTTCCCCGAGCTACGTTCGAAATTTGGAGCAGAGAAGGAGGGAGAGAAACCGGAGGAAGCGTTGTCGACACTGCCCGACGCCGTCCGACCTGACGCCGTCCGACCCCGACGCCGTCCGACTCGTCGCCCTCCGGCTCCAGACGCCGCCGCTCTCAGCCCGTCCGTCTACAATCCCCCTGCAGCGCTTCCGCCCGCCGGTCGCCGCTCCTCCGCCTCTGCTCCGCCCACGACTTGCAGAAGCTAAGCCCCCGCCTGCCATCCTCCGTGTTGGATGCCGCTGCGTCTGCTCCACAACGCAGCAATTCGCCCCTGCCCAGCCGCGACGCCACCACCGCTGCCACCGTCTCTACTCGACGCCAGCAACCCGTGCCGGCCACCGCACCTCAGCAACCCTGCCGCGCCGCCATGACCGACCTCCAGCACGGCATCGCCATGCCTCGCCACGCCACCGCCACCAAGAAACCCTAGAGAGGAGGTACGAGCCGGGTCAAAGAAACGGGTAGGCTTTTGGGCGAATCCGGATTGGGCGGGCTGTTTTTGGGCTGTGGGCCTGTTGCGGGCCCGTGATGGGCCCATTTATAATTTTTTGAATTTTTTTGGAATTTTTTATATTTTATTTTCTACATGCTCGGCGAGGGTCACCATATATGGTTCGACTCGTTGTTGCAAGGAGCTGTCCCCATAATCATTGGCAAGCAAGTCAAATGAGAATTAGTAAATCAAAACTGGCTAGTAAATAACTTCGACATGTAAAAGTTGGCTAGCCACGAAAGAGGTAGGTAACTTTATATATTTGATGATATATTTAAGGTGTTGTTAAGAAAGGTAAGGCCTCGCATGGAAACATTTTTGTTTCTTTTCATTTCTAAGGAGAAAAAAAAAAATGTTTCTATTCCGAGGAATGGTTTTGAACAAAAAAATGTGTTTGGTAACGTTAGTTCCGGAAATAAAAAAACACGTTTGGTAAATTTTTATTATTTTTTTGTTTCTTTTAATTTTTTTAATATTTTTATTTTATTTTCAATTTTTTCCTTTCTTTTTTTTTTTTTTTTTTTTTCGGCCGGTCGCCGGCCTCCGGCGAGGCCTCCGACGAGGTCGGCGGCCTCGCCCGACGAGGTCGAGCTCGGCCTTCGGGCTCGCCCGGATCTGGGCGAGCCGAGCCTCACCGGGGGCCGGCAACGCTCCGGCGAGGTCGCCGGCCAAAGAAAAAAAGAAGAAGAAAAGAGAATAGAGAGAATTTTTGTTCTTTTTTGGCTTTGAAGAAGTGTTTCTTAGAAACAACTTTTTTGTGTTTCATAAGGAACACACTACTTTTACGCGTGCCCTTGAGTTCTAGTAAGAAGTAATGAAATCTGAACAATTATGTACTAACTAGTGATACAATAAGTGCATATTAATTTTCTCGTTATGTAGTGCATTAACTAGAGGGAAATCGGATACTTCTTTGCCATGGCTGCAAAAGCTGTTTCATTCAATTATGTTTAACCTAATTTATTATGAGCAAGAGTGGCAAAATCAAAACTGCATGGGATGATATATGTATGTATGTATCTATGTATGTATTTATGTATAATAATCTATTTTGGAGTACATTACACAGCAAGCAACTGGCAAACTCAACAAGAATGACAACACCGCGTCCAAATCTAATGCGGTTCTTTATTTGCTCTCTCATTATCACCAACCCCTTTGGAACCTATGGCTTCAGCATCAAACTCATCCCAATAGACCAATCTGACAAAACGCTTTTTCTGACAATCTCACCTCAGAAGAAAGATACCAAAGAATTTCCGATATATCTAGAGCTCGAGTGCGCCAACTTGAATTATCAATGGTTTCTCCAAGTTCACTGGAATGGAAGGAGTCATCAGAACATGGCCCCAATGCACTGAAACCTACAGTTACTAAGCATCCCATTATTGCCTATTACATAACCAGCCTAATGGTTGGCATGCCGTCATATTTTCCCAATTTGATTGTGGATACAGGCAGTGATGACACATGGATGCAATGTGAAGGATGCACTACTTGTTTCCCCTTAAGGCAAGGTAACTTCGACAGAAATATATCACTAGCTCATCGGCCTTTACCTTCTGAAGATCCCCATAAATATATATATAAATGGTAGTTGTGCCTATGGTATAAGTTATCTCGAAACCAGAAGCCATGCGTCCTATAGTAGGGGGCAGGTCGGATCAGATACCTTTATCTTTCCGGATGGTATTAGATTTGTCAAAAGATTTTCCAAAACTGTGTTCGGTTGCGGCCTAGACAACAAAGTCATGTATTGGGGTAGGCTTGGAGAACTTAATACCGTATCTGGAGTATTGGGCTTGGGAGGTGGGAAGAGGCCTATTTTGGCTCACTACGCCAATGAGATTGAAAAACACATCTCGTATTGCTTGCCCTCATTGAATGCCTGGTCCTTACACGTTACTCAATTTTGGGGATGACGCACAAATTGGTCACCCTCCTGGATCAATTGTTCAAACGACAGCTTTGATTTCTAATGTGACCAAGTACAAGGTTGACGTCATTGTCATTAGCATCAATGGAAGCGCCTTGATATAGATCCTGCCGCTTTCCGAATAAGACCAGGCCACACAGGCGGGTTTGTTCTCGACTCAGGAACTCCTCATAGTATTCTTGTTCAAATTGCCTACGATGCTGTGAAAGAAGAAACAAACCCAATATTTCGTGAGCAAATACTCTTGGCACTCTGAGCCTCCTCAGCCATGCAATTCTAACCTATGCTATATGGCGCCTCCTGGAAATTATACATATCCAACGATGACATATCATTTCTCAGGTATTCAGATTCTTTGAGCGTGGCTTTTGCTTGATGATCGTCCCTATAGGTAACGGAGGAGAGAATGTGCTAGGAGCGTTTCAACAGGCGAATTATCGCTTCTTATTTGACTTCGAAAGATTAAGAGCTTCTTTCGTTCCAGAAGTGTGTGAAGTCAATTGAGAAGAAAAAAGCGAAGGGCGAAAGACTAGGAAAATGCAAACTAAAAGTCGCTTATGCGGTTCTCTTCTGTATTAACAAATGATTTAATAAAGAGGAACTTCATCATGTTCTTTATTCATATATGCCCTTGATTTCCAGCAGCAAGTTACCAGCTTATGGCAATACATTACTGAGGTCTCCAATTCCGATTTGTTAAATTTTGAACGCGAGACTAGTTATTAATTTTCGTGAGAGTTCTTACCCATCTATCAACAATGGATTTTAGAAGATAAATTGTTGATATTCTGGAGTAGGGAAGTGTAAAATTGATTGTTTCTTGCTGTTATAATTAAAAATAATTATATCCATAAAGCTGGTATATTATCCAAAAATTCTTAAACTTATTGCACTTTTACCAATTTAATACTAAACCTTTCAATTTCACCAGTTGAATCATAAATATTTTCACATTTCTCCACTTGAGTCTATCCAGCCAATTTGAACTAAAAATTGCTAACGTAGACGTACGGTTGGCACTGATGTGAATAAATTTGAATAATATTTTTGTCCTTTCTTTTCTTGTTATCCTTTCTTTTTCCCTTTTTCCTCTGCCAGCCACCACCGGTCCTTATTGAGGACTATTCCTACTCATAATATTTTTTTAATTGGTAAAAGTACAATAAATTTAGAACTTTTTTGAACAATTTTCCCTCTATAAAGCAGTCAAAAAACATCCTTCGTATGAATTGCTCTCAAAAACACGTTCAACCATTTTCCTCTTATCTATTTTTTCTCAATCTCTCATTATCAAGCTCTCAAAATGTGAAGCTTCTTACCTTTTCATTTTAGCATGTGAAGAAACGACTCCAATGACAAATAAACCATTCATAGACTTGTAAACCGCCCCTTTGCTTGAATGGCGTTGGGTGGATCTTTCACCGCCTAAGACCCACGTGGGTCGAGTTCGTATGTTCGACAGATGACAACTCGGGCACAAGAACGGCAATTTCAACATTTTAGAAGGCTGAGTTGGCACGAGGGATGAGGACGCCTAACCGAAAAGATTCGGAGAGAGACGAGGCTTCGCCAAAAAAAATATAAAAAATAACAAGGGGGAGGCGGTTGCAGAGAATGGCGGAGGGAGAGAGAGAGAGAGAGAGAGAGAGAGAGGTAGTTTTCTGGGGGAGTTGAGAAAGGAGTTCGCTGTAGTTTATATCGAGCCCTACCGTCGGTTACCGCCCGTGTTCGTGGTCGAGCGACGAGCACCATCAAGCGTGGCAGTTCACCGGAGCAAGGGTTCAAAAATATTGAACTCGGTGGTTGAGTGTGTGAAACTGAAATAGGTTAGTGACGGATGATGACGTTTATAGCATGATAGGTCACGTTTTGGCTTGGAAATGGTGTTGGTTCTGAGTTGAAAACTCAAATCTCGCATCTGTATATCATGTGTTTGCTAAAATGTCTAAAAGAAGACCGAAAAGTTCCCATGTTCACGCTCTAATCGATTACTGTTTTTGACGAAATTTTGATGAAACAAAGCCATTTTTCTGCTAGTAATGGTGTTATTAGTCTGTGTGCATCGTTTTTAGACAAGGATTCGTTTAGAAACCGAATCGGAATGCTATTGGAAAGTCTGCATATCACATGTTCGACAAAATGCCTGACAGAGGGTCGAATCGCGTTCTTCGTTGAATCTCAAGAACAACTTCTTTTTCTCTCGTATTGTTTGAATCTCGTCTGATTTTCGGGTTTTTCTATTTGCTTTCATGCGATTTCGTGGAAAGGATCGGTCGTCGTCAAGTTGGCCGTGAGTCCTCCTCTCTGCCGGAAGCCTTCCCCTCGCCGGTGCACTCTGTGGTTCAAGGCCACCCCGGTTAGGCTATTTTTCCTCAAATTAGCATTTTCGTGCTTGTTTGTTTGATGAATAGTTGGTTTTAGAAATTTAGGATCCGTACGTTTTTGTATCGTTAAATATTTGAGGTCGCCGGAATGAGCGGCCGGAGTTGGTGGACGTCGGTCTGGGTAGATGACCGGCCAACGATGGAGGTCCGGCAGTGGCAAAAAAAGACAAAAGAAAGAAGAAAAAGGAAAATTTTCAAAAAAAAAAAAAATGGTATGAAAATATTTAAAATCGGTTTTAATCCGACGCGGGTCGGATCCGGGTTTATGTCGGATCAATGGGCCGGATCGGGTAAAACTGGTCCGAGCCCGTTCCCCGAATATAATCATAATAAATTAATTAATAAAAAATTAAATAAAAATTATCGGAAAATATTTTAAAAATTAAATAAAAATTCAGAAAATGATAAAAAAATTAAAATTTTAGGAAATAAAAAATTTTAAAATTCGAAAAATTATTAAAAAATTAGAACTTTAGAAAATCATTAAAAATTTGGGAAAATCCGAAAATGTCATTAAAAATAAAAAAATTCGGAAAAATATTTAAAAATTTTGGGAAAATCATAAAATTCATAAAAATCTAGAAAATTCAGAAAATCATTAAAAATAGAAAAATCCAGAAAATAGAAAAATTAGAAAAATATTAAAAATTGAGAAAATTCTAAAAAATCAAGAAATTCTAGAAAAATTGGAAAACCCTTTAAAATGTTAAAACCTAAAATTGGATAAGCTTTTAGGCTTCACAATAGGGATTCTTTTTCGGCTTTGCAATAGGGATTCTTATTTTGTTTTGTCTTGTTTTCTTTTTTAAGGGCAATTTGGGATGCTAATTGACTGCGCCTTCCAATATTTGAATGTTATTTCCTTGTTCTGAGATGGTTAGGACAAACCTTATATTTTTTTTTTTTTATAGATTGCTATGACGTTAGTTAGCATATGATTAGATTACGTACTAAAAGGGGACTAACGTAATTAAGTTCTCGAGTTCAAAATCTCTAGTTGTGTAAGTAGTAAAGATATCCTCTTGTATCTTACTAGGTTTCTAGCCAATCCCAAAAAGACTAGTGGTGACTCTTTAGTCAAAATATAGACTTCATTGATTAAAAACTTGAATATTCGATGTTGCACGAGATATGGACTTGTGAGAGTTTGAGTCATCAGCCCAAAGTTGATAATACCTCTAAACTTAACAAAAGCTCTCTCCCCCGTGAAAGGGGTTAGGTTGTGACAACTTGGCGACTCCACTAAGAAGATAAGGACTTAGACCTAATTAACTTGATTGTGTGTTATTGAATTTTTTTCCATAGCAGCGCATTCAAGAAGTGAGGTAAGTCCACTAATCTCGTGTTAAATGTTGGTGTGAGTTGGAGTAATAAGAGGAATCTAATATGTTTTCATAGCAGCACATTCAAGAAGAAGGTAAGTCCACTAATCTCGTGTTAAATGTTGGTGTAGGTTGGAGTAGTAAGAGGTAAGTCTTTGTTGACACCTTATTTTGTAAGTTGGTGTGAGGAATGAAGGATTATGTGGATGATTTTGAAGTACATTTGGATATAACCTGTTGTGTTTGCTTTTAGACATGCTTCAACACTACACCTATGCACACACAACCTGCAATCAAATCCTAGCTGCACCCTCAAGGAACCTCTTGTTGAGGATTGATTGGACCACACGCAGTTTATGCCAATGGTACAATCATTCCCAACCCTACTCATTTCCTCGAAAGAAATAGGTCCGATTCACCCGCAATTTGTGACATTTGGAAGGGCTTACTATTTCGTTGAGAGAAATAGGTTCGATCCCCCCGTAATTTGTGACATTTGGAAGAGCTTACTATTTCGTTGAGGTGGGAGCCTTAAACCTATAATACACCCTACCCACGTGTCAAAATCTTACAAAGTCATACGCATATCTATGTGATCGAAACTCCGTCTCATAAATCCATTGTTTTTGTCTTTCCTTTTTAACTTTTCGGGATTCTTATTCTTTTACATTGCCGTCATTTATTTTTTCATGTTCCATGGCAATTAATCAAAGCATCCTCTACTAATCGAGATATAATGGGAAGATTGGATATTCAAGTCATCATTGTCTTTGATGAGGCTCTTGGTTCTGTAGGATGACCACACAATATCAAGAGTATGTAAGAAATGCTAGGTAACCTCAGGAGGCTCTTCAAGATCGATTTATCAAGCCAATTAGTCCAAGCCTTATCATATTTTGGAATCATACAACTTCAACATTCATCTTCAGTAGATATGAACTAAGCCCCAACTTATGAGGAGTACGAAACTGCCATTGGTATCCACTCCTCTAACAAATTAGTGGAACCACTATTAGGATTGAAACCCGCAAGTGTCTTAGTGAATTTTTCAGGAATTAATAGGGTCAAAATTGAGAAGGTTTTAAAAAAATAATGCCAATTTTTGCCCTTTATCATTTTTGATTGATAAATTTTTAAATCTTCCTCGAGAATAGGTTCTCAATCAGCTAAGGCGTTCATTCTAGCAATTTTTTTATACACCCAACTTCAAGCACAGCTTTAAACCTTTGCTACTTCACGGTGACAAGTGTGCATCAAATGGAATTTTACCAACATGATTTTAGCTGAGACATTTTTATCACTTTACCGATATAAGTTCAACAGAAAATGAAATCTCCATGCACCTGTCGGGTCTCTTATACATGTAGTTTGTTTCTCATCTCAAAGACTTGGGCCCTCCCATGCGCATAGTGACCCAATATACTTACCCATTCAAGAAATTCATTCCAAGGCAAGGCTGCATACCTAAACAACCCTTTTGCCTATGGATGTGTTACCTCGAGTATATTTCCATAAAATAAATCCAATGATGGATAGGATAGGTTAAATCTCATGAAATGTGCCTTAAGCTGTGATGGACGATCTTATCTCATTATTGAGATTTTCTAGAGGGACTTCATATTACCCCTTGAGAATAGTCCAATAGTACAGCACCCCTTCAATATGCCGCCACCGGGCTATTCAGATTCAAGATCTTGCACAAAGATCTGACAAAAGATCTAGTAGTTAAATTACAATAAGAGTTTGATCACATCAAATGTGTTTGGAAATGGTGCCCACAACAAACCATCATGCGACCTACAAGTTTGGAAGAGAAGATGAATATCCACCGAGGAGTATATAGTTAGCCCCTTCCAAACCTGTAGGTCACATGATGGTTTGTTTTGGGCATCGTTTCCAAGCACATTTGATGCGATCAAACTCCTCTTGCAACTTAGTTACTTGATCTTCCCTTAGATTTCTGCACAGGATGTCGAATCTAAATAGCCCAACTTTATAGGATGATGCCATCTTTTGTAGGGTGCTATATTATCGAACTATCCTCAATGGGTAATATGAAGTCCCTCTAGAAAATCTCAATAACTGAATAAGATCATTCACTTCATAGTTAAGGCGCACTTCAGGGAATTTGGCCTATCCTAGCCACTATGGGATTTGTTCTATGGAAAGGTAACACATCCATAGGGCAAAAGGTTGTTTAGGTACCTTGCCTTGGAATGAACTTCTCGAGTACGTGAGTATACTTGATCAATCTTTGAGGTGAGACATAAACCACATGTATAAAAGACCGATAGATTTCCTTTTTTGTTGAACTTAAATCGATTAAGTGATAAAAATGTCTAAGCTAAAATCATGTTGGTAAAATTTCATTTGATGCACACCTATCTAACTATGTGAACCAGCAAAGGGTTCAAAGCTATCCTTGAAGTTGGGAATATAACAAAACCACTAAAACCTTAGCGGATTGGGAACCTAATTCTCAAGGATGGTTTGAAAATTTGTCAGTCAAAAATGATGAGGGGCAAAGATTGGCGTTACATTTTAAAACCTCCTCAATTTCGACCTATTGATTTATAAAAAATCTAAGGCACTTGTAGGTTTTGATCCTAATAGTGGTTCAATTAATCTGTCAGAGGAGTGGATATGAATGGCGACTTCATACTCCTCATAAGTTGGACTAATTCATAATGACTAAAGATGAATGTTGAAGTTGTATGATTCCATTAATGCGCTAAGGCTGGGACCATGCTGACTTGATAATCAATCTCCAAGAGCCTTATGAGATTATCCAGCCTTTCTTGCACGTATTCTTGGAATTGTGGGTCATCCTACAGAACCCTACCCGAAGAGCATCATCAGGGATTGGGATGATTTGGATATCTGACATTCCCATTATATCAAGACTAAGAGAGGATGTTTTGATTAATTGTCATGGATCATGAAAAAATAAATGGCAATAATGTAAAAAAAATAAGAATTGAGAGAAGTTAAAAGGAAAAGATCGAAGAAAACATTGGGTTGGCGAGACGGAGTTTCAATCATATAGACATACACATGACTTTATGAGGTTTCAACGGCTAAACAGGTAGGGTGTATTATAGGCTTAAGGCTCCCCTCTCAATGAAATAGTAAGCCATTTCCAATGTTGCAAACTGCGGTGGGTTGGACCTATTTCTTTTGGGTTGGACCTATTTCTTTCTAGGAAATGAACAGCATCAAGAATGATTGTCTTATTGATGCAAACTATGTATAGTCCAATCAATCCTCGACACCTCCTAAGGGTTCCTTGAGGGTGCAACTAAGGTTTGACTCTAGGTTGTGTGCGCATAGGTGTAGTGTTGGAGTATGTGTAAAAGCAAGCACAGCAATTTATATCCAAACGGCACTTCAAAGTCATCTACATAATCATTCATTCCTTACACTAACCTACAAAACAAAGTGTCAAAGATTCCACCTCTTATTACTCCAACTTGTACCAATATTTAACACGAGGTTAGTGGACTTACCTCACCTTCTCGAATGCGCTATCACGAAGGCACTATCACGAAAACACATTAGATAACACACAATCAAGTCAATTAGGCCTAAGTCCTCATATCTCCAATGGAGTCGCCAAGTTATCGCGACCTAACCCCTCTCACGGGAGTAGGGAGCTTGTGTTAGGTTTAGGGATATCCTCAACTTCGAGCCAACGACCTTCTCTTAACTCGAGCTCTCTTAAGCTCATGCTTTGCGCAACATCAAGTGTTCAAATTTTTAATTAACTAAGCATATGTAAATTTTGATTAAGGAGTCGCTACTAGCCTTTTTGGGTTTGGCAGTAAGATATGGGGATATCTTATTAATTTACACAATCAAAGATTTTGGACTTGAGGAGGTTAATCCTAAGGCGGACGCCCTTTTAGTACCTAACTTAATTGTGTGCTAATTAACATCATAGCAGCCTATTAAGAAAAATCTAAAGTTTGTCCTAACCATTCTAAAACAAGGAAATAACATCCAAATATTGAAAAGCGCAATCAATTATAATTATAAAAAAAAATTAAGCTTCCTAAATAATCCCATTAAAGAAAACAAGACAAAGTCAAAACAAAAATCCCTATTGTAGAGCCCTTAAGGCTTATCTTAGGTTTTAGTTCTTTAAAGGGTTTTCCAATTTTTATGAAAATTTTTATTATTTTTTATTGTTCATTTTTCTTTTTTGAATTTTTTATTGTTTTTCTAATTTTTTGAGAATTTTAATGATTTTCCGGATTTTCTAGATTTTTATCAGCTTTTTGTTCCAATTTTTTAATAATTTTTGGATTTTTTATTTTTAATGAATTTTTGGATTTTTTTTTTTTTAATGATTTTCTAAAGTTTTATATTTTTTTTTAATTTTTGAATTTTCTAAACTTTTTATGAAATCCTAAGTTTAATAAAAAAAAATTATCATTTTCTGAATTTTTAGCTTTTATTTTTAAAAATATTTTTCTGAGTTTTTTAGTTTATTTATTATTATTATTCTCGGGAAGCGGGCTTAGGTTAGGTTATCCAATCCGGTCCATTGACCCGATCCAAACCCGGATACGACCCGCGTCGAGATCAAAATCGATTTTTTATATTCTCATATTATTATTTGTTTTAAATTTTTTTTATTTTATAACTTTTTCTTCTCACCCTTTTGTCCTTTTCCACATTTCGTCTTTTTTTCCCTGCGCTTACTTCTTCCTCACGTTCTTCCTCCCCGACTACTCTCTTCGCCTGCGACTTTACCGAACGAAGAACGCCCCTCCCGACGCCCCGCCATTGCTTCGGCCAACGACCGTCCGCCAAGCCACCATCATCTGCCCGCCGTACGTCCTGACGGGCGACGACCGACGCCGGCTGCTCACTCCAGCGACCACGAAATTTCACAAAAAACCCCTCACCTAAACTACGGTTTGAATACCAGAAATTCCATAAATCAAACATACTCAAAGGCACTAAAAAATGGGGAGAGACGCTGACTCAAACGGCCTTGAACCGTATTGCTCGCCGACGTGGGGAGGATAGCTTCGACAAAAGGGCATATGCAAGACCGGCTCAGACGGTGCAAAGTCACATGAAAGCACATCAAAACACGAAGAAATCAGACAAAATTCGATAATATATGAACAATCAAACATTAAACCAAGCTTCAAACGTCAATCGAACAAAATATTAAAACATCTTATCGAACATATGTCATGCGTTTCGAAAAATAAGTTCTCGATTTATATTTCATGGCGAAACGAGCCTCGATTTCAACATACAGATCTCGAGTTAGCATTATCAATCACAGATCATTCTTAGTTCTATGTGAGGTGCTCAGGATCTTGCAAGGAAAAAGGAGTTTCAGATCTCGGGTTCAGTGGGGAGTGCAAAAATGGGGTGTTTGTGTGACGGGCTCCTACTTGGTTTGGGGATGGAGCTTCTACTGTTGAATGGTCACTGATGAAGCTTCAACGAACGACGGGCAATATCCTTTCTCCTCCAAAAACTGTGACTGAAGCTTCCGCACGGCTATGTGTAGAATGGTGGCCGGCGATCACGGTTGAGGAGGGGGGGTTTCCTCCACTACGCGAGCACCCTTCCTCCTCTATCCTTCCCCTTTCCTCTCGATTTTCTCTGGTTTCCTTCGGTAGCAACATTATGCAACCTCATCTTATCGGTGTTTTGGTATCGGTGTTTGGGTAGAAAAGAGAATGATCTTCTTCACTTTGGAATAGTTCGAGCTTCAATAAGAATTCACATGGAGTTACCGCAAAAAGATTGATGCAAGTGAGAGCGAAAGCGTCTCCCTCATCCTTTTTCTCCAAATATTGTCAACCAAAATCAACCATAATTACCCCATTGCGGGTGGTTCTTGAAGGGGTATTTTTGCAAAAAATTCCCTACATTAAAAGGTTCAAATAGGCTCACTACGGTTACCTGTGATGTATATGATAAAGGAAAGAAATGTCTTTTCATTTTGATCCGTATACCAATCGCGAATGAATCTCGTGTCTTTAAACGACATGGCTCTTTTTTCACTCAACTCTCAAAGTGTAAAAATGACGTTTTTGGAAATGGCTCACCTTTCTTTGTTCTAAGTATTTCTCCTTTAGCATAATTAACATCTCAGTTTCATTTGGTCGAGATCATCTAAGTGGATTAATCTTCATTGGGAATTTTGACTCAAATGATCCACAAAGTCGAAAAACAATTGCTAAGAATATTGGCAATCGGCGACTTTTTTTTTTAATGAAAAATAACATCTACCCTCAATGTGGCGGTTAAGTGACCTCGACAGCATGTTAACTAAACGTATCATAGGGAATAACAGTCGAAAAAGATAAAATGGTGCCTATTTTTGTGAGGTCGTTCGATCGGCACTTCCGTGATTTTTTGAAAAGTCATTTAGCACCTACGAGTTAAGAATACATATACGTGTGTGCATGATATGCATGGTGGAAACAATACGAATGACCTAAAATGACTCGGATTCATCGAGAATGGCTCTTGAGCCTCCTAATTTCATTCATGGAAAATATTTCTTCACTAAATCAGCATTTACAAGCTTTAGCAACTCTCGGCCATCCATTTCTACAAGAATTAGAGCATCATTGGGCAATATCTTCTTGATGACATACGAGCCTTCGTAGTTCGGAGTGAACTTCCCATACAAGTTCGATATGATAGACAACACTTTTTTCAACACAAGGTTGTCCACTTGAAAATGGCTAGGTCGAACCTTGAGATCAGAGGACCTCGCAATTCGCTTCTGATGACATTGGCCATGGCATAATACATAGAGTATTTTCTCGTCAATTATATTTAGCTGCTCATATCTCTGCTGTGTTCATTTAGCTTTGGAAAGTTTAACTTGTGAGAGAATTCTCAATGAAGGGAATTCCTACCTCTACCGGCAAGATTGTCTCCACACCATAAACCAATGATAAAAGTGTTGCCCCGGTCAATGTGCATATTGAGGTCCGATACGCTATCAACGCACATGGCAATCCCTCATGCCAATCACGATAATTATCCACTGTCTTAGACAAAATCTTCTTTATATTCTTATTACCTGCCTCTGTAGCCTCCTTCATTTGTGAGCGATAAGGTGACAAATTCAAATAGCGAATTTGGATTTCACAAAGCAACTCATCCACAAGTTTGTTATTCAAGTTAGACTCCTTGTCAGTAATGATGGCTTTAGGTACGCCATAAAAAGCAATGATGTCACAACGAATAAATTTGGCCACATTTCTCGCAGTGACATTGGCATATGAATTCTCTTCAATCCACTTCATGAAGTAATCAGCAGGTACCAAAATAAAGCGATGCCCATTGAAGGCTTGAAGGTTAATTGGACCGATTATATTAATTCCCCACATGAAAAATTGCCATGGCTGGGACATTAAATGCAGTTTGTTTGGTAGCGCATTAGTCTTATCTCCATAAACTTGGTAGCAATGATAGTAACAAACATGCTTAATATAATCGGTTTCCTTGCTTACCCAAAGTTACTCTAGTCTCATGATTTTTCTTGCTAACAGGTGGCCATTAATAATTTCACGGCTCCAAGCATAACATACCATTTTAGAGGAGCTAATCTTTTTCTTCCTAGTAAAAATGTTTTTATGATCTTCAATACGAGCTTCTGCTGGACGGTGATGCGCATGAATGATCGAGGACGCAGCATACTTGGAGCACTTCAACAAGGCGAATCTTCTTCTTTTTTCTTCGATTTTAGAGCATTGACCGTTTCTTTTGTGCCCAAATTGTGTCGGTGACGGATAATGTCAATGTGTACTATCGTTAAGGATCCAATAAAGACAACTTTTCATTAAGTTCGTTTCTTTATATGCAAAATGTTTTATTCTTTGCCCTCTTGAGGGGACATTAAGGGTGTGTTAAATAACTACACAAAATTTTTGTTCCGAAAGAAAAAAAAAAAAAAAAAAAAAAACAGAAACGCATTTGGTAAACTTGTATAATTTTTTTTTTTTTTATTTCTTTTAATTTTTAATATTTTATTTTATTCATCCTTTTTTTCTTTTTCTTTTTTCTCTTTGGCCAGTGGCCGATGGCCCAGGCTGGGCGACGTCCAGCGAGCTCGCCGGAGGCCAGCCTGGCCCGGGCGAGATCGCCAAGGCCCGGCCTCACGCTGCTTAGGGAGGTCGAGCCTCGCCATGGCCGCGCGAGGGTCGGCCTCGCCGGGGGCTGATGAGGACGCCGGCCCTTGATGGCCAGTCGCTGGCCATAGTCGAGGTCGATGACTAGCCAAAGAAAAAAAAAACAAATAAGTTTTGTGTTTTTGTTCTTTTGTTTTTTCAAAAAGTGTTCCCGGGATCTTCCCGAGAACAAAAAAATAGATTTTGAACAAAAGAATAAACAAACGCGTTTCTATTCTTTTTTTGTTCTCCGGAATAAAAGAACAAAAATTATGTTCTCTTGTGCAGTGTAACTATGGTATGTGATCTTGTTTTAATGCAATTGGCATTATTAATAGTGTAATCATCAGATAAATCTTGTGAAAGATAATACTTCAAATTGAATTTGCATGTGTCGAGGCTATTAGAAGAAGGATCTTCAGCAACATAAGTTTTATGAGTGATGATGTAAAGCCTCATGGAGGAGAATTCAAAATGACCACCAGGCAGTGGTTGTGGCAGCGACGTCAGATACTGTAGCCAATTAGCTCAGATAGCGGTGGTAATGGTGGCAATTGCTGGTGGTGGAGGCGGCAATCTAGTCGGTGGTGGTGAGGCGGTTGGATAAGAAGCTAAGTGACTCTTGAGTGCCAATCATTTTGCATAGTTAAATACACATTTTCTATTAAGGGCGTTAAAAGCCAGATGAGAAGGACGATTTCTTTTCAAAGACACAGATTTTACTTGTTCATTAGATAAAATATTTAGGAGCACGAGTAATTTGGTCTTGCCATTGATTCTTAGAGTGCTCTTTCCCAGATGATTCATATGCATTGACTAACGAGTCACTTGTAATCACTACTAAGCTTTTGCCGATCAAGTTCCATTTGTAGGGTGAAGAATACAAGTTATACTGGCCAGACCAGCCAGAATTTGTGAGAATGGCTGCACGATTTGGCGACACAATAGTACCAATTTGAACCGTGGGAGAGGATGACTTGACATAAGTAAGCCCTCTGTATTTCTGCATAAAATGTTTTCATAATTAGCTTGACCTTCTGCGCAGGTTGGGAATGCCAAACTTCCATAGCATTTTAGTTCTATTTCTGGGGGTTTGTCACTATTGTGCATGCCACTCATCCCGCCATTACTCCTTTTGCTTTACACCTTCATCAGGAGCTCCAGTTTAATCTTTCAACAGCTAATTTAGTTAACTACTTGCGTGGTTGCATAAATTTGGCAGAATCAAATAAATTGGTGATGCATTTTTCTTGCGAACTTTTGCATTAACCCAGTGCTGTCTATCATTTTTAAGTTGAACGAGTCATAAAGCGAGTCTAAAAATTAAAATGATCCTTCCCGTCTATATTGTGTAATTCAGCATCCCTTTCTGATGATGATGTGACTATTACTTTGAACGGGCAATTGGTCCTTGATCACAATGATCTGATGAGGATTCCATTTGTCAATGACTACATCAGAGAAACTAGTGCTGTACAAGTGAGGTAGCTCCCTGCGTATGACCTTCAAAAGATTGTTTACAGATATTTCATGGACGATATTTGAAATCATAAAATCGCTTAGCATACTCTGAAATCTTTTTTGAGATTGACATGGATTATATCCTGTTTGTTAGAGAGGGTATGAGCGAAGGGTCCCGAACGAAGCACTTCTTACTCCAGTGATTTTGCCGAGGATACCTGACCGTTTGTACCATCTGTTCAGGAAGCCCATAGACACAAGGGGGATATACGAATCACTGAAGGACAAGAGAAAATGCAAACGAGATGTACTTGCAGGTAAAATCAAGCGTCGAAAGCTGCGTCGCCTATCTGCTCAAGAAACGAGAGGAGGATCGATATCGAAGTTTATTCGATAGAACCATACATAGAGCATTACATTCTCCTCTACACGAAATTCCGGCATTTGAGCCCTGATAATTAGTGGTAGTTGTCAAAATAGTTTGGGCTTTATGCATTACATTTAGAGTGAAATGGCCTTTGTCTCGGCCAAACACAATCATTTGTAAATAGCATTCTTGTGTATCTAATTTCCAGTTTTTGGAAAATGCAATTTCTTCGTTTGTGGATATTTTTTAAAGCTTAGCTTTCTCTGGAGTAAACTGAACAGGACAATCCATATATTCCTAAAGCAAGAGGGAAAAATCTGAAAGCATTTTAGTCAGTGGGATTCGTATTCTTGAAATCATGGAATTAGAATTTTCTAACTTTTCTTCACATCTGGAAAAAGGAATCTACATCAGGCAAAGAAATGTGGGTCGGGTATCTCAGCGCCTCCGAAGCCAAGTATCTGCTTAAGCCATCTTATTCTGGGAGATTTCTTTCTCAGTCATTCAACTTTGTGCTACTTTCTGTACGCTTTAAATGAGGATTAAATGAGGAGGGGGAGGTAAAAAGCTCGATTCCTTATGGGTGAGGATGTTTATTTTCAAGGGTGGAGTTTCTCAAGCTTTGCAAAAAAAAAAAAAAGGATAAAAGTCCGAGAATGAGTTGAGAATTAAAGTAGGACAAAGAAAAAAAAAATCATTTGAAAACTTTTCGGTTAGGTTTTGTACATTGTCTGAGTTTAAGATCAATCCGCTGCTCCTCCATGGCCAAAAAATCAACCATCAGCCGAAGCAGCAAACCTTGGGTAAATAAAAAAGAGTTTCATATAACCTCTCCCCGTAGAACGTTTCATGGATGGATGACCTAAGACATTTTCTCGTAGTCGGATTTCTTTTAGAGAAATTCCTAAGCTGACTCGTTGACTATAATCTTCTCATCTTTATATATTCCAGTTCCACCAAAGAAATTTCAGCTTATTTGGCAGATATTTACTTGTCTTAACATGTGGACCTCAATTCCAAGCTTGAGCGTTACATATGAACCCATGATTGATTCAAAGTTATCCACTATGAAAGGCACACGCATTTAAGCTTAAGTTTCCATCTACTTTAGCATCCATTCTTCCCTTTATTTTGGCCAGATAATAGTTTGAATAGTGCTAGAGTAACAGTGCCGTTATTGCTTGAAGATGACGGTGCAATTTCAGCCACCACTTTCACTTCAAACGGTGCCATCTATTGGATTTGTGTAAATAAGAAAAAAAGGGAAGGTTGCTCAATGGGTTACACCAGAAAGGAAACTTAGAATTTTCTTCTTTTCATCCTAGCCCCACATGTCCTCTTGAGAATATTCCTAAGAGAACATTAGAAACATAGTAAACATCAAATCACATATTACCACATTAACTCTAAGTTTACCTTTAGTACGCTTCTTTAGAATTTGTTTGTATTTTTCAATTTGAGGATATGCTTGTTTAGGATAACCACTACAACAGGGTAACTCACCATGGTCGATCACTTAGATTTCCCTCCCCCAATTTTTTTGTACAATTACCCCTTCTTGGCACGCCTCAAATTGAAGTGAAAGTGATTATAGTCAAAATTGGCTACCGACATCGTAGTGGTAACCCCAAATAAGCATTTTCTCATATTGAAAAATACAAACATATTTTAAAGAAGTGCACTAAAGGGAAATTTAGAGTTAACATTTTAAAATGTGATTTAATTTAGTTTACTCTATTTCTAATGTTCCCTTAACTTTGTAACTCTCCGGCTTTTCGTAGAATTAAGCGCTAAATTTTGTAATATGAGAAAGATTTATACCTGACAATAAAATATCCCACGGAGAACGTTGGGCTGGAGATCAAGCGAACATGTGAGGTGAGGATGAAAGAAAAAAGGAAAACTTTCTAATTTTCTTTTCACCTTAAATAACCTTCCTTCTTTCTTATTTAAACAAATCCACTACTCAGTTCCTATTGAAGTGAAAGTGATGGTTGAAATTGCACCGTCATCTTCAAGCAATACAGCATGGACGCTAGCATTACTTTAGTTAAAAATGTGTTTCGAGTTTGAGCAATAAAGGAGCATGAGTCATATATTCTGCGGAACGACGTTCTTGCCAAGGCTGTATATCTTTTTTCAGCCTACTCAAGTCCAATCCATTTGGACCCCTTAGAGGTTTGAAACTATCCTTATTTAAGTTGTTTCTAACTTAAGTAGTTTCCTAGTTTAAGTAGATTTCGTAATTTGGGGTTTCGAATTTCGAATCTATTTCTTTTCTATGTAAGAAATAAGTTTTCCCTGTGAAGAACATTCAAGAGGCCGATCCTTCATGAATTACACCCTGAAGCAATTTCAGAGGCAATTCCTAATTTAACCTTTCCATGTAGAACGTTTCGTGGATGGATGACTAAGTCGAATTTCTTTTAGAGAAATTCCTTAGCTGACTCGTTGACTTTAATCTTCTTATCTTTATATATTCCAAAGCCACAGAGGAAATTTCAGCTTATTTGGCGGAAAATTAATTATCCTAACACGTGGACCTCAATTCCAAGCTTGAGCGTTACATATGAATCCAAATCATAGATTCAGAGTTGTCCACTCTGAAAGGCACAGGCATCAAAGCTCAAGTTTCGTCTGCTTTGGCATCCATTCTTCTTTTCTTCTAGTTGGATAATGGTTGAATATATGTCTGGAGTTTTCAACGAGACTTTTATTATCTAAGTTGCTTCTAATTTAAGTGGTTTCCTACTTTTAGTAGATTTCCTAAGTTAGGATGGCCTATTTTGAATCTATTCTTTTTTATATAAGAAGTTAGTCTTCTTTGTAGTATCCAAGAGGCTACTCCTTCGTAAATTACACTTTGTAGTAATTTGAGAAGCAATTTGAGAGTGGTGAAATAAGATTTGTTAATTTATTCATGACATGAAATATTATTTCTTGAGAAATTAATTGTGAGGGATAAATATTGTATGAATTATTAGATGTAATTGAGAGTTAGAAAACACTGAAAGTCTTATAAGTAACTCGAGGGTAGTTGTAAACTTTGTTATATGGCTTCATCTATAGTAAATTCATGTGATATTTATCCTGTGGACATAGTCGCACCAACCGAACCACATAAATTTAATATCTGGTTTATTTTCTTGTTTTGTTTATTTTATTGTTTGATCACTTATTACTTCCGTAACAATGAAACGAGGATAGCATTGCGATTAATGAAGATTCTGTCCCAACTTGTCGAAAGTGCGGACTGCCGAATCGTTCAAGGTGAGTTGTCTATTTACGTATTCATATCTGGTAGATTTGGCAAGACTATCCGGTCAAAGGACTCCTATTTTTATTAACAGGAAGTGTTCGATGACCTTTAAAAGCTGATGGACTTTCACCCTTTATGGAGTGCACGAACAAGATTCCAAATTATTTCATCTTTCAATGAAAGAATTCCAAGAATAGATGAGACGGAAAATTCAAAAATAGTAGCATATGATACGATACTTTTTCAATGCTTAAAGTATATCACAAGTATCAAAATTTGGCACAGGAAGATACTTTAAGTGCCACTTTTAAAAAAAAAAAAAAATTGAGACAATTAAGTGCCAACTCCAATAAGTAATCGAGAATCGTCTCGCAAGTGCTTCCCTCTAAGGCAGAACGCAATATAATTCTACAAGATCTAGTTTTGGCGTTGTCTACTCAACAATTAATGTACAAAACAACATCATTTTGCCCAAAAAAATTTAATTTTTAATAGAAATATTAATTAAAGTAAATTTAAAAAAGAGGGGCTACATTCAATGGGGCCCTTTGCTGTTGCCCCATCATCACGGAAAAGGGCTGACAATAGTGGGATGAGGATTGGTCGAGGTCACCAAGCCCCCCTCTATTTATTTTTTTTCTGTCGCCGCTCCACTAGCTGACTTGCTACCCCCTCTATTTTTTAAATTTATTTTATTAATTTAATTTAATTAATATTTATATTAAAAATCAATTTTGGGGGACAAAACGACGTCGTTTTAGGATAAGCTAGCCACATCAACATCAAGTGGATAATTTTCTTAAATAATTGCCACCTCAGCAAAAAAAAAGTCGCCGGAAAGTACCATGTCAGTATTTTGACCAAAAGTTCTTGTCGTTGGTGTTTAAGTGCCCTTTTCTTCTTTGATTTTGGCATTTAAGTATATATTTTGGAAGTTTTGGCACTTAAGTATCAATCCATATCAAGTTTTGGCACTTGGGAGAGCATTCCTTTTTCAATCCGTGCACTAGATTCTTACGCTTCTCCTGAACGCTAGATGAACTTCTATAAAATGTAAGAATAACATCGCTCGTAAGTGAGAGAGCTTTAGTAGTTTTATCCCAAGCAGGAAGTCTTCCAAGGCTCTAGTCTTACTCATGGCAAACTATGGTTACTCTTACAGAAGCCAAAAACCCTATGATGGATTCGATCCATGGAAAGCTGAAAGGAGCTACTACAACTCCGAGCAGCTGTGCTATCCACCCCTTGAGGAATGTGAGGAAAGAATGATTGCTGTCGACCCTTATCAAAACCCGGGTACCTATGTCATGAAAGTCGAAACAACTGTTGAACGCATCCATCCACCCATGTTCTATGAATTCTACGGACAATGCTCCCCCCCGTGGTACGAGCACCGCCCGAGCCGTGTAGTAGTCAATAACAAGCTGCACGGGCCTTCGATCCCAAGCAATGGCTGGCCACCTCTGGTCAAGGAATTCTTCAACGAGATCCAGAATGAAGTGAGCCAACCATCTGGGTTCGGTGCTCCACGGGGCCCATGCACGCTCAGGATCCCTATCTCTGCAGGTTCTTGTGGCACTACCGGCAATGCTGGGGATAGTGACCATGAGAAGGAAAGGCGAAAGCTCATTACCAATACCTTCAAGGACGAAGACCTTGAAGATGAGAGAATTCAGAAACCACCCGTGACAACAGAAGGTGGTTATGGGCCTAGGCTTGGTCATCCAGCAGGCTCCGTGCTCCCAAGTCACCATATCTCATCTGAGAGACAGCGAATCGTCCAACCGTCGTCTATGACCATGACCGGACATCGGGAGAGGCGGGGTCCTAATCTGGAGCTCAGCAAACCAGAAGATGACGTAGGCATGGCCAAGGAGTACTTGAAGACAGTTGCGGATCCATCCTGTGTCAATACTATCGAGGGCGAAGCTCCCGATCGCAGTCACTTTAGAGGTGATAAAATACCGAAGCCACGGGTGGCCACAAATGGTGGTCCTGCCGCTAGGCCTGGCAATCCAACAGCGTCCATGCTGCCGAATCATGATATCTCATCCAAGATAGGAGAGAGGACCAGTCAACCGCCATCTATGACCACGACAGGAGGTTGGGAGAGGCGAGGTCCTGATACGGGGCTCCAACCGATGAATGAAACGGGCAAGACAATGGAGTACTCAAAGGAAGCTGTGAAGCCTCCGTCAGTCAGTACAGTTCCCAAAAGAGAATCGATCCCCAAAACAATCGACAGCAAGGAAGCCAGGACGCGATATGGGAATGCCAACCCCGCACCAGAGCCGTATGCAGCAGGTTACACCAGCACTATCGACAGTCGGGAGGCTGCGAGGAGGTACAATGGACAGTTTGTGTGAAAGCAAGATTCCGATCGATCAGCGATCCCCTTTAGCAAGAAGCATATGCGTGCACTTGATAATGTGCTTGGTCTTTATGTACTCTATTGCAATAAGCATTCGGAAGCACAGCCCAGACAAGGGGCTTGCATAACTCTAGTTTGTCGGCTGAATATGTCAAATAGTGATAGCCGAGGCTGTTTAAGTGTTCCCTTCTGGCCATTTCGTTGTTTCATAAGGAACACACTACTTTACGCGTGCCCTTGAGTTCTAGCAAGAAGTAATGAAATCTGAACAATTATGTACTAACTAGTGATACAATAAGTGCATATTAATTTTCTCTTGTTATGTAGTGCATTAACTAGAGGGAAATCGGATACTTCTTTGCCATGGCTGCAAAAGCTGTTTCATTCAATTATGTTTAACCTAGTTTATTATGAGCAAGAGTGGCAAAATCAAAACTGCATGGGATGATATATGTATGTATGTATGTATGCATGTATGTATAATAATCTATTTTGGAGTACATTACACAGCAAGCAACTGGCAAACTCAACAAGAATGACAACACCGCGTCCAAATCTAATGCGGTTCTTTATTTGCTCTCTCATTATCACCAACCCCTTTGGAACCTATGGCTTCAGCATCAAACTCTTCCCAATAGACCAATCTGACAAAACGCTTTTTCTGACAATCTCACCTCAGAAGAAAGATACCAAAGAATTTCCGATATATCTAGAGCTCGAGTGCGCCAACTTGAATTATCGATGGTTTCTCCAAGTTCACTGGAATGGAAGGAGTCATCAGAACATGGCCCCAATGCACTGAAACCTTCAGTTACTAAGCATCCCATTATTGCCTATTACATAACCAGCCTGATGGTTGGCATGCCGTCATCTTTTCCCAATTTGATTGTGGATACAAGCAGTGATGACACATGGATGCCATGTGAAGGATGCACTACTTGTTTCCCCTTAAGGCAAGGTAACTTCGACAGAAATATATCACTAGCTTATCGGCCTTTACCTTTTGAAGATCCCCTCTGTGTTCCCCATATATGTATAAATGGTAGTTGTGCATATGGTATAAGTTATCTCGAAACCAGAAGCCATGCGTCCTATAGTAGGGGGCAGGTCGGATCAGATACCTTTATCTTTCAGGATGGTATTAGATTTGTCAAAAGATTTTTCCAAAACTGTGTTCGGTTGCGGCCTAGACAACAAAGTCATGTAGTGGGGGTAGGCTCGGAGAACTTAATACCGTATCTGGAGTACTAGGCTTGGGAGGTGGGAAGAGGCCTATTTTGGCGCACTACGCCAATGAGATTGAAAAACACATCTCGTATTGCTTGCCCTCATGGAATGCCCGTGGCGGTCCTTACACGTTACTAAATTTTGGGGATGACGCACAAATTGGTGACCCTTGTTCAAACGACAGCTTTGATTTCTAATGTGACCAAGTACAAGGTTAGCGTCATTGTCATTAGCATCAATGGAAAGTGCCTTGATATAGATCCTGCCGCTTTCCGAATAAGACCAGGCCACACAGGCGGGTTTGTTCTCGACTCAGGAACTCCTCATAGTATTCTTGTTCAAATTGCCTACGATGCTGTGAAAGAAGAAACAACCCAATATTTCTTGAGCAAATACTCTTGGCACTCTGAGCCTCCTCAGCCATGCAATTCTAACCTATGCGATATGGCGCCTCCTGGAAATTATACATATCCAACGATGAAATATCATTTCTCAGGAGCCAATGCCCCAGAAAATGTATTCAGATTCTCTGAGCGTGGCTTTTGCTTGATGATCGTCCCTATAGGTAACGGAGGAGTGAATGTGCTAGGAGCGTTTCAACGGGCGAATTATCGTTTCTTATTTGACTTCGAAAGATTAAAAGAGCTTCTTTCGTTCCAGAAGTGTGTGAAGTCAATTGAGAAGAAAAAAGCGAAGGAGGAAAGACTAGGAAAATGCAAACTAAAAGTCGCTTATGCGGTTCTCTTCTGTATTAACAAATGTTATGGCAATACATTACTGAGGTCTCCAATTCCGATTTGCAAAATTATGAACGCGAGACTAGTTATTATTTTTCGTGAGAGTTCTTACCCATCTATCAACAATGGATTTTAAAAGATAAACTGTTGATATTCTGGAGTAGGGAAGTGTAAAATTGACTGTTTCTTGCTTATAATTAAAAATAGTTATATCTATAAAGCTAGTATATTATCCCAAAATTATTAAACTTATTGCACTTTTACCAATTTAATATTGAACCTTTCAATTTCACCAGTTGAATCATAAACATTTTCACATTTCACCACTTGAGTCCATTCAGCCAATTTGGACTAAAAATTGCTAACGTAGATGTATGGTTGGCACTAATGTGAATAAATTTGAATTATATATATATATATATTTTTGACCATGGAACCACCTCACGGCCGACAGCAACTACGCGTAAACCACGGGGTGCTAGCGCAGGGACCCACACCCCACGACTCCCCACTTTAGTCTCACATTATGACGAGTTGGGGAATCGAACCCCGGCCTTGCATGTGGTCAACGTGCAATTCCACCAACTCGGCCACCATAAGGTGTGTAATTTAAATAATATTTTCGTCATTTCTTTTCTTGTTATCCTTTCTTTTTCCCTTTTTCCTTTGCCGGCCACCACCAGTCCTTATTAAGGACCATTCCTACTCATAATATTTTTTCAATTGATAAAAGTGCAATAAGTTTAGAACTTTTTTGGACAATTTTCCCTCTATAAAGCAGTCAAAAAACATCCTTCGTATGAATTGCTCTCAAAAACACGTTCAACTTTTTTTCCTCTTATCTATTTTTCTCAATCTCTCATTATCAAGCTCTCAAAATGTGAAGCTTCTTACCTTTGTCATTTTAGCATGTGAAGAAAACAACTCTGATCACAAATAAACCATTCATAGACTTGTAAACCGCCCCTTTACTTGAATGGTGTTGGGTGGATCTTTCGCCGCCCCCGTGGTTCGAGTTCGTATGCTCGACCGATGACAACTCGGGCACAAGAACGGCAAATTCAACATTCTATACTTCTGGAGTGCGTTGACTTACATTCTCTACCATGTTTACATGAGATGTCGCGTTCATTTCTTTTCATTATTGTTTTTATGAGCAGGGACGGAAAATTCAATCTGGGACAATGTCTATAATTCATTTTGAATAAATTACAAGCAAAGAAAGTTGAAGACTCGACCAAAAGGACAAAATCAGATCTAACTCTACCGTGTTTCCTCATTTTCTTTCATTACGTTTAAAATCCTAGACGGTCTTTGTTAACAGGCGGGCACTTCATGAGCATCTTGAAATTGAAAAATTAATTTTCGATGCACGTTAAGAAACATTGGACTAAATGAAGGCACAAATTTCAAAACATAATTAGTGCTTCTCATCAAGTGTCCTTGGGGGCTTTTCAATAAAGTCCTTAGCGCAATTTGACTTTAAATGAGAAAATTACGCAATAAATGCAAAACATTAGACGTTAACAATAGACAAAAGAGAGTTAACAAGAAGAAAACAAAAGAATCAAAAGATAGCTATTTATTCTAGTAAATCTGCATGAGTTGTTTCATTTATTTCTTTCCGGCATCTTCATTAATTAAGAGCTACAACGGTTGAACTTATGCAGTACCTAATTCGTATCTAATGCACTCTAAAGTAGAAGCAGTCCCCCGCTGATAAAAAAAGGCAAAAGAAAAGGGGAAAAATGGCTTCAGTACATGTGATTCTCCGGACATTTCTAGTTTTCTGCGTTTTCGTTGCCAAAAACTGTTGGAAGATATGCGGCTTAGACAAGATATTCAATTGATTCTAATCTGATATGTACAGATCAATTAATTTTAAATCTAGAATAGATTGATTTGTAGGATATTCAATTTCCTTATTCGTTCATTCTCTTGTATTATAATTACAGAAGATGTACATTGATTCTTCAATTGAAGACAATAGAATATTATACAAAACTTCTCTCCACTCTCGAGTTCTTCAATTCTCTTTTTTCTTTTTCTTCATCTTCTTACATGGTATCAAAGTGGTAGAAGATTCTATTGCTTCCGCTTTCTTATCTTCGTTGCTTCTGTCGAATTTTTTGTCATGGCAAACAATTTGCCTTCAATCCCTGGTGAGCATCCGCAGCATGAAGATCCCGCACAAACCACAGAAAGCCGGGACAATACCTCCTCTGATGTCGCGAGATCTCTCGAACAACCTGTTCAAACTCAAGAAAATCGCAATTTTTGGCTCGATCAATTCTGCAGGGCAACCCTACTCGGTTCAGCCCATTTCGGGCCAACCAATAGCGGGCCATCCTTACTCGATGCAGCCAGCCAAATCCGTGGCTGTTTGGGCCTAACCAGAATGCATCATCGCCATTTTTTCAAGGGACATGGGCCTCTGGCCAACCCGACGGCAGCCTACCAACCGCAAGTGGGGCAAGCAACACCGACGGGTCGGGTGGAGCAAATGCGGGGCAACCAGATGGATCCAGTGGTTCGGGCAATGGAGGAAATCCATACCCGACCAATTTCAATGTGGGTTATGGAACCGGTTCGAATCTGGGTATGGGAGCGAATCCCTACCCGGGTTTCTCACCCGGATTTTTGCCGTTTCCAGGTTCAATCTTCACCGGACGGCTAGAATCCGGCGACCCCCTGTTCGTTTCCACCGCCAACGGACCTCAACTGAAGCTAATCAACCAGCAACTTACCGGGCACGAAAACTACTCTAGGTGGTCGCGAGAATTCCGGCGCGCGCTGGTGACTAAGGACAAAGATGGATTCCTCGATGGAACCATCCCTGTTCCTTCAGACGAACGCCTGGCACGACACTGGAGGAAATGCAATCAACTCATCCGAACCTGGATCGGCAATTGCCTCTCTCCAGAAGTCGCGGCAGGACTTCCACCCACAGAAGACGCTCAAAGGATGTGGGAAAATATCAAAGAAATGTACGGCAAACTCGACCGTGCCAAAAAAATTTCGCTCATGCAGGAATTGAGCAATTTAAAACAGGGGAACATGATGGTCACGGCTTGTTTCAACAAGCTCTCGTCTTTATGGAACGAACTGGAAGCCATGGAGGAAAAACTCGAGGGGCCAGAATCGACACTAACACAAAGATCGTTCCATCAAAGAGAGAGAAAAGGCAACGCGTTTCCTGCTAATTTTGAACGAAAATTACATTACCTTTCGTTCACAGATTCTGGCCATGGACCCCGTTCCTCCGATCAGACGGATCTATCAGTTAGCTGTGCAGGAGGAGAGCCAGCGTTTCACGTCACCGGAGCATACAAGGATCAACGACAGTATCGCCCTTGCAGCCCGCGGCGAACGGAGAGAGGGATCCACGAAAACCCCAAATCGAGAGAGAAGAGGCGGATTAGGGTTCCCAGGAGGCGACGTCGCGCGCCCCTTTAAAAGGGACAGCATCAACGGCCAAGATTCATTGCGCGGATCGGACGGACCAGATCGTGCGCGTGGATCGGACGGGCTGGATCGCACTCGCGGATCGGACGGTCTTCTTATGCTTGAAGGCGCAGATGAATCCGACGGTAGATATGATTCCGCGCCTAAAGGAGTGGACGGCCAGATTTTTGCCACGTCATCAAAAAATTTCCGGCCAAATTTTAAAGCAAAGGGTAAAATGTTTTGCGATTATTGCAAACGTCCTAACCACATGATTGACAGCTGTTGGAAATTACATGGGAGGCCTGGTGAAAAGGAGAAGAAAATATCATCTGCCTATCAAGTGACTGGACACACCGGCCAAAATGCTGACCAACCTATCTCTTATGGTCAATATCAACAATTGATGCATGCTCGCAGAAATTGGAAACCTCCAATAAAGGAGGAAGCTTCTCGGGTATCTCACATTGCCTCATTAATTCAATTTCAAAAAAGGCATGGATCATCGACTCAGGTGCAAGCGATCACATTATTTGTGATAAGGAATTATTTACCAATCTAAATGGAAAATTAATTCTCCCTGTTTCCGTGCAATTACCGAATGGAAGCATCACACATGTGAATGTGACAGGAACAGTACAGCTTAGCCCTCAAATTACTCTTGAGAATGTCCTTTATGTCCCAGATTTTCAGTTTAATCTTATCTCTGTCTCACGGGTATGCAAGGACAATTCATGCCGAGTATTCTTCGATATTGACACATGCTTCTTTCAGGCCCCTTCGACTGGCAGACTGATGGGCTTGGGTAGACTTTCGAAGGCCTTTATTTCGGACACATTTCCCAAGTAATTTCAGTTTTCTAGTACCCCTTTCAATAAGAAATCATTGTGTAATTTAACTACCAATGAAAAGAATTTCATTATGCACTCAAGGATGGGTCATAGTACTTTCTTTCCTTATGCACAATGTCCCATTTGCCCACTCGCTAAACAGTCACGCCTACCATTTCCTTTAGGGAGTACTCGTGAAAATGAAATATTATCATTGATTCGTGTTGATATCTGGGGCCCTTATCATACAGTCAATCACGATGGATCTCGTTATTTTCTCACCATAGTAGATGATTGTTCTCGTGCAACGTGGATTTTTTTAATGCAGTCTAAGGGGCTAGCTTATTCTCATTTAAAGAATTTCATTATTCTTTCGAAAAATCAATTCGAAAAATCCATTAAGAAGATTCGAACTGATAACGGAAAGGAGTTCTTCAGCCATGATTGCACCTCATTATTTTCATCTCATGGGATTCAACATGAAAGCTCTTGTATATACACTCCACAACAGAATGGGGTAGTTGAGCGCAAACACGGGCATCTTCTGGAAGTTGCTAGAGCTCTGAAATTTCAAGCAGCAATTCCATATGAGTATTGGGGAGAATGTGTTATTACAGTGGCCTATCTTATCAATCGAATGCCCACTCGGGTCTTACATGGGAAAACACCTTTTGAAGTCTTATTTGGCAAGGCACCGGAGCGAACACATCTCAAAGTCTTCGGCTGTCTTTGTTATGCAGCTATAATGGGCTCTCGGGACAAACTGGATCCTCGTGCACGTCGCTGTATTTTCATGGGGTATCCTAATCTTCAAAAGGGATACAAAGTCCTAGATCTATCTACCAGGGAGTTCTTTGTGAGTAGAGATGTTTTATTTCATGAAAATGTTTTTCCCTTCAATGAAAAAACACTTTCTCATGAAGAATCTGGTACTCTGAATATTCCTCGTCAACTTGAGATAGATGATACAACATATCAGGATCTTCATTATATACCATTAGCAGTGCCTACTCATGATCATCATATTCAGTTGAATCCCTTTGTAGCAAGGCCAATTTCTGATGAGAATCAGGTTCCTACAAATGTATCAAGGAATTCACCTGCAGATTCTTATGCTAATGAAGAAGTTGAAGAAACCTTTCCTACACCAGCTGAGGAATCAACATCTTCACTTCCGAGAGGAGATCCTCCAAGACGTTCTAGTCGAGCTACACGACCTCCTACCTGGACCAAAGATTATGTCTCGTGCGCTCTAGACTCTCCGGGTATCAAATATCCAGCTTTCCTCCTATGTTTCCTTCAATAATTTATCATCAGAACATAGGTGTTGTATAAGTAGATTGTCTAAGGATAAGGAACCTGCTAGTTACAATGAAGCATCTGCTGATCCAAGATGGCAGAAGGCCATGGAAGCAGAATTACAGGCCTTGATTGATAATAAGACCTGGGATCTTGTCACATTGCCACCAAATTGTAAACCCATTGGCTGTAAATGGGTATACAAAATAAAATATCGAGCTGATGGCTCCGTGGAGAGATACAAGGCACGATTAGTTGCCAAAGGTTTCACTCAGAGGGAAGGATTCGATTATCACGAGACATTCTCACCTGTCGCCAAAGATGTCACCGTACGATCTTTTTTTGACAGTTGCAGCTATTCGCGACTGGTCTCTACACCAGATTGACGTTCATAATGCCTTTCTCCACGGAGATTTGGATGAAGAAATATACATGGATGTTCCTCAGGGATTACGGAGACAGGGGGAGAAGAAAGTATGTCGTCTCCAAAAATCCCTTTATGGGTTGAAACAAGCTTCCAGGCAATGGTATGCAAAGTTCACAAATGCCCTTACAACAGCAGGGTTTCAACAGTCCAGACATGATTATGCCTTATTCACGCGGACTAAAGGTATGTCATCCATTTCTCTGATGATATATGTTGATGATATTCTCATTATGGGAAATGATGAAGCGGCCATAGGAAATTTTAAGAAATATCCGCATGCAATTTTTCATATTAAAGACTTAGGAGCACCTAACTACTTTCTTGGCATTGAAATTGCCCGTTCAGAACAAGGGATTTCGCTCGCCGCGAAAATTCATATTGGAGATTATTTCGAAACAGGGTTATCGGGTTGCAAACCAGCTGTTATTCCCATTGAACAGAACACGAAATTGACCACCTCAGATTATGATAAGGGAATTTCTCAAGAAGATGACTTGATTTTGGAAGATCCTTCAAGCTATCAAAGGCTAGTCGGAAAACTTATATATCTGACAATGACTAGACCTGACATCTCTTATGCAAAAAGTGCAGACTCTTAGTCAATTCATGCACAGTCCAAAGCAATCACACATGAATGCTGCATATAAAGTTGTGAAGTACCTAAAAAGGTGTCCATGTCTTGGGATATTGTTGTCCAGAAGATGTAACATGGAGATAACAACATATTGTGATTCAGACTATGCAACTTGTCCCATGAGTCGAAGATCTATCACTGGATATTGAATCAAGCTAGGAGATTCTTTACTCTCCCGGAAGACAAAAAAAACAGCCTCTCTTGTTTCTCTTTCTTCAGCTGAAGCAGAGTATCGGGCTATGGCCAAAGCTACTTGTCAGATAGTATGGATTCGAGGTCTTCTTAAGGATCTTGGAATACAGGTACAAGGGGCAACAAAGCTGTTCTGCGACAATGATGCAGCTCTCAAACTTGCAGCAAACCCTATAGTGCATGAGAGAACCAAGCATATAGAGGTTGATTGCCACTTTACACGAGACAAGATCTTAGAAGGAATCATTGAAGCAAGAGGAATTGGGACAACAGAACAGCCAGCAGACATTTTCACCAAGCCTCTATGTCAAAGACAGCACACATATCTTCTGAGCAAACTAGGTGTCTTGGACATATACAAGCCACCAGCTTGAGGGGGAGTGTTGGAAGATATGCGGCTTAGACAAGATATTCAATTGATTCTAATCTGATATGTACAGATCAATTAATTTTAAATCTAGAATAGATTGATTTGTAGGATATTCAATTTCCTTATTCGCTCATTCTCTTGTATTATAATTACAGAAGATGTACATTGATTCTTCAATTGAAGACAATAGAATATTATACAAAACTTCTCTCCACTCTCGAGTTCTTCAATTCTCTTTTTTCTTTTTCTTCATCTTCTTACAAAAACCAGTTCCAAACCCATGGCTTCAGCATCAACTTAATCCCAATAGACCAAGTAGACCATTCTCTGTCTCCGGAGAACCTTACCCACGAGGAAAGATACCAAGGAATTTCTGCAATATCTAGACCTCATGTCCGCCAACTTGAATCTGTCACTTATTTGAGTTTGACAAAACAAAAGCAAACTGTTGGATATGAGCCTTCCACCTTACAACCTCGAATCACACTTCATCACCTTGGCCACTACTTAACATCTTTGACAGTTGGCTTGCGTTGTTATACTCCCTACTTGCTCGTGGATACGGGAAGTGATGATACATGGATACAATGCGAAGGGTGCACGGAATACTTCCGCATTAGGCAAGGTAACTTTAAGACACCTTCTTCCATAATTTCTATAACGGTACAGGAGGTCTGAAAGAATATCCCAACACTGTGTTTGGTTGTGGCCTGGACAATTACAACTTCGTTTGGGAAAGGAGCAGATGAAATAACTCTATAGCAGGGATATTTGGTTTGGGATTTGGAAAGCAGTCTATTCTTGTGCAGTATGCCAACGAGACCAAAAACCGCGTACCATATTGCTTGCCTGTGTTTTATGCCGTAAACGTGCAGACATCTCTCCTTTTCGGGGATGACGTGCAAATAGACGGACGTGCTGGGATTATGACAACACGATTGATTCCTAATGGAAAGCACCTAAACATAGATCCTGCATTTCTTCGGATGAGATCGGACCACATGGGCGGGTTTTTTTTTTTGGACACAGGAACTCCTCACACATTTCTTGTTCAACCTGCCTATAACATGGTAAAACAGGAAATAATATACTATTTCGCTGGACATTATGATTGGCATATTCAAATTCGATAGAGAAAAAATTGTAAGATTGGATCCTTTTTTATTTATTTGGACTCCGCAAGAATCTGTCGATATTTCCGATTCCCTCTCCCACCTCATCCAGACGGATTGGACTTGTGCTATAACATGCCTCACCGCAACTTCACAGCTCCAAGCATGACATTCCATTTCAAAGGAGATGATCTTTTTCTACGGGGGAGAAATGTTTTTCTGTTCTTGGATACGAAATTTTGCTTGATGGTGAGGCCCATGAATCATCCTATAGGATATAACATACCTGGAGTACTTCAACAGGCAAATCATGGTTTCTTGTTCGATTTTACAGCATTTACCGTTTCTTTTGTACCTGAAGATTGTCAGGGGGAGAATTTTGTTGGTAGTCCATAAGGTCCTGTATGTGAAGTATCAATTAGGATCCAATAAAGACAACTTTTCATTAAATTCAACTTTGCCTTCTTGAGAGAACATCAAGCTTACCTATTTGTTGTAGAGAGACTAAGATATGCTGTAAAAAACAGCAATTAAAACTAGTCAATTTTTGGGTTTTTTTTTTCATGGTAGTTAGCTTTGTTTCTCCTAGGTCAATCATAAATTAACTGCGACATGACGAATTATGAAAAAAGCATGAACCATTTCTAAAGAATTGTCCCTTGAAGCGAGTAGGATGAAGTTGATCAACTCCATGTGATAATCTATGTGGTTTTAGTTCTTAGACAATAGTGTGCGCACTTCAGGTTAAAAATTATTCGTCATAAGAATCCATTTCCCTTGAAGCTACTGAGATAATTGAAACAAACATACATCAATGACAAATATTTAAGGCTAGATTAGACTCAAAGATAACGCATTGAATTTGCAGCGAGTTGATGTGAACCACCAGCCTAAAGTTTTTTCTTGTCATTCGTAATGACTTGCGTTCGTGTATCCTATTTTAATTAGGAGAGGCTTTTGATGAATAAGGGGAAAAAAAAAGAAACACAATTTAGAGGTCAAAGAAGCACTGAAAATATTAATTAGGATTAATACCGCGAAAAACTTTAAATCAATACACATGTAACAAATTTTCTCAAACCAAGCTAGTTCACATGTGACAAATTACTTCCATTAATTTTCGTTAAATTTTTCCATCAAATTGCTTAGTTTAATGGCTTATGGCAGTTGACGGATGTATTAGTTTAGGATTTTAACCTCCATTTGCCATAAGTATATTAGTTTGATATTAAACCAATTTAACGAAAACTAACAGAGAGTAAATTTATCGCAAATATACTGGTTTAGATTTTTTGTTAATCAAAAATTAATTTGAAATAAATTTATCATATGTGTACTAATTTGAGATTTTTTGTGATCAAAAATAATAAAATTTATAAAAAGGTAAAAAGAAAAATATATATATAATATATAATTGATTGAAAAGATGAATGAAATGAAATGAAAAGTCGGGTTTAGTGGGCCGGCGTGGTCAGCCCATCATTCCAATCAATTTTCGGCCCTTTCAAGAGTTAAGCCCAGCTTCCCATTCATTTCCTACTTTTGGCCCACTTTTTCCCCCAACTTCGTTGAACTTCGTCTCTTTATTGTTTTTATGGCCCATTAAAGTTTAAAATAACAAAGCCCAGCCCAAAGTCATTTCTTTCTCTTTGCTTACATGAGCCAACAACGCCCATGAAGAGGAAAAGAAAAGAGGCGCGTGGTGAGGCGAGGACGGTGACGAGCAAAGCGTGAACGCCGCCCGCCAGCGAAGGGAAAGGAAGAGAGTCATAAATGGATATGACGCAATATGCAAAGCCAAGCCTTCAGCTCTAGCTGTGAAGGCTGAGTACGCATGAGGGATGAGGACGCCTAACGGAAAAGATTCGGAGAGAGACGAGGCTTCGCCAAAAAAAAAAGGGGAGGAGGTTGCAGAGAATGGTGGAGGGAGAGAGAGAGGGAGAGAGGGAGTTTTCTGGGGAGTTGAGGAAGGAGTTCGCTGGAGTTCATATCGAGCCCCACCGTCGGTCACCGCCCGTGTTGGTGGTCGAGCGACGAGCACCATCAAGCGTGGCAATTCACCGGAGGAAGGGAGGAGTGCCGGCCGTTTCTTGAGCTTTGCCGAGGAACAAGTGGCAGCAGCGATATCATTTATGGCAGGGTAGGGATTACGCTTCCTTCGGACGTCCTTTTCTTTTCCTTCTCTTCGTGCTAGTGGGGATTCAAAAATATTGAACTCAGTGGTTGAGTATGTGAAACTGAAATAGGTTAGTGACGGATGATGACGTTTAGAGCATGATGGGTCACGTTTTGGCTGGAAATGATGTCAATTCTGAGTTGAAAACTCAAATTTCGCATGTGTACATCACTTGTTTGCTAAAATGTCTAAAAGAAGACCGAAAAGTTCCCATGTTCACGCTCTAATCCATTACTGTTTTTGACGAAATTTTGATGAAAAAAAACCATTTTTCTGCTATTAATGGTGTTATAAGTCTGTGTGCATCGTTTTTAGACAAGGATTCGTTTAGAAACCGAATCGGAATGCTATTGGAAAGTCTGCATATCACATGTTCGACAAAATGCCTGAGAGAGGGTCGAATCACGTTCTTCGTTGAATCTCAAGAACGACTTCTTTTTCTCTCGTATTGTTTGAATCTCGCCTGATTTTCGGGTTTTTCTACGTGTTTTCATGCGATTTCGTGGAAAGGATCGGTCGTCGTCAAGTTGGCCGTGAGTCCTCCTCTTCGCCGGAAGCCTTCCCCTCGCCGGTGCACTCTGTGGTTCAAGGCCAGCCCGGTTAGGCTATTCTTTCCTCAAATTAGCATTTTCGTGCTTGTTTGTTTGATGAATACTTGGTTTTAGAAATTTAGGATCCGTACGTTTTTATTTCGTTGAATATTTGAGGTCGCCGGAATGAGCGGCCTGAGTTGGTGGACGTGGGTCTGGGTAGATGACGGCCGACGATGGAGGTCCGGCAGTGGCAAAAAGACAAAAGAAAGAAGAAAAAGGAAATTTTCAAAAAAAAAATGGTATGAAAATATTAAAAATCGGTTTTAATCCGACGCGGGTCGGATCCGGGTTTAGGTCGGATCAATGGGTCGGATCGAGTAAAACTGGTCCGAGCCCGTTCCCCAAATATAATGATAATAAATTAATTAATAAAAAATTAAATGAAAAATTTCGGAAAATATTTAATAAATAAATAAATAAAAATTCAGAAAATGATAAAAAAATTAAAATTTTAAAATTATTAAAAATTAGAACTTTAGAAAATCATTAAAAATTTGGGAAAATCCGAAAATGTCATTAAAAATAAAAAATCGAAAAAAATATTTAAAAATTTTGGGAAAATCAGTAAATCCATAAAAATCTAGAAAATTCAGAAAATCATTAAAAATTTTAGAAAATTCAGAAAATAATTAAAAATAGAAAATTCCAGAAAAAAAAAAAGAAAAATATTAAAATTGAGAAAATTCTGAATAATCAAGAAATTCTAGAAAAATTGGAAAACCCTTTAAAAATGTTAAAACCTAAAATTAGATAAGCTTTTAGGGCTTCACAATAGGGATTCTTTTTCAGCTTTATAATAGGGATCCTTATTTTGTTTTGTCTTGTTTTCTTTTTTAAGGGCAATTTGGGATGCTAATTGATTGCGCCTTCCAATATTTGAATGTTATTTTTTATTTTAAGATGGTCCCCTCGGATGGAGAACCTCCTTAAACCTCAATTTCATGAGAGAAATGGAGGGAGAACCTCCTGGGAGAGTAGGAATTCCCCTTGGTAATCAACCTCAGGTACAATCGTAGGCCAAGAAACTCTTTCCTTCTTTGGAAATCCTCATGATCCGGAGTGATGATTCCGGATAAAGATTTCGGCCCCATTGGAGGAGGGCAACCACATCTGATTCTCGCGATGCCTTCCCCCAAGGAAACTTGGGGCGTGGTATAAGGAAATGATGGCACCGATTAAAAGATTGGGAGTGACCCCTTACGCCCCTCACAGCCGGGATCCGGGCCCGGATAAAGATTCCGGGCCAAACCTTAGATTTTTTTTTATAGATTGCTATGACATTAGTTAGCATATGATTAAATTAGGTATTAAAAGGGGATTAACATAATTAAGTTCTCAAGTCCAAAATCTAATAAGGTATCCTCTTGTATCTTAATGGGTTTCTAGCCAATCCCAAAAAGACTAATGGCGACTCCTTAGTCAAAATATAGAATTAATTGATTAAAAATTTGAATATTCGATGTCGCATGAAATATGGGCTTGTGAGAGTTTGAGTTAATAAAAATGTCATCAGCCCAAATTTGACAATACCTCTAAACCTAACAAAGGCTCTCTTCCCTGTGAAAAGGGTTAGGTTGCGATAACTCGGCGACTCCACTAGGAAGATGAGGACTTAGGCCTAATTAAGTTAATTGTGTGTTATTTAATTTTTTTCCGTAGCAACGTATTCAATAAGTGAGCTAAGTCCACTAATCTCGTGTTAAATGTTGGTGTGAGTTAGAGTAATAAGAGGAATCTAATATGTTTTTGTAGCAGCGCATTCAAGAAGAAGGTAAGTCCACTAATCTCGTGTTAAATGTTGGTATAGGTTGGAGTAATAAGAGGTGAAGTTTTTGTTGACACCTTATTTTGTAAGTTGGTGTAAGGAATGAATGATTATGTGGATGACTTTGAAGTGCTATTTGGATATAAACTGTTGTGTTTGCTTTTAGACATGCTCCAACACTACACCTATGCACATACAACCTGCAATCAAACCTCGCACCCTCAAGGAACCCTTAAGAGGTGTCAAGGATTGATTGGACCACACACAGTTTGTGCCAATGGGACAATCATTACCAACCCTACTCATTTCCTCGAAAGAAATAGATCCGATTCACCTGCAATTTGCGACATTTGGAAGGGCTTACTATTTCGTTGAGGTGGGAGCCTTAAACCTATAGTATACCCTACCCACTTAGGTGTCGAAACCTCACAAAGTCATGCGCATATCTATGTGATCGAAACTCCATCTCGCAAACCCATTGTTTATGTCTTTCCTTTTTAACTTTTCGCAATTCTTATTCTTTTACATTACCATCATTTATTTTTTCATGATCCATAGCAATTAATCAAAGCATCTTCTACTGATCTAGATATAATGGAAAGATTGGATATTCAAGTCATCCTTTTCCCAATGAGGTTCTTTGGGCATGGTTCTGTAGGATGACCACACAATATCAAGAGTACGTGCAAGAAATGCTAGGTAACCTCAGGAGGCTCTTTAAGATCGATTATCAAGCCAGTTATTCCAAGCCCTATCATATTTCTATAATCATACAACTTCAACATTCATCTTCGGTCGATATGAACTAAGTCCCAACTTATGAGGAGTACGAAACCGCCATTGGTATCCACTCCTCTGACAAATTAGTTGAGCCACTGTTAGGATCGAAACCTGCAAGTGTCTTAGTGAATTTTTTAGGAATTAATAGGGTTGAAATTGAGAAGGTTTTAAAAAAGTAATGCCAATTTTTGCCTTTTATCATTTTTGATTGATAAATTTTTAAATCTTCCTCAAGAATTAGGTTCCCAATCTGCTAAGGCATTCGTTCTACCGATTTTTTTTATATTCCCAACTTTAGGCACAACTTTAAACCTTTGCTAGTTCACATAGTGTGACAAGTGTGCATCAAATGGAATTTTACCAACATAATTTTAGCTGAGACCTTTTTATCACTTTACCGATATAAGATCAACAAAAAAGGAAATCTCCATGCACTTATCGGGTCTTTTACACATGTAGTTTGTGTCTCACCTCAAAGATTTGGGTCCTCCCATGCGCAGTGACACAATATACTTACCCATTCAAGGCTCATACCTAAACAACCCTTTTGCCTATGGATGTGTTATCTCGAGTATATTTCCATAAAATAAATCCAATGGTGGCTAGGATAGGCCAAATCCTATGAAGTGCGCCTTAACTGTGAAGTGGACGATCCTATCTCGTTATTGAAATTTTCTAGAGAGACTTCATATTACCCATTGAGAATAGTCCAACAATACGGCGCGATGCCGCCACCCTGTAAATTAGGGCTATTCATATTTAAGGTCCTGCGCAAAGATCTGACAGAATATCAAGTAGCTAAATTACAAAAAGAGTTTGATCACATCAAATGTGCTTGGAAATGGTGCCCACAAGAAACCATCACCTGACCTACAGGTTTGGAAGAGGAGATGAATATCCACCACGCAATCGAGGAGTATATAGATCGCCCCTTCCAAACCTGTAGGTGTTTGTTGTGGGCACTGTTTCCAAGCACATTTGATGCGATCAAACTCTTCTTGCAACTTAGTTACTTGATCTTCTCTTAGATTTCTGCACATGATGTCGAATTTGAATAGCCCAACTTTATAGGATGGCACCATCTTTTGTAGGGTGCTATATTATCAGACTATCCTCAAGGGGTAATATGAAGTTCCTCTAGAAAATCTCAATAACTGGATTGGATCATCCACTTCACAGTTAAGGTGCTCTTCAGAGAATTTGGCCTATCCTAACCACTATTGGATTTGTTCAAAGGAAAGACACTCAAGGTAACACATCCATAGGTAAAAGGTTGTTTAGGTACACAACCTTGCCTTGGAATGAATTTCTCAAGTATGTGAGTATACTTGATCACTTTGAGTACGCGCATGAGAGTGCCCAAATCTTTGAGGTGAGACATAAACCACATGTATAAAAGAGTGATAAATGCATGAAGATTTCCTTTTTTGTTGATCTTAAATCGATTAAGTAATAAACATGTCTAAGCTAAAATCATGTTGGTAAAATTTCATTTGATGCACACATGTCTAACTATGTGAACCAGCAAAGGTTCAAAGCTATCCTTGAAGTTGGGAATATAACAAAACCGCTAAAACCTTAGCGGATTAGGAACCTAATTCTCGAGGAAGGTTTGAAAATTTGTCAATCAAAAATGATGAGGGGCAAAGATTGGCGTTACATTTTAAAACCTTCTCAATTTCGACCTATTGATTTATAAAAAATTTGCTAAGGCACTTGTAGGTTTTGATCTTAATAGTGGTTCAAATAATCTGTTAGAGGAATGGATACCAATGGCGGCTTCATACTCCTCATAAGTTGAGCTAATTCATACCGACTGAAGATGAATGTTGAAGTTATATGATTCCATTAATGCGCTAGGGCTAGGACATGCTGACTTGATGATCGATCTCCAAGAGCCTTATGAGATTACCCAACCTTTCTTGCACGTATTCTTGGAATTGTGGGGTCATCCTATAGAACCCTACCTGAAGAGCCTCATCAGGGACATGGATGATTTGGATATCTGACATTCCCATTATATCTAGACTAAGAGATGATGCTTTGATTAATTGCCATGGATCATGAAAAAATAAATGGCAATAATGTAAATGAATAAGTATTGAGAGAAGTTAAAAGGAAAAGACGGAAACAATAGGTTGGCAAGACGGAGTTTCAATCATATAGACATACACATGATTTTATGAGGTTTCAATGGCTAAACGGGTAGGGTGTATTATAGGCTTAAGGCTCCTCTCAACGAAATAGTAAGCCATTTCCAAGGTGCAAACTGCGGGTGGGTTGGATCTATTTCTTTCTAGAAAATGGACGGCATCAAGAATGATTGTCTTATTGATGCAAACTACGTATAGTCCAATCGTCACCTCCTAAGGAATCCTTGAGGGTGCAACTAAAGTTTGACTATACGTTGTGTGTGCATAGGTGTAGTGTTGGAGTATGTGTAAAAGCAAGCACAATAATTTATATCCAAACGGCACTTCAAAGTCATCCACATAATCATTCATTCCTTACACTAACCTACAAAACAAAGTGTCAACAAAGATTCCACCTCTTATTACTCTAACTTGTACCAACATTTAACACGAGGTTAGTAGACTTACCTCACCTTCTCGAATGCGCTGCCACGAAAACACATTAGATATCAATTAGGCCTAAGTCCTCATATCCCCAATGGAGTCGCCAAGTTATCACGACCTTAACCCCTCTCATGGGAGCAAGGAGCTTGTGTTAGGTTTAGGGATATCCTCAACTTTGAGCCGACGACCTTCCCTTAACTCGAGCTCTCTTAAGCCCATGCTTTGCGCAACATCGAGTGTTCAAATTTTTAATTAATTAACCATATGTAAATTTTGACTAAGGAGTCGCTACTAGCCTTTTTGGATTTGGCTAAAAACCAGTAAGATATGGGGGGATATCTTATTAATTTACACAATTGGACTCGAGGACTTAATTAGGTTAATCCTAAGGCTGACGCCCTTTTAGTACCTAACTTAATCATGTACTAATTAACGTCATAGTAACCTATTAAGAAAAATCTAAAGTTTGTCATAATAATTCTAAAACAAGGAAATAACATCCAAATATTGAAAAGCGCAATCAATTATAATTATAACAAAAAACTTTCAAGCTTCCTAAATAATCCCTAAAAAAGAAAACAAGACACAGTCAAAACAAGAATCCCTATGGTAGAGCCCTTAAGGCTTATCTTAGGTTTTAGTTCTCTAAAGGGTTTTCCAATTTTTATGAATTTTTATTATTTTTTTTTATTGTTCATTTTTTCTTTAAAATTTTTGAATTTTTAAATATTTTTCTAATTTTTTGAAAATTTTAATGATTTTCCTGATTTTCTAGATTTTTATCGGCTTTTTGTTCCAATTTTTAAATATTTTTTTGAATTTTTTAATAAATTTTTGGATTTTTTAAATTTTTATTGATTTTCTAAAGTTCTAAATTTTTTATTGAATTTTGAATTTTCTAAAATTTTTATGAAATCCTAAGTTTAATAAAAAAAATTATCATTTTCTGAATTTTTAGCTTTTATTTTTAAAAATATTTTTCTAAGTTTTTAGTTTATTTATTATTATTATTCTCAAGAAGCGGGCTCAGGTCGGGTTATCCAATCCAGCCCATTGACTCAATCCAAACCCGGATACGACCCGCGTCGAATCAAAATCGATTTTTATACTCTCATATTATTATTTGTTTTAAATTTTTTATTTTATAATTTTTTCTTCTCACCCTTTTGTCCTTTTCCACATTTTGTCTTTTTTTCCCAGCACTTACTTCTTCCTCACGTTCTTCCTCCCCGACTACTCTCTTCGCCTGCGACTTTACCGAACGAAGAATGCCCCTCCCAACGCCCCGCCATCGCTTCGGCCAACGACCATCCACCAACCCACCATCATTTGCCCGCCGTTCATCCTGATCGGCAACGACTGACGCCGGTTGCTCATGTTGGGAAAATATGGCTTCGAATTTGGTAAAACAATGAAATCGGATCGAGTAATCAAGTCGGACTTTAAGGCGTGATATTACTTTTTTTAAGAATTTATTTGCCCCACAACGTTGCTAATGATAACCGGCAAAAATTCTCGAGAATACTATATAGCAATTCTAGTATTTCTCCAGGGTCTCTCTAAAAACAATCGAAAATTAGAAAGAAGGCTAAAAAATGATCAATTTTTTTTCTTCCGAAAATTGACAATTATATATATAAAATAGTCTCAAAACACATGCGAAAATTGAACAAACGTGTCCTTTCGGAAATTGTCCAATTGAACAAATGCATCCATTCAGAAGAAGTTAAAAAACGAACAATTGCGATGATAAAAAAAAAAAAAAAAAGGAAAAACGAACAATTGCAATCATTCGGGAAAATTGCAAACTGAATAAGTATCTTTCCAAAGATTGTCTCGAAAAGACAAACAAAAATTCGGAATAATAATTTATTTTTTTTAAATAAATAAAATTTCGAATTTTCATTTTTATATTTTATTTCCGAAAATTCTCAAAAATAAAAGGCAACCTTTGAATTGATTAAAAATTAATAACATAACCAAAAATAAAATAAAATAACAAAAGGGTTTAGTGCTAATTAAACCGCGGGCACGCAGGCGCGATTTCGCGCACCCGTACACAAGTATGATGGGTCTAGCCTCACGCAATCATTCTTTTAGCTACACAAAGAAAATCTCGCACTTATTAATTAGCCCACTTCCTTCCACGTTTCCTATGTGGGATAAGGAAAACGCACTCAGCTTGTTTTAACAAACAAACCTCCAATAGCTCACTCCAGCGACCACGAAATTTCACAAAATACCCCTCACCTAAACTACGGTTTGAACACCGAAATTCCATAAATCAAACATACACAAGGGCACTAAAAAATGGGGAGAGACGCTGAGTCAAACGGCCTTGAAGCGTAGGGCTCGCCGACGTGGGGAGGATAGCTTCGACAAAAGGGCATATGCAAGACCGGCTCAGACGGTGCAAAGTCACATGAAAGCACATCAAAACACGAAGAAATCAGACAAAATTGGACAATATATGAACAATCAAACATTAAACCAAGCTTCAAACGTCGATCAAACAAAATATATTTTGGGGTTTCATTGAGGCATCTTATCGAACATATGCCATGCATTTCGAAAAGTAAGTTCGCGATTTATATTTCATGGCTAAAACGAGCCTCGATTTCAACATACAGATCTTGAGTCAGCATTATCGATCACAGATCATTCTTAGTTCTATGTGTGGTGCTCAGGATCTTGCAAGGAAAAAGGAGTTTCAGATCTTGGGTTCAGTGGGGAGTGCAAAAATGGGGTGTTTGTGTGACGGGCTCCTACTTGGTTCGGGGATGGAGCTTCTACTGTTGAATGGTCACTGACGAAGCTTCAACGAACGACGGGCAATATCCTCTTTCTTCCAAAAAACTGTGGCTGAAGCTTCCGAACGGCTATGTGTAGAATGGTGGCCGGCGATCACGGTTGAGGAGGGGGGGTTTCCTCCACTACACGAGCACCCTTCCTCCTCTATCCTTCCTCTTTCCTCTCGATTTTCTCTGGTTTCCTTCAGTAGCAACCTCTATGCAACCTCGTCTTATCGGTGTTTTGGTATCAATGTTTGGGTAGAAAAAAGAATGATCTTCTTCACTTTGGAATACTTCGAGCTTCAATAAGAATTCACATGAAGTTACTGCAAAAAGATTGATGCAAGTGAGAGCGAAAGCGTCTCTCTCATCCTTTTTCTCCAAATATTGTCGGCCAAAATCAACCATAATTATCCCATTGCGGGGTGGTTCTTGAAGGGGTATTTTTGCAAAAAATTCTATACATTAAAAGGCTCAAATAAGCTGACTATGGTTACCTGTGATGTATATGATCAAGGAAAGAAATGTCTCTTTTCATTTTGATCCGTATACCAGTCACGAATGAATCTCGTGTCCTTAAACGACATGGCTCTTTTTTCACTCAACTCTCAAAGTGTTAAAATGACGTGTTTAGGAATGGCTCGCCTTTCTTTGTTCTAAGTATTTCTCCTTTAGCATAATTAACATCTCAGTTTCATTTGGTCGAGATCATCTAAGTAGATTAATTTTCATTGGGAATTTTGACTCAAAATGAATGATCCACAAAGTCGAAAAACAATTGCTAAGAATATTAGCACTCGGCGACTCTTTTTTTTTAATGAAAAATAACATCTACCCTCAATGTGGCGGTTAAGTGACCTCGACAGCATGTCTATTTTTGAAAGGGAATAACAGTAGAAAAAGATAAAATGGTGCCCCCCCACTTCCACCTTAGTTTCTTTCACGCGAATATGTCTATTTTTGTGAGGTCGTTCGATCAGCACTTCCGTGATTTTTTGAAAAGTCATTTAGCACCTACGAGTTAAGAACACATATACATGTGTGCATGATGTGCATGGTGGAAACAATACGAATGACCTAAATGACTCAGATTGCATCAAGAATGCCTCTTAAGCCCCCTATTTTCATTCATGGAAAATATTTCTTCACTGAATCAGCATTTACAAGCTTTAGCAACTCTCAGCCATCCATTTCTACAAGAATTAGAGCATCACTGGGCAATATCTTCTTGATGACATACGAGCCTTCGTAGTTTGGAGTGAACTTCCCATACAAGTTCAATATGATAGACAACACTTTTTTCAACACAGGTTGTCCACTTGAAAATGCCTGGGTCGAATCTTGCAATCAGAGGACCTCGCAATTCGCTTCTGATGACATTGGCCATGGCATAATACATTGAGTCTTTTCTCGTCAATTATATTTAGTTGTTCATATCTCTGCTGTGTTCATTCAGCTTTGGAAAGTTTAACTTGTGAGAGAATTCTCAATAAAGGAATTCCTACCTCTACCGGCAAGATTGTCTCCACACCATAAACCAATGATAAAAGTGTTGCCCCGGTCAATGTGCGTATTGAGGTTCAATACGCTATCAACGCACATTGCAATCCCTCATACCAATCACGATAATTATCCACCGTCTTAGATTCTTATTACTTGCCTCTATAGCCTCCTTCATCTGTGAGCGATAAGGTCAAAGCAACTCATCCACAATTTTGTTATTCAAGTTAGACTCATTGTCAGTAATGATGGCTTTAGGTACACCATAGAAAGCAATGATGTCACAACGAATAAATTTGGCCACATTTCTCGCAGTGACATTGGCATATGAATTCTCTTCAATCCACTTTGTGAAGTAATCAGCAGCTACCAAAATAAAGCGATGCCCATTGAAGGCTTGAAGGTTAATTGGACCGATTATATCAATTCCCCACATGGAAAATGGCCATGGCTGAGACATTAAAGGCAGTTTGTTTGGTAGCGCATTAATCTTATCTCCATAAACTTTGCAGCAATGATAGTAACAGACATGCTTAATATAATCGGTTTCCTTGCTTACCCAAAAATACTTTAGTCTCATGATTTTTCTTGCTAACAGGTGACCATTCATAATTTCACGGCTCCAAGCATAACATACCATTAATTTCACGACTTAATGAAAAGTTGTCTTTATCTTCAATACGAGCTTCTGCTGGACGCTGATGCGCATGAATGATCGAGGACGCAGCATACTTGGAGCACTTCAACAGGCGAATCTTCGTTTTTTCTTCGATTTTAGAGCATTGACCGTTTCTTTTGTGCCCAAATTGTGTCGGTGACGGATAATGTCAATGTGTACCATCGTTAAGGATCCAATAAAGACAACTTTTCATTAAGTCTGTTTCTTTATATGCAAAATGTTTTATTCTTCGCCCTCCTGAGGGGACACTAAATAGCAGTTGAAAACAGTCGATGAGTGGGGGCATTTCTTCTTGGTACTTAGGTTTGTTTCTCCTAGGTCAGCTATTATGTAACCGTGACATGGAGAATTAGGAAAAACGCATGAAGCTTTTGGAAAAGTTGTCCCTTGAAGCAAGTTGAATGAAGCTGATCAAACATTTGTGACTATGGCCCTGTTTGGTAACCATCCAAACATGGCCAAATTCTGATTCTTTGTTCCCAGAAGCAAGTTGAATGAAGCTGATCAAACATTTGTGACTATGGCCATGTTTGGTAACCATCTAAATAAGGCCAAATTCTGATTCTTTGTTTCCAGAATCAGTTTGGGCCTAGAATCGCGTTTGGTAAAATTTTTGTTCTCGGAAACAATTTGGGAATAGAATCAAGAACAAAAAAAAAGTTTATTCTTGTTCGATAACGAATTTGAGAATCAAAATCAAGAACTCTTCTCTTCGGCCACCTCGCGACCGCCGTCCACCACCGCCCGCCACCATCCGCCGTCTGCCGTCCTCCACCGCCGGCCACCATCTGCCGCCGCTGGCTGCCGATTCGACGAGCTCGCCGAAGACAAACCCAGCCACTAGCGAGGCTCAGCCTCACCAGATCTGGAGAGGCCGAGCCTCGCCAATGGCTAGGCGGGCCTCGCCGGGGCTAGGCAAGCCTCGCGACGCCCGGCCCCACCGATGGCTAGGCGAGCCTCGCCTGGCCACCGACAAGGCTCGCCCGGCCCGGCGGGCGAGGCCGACCCACCTGCCAAGGGCCAAGCCTCGGCGAGCCTCGCCAAGGGCGGCGACGCTCCAATGAGGTCGTCGGCCACAAGAAGAAGAAGAAGAAGATGAGAAAAAGGAAAAAAAAGAAAAAAAATTATTTAAAAATTAAAAGAAATTGATTTGGAACAAAATTAATGAGCACGATATCAATTGCAACTTTATTTCAAAATTAGAAATTTTAGACAGTTACCAAATTGTTTAAAATACTTAGAATCAGTTCCCGGGAACAGAATAAAAAATAATCATTTCTGATCAGAATCTACTCCCGAAAACAGAATCATTACCAAACATGAGTGTGGCAGATTTCATGTTAAATGTTGTTTGTCGCAAGACTCCACCTTCCTTGAAGCTACTGAGCGTAGTTAAACAAGGATGCATAAATGAACCAATATGTAAGGCTGGATTGACTAAAAAGTCATCCACGTAATTAGGAGAGACCTTTGATGAAGAAGAATAAAAGGAAAGAAGTTATAAGCCAAACAAGTGCAACAAATACTAGTTATATCACTTGAAAACCTCTAGTGGGTAATGTTCTATTTGAAGTGACTTTTACATTTTGCATTTATTTTTTTTTCGAAAATCTTGGAATGGAAGTAGTTTAGTCACCTCATCACGAGTCTTCACAATATATAGGTCCCGATTTCAAATCAAGTTCAATCAGCCCAAGCAACGAGGTGGGCCCGGGCTGGTGAAACTCGAAATTGCCCATCTCTAGCCCCAATCCAGACTAGTCCATTGTCACCTCTAAGGACTATAGTCAAGTGTATTTGACCACACATCGCATAAACCTTTCACGATTCATTAAACCCTTGTAGTCTTGGACTTTAGCTTACGAAAATATTAAAATAAATACCTTTGCCTTTTCCAATTCTAAATTTTCTGCAAAAGAAAATATGTAAATGCGAGTGCGAGGGTGTCGTGGACTGGCGTGAAAAATCAAAAATTGCTCGCTCGATTCCGCTGCCAACTTTCTTCCAATTTTCTCTGTCGTTTTCTCGCGGAAGGTGGTGATCCGGCTTCGAACTCGCCCCTCCATCGGGAAATTTTCCATCGCTTTCTCGGGAAAATCTCCAGAGGACTGATCGGACGAGGCGAAGACGGTGAAGGCAGCTTTAGGCGAGTTCCTCTTTCTCCGCTGAGTTCGGATCGTTTCGTTCGTTCGTTCCTCTTCTCTTTCGTTCCAATCTGCCGTAGCTTCGATGCGATTCGTTCTGCTACGGAGGTCGTGGAGCTCGTTTTTCTTTCCTTGGTTTGCGGTTGTGTTTCGCTGGGCAGAGGCGTTGCTGTTGCGCCGGCTTGAGCCGTATAGCCAGTGGGTTGCTGATGAAATGCACAGGAATGCCCTGCGATGCGCTTAATTTGACCCTCCAGCCGCGAAATGTTGAACAAGGATAAAGGCGATGGATGTGGGTTTGTTCATATGAGGGGCGGCGATCCCATTTGTAGTTCCTTCGATGGTTTCCAAATTCTCTTCCTTTTTCCGGTTTTCTTAAGTTTTCTAGGCTTGAAAATGGGGTAATGCGGGAAATTTATGTTGGTGGAGCTGACTATTCTGAAAATTAGATGAAAGCGGTGGCTTCGGGACTTAAAGGGAGATGATGCTATAGCTGGTTGTCTGTGTTCATGTATTTAGTGAAGTTTCGGTAGTACAAGTTAGTAATTGTCAGTTGCTGGCTGGAAGTAATGCTACTAGTATTTGCTTTCTTGTTGTTCCAAGTTTGTTTACCTATGACAATTAGGGAGTACTTCTGGGATGCTGTCTGATTGTTCATGAAGAATTTGTGCACGCCAGTGGGCTCATTCAAATTCTTTGCATATATAGACTATAGAGTAGTGTGTGCTGTTAAACCATTTTTTCATTTTACGTGTAGTTTCTCCAGTAGTCAGAGTTTAACTTTGCACGACATAGTAATCTTTAGGAAGTGCTTAGTTAGTATGAGTTGGTCAGATGCCGCGACTTGCCGTCTCACTTTTTAAGTTCCGCACAATTGGCTGAGATCTTTTATTAAACACGCAATGCATGATGTTTGTTTCCTTTTTTCCCTTTTTTGTTGTGTTAAGATAGGAAATTTGATCACACGGTATCTGCTGATGTTGACAAGTAGTTGAAATGCAGTTTTTCGACGGCCAGTTTCTGCAATGAATTTAGCAAAGTTACAATACTAAGAGCGAGACAATAAGATCCACCAAATCTTCATTGATTTTGAGAATGATCAATGTATTTTTTTCTGTGTCTGGATGACTCTTGTGTTCTTGCCAATATTACTGTTGCTGGCAGACTTATATCTAAAAATCGGTAATTTGAACTCACTGTCCTTGGCCTTCTTTAATATCAGCTTAACTTTGTCTAACTCTTAATGCATAACAGTGTACAACTCCTGCTGAATGCATAAATTACATCATACACATAGGTATGTATAAAAACCAGCTGCAAGAATTGGCTCAGAGAAGCTGCTTCAACTTGCCATCTTATTCTTGCATTCGAGAAGGACCTGATCATGCCCCTCGATTTAAAGCTACAGTCAACTTCAATGGAGAGACTTTTGAAAGCCCTACTTTCTGCTCTACACTAAGGCAAGCAGAACATTCAGCAGCTGAGGTAGCTCTAACCACACTTGCTACAAAGGGTCCATCTAGAGCATTGGCTGCAAAAATTTTGGTAGGGATTAAACAGACGATTTAGTTTCTCTGTCTTCTGTTACATCATTTTACTTTCTTCATCTGAAACCTAAATCAAATGAACTACTTCTATATGGCTATTTCTTGAACACTTCATGCTGTTAAATAGACTAAATACACTAAGAAATTGCTTTTTTCTAGATATGCTTGTATCATTATCATATGGGCTTGCTGCGCAGGATAAACCTGCAGTTTACAAGAATTTGCTTCAGGAGACGGCTCACAGAGCTGGTTTGAACCGGCCTGCTTATTCTACTATTCGATCTGGACCAGGCCAACTTCCTGGTTTCTCATGTACAGTTGAGCTAGCTGGAAAGAGCTTTACTGGGCAACCAGCTAGAACAAAGAAACAAGCTCAGAAAAATGCTGCCATGGCTGCTTGGTCTGCCTTGAGAAAAAGTATGCAATTCTTCTCACCTACCCTTTTTTCTCCCTTCATGTCCTTCCTTCCCTTTTGTCTGTCTATTCTTGCTTTTGGAGTAGAAGTTGGGATTTAGCCTGTCATAAGCTCAATTTCCAGGGACCTCCGGCGATGAGCATTAGTAGTGTGGCTATGGAATATTGCTAAATTTCTGACTTTTATAACGTATTGCAGTGTCTCAGGAGTCGATGTCTTTCTGTTCTTCATCTAGTCCACTGGATTCTAAAGCTAGGGAAGAACAGGAGAAGGTTATCGTCGCTCGTTTCCTTTCAAGTTTACTGCCATCAGAGTCAGAGTCAAAAGAAGTGCAAAAAAGACAAATAAGATCAGTCAAATCCAATGTACAAAGCTTGTGTCCTTTGCAGTATCAAAATTGGGCATACTCAAGTTTTCCACATGAGATGGTAATGTATCCAATGTGGGAGCAAGAAAAACTACTACAACAGCAGCTTCACTTAGCGAGGCTTCCCATTCCTTCTACTATACCATCACCTCAGATTCTTCCTGTCATGCAATCTGTGGTTAGCCCAGACAGCTGCCAGTATTTTACAGCAAGGCAGCTTTGTTCTCCTGACTTAGGGCCCAAAATTGCAATTGCCACCTCGGTCCCATTTTCTAGTTTCCCAAACCAAGTGATTCCCGATTCAATGAGCAGCAGACCCAGAGTGACCTTTCAAGAGATACAGGAGGAGCAAGTTGAAGAATCATCAGGCTTTCTGACAACTGTTACTTCAGATTCACTTGTTCCTAGAAGCAGCGGAAGTGAATTAAGAATATCGGGACAGGATCCTTGGAATGTCAAAGAGAAAGCTCAGTTACAAACTACGGATAGATTTAATTCTTCTCCCCTACTTCACAGACCTCAGTATCCTCCAAGAGCAAGTTTAATTAGATGCTTGAGCCAGCCTTCTGCAGTGGAATCCGGAATGAGTCAATCAAGTTGTGGTGTGCCCATAGTACAGCACAGACCACAAAATATGGCTCCCCATATGCATGCTCCCCCAAGAATGAGTACAGGAGCTAATTCATATTCGGCTAGGCCAAAACCCGAAGGACGTAATGTTGAAGGATTGCGTCCTCATTTCTTGGCACCCACTGTTCAAATCCGTTCTGTTGTACCAGTGTGTTCAGCTCCACCATCAGGAAGAACACCGATTTCCCAGCCGGACGACCAGTCGAATGTCTCCAGAAATAGAACGGCAGAGCCAGAAGAGGTGGTAAGTTTGGAGCTAGGCAAACTCCAATTATGAGAAGGAGACAGATTTTATAGTGAAGTAGATTCTTCCTTCTAATGGCCTTTCTCTTAGGAGCATTCATGGTTGTTGGAACTTGGAAGTTGTTTAAATAAATCTTGTAATATTGTCTCCTCGATGGGAATCCAAAAATTTTATAACTGCAAAGTCTGAGGAAATTATCCATCTTTCCTTCCATTATCAGCAAATGTCTACCGTATCTAATTACGAATATCTAAATGCAAAAGGTGCAAAGTCGACAAAAATGTTTGAATACAAGCCATTTAAATTAGAGGACTGGATTTCGACCTAAAAATAAAAAAATAAAAAAATTAGAGGACTGATTTAGGTACCAACGGGAATCTGATAGATTACTTTGTTAAAACAATTCCGTGTATCAATTTTAACATCTCTAATATTACTAAGTTCCTTATGCCCTCTTTACCAAAAAAAAAAAAAGTTCCTTATGCCCTGAATTCTTCAAGGATGGTAGATGCCTAGTTTCTCATTGGTACACGACATTGCTGCATTTAGAATTTATGAATCGCAATTCTTTGCACTTCATCGCAGATCATCCAATAATCTCTAGAGCTCAATTTGCGACTTGTGACTACAATTATTAATGCCAATCATATGTTTTAGATGGTCATTTTGAATGGAAGCAGGAGGTTTTGGAGAGATCACGACAATAAAAATCAGTACGCAGTATATTGGCAAGGCATGTCCTATCTGACAAATTGAGTCCCTGAGCTAATCGTTCGACGATTATATTCATGCATTTGGATATGAGATGCATTATATTCACAAAAAATGACAGATTCAATGATATGTTTGATTCAACAAAGAAAATTTAAGAATCATGACTATCATTCTACGGGCCTGGCATAGAATGTACAAAAAGCACATGCTGATCTAGGGGCTTGGAATAACCACTCCTTGTATTTTCCTCTGAAATGTTCTTGGTTAACCTCTCACTTCTATTAAAAAATAATAATAATAAAAACCTTTTAGAGAGACAAAAAGAATATAATCTGAAGAAAAGTTATGCTGCGAATCGAGTAACATTATAGTTTTGGACCATTCCCTGCCTGTATATTTACTTGTCTCCCCTAAAGCATAAACACTAGTTGTCTCGCAATTGTCACGTACTTGTTAAAAGTATCATGCGTTAGTGTAAAACATACATGTTCGTACTCTACACTCTAGAACAATCTGTTCGAGTGCATAACGCACATCTTTGGTATTTTCTTTAAATTTTGGTGGTTTGGTTTTGAGCTTATAAAATATAAAACCCACAATTAAAGATACACTAAAATGTATTTGGCTTGCTTAAATTTGATTTGATTTTACATTTTTTTTTCTTTTCCCCGTTTTCTTCTCCCTTCAATTTTGTGGGACATTCCTAGCTTGCTTAGGGATTGAAGCGAGACAAGTTCCGAACAACAAACCTCGTCCCTAAATCGTCCTGTCAATTTTTTATTTTTTTTATCATTCCTCGATCACATTTCATTCCCATTACAAATTTTTACATACAATTTCAACCCACTCTCAAACTTTTGTCCTACTTCTTTTGTAAGATATATGAGTCAAAACTCATACATGAAATTAATTGTCCCAATCCTAACTTTCTGAAAATCTATGGGTTTATTTCATAGAAAATAAATGACTCGAAATATATTTTGTTAGAAATAATTGCTTGTATTACCTAGAAAAACGAATGAATGAATAAAAAAATTTCATCGCCCACAAAGATATTTAAACATTAATTGTTATATATAATAATAGATATTTCATTAACTAACATTTTTAGCAATATAAATAATATTTTTAAGAATTTTTTTTTTGAAATATTCATTTTTCACGGAAAAAAAAAACAACAGACCTTGAGTAAATCTAAAAAATGTCCTAAAATCGGATGATTAAAAAAAAATCAAAAGATTATGTACACTTGCCAAATAACCTAATTGAAAAAAAATGCTCAACGAAGCGAGGCCACACAACCGGAAAGAAAAAACGGCGAGTCGTTCGTCTATAAATAATCCCGCACGCCCCGCTTAAACCCTAGACCCTCCTCGTCTTCCTCCACCTCCTCCTGCTGGCCTTCTGCTCTTCCTCCTTCTAGACACCGCAGCTCCGGGTACTCTCCACCTTCTCTGCATCTCCGCGAAACCCTAAAAAGCTATCTTTTGCGCTGCGTTCTCACCCATTTGCGCGCTCGAGCTCGACTCCTTAGCAGTACCGTCGGTGTACGTTAGGATTTTTATGTGGGCAAACTTGGGATGTGTGTTTTTCCGGCTCTCGAGCGGCAAAAGATTCGATTTTGAGCTTTTAGTGTTGACCGGGGCGGCTGCTTCTGAATCGCTAGCTAGTGTGCGCGCGTGGGGATGGGGCGTGCATGTGTCGGGGAGCGAATGCGTAGTGTGATCGCTTGTGGGTCGGTCGAGCGGTTGCTGTTGAGGGCGATTTGTTGTGTCCGTTCTGTGGAGTCTTGTTTTTGATGAGTTGCCTGAGCAGGTTGATGGGTTTGGGTTTTCAGGTGGGTTCAGGTCCGGCGCTCGGTTCGAAATGCTGGTGTTGTTCGAGACGCCGGCGGGGTTCGCCCTGTTTAAGGTGTTGGATGAAGGGAAGGTCTCGAAGGTCGAGGTGATTTGTTTCTTCATGTTGCTCGGTTGCTGTTTTTTCGGGCATGAGCTCAGATCGAGGATTTGGTGTTTGTGATAATTTCGATAGTCGTGCATGACTCGAGGCTACGAGTTAATGTCCTGTTTTTTCTGTTGCCAGGACTTGTGGCAGGAATTCTCATCCGCTGAATCTGCTAAAAAGGTGATCTGTCTGTTTCTCTTGTCACTTTGCCAGGAACATAAATGATGCGCTTACTTAGCTGTGTTTATTTTCATTGATGGTCTGTTAATTGCAAACGAGTATTTGATCACTAGGGCTTTCAGGGTCTGATTAATTTGATTGTTAGTCTTGCCAAGACTGTTGCGTTGCTTCATTGCAGTCTTTCACAATGGACCTGACAGTTGTTCTCTATGTGAATATCAGGTTGTTAAGTTGAAAGCTTTTTCAAAGTTTGAAAATACAGCAGAAGCTCTGTCAGCTGCAACCTGTTTGATTGAGAGCAAACCTTACAAAGGTCTCCGTAAATTCTTACGCGCTCACTGTGATGGGGAAAGTTTGGCTGTGGCTGATTCAAAGCTTGGAAATGCTATCAAAGAGAAGTTGGTATGCAGATGCTTTGATGCTTAGCATGATCCTAATGCTGTTGTTAGCATGTTTCCTTCTGTTTTTCCTAAAACCCAAGAGATTATTTCCTTGCAGCAAATCGATTGTGTCCACAATAATGCTGTTATGGAGTTGATGCGAGGTGTGAGGAGTCAGCTGACTGAACTCATTTCGGGTCTAGCTGTCCAGGATCTGGCTCCAATGAGTCTGGGTTTATCTCATAGCCTGTCTAGATACAAGCTGAAATTTAGTGCTGATAAGGTGAGTGTTTTTTCCTAATTCTTTTTCATGTGTTGGATAACTATGGTTCTTGATGTTTCTTGATCTGTGACAAACTCATCAATTGACTGTCATTGTCACATGTTCTTTGCTTTATCTGGTTATGGCTGGTCTTGACTTATGAAAAAATTGTAGTAAGAATAATGAAGATTTCAATTTTTTTGGTTATGGCTGGTCTATTTATTATAAAATTGTTTGTAAGGATATTGAAAAATTCAATTGATGAATTACATAATAGATGGTCTTTAATGAAATAGGAATTGGCAGTTTTGTTAGGTGGTTATATATTTTTATTTGAGGTCCTATATACTGCCATTGAATGATCCAAGAAGTGCACTTAATCGCCATCTTTCTAAACTTATTTGTTTATTCTGCTGTTTGGGAAAGATGTTGAACTCAGAGCTATGATCTATCAGTGATCCTGCTTTTTCCTTTTAACTGAAACAGATTTTTATGCTGGAGTTCTCTAATTACATAGGTTGTCTTGTTTAGGTGGACACTATGATCATTCAGGCCATTGGTTTACTTGATGATCTTGATAAAGAGCTGAATACTTATGCAATGAGGGTCCGAGAGTGGTATGGATGGCATTTTCCAGAGCTCGCAAAGATTATCCAGGATAACATACTGTATGCCAAGACTGTGAAGCTGATGGGCAACCGCACTAATGCTTCAAAGTTAGACTTTTCTGGGGTATGGCTTTCTATAAAATGATTATGGTGATTTCTATTGGCATATAAGTCTGAGGACAAGATATCCAAGTATATACAGATCCATGGGATTCTCCTTTCATGTTACAGGGAGTTAGCTCATGGAAATTCCAGACTAGTAGAAGCTTGTGTTTGTGATAAATTTGTGTCTTTTAATTTTTTGGCGTCAATCGGTACTCATGTTTTACCAGATGTATATGTCGTAGATATGATTTTGCAGATAGGAATTAAAATGGAGGCTGGCAAATGAATAAGCTGGAACTGTGAGTCATATTTATGATATTCTGACCAGGGAATGTGCTTACCATTTTGCTTGATATTCTGCAGATATTGCCTGAAGAGGTTGAGGCAGAGTTAAAGGCAGCATCTGAGATTTCGATGGGCACTGAAGTCAGTGACCTTGATTTGTTAAACATTAGAGAACTTTGTGACCAAGTCTTGTCTCTCTCCGAGTATAGAGGTCAGCTCTATGATTACTTAAAGAGTAGAATGAACACCATTGCGCCCAATTTGACTGCCCTTGTCGGAGAGCTCGTGGGGGCCCGGCTGATTGCGCATGGCGGCAGCTTGATAAACCTTGCAAAGCAGCCTGGTAGCACCGTCCAAATCTTGGGTGCTGAAAAGGCTCTCTTCAGAGCATTGAAGACAAAACATGCTACTCCTAAATATGGGCTGATTTACCATGCATCATTGATTGGCCAGGCAGCACCAAAATTGAAGGGAAAAATTTCTCGTTCACTTGCTGCCAAAACTGCCTTGGCTATTAGATACGATGCTCTCGGAGACACTGAAGATAACTCAATGGGACTTGAAAATCGGGCCAAGGTACTTTGTTTAATTTCTCTACTTGGTACTTTTTTGTCACACGGGAAATATGCTTTTATTGTTCATTCACTCAAAAACCACCCAGACACACAAGTAGATGCCCATGCACAAGCACACGCACGCACGGAGAGTTGAATGGAGAGAATTTGCTGATGCTTTGCTGCTTGTAGCTTGAAGCAAGGTTGAGAAATCTTGAGGGCAGAGAATTGGGTCATTCAGCTGGCTCTGCGAAAGGCAAGCCTAAGATAGAAGTCTATGACAAGGACAGAAAGAAGGGCGCTGGGGCTTTGATAACTGCAGCCAAGGTACGGTTACATTTTATACCCTTTTTTTGTCTTAAGGGTAGATTTATTTGACTCGATAGTGACTGTCAATGGGGGACGCACCTATAATGTAAAGCTGAATGTCAGTGTCAGCTTGCCATCATTAAGTGAAGCCTCTGTTTTTCATAATGCTGTATCTCACTTCTGCTCTTCCTTTTGTTGCAAATGGATAATGATACCTGTAATTTTTTTTCTTTTGTAGACATACAATCCTTCCGCTGATTCTACTCTTGGGCAAACTTTGAATAATGCCGCTGGGAATGGTGAAGAAGCGGAGAAAAAGAAGAGAAAGACCGAAAGTGTACCATCTGAGATGGCAGAAGTGACTGAAGAGCCTCCAACTGCGGAGGGGAAGAAAGAGAAAAAGAAAAAGAAGAAGAAAGCCGATGAGGAAGAGACGGCAGTGCTAGTGGGCGCTAATGGTTCTGCAGAAGCTGATGGCGATGCCCCTGCGAAAAAAGATAAGAAAAAGAAAAAGAAGGGAGGAAGGAGGCAGCCGAGGACGCCGGGTTGCAGTCTGATGGGAATGCTGGAGAAGAAGAGACTAAGAAGAAGAAGAAAAAGAGAAAGCATGCTGAACAAGATGAAGAAGATAGTGAACAACCTAGCAAAAAGAAAGAAAAAAAGAAGAAAAAGCGAAGCGAGGACTAAGAAGAATCTGTACGTGTAGTTGCTGCGGCTACCCAAGAACGAATTTTGATTTTCATTTCTGCACTGAAACGACTGCTTATTGTAAAATGTGGTTTTGTTAGGCCCACTTTCCATGTGTTTTTTGGCAGTAAATTTCTTTATCGCCGATGAGAAATGGTCGCGCCTTTTTCCATCAGCATGTATTGAGGTATTGATGAGTCTCAACTTCATGTCTGGCTATAAATCATCGGTCGGATTAGTTTGTTTTTGGGACTTTGGAAGGCCAACAAGGGAACAGAGATTCTTCTAGCAATGCCTTTATGCAAAGTCACATCTCGGCAAGCCATGCTGAACATGGTTTGACGTAATCTTTGGTTCCAAGTGATGACCATTGCCAGTTCAAATGGAAACTTCTTTGTACTTGTTTCTGCATTTTAAGGTGGACGTATATAAAATTGGGTGTCCAAATTCTTGACAACTGGGGTTCCTGAATCACGACCACCATCTTGTACAATTCAGCTGATAAAGAACGGAATGATAAAGAAATCGAGGCACCAAGAAATGGTTTTGAGTTGCGTTACAGATTGCTGGCGATAATTGGTAAAACGTCCGTGTCCTTCACCGTTGGTCCACTTTCTTCCCAATGAAACCGTCTGAAAGGGACCTCCAAAAATAATGACCATCCATCTCCTCGACGAAATTTCTCCCCCTCTGTCTCGATGCGTTCCAGAAAAGTAGGTACTCAGCAAAAAATAAAAAATAGAAAGAACAGAACGCCACGCGACTCCAAATCGACCATGGTTTCCACATGATTTGTAGCCTAAAAAATTTTAATTTGATATATCCGTAATAAATTTGTTTTATATTAATTTTTTTATTGTCAAAAATTATAAATTGATATACTTTTGATAAATTTATTTAAAACTGGTACACTTACGATAAATTTACCTTTTATTAATTTCTGTTAAATTTTTCTATCAAATTATGTGTATAATAGTTGGTCAGTGCATTAATTTGGGATTTTACTTTTTATTTGGCATTTTTGTGATATTAATTCAATTTAACATAGAGTGTATTTGTCATGAATGTATTAATTTGAGATTTTTAGTGTTTAGTAAATTTGTCACAAATGTACCTATTTAAATTTTTTTATGATCATTTAGGATAAATGTATCACAAGTTTACTAAGTTAGGATTTTTTTAATAATCAAAAAAATATTTTTTTATGACATTAACCCAAGGAGTTGCACACTGGCCACTCTCAAGGCTAGAGTTCAACTCCCCATCTCGTCATTTGCGTGATTTACTTGCGGCTCGTGGGAGGTGAGTTCTATTGGTTGCCTCGGATTTTAGCAGCCGGCTGCCGGCTGTATGGCGCTTTTCGTGTCACCAAAAAAAAAAAAAACTTAGAGAGTAAGAACGGAAAAATCTTATTAACAAAGAAAAATGATCAGCGAAGACACAGCAGCAACGTGTCAAAAGGGGAAAACAGGAAAAAAGGGAAGGGGGGAGAAAAAAAATTAAAAGAGGAGGAAGAAAGAAAGAGTCCTCCCGTTAATTCAGGAAATAGAAATATGTCCCACCTTTGTCCTCTACAAAAAGAACAGCGGCGAGGTGCGGAGGTTTGACTTGCGAAAAACTAAAGACAGCATAATTATCAAGAACCCAGAGGTACGATCCGCTAGTTGTTGTTTCCTGTTCCTGTTCCTGTTCTTTACTGTTTCCTTTTTTCGCCTTGAACGTCCCCGAATTACCGAGCAATCGCATACCCAGCAGAAATTCTTGCTCCTCCCACCCCAGTCCCTTCTTTTTTACCGAGCAAGATTGACCGGGGACGACACGTTTCACGCCTCGCTGAAGGAGCTTGCACCCTGACTGGAGCAAGGTCGGTGCTTTCTTGGGCAGACCCAGATTCGGTACGGGTCAGTCCCTCTTCCTTGCTCTTTGTTTCTGGGTTCAATCCGGTTTTTTCTTTGGTGGGTCGTGCTGAAATCTGGACACCCGCGATGGGTTTTTTTCCTTTTGAGGGATTAGCTGGTTTAGGGTTCGTGTCTTGCACAGCATCTGGTGACTTGTGTTTCTTCGTTGAGTGGATTGACCAGTTCCGGTTGCGGGTGTCTGAGCTCTGGTGTAACTTGCAGGTGGGTAGATTTGACTTGCTGATGCGGAGATTGAGCTGCTTGTGCTTGGGAGTCGCCTTGTTCTTGCGGTGAGTGATCCGTGGGGGGATATTGGTGGGTGGTGGCTGGTGGGGTTAAGAGGCCGTACACGAGCTGTATGGGATATGTTCAGAGATGAAAATTAGAAGCGAGACATGGGTTGCGTGCTTGGTCGAGAGGTGTCGTCTGGCATAGTCACAGAGTCCAAAGGGCGGGATAGTTCGGACGTCGAGACCAGCAAGAGGGATGATTCGGTCGCTGCGAAGGTAGAGGGAGAGGGTAAAGCCGAGGAGGTGCGGACCGAGGAGACCCAGAAGAAGGAGAAGGTCGAAGATGATCAGCAGTCGCGGGAGCAAAGGAGACGGTCGAAGCCAAGCACGAAGCTAGGCAACCTGCCGAAGCAGACTCGAGGAGAGCAGGTTGCTGCTGGATGGCCCTCGTGGCTCTCAGACATATGTGGGGAGGCTCTCAATGGCTGGATTCCTCGAAGAGCGAACACGTTTGAGAAAATTGACAAGGTTGGATGCGACTTATAACTTTTGTCGCTTACAGTTCATCACTGGTGTTTCGATTATAGCAGCTTTTGATTGTGGCAATGAAAAACTTTGAAGTGCCTTGGACTCATGATCAGTTTCATGTTTTACTATAAAAGGACTCGCAACTTATAGCTCTGCTCTTGTTTTGTTTGGTTTCATTTTGGATAATTGTATTATATTAAATCCATGCTTTTCCTTTTTCCCCCATTATTTTCTAATTCCTTAGTGTTATTTTACTGTCAGATTGGACAAGGGACATATAGCAATGTGTACAAAGCCAAGGATTTGTTGACTGGTAAAATTGTTGCACTAAAAAAGGTCCGGTTTGACAACTTGGAACCTGAAAGCGTGAGGTTTATGGCACGAGAAATTCTCATTCTACGGCATCTGGATCATCCCAATGTTGTGAAGTTGGAGGGTTTAGTTACCTCACGAATGTCCTGCAGCTTGTACCTGGTATTTGAGTACATGGAGCATGATTTGGCTGGATTAGCAGCAAGTCCAGCAATCAAATTCACTGAGCCACAGGTTTGTACAAGTTTGTCACTTAAAATTGGTGATTGATTGTGAGGCCTCCATGCCCCTTTTTGGTATACTGTACTTGTTTTCCCCTTCTTTCAAACATATATCTATATATTTTGTAGGTCAAGTGTTACATGCATCAGCTGCTCTCTGGACTAGAGCACTGTCACAGTCGCCGTGTGCTTCACCGTGATATTAAGGGCTCAAATCTACTGATTGACAATGGAGGAGTTCTTAAAATTGGTGATTTTGGGCTGGCTTCATTCTATGATCCAGACCACAAGCATCGGATGACAAGTCGGGTGGTCACTCTGTGGTATCGTCCCCCTGAACTTCTACTCGGGGCCAATGATTATGGTGTGGGTATAGACTTGTGGAGTGCTGGTTGTATACTAGCCGAGTTGTTGGCGGGGAAGCCCATCATGCCTGGTCGAACAGAGGTATGTGTGGACCTTCTTCTCGTGATTTTTTTTTTTGGATTCAAAGAACGTGTCTTGGTTGCAACTTTTGTAATTCGCATTTTGAGGCTTAAAGTTTGTCTAGTGGGTAATAAAAATATATATATGCCATATTAATCAGTATACTTAGATCTATACGATATTAGACACTCTGAATCCTCAAAGAATTGGTTGGGTAGTCAAGTGCTTGATTGAAAATCAATAGAACCGGTATTCAAATTATAGCATCTCCCATTCAGAGTTAATTGGGGCCAAACCCACCATCCTGTGAGTAGTGCCTTGCCCATTGTACGCATGAACAAGGCGGTTTATGTGCTTTTATGGGGATTGGTCAAGTTGAAGGTTTGGATAATCTAAGTATGCATTATACATTATGGACAATCTGTATAATATACTCACTCCATGTGCTGGTAAATGATCGTATTCATCCTCGGTTTTGGTGATACGAAATTAATTTGGCATAAGTGGATTTATATGCTAGATCATATTGGCCTAAATCTAGTTTGACATTTCAATACTTCATTGCTGTTGACTAGCTTTCAGCCATTTAGTTTTTTATCTGATTGATTGTTCCATCCTTGTCTGTGGAACCATCCTTCTTTTTCAGGAAAATACAACTGCCTTCCTCTCATATCTGAAACTTGAATTGCTGTTATGTTTGTGTACATAGGTAGAGCAACTCCACAAGATATACAAATTATGTGGCTCGCCTTCTGAAGAGTATTGGAAGAAATATAAGTTGCCAAATGCAACATTGTTCAAGCCTCGAGAACCTTATAGAAGATGCATCAGGGAAACATTTAAGGACTTCCCCCCATCATCTTTGCCACTTATTGAAACTCTTCTGGCAATCGATCCAGCGGAACGCGGGACAGCCACTGATGCTTTGCAAAGCGAAGTCAGTTTAACATTAGTGCATTATATTTGAAATGTTTCCATGTGCTCGTTGCTCTTTTTCCCTTGACAGTAAAGTTGTTTACTATTATGGCTTCTTTTTTTCCAGTTGATCTCTCTATACGAAGACTGTAATTTGCAATTGCAACTTTATTTTCTTTTGTTTGTCTTTGATAATTGATTTGCTTAAACGGAGATAATTTCCTCTGGCTAGGTTCAAACCACAAATTTTTTCAATCCTATTCTTGCAACCTGCATCAACTTAAAATCGAGTTGCTTAAATTTGGCCAGCTCTGATTGTACTCGTCTGTTCATTATCTGTTCTATGAGATTATGATTTCTCAGGATGGTTAAGTTTTACTTCCTGTATAATTTCATGCTTATGATCTGGATAAGCACTTGAAGACACAATCTATATGGGAATCATCCGGACCTTGGATGGAGCTTTTACAGTCCATTAACTTACCATTCTGAATGTGGATGAAACTTTATGGATCCTTGGCTGCATAATGTAATGATGGCTTGTCATAAACTTTTTTTGGACTAACCAATAAGGTTAATATATTTAGTGAGATCTGGCTGTACACATGCTATTTGAAGCTCTGCAACTGTGCTTCCTGTTCTTTTCACTTTCCCTTTTCCCTTTCCTTTTAATTTACTACTTTGCCCCTGCCTTTGCACACAGTTCTTCAAGACGGAGCCATATGCTTGTGAACCATCTAGCCTCCCACAGTATCCCCCCAGTAAGGAAATGGATGCTAAAAAACGTGATGACGAAGCTCGACGGTTGGTCCCAGAAGCTAGATTGGCCTTTTTCTTTTCTTTTTTTGGTTCCTTCCATTCCTCGTACTTTTTCCTGTGGTTTAACTAGAGTGGCTAATAAGGATTCTGGCTCATGTTTTCTTGACTGTTCATTTCTATTAAAACTGCTACCTGATTTATCATGCCTTTCTCTGGTTTATTATCAATATAGAACTGGCATTTCATGAAATTTCAGTGCAAATCTAGTCAGACAAATTACACATTTCTAGGTTAAAGCATTTGATATAAAAAATGTGGTTACATACCATGCATAGCAACATAAGTACTGAAAATGCAACATCTTAGTTCTAAAAGTAGCATCCTTGGATTCTTCAGTGCGAAAAGTAGCATCTTTCGTATCCAAAATGAAGCATATGGCAGTTTTCACGTCAGTGTTTGGTGAACTTTTCTAATTAGCAATTTCTTGTATTTCTGCAGGTTGAGAGCAGCTAGTAAAGGACAAGCGGATGGTTCAAAGAAAGAACGGACACGTGATAGACGTGTCAGGGCTGTCCCTGCTCCAGAAGCCAATGCCGAGATTCAGCATAACATTGATGTATGTGAAACTATTTCTCTTTCCTTCTTCCTCTGTTCAGTTTCGTTATTACACGGTAGCCAAAGGATTCCAGTGTTCTGTTTCTTTTTTTGGTGAGGATGCTCCTTAAACCTAATCGTCAAAAGCATTACCAACTAGTGATAGAGAATTGGGCAGGCAGATTAGGCAAACAGGCACACCCATTCATATTAATAGACTTGGTTTAATTTTCATAACAAGGTTACTGGGTTTAATTTTCATAACAAGGTTATTGGTTTTTCTGTATATCAGAGAAGACGACTCATTTCCCACGCAAATGCGAAGAGCAAAAGTGAAAAGTTCCCTCCGCCACATCAGGATGGAGCGCTCGGTTTCCCATTGGGAGCTTCTCATCGTTTCGATCCAGCTGCTGTCCCTCCCGATGTCCCATTTACCTCTACCTCATTTACTTCTTCGAAAGAGCATGATCAAACATGGTCCGGCCCACTGGTCGACCCTCCCGGTGCTCCAAGGCGAAAGAAGCACGGTGCAGGTGGACAACGAGAGTCTTCAAAATTATCTATGGGGACCAATAAAGGGAGAAGAGCAGATTCTCATTTGAAAGCATATGAAAGCAAAAGCATAGCTTAAACGATCTACCGGACGGAAGACCATTTGTTTTACGAACACGGAAAAAAGTTAGTTCGAGGGTAAACTTCACTCGGTATTTATTATCCATGCCAATGTTTATTTTTTTGTCCCATGGAGGATTTAAATTTTTGCCGTTACCGTTTTTTTGGTTTGTTGGGATGGTCAGTCAATGTTGGTGCTGTAAATTTTTGCTTCAGTGGCTTCTTGGTACCAAAGTATTCCATATTTTTTACACTCTGAAGAATTGAAATAAGTATTGACAGCCTGAGTTCTCTACTCTTCTCAATGCTGAAGTGCCGTCATCCTCAAGATAATTCATCTTCGGTCACTTGATTTGGCAAGTTTTGCGCCCGGTAGATTCGAGTCCATTTGGTGAGTGTTGGAAGTCGATCAAGATGGATTTGCAGGGGCGGAAAGAGGGTCGTGACTTTTGATGCTGTTGAGACGTCGCAATGCAAGAATTGCGTTTGATGATTAGGCATCATGTACTCTGTTTTTATTCACACGTTTGACGAGCATTTGTGGATATTTCTCAAAGAAACGTAGGCGAAAGTTGCGGCAGTCGGATAAGGATGTGTCCTGGCTTGAGACATTTTGAAAATTTGTACCAAAATTGTTTCATTTGCACGAGTTTAAGTCTGTTTTTAAGGTTTATATAACCAAAAGTTCCTAAACCATTCACGTTGCGAAGCAAATTTCTTCTGTTGTGTCAATGAAAATCCTAGATTATGTCAATCGCAACACAAATACTCCAAAAATTTTGGGTATTGATATTACCATTTGTAATAGACAGTGACTTTTTTCGCCACATAGATTTAAGCTCGGGATTTTGAATGGAATATTGATATCATTGCGCACATGATTATAAATTTTTTGTGGCATTCTCTTTTAATATAACTAAAAATCCGAATCGATACATTAATGACAAATTTATCTTGAATTAAATTTTTGATTACGAAAAATCCTAAACTGTTATACCTACACAAATTTATCAAAGATTATTCTTTTGATCATCAAAAATTCTCAACGGATACATTTATGACGAATTTATTCTCTATTAATTACATCTATAATAAACATAAGACAAAAAATTTTAATTGGTACGTTTATTAATTGTCATTTAACAATTTGATGATAAAATTTAATTAAAATTAATAAAAAATAAACGTATCATAAATATTTCGATTTAAAATTTATGGTGATATCAAAATATTAAAATAAATAAATAATAAATAAGGACTCAAATCTGCTTCCGGATGACTTGACTCGACTTGACTCCTATTGGACGTTTGAACGCCTTGCGCCCCAATTTTCAGTGAAATCACGTAGTCCCTCTCTCTCTCTCTCTCTCCTGCACACGCTATAAACAAAAAGATCCGAACTTTGCAAAGAGAACCGCCCAAGCGAAAAAGAAAGCTCCCTTCTCTTCACTACCAGCGAAGCCCGAAGCGCAGCGTAAAGCTCGGATTTTTCCGTCCCGCTGAGCGAACCCGCAAAAACCCATTCCTCCCCTCTCTCGAGCGCCTCTGTTGATCCCACCATCTCCCGCAGAAGCTTCGGGAAACGGCGGAAAGCCCCGATCGAATCGAGAGAACTTCCCCCCGCCCCTTCTTCTTCTCGCCGCGGATTGGTGGAGAGCGCGGTGGTGGTTGCTTGATCGTGGGGGGGAAGCGATGGGGGACGCGAACGCCGTGGCCGGCAGCCTGGCCCGCGCCATCGCCACCGCCTTGGACTGGAGCTCCGCTCCCGACGCCCGCCGCGCCGCCGTCTCTTTCCTCGAATCCGTACGCCCTCTCTCCCCCTCGCTTTCCCTCTCCTCCCTCTCTCTGTGTTTCGAGGCGTCTTCCCCGGGGTCGATGACGCGTGGGTTTCGGTTCGATGCCGCGTTCGTCGGCAATGGCGAGCGTTATCGGCTTTTGACTTGCGTGTTCGTAGTGCCTGAATAAGTCTCTGCGTCGAAATTGTCGAGGTCGGAGGACCTTTTTTCCTTTTCTATCGTGGAAATGATGTCGCCGTCGAGGGCCGGGATGGAAATACTGGACCTGAGGTTTTGTAATGCTCGGGGAAGTGATGAGATGACTCCGAAGTGTCTTAAGCTTAAGCTTCCTCCATAAGTGAAAGAGGCCGTTTTGTGATTGGGTGGGAACGAGTGATCGCATTGTGTGTGGTCCGTGAGTTCTTCTAGTAAATTCAAAAGTTGGTTATGGGGGAAATTGAAAAGTCGGCGGCTTGCCGGAATTATAGATGTCATTGCTGTGGGTTTGGCCATCCGTAGTCTTTCTTATTTCAGTAGGCGTGGTAATAGTTTGGTATTTGAGGGTTCTGGAGGTTTAAGGTCATCGATTAGCTCATACTCGTTGGTGATGAAGGAAGGTCAGAGGGTTTTTAATGCTGGACAGCTTTTGAGCTATTTGTCCGTGTAGTTTTTTGTAGTAAATCACTGCCATATTTTGTTGGAACTGGGTTCCGATATAATATGGTGTTAATGTCGGGATATGGATTGCGTAATTGGGGTAAGGTAACCAACCATTCTTTCCGGTGCAGAGTAAGGGGAATTTTTTCTTGTGGACTTTGATGGGTAAGCTGGGAAATGGCACTGCATGAAACATTTCTGGGAACTTTGTCTGGCCATGATTTCTACCTTTGAAGATGTAATCTGTACTTGTTTGAAGTTACTTTTCTTTATCAAGTTGTTTCGTAATAAATGCTCCCCAAAAGAGCATTTTGGCACGTGCATTTTTTTTTCTTTGGCAATTACACTAGAGCGATAAGCCATGGTCTGTCCCCCATTCGCATATTGCCTTGGTTAAGTCACACGTACTTAATACGTAATCGGCAGCATTTTCTAGGAGCTAGAACTATCGGCATCAATTTTGTGTGGTTTACGCACTAGTAATTTTGGGACTTTTAGAATCTCTTTTGGTACCATTATACAGCATAGACAAAGTTAATATATAACTGTTCAGGATGCTTGCTGCTTTGTGTTCTTCATTTTTGGTCTATTAAGGATTACTGGAGGGATTCTTTAGTACTTAAAAGGAAGTTTGTTACCCTCTGTTTCTTGACAGTCTTCATTTTGAAGAATTATGGAAATCTAATATCAAAGGAACGAATGGGTGTTACAATCGCGGTGCTCGACCAACAGTATTAATTGCAATTGCAACTGCTATTTTTTGTTTGGCTAAAAATCACAAATGCTATTAACTTAATAATTAAGTTGTACCTGTAGTCAATTTCACATTCCAATTCAGATTCTACGAGACAATTTTGCCAAACCTAGATATAAAAATTTTGGTCGGCTCTAGCCATATGGGTGGAAAGAATTTTGTGAGACAAGTAGCTATTCCCAGCCAACAATAAAGAGGGCCTTCAAAATAAACTTAACTATCAGATTGCTTTGAGAAATTTTGTTTGATTCAAATGGGTGCAAATCAAAATTATTCTGCTAAAAAAGTTGTCTACCTGTGTAATGCATAGGTTGCTAGTTTCCTAGGAAAACAAATGGTTTAGTTTTTCCTAATAAATGTTTCTTAGTCCAGGAATGTGTAAGTTTGGTTAAAGAAGTTTACTGTCCAAGCTTGCTTAATATTTCCCTAGCTGGTTGGGTACTTGTGTAACTTATTGTTGTAATTTTCCAAGTATTTGTAGCTTTGAACTTGCCTGGGAGAAGGTTTTTCCGCAATGCTGATGTTTGCGGGAGAATTAGTTTGTGAGTGGTTTATTTATTCATCTAAGTGATCTTCTCCATCAATAGATCCCAAGATTATACAATATATGCTATATGATTTTTGTGCTTCTACTCAATAGGTTGTGCCATTTGTTGTTTTGGTAGTGCTTATTTTTTTCTGCTTTCTCAACAGATCAAGACTGGAGATGTAAGAGTATTAGCAAGCTCGTCATTCCTTCTAGTAAAGAAGGATTGGTCTTCTGAAATTAGATTGCAAGCCTTCAAAATGCTTCAGGTTCATCCCTTTTGTAGTTTACGGTTTATGTGCTTTGTTTGTGTTGGATTTTCCTGTGCCTTTGGAGATAAAATTTGTTGATGCTTCCCATCTCTGCTGATGTGCTTATAGAACTTTGATAATGAAGCAGAGTTCTCTTTTAAGCTTAGATTTGTGACTGTGAAGTACGTGGGTGTTTATATGGCTTCACTTAACATTAGCATTCTGTTGCAGCATTTGGTTAGATTGCGATGGGAAGAATTGAACCCCACAGAACGTAGGAATTTTGCAAATGTTGCTGTAGAATTGATGTCTGAGAGTGCATATTCTTCTGAAGAATGGGCTTTGAAGAGTCAAACAGCTGCCCTTGTTGCTGAGGTCTTAACTACTTTCCTTTTGAGTTTGAAGCTTAAAGGGATTTTCTCAGACGCAATGCTAATGTGATTTTGTACAAATTTAGATAGTTAGAAGAGAAGAACTGAGTTTATGGCAGGAGCTACTTCCCTCTCTAGTTTCCTTCTCCAGCAAGGGTCCCATACAAGTAAATCTATATATTTCCTCACCTTGGCTATTTCAACTATTATATTAAACATCTATTGATCACTATATCCACCCTTGGTTAATAAGGCGGAGCTGGTTTCGATGACGCTGAGGTGGCTTCCGGAAGATATTACTGTTCATAATGAAGACTTGGAAGGTTAGTTTATTAATTTACCTATTCATTTGATTTGACTTCTCGTGCCTGTTCTGCCACCCAGTCTGCAGAGTATTGTAACACTAATAGGGTAGATGTGTGAGAAATTTAGCAGTAGTATTTGGTTGATTTTCAGTAAGTTGAAAGTCAGTGCCAGATATCTTCTAGTACTAGAATATTTTCCAACTTGTTTCATTCAATTAATCAATACTCCATAATGCTTTGGTTTCATGGATATTATCTAATCTTTTTAGCATCCAAATTTTGCCTCAGCCAACTCCAATTCTTCTTTCTGCTTCTTAATTCAGGTGACAGGCGCAGGCTGTTGTTACGAGGACTTACACAATCTTTGCCTGATATTTTACCTTTACTGTACACTGTATGATTCTGACCATGCCTTGTGTTATTGTGCTTATCTGGTACCATTATAACACTGCCATTCTTGGTTCAGTTGCTAGAGAAGCATTTTGGAGCTGCCTTGAATGAAGCTGGTAGGCAACAATTTGAAATTGCAAAACAACATGCAGCCACAGTAATTGCTACCTTAAATGCCATCAATGCATATGCTGAGTGGGCTCCAGTGTCAGACCTTGCCAAATCTGGCATTATTCACGGGTATTTTAATCTTTTATGTACAAAACTTGTTTATTCAAAATTTGGCATGCAGTAATTCCTTCCTTTGTCACTTCACCTCCTTCCCCCCTTCTCTTTTTTTTATGATAGGTGTGGCATTTTACTCTCCTCTCCTGATTTCCGTCTTCATGCCTGTGAATTTTTCAAACTTGTCTCCCCAAGGTATGGGCAGTTGTCAACAATTGATCTGTGAGTAGTTATTCACTCATCTGACCATGACCTGCTCATATGTTCACTTGTGATTGCAGAAAGAGACCAGTTGACTCCTCTGCTCCAGAATTTGATGCTGCAATGAATAGTATCTTTCGGATCTTAATGAATGTTTCTGGAGAATTTCTGCATAGATCTACATCAAATCCAAGCATCATCGAGGAAAATGAATTTGAGTTTTCTGAGTATATATGTGAGAGCATGGTCTCTTTGGGTTCTTCCAACTTGCCATGCATTGCTGGTGATAGCACTGTGCTATCTGTTTATTTGCAGCAGGTGATTACTTATGTAGATTCTCTTCAGTTTGTTAAAACTCGTAATGACATGATTTAGAGGAATTAGAGATCAAATTACTTTCAAGGAAGTCTTGATATACTAGATCCAATCTTATGTTCATGCCGCATGGATGCTGGGAAGAGTCTGCTCTCAATTTCTTCATTCCAGCCTTATGCCCACACTGTTTTTGCTTGCTGGAGTAAAATTAGGTGGTTTTTATTTTCTGGTCATGAAAACATGGCTGTTAAGTGACCTGTGGTTTTTTGGCTGCTAATGCGGGAAGTATTGCTAATTTATTGATATATAGGACTCTATTCACCTGGCTGAGCCAAATGAGTCCTTGAATTGAGTGACTTGCCTTTCACGGCTCAAATCATAGGATCTACGTGGCGCAAAGTGGCATCAAAGCAGTTGCTTTCTTCATTTGGCATCTTGAAAAGAACTTGTTTATTCTTGACAACCTCTTTAGTTCATTTTTGTTTGTCTTCTGTGTGGCAGTTTTTTTTCCCTCCACTGCTGGTGTTGGGAATTGTGATTTATCGTTTATTGTTTCTAGTTTTAACGTTATCTTTGTTGATCAGTTGAAGAATGGACATCTGTAGGATAGCTGTTTTAAGCATTAAAATTGTATCTTTTAAGTTGAGAAGCAGGTGTCTCTTTGCTCTCAAGTTCTGAGAGTCTAGAACTGTGCCTGTGGTGAAATAATTTTCCCAGTCATGATGATTATAAGTTCTATAGTAGTGTGATTACTAGGGTGTGCGTATGCTAATCATTGTCATGTTAATGCAGATGCTTCGCTTCTTTCAACATTTCAAATTTGCTCTTCATTTCCAATCTCTGCACTTTTGGTTGGTAAGCAGTTCTTTTATTGATCATTTGATGTCATGGTTAGATCTCGAATTCTTTGTAGTTAATTGAAGTGTACTTGACAGTTCTTTGCAATTATAGGCACTGATGAGAGATTTAATGTCAAAGGCTAAGGTGCCTCTAAATGTTGGTGGAGAAACCCCAGCCACTGGTAGTCTAGATTCTAGCGTTGGACAGGTTGATAAGGAGAAGAAAAGGCTCTTGGATTTTGTAAATGATGATACATGCAGTGCCATTCTAGAGACATCTTTCCTAAGGCTGCTCAAGAAAGAAAAAGCTCTTCCTGAGACAGTAGTATCTTTGGGAACTCTGGAGCTGTGGAGTGATGATATCGAGGGCAAGGGTGAATTTAGCCAGTATCGGTCGAGGCTGGTATGCTGATGAGATACTTTCTTTTCCCGTTTAGAAGTTGCTTCAAATGTTAACTAGGATGCTACATGACTTTTCCCTCAATTGCTTAATGCTGATAGATTGGTTTTTGGCAGTTGGAGCTGGTTAGGTTTGTTGCTGCAAACAAGCCCATAATAGCTGGTAGGAAAGTATCTGAAAGAATCATCTCAATGATCAAGAATCCCTTGCCTCCTCCAATGCCTGCTCAGGTTTGGTTTGTAGATTCTTCATGGAGTTTCTTTCCTAGCAATTTGGCTATTTGGAAATGCAATAGTGCCAAGAGCCTGTTTCAAGTACATTGTTCATTTAACATACTTGGCTTTTATTATAGGAGTTTATGGGAATTGTTGGGGTCATAATCTTTTATCCTTTGTTTTTTGCAATAATAAAGGGAAAAGATTGGATGGGAGCCTACTGTATTTGAGAGAGCTTGTGATGCTGAAGTGGGCCTCAAGATAAGTTAATGGTTAATACCCTAGGTTCTACCAATTTCGTGCTACCCATTTGTCATATTGCTGGTTATTGGACATGACATAACACGCAGTAGCTTACCTCCAAAACCCAGCTTGCAGTTTTAATCAAAAGAACAAAACAAGGCCAATAAATAATTATTCGAACTCTTTAAGGTTTAAACTATTATTCTTTTACTCTCTGTCAAGCTGCAGGATGGGGACTGGGTTTTTGGATCTTTTTGCTGTGCTCATAGTTGGAAAATCTGTTCATACTAAGATCTTACATCTCTAACTAAAAGCTAAATGTGTCTTAAGTGGGAGGAGGAAGAGAAATTGGGTTTTCCCCTTTCCTTGTTTTTCATTTGTCCTTGCTTTATTCTATCATTAGATCCTAAAGTTTGTATCGCCTTGTTCTAGGATTTGGCTTTGATGGAAAGTATGCAGTTGGCTCTAGAAAATGTTGTGAACACAGTTTTTGATGGATTAGGCGAATTTGGAGGTGGTAATTCTGAAGTTCAACTCACATTGTGTACCATATTTGAAGGTAACTTGCGCCTTTTTCTTCTGTCAGAGACGTGATATTCTACTATCACTAAACAACTTTTTGCTTCAAAACTGAGATTGCAGGGTTACTTCAGCAACTTCTTGCTTTGAAATGGAGTGAACCAGCTCTTGTGGAAGTTCTTGGGCGCTATTTAGATGCATTCGGCCCTTTTATGAAGTATTTTCCAAATGCTGCTGGCAGTGTCATCAACAAATTGTTTGAGCTTTTAACATCGCTTCCCTTTGCCGTTAAGGTCTCTTTAATCATTCTGAGATGGAATATATTTAAGAAATCTGTACAGGATATGCCTTTAAGTAAATGCTTGCTTGGCAGGATCCCTCAACAAATAGTGCTAGGCATGCAAGACTGCACATATGTTCCTCATTTATTCGGATTGCCAAAGCTGCTGATAAAAGCATTCTGCCACACATGAAGGTGTCTTCCTATACATTTAAACTTGGCCTCTGAGTTTGCGGTTTGGCTGAAACAGTTGTTTTTACATTTTGATAAGTAAGATACTAGCTAGAGAAACAGTTCTAGGTATCAAAAATATTCATGAGCAGGAAGAAGAATATGAAAAGAAAAATGTGCAGAACAATACCGAGACATGGGCAGAATAGAGGTGGTATTGTAAATGAGCACGATTATAGAATGGGCTTAAGTTGAAGATGCATTTGGACCTGGTTTTCTCTATGCTGCGAGATTTAGTGTTAACATCGTAGTTATTCATACCATTTACCTTGCCTCGAGAAAGAATGTTCATTTCTTTGGTCTCTCTGAATGTCTACGCTGGCTTTTGTCAGGAGAAGAGGAGTGACTAAGAGAATATCCACTTGTACAAATCTGGCATTCAGAGGATTAAATACTTAGCCAAATAGGATATCTCTTTCCAAGAAGTTGGAACCGAATTGCTTTTTTTGTAAAAGAGGGCATTGCTTAAATGGATGGTTACTTACAGCTACCGTTGACTGAAATGTCAAGTACTAATACAGTGCCTATCTGTATCTCATTCTAGCTCTTCTGACATTAATTGTCTCTGCTTCCTTTCTTTGTTCTTTTTTTTAAAGGGGATTGCTGACACAATGGCCTATCTTCAAAGAGAAGGTTGTCTTCTGCGTGGTGAACATAATATTCTTGGAGAAGCATTTCTTGTAATGGCTTCTGCTGCTGGGTAATCACTTATGTTTGGTTTCCTGAACTTGTCTCCTTTTCTACATTAGAAAATGTTCGAATTCTTAATCAAAACTTGCTACAGGATTCAACAGCAGCAAGAAGTTTTGCTTTGGTTGTTGGAACCACTGAGCCAACAATGGATCCAGGCAGAATGGCAAAACAATTATTTATCTGAACCTTTAGGCTTGGTTCGCTTGTGCACTGAGACATCCTTTATGTGGTCAATATTCCATACAGTTACATTTTTTGAGAAGGCACTCAAGAGAAGTGGATACAGAAAAGGGAATTTGAATTTGCAGAGTTGCTCCATAGGAAATTCAGCTTTTTTGCATCCAATGGCTTCACATTTGTCATGGATGCTGCCTCCCCTTCTAAAAGTATGCAAGTATTCTTTTTGTAGATGTGTTTAATCCATGATATCCTGCCTTTACCATCACTGCACTAATTTGAGCTCTTCATTGTGTTTGTCATGCAGTTACTTCGTGCCATACACTCCCTTTGGTCTCCTCCTGTTTTCTGTATGTTACCCAGTGAGCTGAAGGCTGCAATGATCATAAGTAATGTGGAGCAGACCGGCCTTCTTGGAGAAGGGGTTCCTAAATCTTCAAAGCCCACATTGAATTCAGCAGATGGATCTCAAACTGATTTGAGCAAGGAAGGAAATACAGAGCCAAATGAAAATGATATTCGGAACTGGTTGAAAGGTGTCAGAGACAGTGGGTAAGTGTGAATAATTACTAACCTAGATGAGTATTTCCCCATTTCCTTCTCATCCTTCTAGTTGAAGGAGAAAAGTGGGGGATTGGAGCACGTGATGTGGATCCAATAAGAAAAGAATAGGGGTCACCAAAAATTTGTAAACGTTTCCTGGACATCAGAAGAAGGTTTTTGTTTTGCTAAAATTTCTGTTCTTAAAGATTGTCAGACCTAAGTCTTTTGGGGTTTAAACAGACTAAAGCAGGATGTAAAACTTTAACTGGTAACACTTGAGGTGGGGCGTTGAAAACAATTTTATATGAGGCATCCTCCAATGGTACTAACCACAAACTAAAGTTTCCTGAAATGGTGCTATTTTATTGAACTGTACTCTGTTTAGAATGATGTTGGGTGAAAAATTATTAGCATCGGTGAAATGAGGCATCTAGTTTAATTGTACTGTTTTTTTTTCTCTTAATGAATGTAGGTTCAAAAGTTTCAGAATAATTTGACTGGCGTATGTCGGAAGTTTCCTCTAGTTTCCTACTATCTTTTCAAACCTAGTCACCTAGATTAGTACACTCGACTAATGTTCCCTCGTGGGTCTCTAGGCAGGAAACTCATGATAGGTTGCTTTAAGGATGCTTGGTTTTGTTTTCTAACAGATTGCCGTTACTTTTTTCTTCCGTGAGAACTTTCTTTTACAAGGTTCAAACCACTGTTTCAATTTTTCAGGTATAATGTGCTAGGCTTATCAACTACTGTTGGTGATGCATTTTTCAAATGTTTGGATATTCATTCTGTCACTGTAGCACTGATGGAAAATATCCAATTCATGGAATTCCGGCATATAAGGCAGCTTGTTCATTTAGTTGTAATCCCATTGATTAAAGCTTGTCCAGTAGACTCGTGGGGAACCTGGCTGGAGACACTCCTCCAACCATTGTTCATCCACTCTCAACAAGCTCTCAGCAGCTCATGGTCCAGTCTGCTGCATGAAGGTAGAGCAAAGGTTCCGGATACTACTGGCATGGTTGCTAGTTCAGATTTGAAAGTTGAGGTTATGGAGGAGAAGTTACTTCGAGATTTAACTCGTGAAATATGTGCACTCCTCTCTGCGATAGCTTCCCCGGCATTAAATACAGGGCTTCCTTCACTAGAACAATCAGGGCATGCCAACCGCATTGACACGTCTTCTCTGCAAGAGTTGGACGTCTACTCACAAAGCTCTATGGTCAGGTATAAATGATGAGCAGATTTTTCTTATTCCCTGTTCTTTGTGTGAATTGGTATACTCATATTTGATTCTTTTCACTCTTCTAATCCATTTACAGTTTCCTTATGAAGCACAAAGGTCTGGCTCTTCCTGTATTACAGATGTGTTTAGAAGTTTTCACATGGACAGATGGCGATGCGGTGACCAAAGTTTCTTCTTTTAGTGCTACTGTGATTCTTCTAGCTATATCAACCAATCATGTGGAACTTCGTCAATTTGTCTCTAAAGATCTTTTTTCAGCTGTAATCCGTGGTTTGACTTTAGAATCAAATGCCATCATCAGTGCTGATTTGGTTGCCCTCTGTCGTGAAATATTTGTCTATCTTTGTGATAGAGACCCAGCTCCCAGGCAGGTAAGGACAATACTTAATCAATAATACTACCTTTAGAAGTTGATATAAGATGTAACTGAATGGATTGCTAAATAGTAGCCCACTTTCTGGAAATACCCAGGTTCTGCTTTCCCTCCCTGCTATTACACCCCAAGATCTTCAAGCTTTTGAAGAAGCATTGACAAAGACCTCCAGCCCAAAGGAACAGAAGCAGCATATGAAGAGTCTACTTTTGTTGGCTACAGGAAATAAGTTGAAAGCACTTGCTGCTCAAAAGAGTGTCAATGTTATCACAAACATGTCAGGTGAGAACTTCCAGAATTACAAGCAAATAGATCTGGAATTTACTTTCGGGACAATGAATGGTTTAGCATTTCGGTTTCATGGGTAATTGGGCTACCGATTTAACTGGGGGCATGCAGCATGGTTTGCTTGCTCTTGGCCTGTTGTGAAATTAAAAGTTGAGACCTTGCATTGAGAACAAGTACTCTGCATTACAGATTGTGACTACTAATGACTCTCGCTGCATCATTGCACCTGAATCAAAACTTGTTCTGTAGAAGACCAACAATACAAGATTAAGATCTTCAGCTTAATCTTTCATTGTCTAATATTTGTGTAACAACACATACCATACTTCCACTGCTGTTTGCAAGAAGTTCAGTTTCTTGACGACCAGTGTACCAACATATGGAATCTCTCTTGTGCTAAAGCATTCTGTCTTTCTATGTTCAGCGAGGCCTCGCAGCTCAGTCAGTGCTCTGGGATCAACGGTTGAGGAGGGGGATACTCTAGGATTGGCAGCAATTTTGTGAGCTATAGGAAAATTCTTTTGTACAGATATGAAGTTGACTTGTGAGAAGCACCCACATCTTACTAGAAGCTGGTGCATGGAGGCCTTTTCAATCTCTCTCACCAAAATTTTAAAGAGTTTGCCTGTCTCGGTCCATCTCTTCAGGTTTTGCATAATACGAGTTTGTACAAAATCCCTTGTCTTGAGCTCATAGATATCCCTGAGGAATGTATTATTTGCTCTTGGATCGAGATGAATCGGCTGTCAGATTCTGGAGATTATGCAAGTTTTTCACTATCGAGTTTACATGGCAAGATGTAGCTCTTGAGGCTTTCATCCCGAATACTTAAGAACAGTCCTGACACTCAGAAATATGATGGGTAATTGACATGATAGATTCGTGGTTCCCAAAAATCTTTATCCTCTTTTCATTTTCCCTTGTTTGCATCTTAGTTCGAAAAGATGGCTACATTTATTCGTTTTGTTCAGTGAAGTGAAATTCATTGTTTCTTTACTTGAAATTTGAAGATTTTACGACCAAGAAAGGAATCCAAGTTTCATGGGTATTGATATCTAGAGCTTGTTTAAATTTGCAATGTTGTGTGAAAACCATTAGAGGCCCAGATGTGATAATTTGGTGACTGGTTGGAATTGGACTCAGGTGATTGTTTTCCCCTTTTCTTCCAATACAAGGAGCCGGATTTCACATGTCAACAATTCATATTTCAATTGCTAACATGAATTAAATGGCTTTTCTATGGGGGAAGTGAAACGGGCAAGCAAAGTCCAACTCAACCTCTGAATATGGAGTTCTTCCCTTTTTGTCTTTCGAGGAGACAGCCGTTTCATATTCTGTGCTAATATTTTACACTACATCGAGAGAGGCATCTAGGGAAGTGCTTCCTTTTTTTTTTCGGTCAAAGGGAAGTGCTTCCTTACGGGGGAAGCAATGCATAAACAAACACCATCTCGACGTTAGTTCTACGCATGGCAGTTCTCGCCGTGCAAGAAACATCCAATCAGAGACACGTAGTGAGGTGAAGTGGTTAAAAAAGCGGATAAAGCATTGAGGAAAGTGCTATAGAAGATGAGGCTCGGATAGTAGGGAAAAAAAGAAATGCAATTTGGTCTTTTTTAAGTTAGATGATGGGCGGTACGGCATGGTCTTCTGACTGGTAGGTTGAAGAACAGCAGTTGAGCATGGAGCCAATAGAGGAGTATCTCTGCATTCCGGTAGCTTCAGAGGCTTCTAGCATAGCCCAACGGTCTCCTTATATACCCCTCGAAACCTTCTGCACGGCTTCCCAGGACTTCTGCAATCTGTTTTATATCAAGAGAGGATTTGAGAGAAGATCCATCTGAATTTCTTGTTTCTCTAGTTGGAGGTGTGGTTTTGAAGTGTAGAAAGGGAGGGGAAGATTATGGGACCAGGAGGACCGGGAGGACCGGGAGGTCCTGGAGGACCTGGAGGACCGCCAGGTTGGGGAGGACCGGGAGGACCTGGAGGGCCCTTCGGCGGCTTTTGTGACGTTATAGGTTCTTGGTGAGTGCGTTTTCACTACAGAGGTCGATGCATATGCACCCGCATTTGCATTACCATTTTGGATTTACATCATATTACAATCGCCATGAGATCAATGCGTTTAGCTCATTATTTGTCGGAGCACGGTGTTGCTCAGTGCGTAGGATCATGGAATTCGCAATGCTACCAACTTTTGCTCAAGTTTATAGCTCCGACACGTGCATTGAGTGTTCTATTCATTTGGTCAATCCTTTTCTTTTCGTCGTTAAGGTGGGAAGTTCTTTATGGACGATCCATTCTGCTAATCAAATTCATTTGTCACTTGACAGCTTCAACTTTCTATGCTGCTGCTGGTTGCTGCAAGATTGCTTTGGTGGTCCTCCCGGGCCACCGGGACCTCCTGGGTTTGGACCGCCTCCGCCTTAAAGTCCTCGTGGGCCCATTCATTAGGATACCATGTCTGAATGCGGGTGTTTGGTCTTAAGTTTTTCGTTTCATCTTATGTTCATGTAATAAGTTACTTGTGGGAAACCAGCGAGAAAAAACAGTTAGTGTCGCTATTCTTTCTGCTTTACAATGAGTTTTTGACGCCCGCTACAGAATATTCCTGTCTATGTCAATTCATGCTGTATGTCTAGAGGTTCATTCATCTTTTCAATTGCCATAATATCAGCTGGGTTCCGAACTTAGAACTGTTTCGATCCGAGACGGAGGAGTATCCAAAGTAACAGTGCCTAACAGAGATTTCCCATCCGGGAGGTTGTCAATGGGCCAAACCAGTTCAATTTTGTGCAAAAAGTATAAACCAACCCGACAACTAAATTCATATCTAGAAAACTTGACTGAACCACGGCCGGCTATCATGATCCTATTATAATTTAAAGTTTATGAAGATTCCAATTTTTTAAAATCAAATTATTTTCATATGAGCTAGAAATGTATTTGTTACTAGACAGTTGAGTTTACATCCAATGAGATATACATCGGAAATGACATAATTCATTTCGGTTCGGAATGACCTGATCAGAACTGAAAATCCATACTTGAAAGCTTTACCAGAACTGGACTTAGACCTCATACCAAGTGAAGAACCTGTTCATTTTGCCATGTTTTCGGCCCTGATTTGTATCTCCCTTTCTTTAGTATAATGCCCCTCTACTTTGTCGTAATTAACTTGCGAATCCTCCCAAAAGGCCAAAAGAAGTGCGAAAATTTGCGAGTACATGTAGTTATTAGGCTGGTAGAGCTCATCGATCCCATCATCCGACTTCCAGTTGCAATAAAATTACGCTAAGTACAAAGTCATCATCTGCTAGCAACGACATCACCATCTTTGCTTTGAGCCAATAGTTGTTAGAACAATACTGATCATAACGCATAACCTCTCTTTCAGTCAGCAATTGCCATGCCGAAACCTATTTACCAGGTTTCTCTTGTACATGCATGAGCATTGGAGATTGTCGAAGCTTTCATGTCATACGAAACCGATTCCTCATCACTGAAACAGGGACATGTTTCGGTCAACGTCTTGGAGTGCACAAGACGTAGGCAGTTGCAACGAGTAGTAATAAACACTACTCTCCCCCTACACGCCACCAACATTGCTTGAGACAAAGGCAGTCGCGACGAGTAGTAATAAACAATACTCTCCCCCTACATTTCCACCACCATTGCCTCACTATCTCCACCGTAGTGCACATCGTCCTTCACACATTTTTAATCACTTCTAAGTCAAGGCAAAAATGAAACAAATTAAACATCGATATTTAACCGCAAGTATCTACAATCACATGTATCAGAGAAATAATGGGGAGCACAATAAAGAGTGGGATGGCAAAAATTATCAACAGCATGGTTACAAATGGTGAAAACAGAGGTCATATGAGGAGCTTCCATTGTTGGTTACCGTAACTCTAGCTACATGGATCCACTGCAAACCGAAATTCTGAACTTCACTAGATTGATATTTCCTTTATGTCCTGTGTAGATCCAAAGGAAATGAACGACGACTATTCATCCTCTACCCACGATTATTCATGATGAATAATAGAGTATTCAAACAAAAAGGCGATAATCTAACTCTTATATCATATGCAACTTCACGACCACATGCACCAACTAGTGCTTGTCCTCCTTGGGGACATCCTTCTTAGAGACTTTTGATTCCAGCTCCTTGGCTCCCTTCTCAACTTCCCTGAGAGAAGGGAAATAAACCATCAGAATATTTATACCAGCATAATTGGTCAATAACCAACAAACTGCTTCAAGTTAGTAATGCTCTATCTGTATCGATTGTTGTAGATATTTCAAACACGTGGCAGACAAAGCAAGCCAACGGAAGAAGGCAGAAAGAATTATTCAAATCAGGAAGTCTTAACTGGGCACAAATGGAAAAGATATCAATATTAGAATCCTCATTTCAACAAAATAATTCATCAAAGAAAACAATCGGAAACAGAAAGACTGCCCCAAACACGAGTTTCAGTGATCGATATCTGAGTATCCCATCAGCCTCCACTCACAAGAGAAAGATCTATGATGAGAGAACATGTTGACATTAACAATACTCAACAGAGAATGGCCAGGATTGAAAATCACCGGGCCCATAACGTATCTTACTATAGTGAAGTTCCAATGCAAAATTATCAGAATATAGCACCGTCGAGATAACTACAACTCTCGTCACAAACAAGTGAACATACATGCCTGGTGAGATTCCGGGCAGAATAGGTTCTCCAACTTCAAAACTTTAATCTTCAACTCTAATACTGAGTGAATATTCAACAAATTACAGTAGCTGTAGTCAAAGAAAACATGGCCGAACACAAATGGAGCAGCTGGACATGTAAAACCAACAATAATGCTTCGATCAGCATCTCTAATGCAGTTCCATACGATTCGCGCAAACTCAAACTACTCAATCCACGACTGCTATTTCAACAATCGCCATTGCAGACTGCACTAAGTGCTACCCCTCACTGCTGCTGCGCATCCGATTCGCCCACAATTACCATGGAATCACACTCACTGCACAACAGCAGCAGAAACGCGGACTGCAAGAAAGCAGCTATATAATCACTTCCACCACCCCCGCCATCGAAACAAAAAGCAGCCCCCAGGAAACCATCAAGCACAGACCTTTCGCCTCCGTCAAAGACGAACCACGCCCTAATCGCCCTACCTCTAGACCACACCTCGGCAAAACGACCTCACACCAGTCCACAAACCCCGTCCATCAAAACCAAAATCCAAGGCATCCAGCTACTAACTCGGCCTGCGCCATCGCGATTCCCCTTCGCCTCGACCACGAAGGTCGAATCCGGTACCAAAATCTCGCCCGAAAATGCGAGGCCGGCGGAGTTTCCGAACGGCGTGCGGGTCAAAAAAAAAAAAAAAAAACCTAACCTGGAAGCGGCGGTCGATTCTTCCTCCAGCCAGTTCCGGATCTGCTTGACGTTGCGCCGGAACATCACCGCCGACTGCTTGACGTCGCTCCTCAGCAGCAGGACCACGGCGCTGACGCCGGCCACCGTGAGGATGAAGTTGGTCAATCCCATCTCCCTTAGACCTCACATAAACCTCCGACGATCGTCGTGCACCGCTGCCGTCGCCAGCGGTTTTGATTTCGCTGTTTTTATGGGTCGGGCCCCGCTTGGGACGACGACGATCCGGCCCCCGAAATATGGGCTCGAGGGCGTCTCCAGGCCCAACAACATGGTGGGCCGGAAATGGGCCTTGTGGGCATATCGAGAGCAAGAGATTCGTCATTCTTCCAACTTGTTCGAATTTGATCCAATGCCTGAAGAGGGGGATTCAAAACATGTCGACTCTCGTCCGTTTCTGCAATTAAAGGACTGTTCGTGTCATGTCGGATTCGGATTTTAAACTCGGATATGGTATTAGTACTCCTCCTCATCTCCATTCTTATTTCGCTCCATTCTTGTCCCAAATTATAACCTCGTTGATATTCCCAAACAACTAAAAATTATATATATGTCAGATAAAACGAAAAATCACGCATCACAATCAATAGTCATGGGCTAGATCATAAAAGAATTAAACTTTTCAAGGCAGAACTAGACGTTATGCATTGATTAGATGGTAGAAAATTTTCTACCTCCGAAGAACTTCTTAGTTAAGATGCTTGTAGTCAAAGCTGCTATCGTTTGCTTAGTAGTACGATAGAATGGGATACGGTCTATGGTGTTTTGGTTTGGTATTGCCTTGAATCATAACTAATTGGAAATGGAAAAAACTAACAAACTTGCGGAATGAAAATCATAACCACAGTCACTCTCGCTTTTTGGGCCCGACCTCGCGTTAGGTACCAACATCATAAACCACCACATGAATTGACCGTCCATAGTATTTGGTAGTCATTAATATATCTTGACCGACTTATACCCATTGCCCATTTTCTTCCAATCATAGGGCTCATAGGCCTTACCTAGCAAGGGTCGCCAGGCTTCAATCGATGGCCCGCAGGGGTTACCAACCCCTAAAAATAAAAGGAAAAGTGAAAAAAAAAATTATAATATAAAAAATATAATAACATATTTTTAAAAATTATTCACATCATCATCATCAATTATGACATATAGAACAATCAACATTCAAATCAAAGATTTCCAACTAAAATTGGACGGACGGACTTAATTGACAAAACATAAAATATAAATATGAAAAAAAAAAAGAATTACAATTCAATTAGCACAATTAAAATGTTTAATACCAAATGACAAAAATATTATAAATTTAAGATTTTTTGGACAACCCTTCCCTTATTTTCTGACCTCTTGATTTTCTTTTTCATCATCAGCCACCGTCAACATCATGAGAGAGAGAAATCAAAAGGGTGGTTGATTCTAAGGGCGACGATGGATCATGTGGTAATTTGATTGGTAAGGGGCCGAGAGAGAGAGAGAGAGACGTGATTCCATAATGTCCAAACTAGTCACGGAAATCGATAATTTGAAGATTAGGTTGGGCCGCTGTAATAGAACCTCACATGGCTCTCAATCAAATATAAACCCCACCGGCCCAAGCACATGTCACTCTCCCACTCGCTGGTCCATGGCACTTTCTAGTGCCTAGCGCAGGTGTGAGAGCTCATTAGCCAGCGCTAAATCAAATCATCCACGTCTCTGCTTTTTTGCCTTCTTCCATCTCTCTACATCCTGCCATATCCCATTTGCAGAGAGAGCTCCAATTCCACCACCTCTGGTTCGGTTTCATCTGGCTCGGACCACGATATCACGAGACTTGTGCAGATGGCGGGCTGGGGACCGCCGCCGGGAGGGCCTCCCGGGCCGCCGGGGCCGTGTGGTTGCTTGTACTTTTGCTGCGACGGAATCAGCCGGGGGATATCTTCATGGTGAGTTCGCATCTCTGAACGCAGAACGCTTGCGTGAGTCCTGAATTTCTAGGAACGTCAGTTTAGCACTGCCAATCCAACGTTGGAACACAATTTGTTGCATGACATCACACACATAACATGTTGCTTTCTTGGTGAGACTTCTGGGATTATACCGTTTGAGCTTTACTTTGTTTTGTAAGATGAGGCCTTTCTTGACTTTTGCTTGCTTTCCGAATCGTTCTAACATATTCTTGGCGCTGTTGCCAGTTTTTATGTCCTCTGCTGCTGCTGTATCTTCGAGAGCTGCTGCGGGCCGGTGTTCGGTGGCCCACCAGGGCCTCCAGGCCCTTTTGGTGGTCCACCGGGTCCCCCCGGTGGTCCGCCCGGGCCATTCGGTGGCCCACCAGGCCCTCCCGGTGGACCTCCACGCTTCTGATCAGCCTGCAGTGTAAGTCTTGTACTCGACGACCAGTGGACAGACATGTATTACTAGATGTTTGATGTCTAAATTCTTGTTGCTGTTGAACTCTGAATTGCCATTGCACAACGCTCCAGCACATATGCCAAATTGTCTGTGGAATATATCTTAGCTAATGACCTCCTAATGCAAGGCTTGGCAAGGAAATGCTTTTCCTGGTGTCGCCTATAGTGCCAATCCTGAGTGGAACCTTATTTGGCCACTTGGTATAATCTCGGTGAAAGGATTGCGCACACTTACATCCTCTGTCTCCTTCATAGAGAAAAGGAAAGCACAGTGGCAAGCGAGCACTGATCATTTCTGTTCACAGCATGAATCATAGTTGTCACCGAAGAACGGGATAATATATCGAAAAGAGTCCTCGTTCTCAATACGTATATGTTGCATGAGACACCTTAGAATCATGTCTTCGCGGTTTTCAATCCTCTTAACATTCAAAAATCAACTATATAACCTCAGTGAATATTATTAGTACATCAAATTGGAAGAGTTCAGACGAAACCCTTCCCCTACCAAAATTTGTCATCCTGGAATATTTTACATGGATTTAATGTTTCCATTGCTCGGTGCCCACACGAAAGGATGTAACAGAAGTTGATGTTCTGCATCATTCGTCGTCCTCTTCATCGTCCTCTTCTGCCTCCCTCAACCACTACACCAAACAAAAGAACTTGCAATTATTATGAGTGCAGTACCATGAAACAAATGTTCATAAAACGGTTATAACAAAAGCATGCCGCTGAATTCTCTCTCCCTAGGCATACTACATTAGACTGCCTCCAAAGGAAGGTCAAGAAGTAAAATGACATGAAGAGTTGAACCTGTGGATCAGCATACTTTTTTCACAATGAATCCTTTACTGATTTCATTCATTATGGTACAGAATATGAGATAAAACGTCAAAACTTTCAAAAACATCTGTTGTTTGACATAATTGCAGTGGACCCGTTAGACTCGGTATAATCGTGGATTGCTCAGGACCCAAATATTTGATGGTGCTATAGAATGCCTTCAACTTCATCAAGTGGCATATTGTCTGGTAATCAAATGAAGCCACAACACAAAGCTATGCACCTTCACACGGATGCAATGAAAATTTAAACAAGAACCTCGCTGAATTTTAATTGCTAGAAATTGTTATCACTTTATGCTTTCTAAAGGTTACTGTAAAAGCCAGAAAGAAATCACCGTTTCGCAAACTTCAGAATAACAGAGGAACCATGGAAGTTGCTGGCAGTCTAGGAGAGAATCAAGACTTCCGACTCAACTACATTACTAGTCACTTTTCAAAACTGAATACCATTGCCCAAGATAATCTTCCATAATCTCAACACTTACAAGCTAGCTTGTGATGCGGGCAGTTCTAGCTACTGCAGCATTAACAACTAAAGCGCTAGAAAAGAAATGCAATTGGAAGAAGCATCACATTTATTGAGTGAAAGGTAAATGCGAATACATACTTTAAGGAATATCTCGGCTTGCTTAACAAAGACTCTGTCTGCTTCATCAGCATCTTTCTTCTCAGATTCCCAATCTTCAATAGCCTCTTCTGTTATGATGTCCTTCTCATATAGAAGGTGCAAAATCTGTAAAACAATGCAGTAGCTATTAAGATCGTCTGAGAAAATAACCAGCATTTTGCTTAGCTTGAGAAGAAGAGATCAAGTTACAGAATGATGGAAATAACAAATTCTAAATTGAAATGCTGACAAAAGCCATTGAAAGCCAGTGATAGCTGGTTCTGTGGAAGTAACGAAAAAGCAAGTGATCTCATTCCATGCTACTATCCTAGTACAGAAGCTTGAAGAAAGCTCAAGAGTAGGAACTAATCAACAGGGTAAGGTGAATCAGTGACAAATCACCAGCCAGTCAAGATCATGACCAACACAACCATGTTCCTCCGCTTAAAAAGCCACCAGTTCCATCAAAATGAAAGCAATGGGAGATGAAGAAAAATAACCTGTGTAAACAATGGAGATAGCTCCCTCACAGATTCCAGACATATCTCTTCAAACTTCAGTATCACTTCAATCTGTGGATCAAAACTTCATTATGGAGGACATGTATACACTTTCTTGAAGCACTAACCACAGGCACTTGGAAATGTACAACGCATAACAGTCACCATCACAGGACATTTAAATTGCAAAAACTACTACCCCAGCTCAGAAATCCATTTGCAAATGTTAATATGCATACTACAACTAAAAAGCATGGCATGTGAGGCTTTTCTCTTTAGTAGTTTAGTGGGTACAAACAGTCATAAATTTTAAGTGTGTGTGGCAGACAAACACCAGAGAAACATAGACAACCGTGAGCAGCTACCATGAGCAACTTTTCAGAGACTTCATCTCAAAATGTGAAGAATATGAAATTACCAACACCGGATAAATGAGGTTTTGACCAAATGCCAATATATACAAACCTCCTCATCTTTGCCTGGCAGGTAGGACTTCAATAGTTTTTGCCAAGTGTTGACCGTCTCGTGGACATTACGCAATAACTCATCTGAAGAAAGAAACTTTTATTAGTTGTTCTATATAGATGTAAAGAAACGAATACACAATCTATAGGCCCCAAAAAATCCATGAACGGCACCAAATCATGTCTATGGTAAGGTACAGGAGCCCAAGAATGCTTGTTATACCCCTGCAATAGATATAGAATGTATATCTAGAATGCAGGATTGCTGTTGTTAGAAGCACATGGATGGATAAACCCATCTTTAAGAAGAATAAGCCACGGCATTAAACTGACAAATATGAAAACTTGTGCTCCAAACCGTCAAAAGATTTTCTGGAAACTTGCAATCCAGGGATAAACATTCAAAACTGTCTTCCTCCATGTAAGTACTATTTGAAGTGCACACAAACTAAAACTAACAAGCTTTCAAGAGGAGATCTTTTGAAGCATGAATATCAAAAGCACTTGCAACAGAAAATTATAAAGTACTCATTCGGGATATATAAGTACTTTGATTTAAAAATGAAAAGCATTACTGGAATTTCTGAAATATCAGAAAGAACTGGCCAATGGTCTAAATTTGACAGCAAATGAGCACATTACTGCTGTTTGTTATTGCAATAATGAATGAGCAATAGTGCCTAAACTTTATAAGGTCGACAAGAAAGCAGTGGTGCTAAAAATGACAGGTAATTAAAAGAACATATGACTTTAGCAAGTATAAAATCTGTCCAACTGGACCCATAGAAATTGACATGGCATATTGGTGCCTGAGACAAGACACCTGAATAAGGTTGACTCATCTGTAACTTATGGACCATTTTCCCAAAATATCATGGCATAAACCAGTGTCAGCAATGATCAATATGTGATGTAACAGAACCTCTGATTTTCTTTTCCATTAAGTTCAATAAAAGTTTCCACAGGATGTTGTCTACAGCTATTCAATTTGCCAGATATGGTTGAACACCCATCTTTTCTGCTTCAAAATCACCTGTATCTTTTCTGTTTCAGTTTTCAACCAGCTAAATTAATTCGTTCTTACTTGGGTGCCTTCATATTTCGTAGCCATGCTGACCATTTATAGACATGGTAACTGAACTTGGATACAATTAAAAAGACAAAAAGCAGTCAAGGGATAATAGTCACACATGACCTATACTCACTCTTATTCTATTTGACAAGTGTCCACTTAAATTGATTTGTCACTGCTGCAGCAAAGCTGCATAGACTAAGTAGCAAGAAAGTTAAGGGTTGCTGTAGACAAAACTTACTCTGCGAACTATGTGTAGTATCCAAAGCCAATTTCATCATGGAGTGAAATATGGCACCAGCACAGTCTGCAGCTTGCATATTGTATGACAACCTGATATGACAAACGAGCAAGCAAAACATGAAATAAGTTACTAAGAAACTGATCAAATAAGCATCTGCACACAAAAGTGGACACAGGTTCACAAGTCCTTGGAACAGGAAGGACCATCAAAAGAAAGAAATGGGCAATAGTTTCTTTAAATATGTACTATTCTCAGATTCCAAGGGAAAGAGGGTACTTTGACAAATAATTCAATGAAAAACCACACTTTGCTGGGCACTATTAGAATTAGAGGCTACAACTAATTAAGAGATATCACATACCGCAGAGAGTTCACTTCTAAAATTACATGGTCTACTTCAACATTTTCATTTACAGCCCTCAGGAAAGTTGCCTCAACCTACACATACAAGTGTTATTTTAAAGAGGATCCACTCAGCAAAAAACTTGAACATTATCAATATCTGAACTTGCAACTTCTCTACCTCCTTCTCAAAGTAAACTGCATCGTCTTCAGCATTAATTTGAGTGTCAGGTTTCAGTTCTCCAGATGATGCTGGAGCATTGCTATCTTGACTAACAAGCTCCAGATCATCTTCTATGACTTGAGTAATCTCTGCAACTTTCTCAAGAGGAATAGGAGCAACCGAATGTCTCCATTCTTCTTCATGAGATCCTTCACATATGGACCAAATGTAACCCACACCACCATAGCCAAGCTGATTAACCATAGATGTTAGCACAAATGCCAAACTGAACTAGCACCATATGTTTATCCCCCAACAAATCCCAAAAAGGAAAGATAAACTCTATCTTCTGCTCTGTACTAAACAAAGTAGAGAATTCTGTCATATTTCACACAGAGACAACTTTGCATCAACGTTTCAAGCCGAAAAAATGGAGTCTAATAACAATATGCAAGGTGCAAATTGAAGATTTTATATGCAGGGATGCAAAGTCATATGCGGAGATAAGTTGGGAACGGGTATATTTATTAAAAGGACTGATGTTGTGATCCATGGATGTTGGAAAATAACCTTTTGCAACCAATTGCACTAAAAATTCACTTCTCATTCAAGCGTTGACTTTTTCCTTTGCCAGATAAAATAAAAAAAAATCAAAGCTGTGACTGTCGGGCAAACTGTTTCAGGCTTAAATTGCACCATAACATTTCTTTTAAATTAAATGGAGACATGAGCTTAGCAAAGTAATACAATCTGCACATATAAATGAAACCAACTCTTTTAGTTCGAATTGCCAACACAATACAAGAGTAACAACATGAAATTCACAAATCAAGAGAGGATCGCAAGGCCAACAAAATCTTATAATGATAAAAGTGATCATAACATTTTCAATTAATTCTTCCATCAGCTTTGATGTATGTGAAGTCTAGATATGTAGAAAAGCCAAACATCTGAAAACATCATTTTGTAACTTTGAGCCTAATTTAATTTTGGTGGCAAAGAGCAAACATGGCAATCTGTTAGTTGAATTAAACCACAATTTGCACAGAATAATTCTGTGCTGAGACATGTAACATGGTATATCTTTAAGTAATAAATTTCAGCAAGAATCATCAGCTAACCAAAAATAGCTAACCTCTGACGAAACATGGTCTTGCATCTCAGAAAATTCCAACGATGAATCTCCATTTAGCTTGTCCATCGTACCAGTAGCTGCTGCACTTCAAAATCTTCAAGTCATAAACCATATGGCAACTAAAATTTAGGAGAAAGAAAACAAACTCAAGGCAGTTAGAAATTTGTAATCACATAGTCTCTACGAGGAATAGAGTAACAAGAGTCCAAATGAGACCACCGATCTTAAAGTCTCAGTCTGACATTCATTAGCCCAGATATGTGACCCACTAAACTATTTCGAGCTCGTTGGGAAGTTAGAGTCTCTGCTACTGAAGCTCTAACTTTGCTAGGCAAATAGCCAGTAAATCCCACTGATCCGCTTTTGAAAAGTGGTATAGGTCTTTTCAATTCAGTATGAGGACTCTTAACTATCAAAAAAAATAACTATAGCTCAACTTTCCTGCTTGGTGGAGAGATATTTGCCATCCTTGTCACTTATAGATGGAAGACAAACATAAGCATTAGTCAAAAGCTTGTATTCTGTTTAGCGATTAGATTTTCTTTGTTTGACGAGCTTCTATATCTAGTTATTTACTCCAAGAAGAAATAGTTGAAATTTAGCAAGAGATCTCAACAAAAGCTTCAGGTTAAAGCACTTCCAAAGCTTTCCGAAGATTCCATACTTTTACATGGCATGCTGCCACAAGAAGTTCACTGGCCTTATAGGCAGCAGTCTTACAAGATAAAACTGCTCCAGCTCAACAGTCCTTTCAAATCAAAACAAGCATCAAAGAAGCCAGCCCAGATGCACGATGATTGCTAGATACACCAAAAGTCAATGAAAGAAATATGTAAGTTAGTAGGACACACCGGGATCCAGAGTGTCACTGTCGTTGTCAGCATATTCCAGTTCTTCATCGCTATCTTGCTTGGTTGGTTGCTTAAGTAAAGATACCTTTGAATATGGTGGAACAACAAAATTTTGTCCAATGACAACCTGAGAAGTAAGATATATTGACAATATAAAGGTCTATAAGGATTTTCCAAATGTATAAAATGTGATTAAGCAGTATAAAAGCTGGTCACACTAAGACAGGCTAGGATATATAGCAAGTTTATCAGAAATTATTATCTCCTTAGCTTATCTGGATGTGTTCTCCCTGTATAAGAGGACTTTAATCTTCAAATAGGAAAATAATATCTTGAGTCTCATGAAATTCAGTAGTATCATTCTACTAAAACCATCTGAAATGATCTAAAGAAAAAGCAGAACAACAATTTAAGCAAGGTTCTTAACTGAGCTAAGTGATAAGTACCTTAAAAGACAATACTACGCCAGGTTTCAAAACTGACCCCGACTTCATTATTACTCCATCGCACACTATTGCATGCCTTAGCTCACATCCATCTTCAATAGTGACATTGTCCCATACGTAAGAACCTTCTATTAAGACATTTGATCCAATCGCACAATTCTTTCCAACTACTGAATTTGTCATCTTGGTGTTGCTTCCAATTGTGGTGTTAGTACCAATAACTGTATGTGGCCCAATTTGTGCAGACCTGGATTGCCCTATTTCTGAGTAAACAGAATCCATCAGACCAAGTGAGAATTTACATCCCAAAGTAAAATTGAGCAATGGCACCTTGCTCCAAATTCAAGCACTTCATGCATAAAGTGCCTACAACATCCCACCCATATAAAGGAGAAAACAAAGATATGGTAATTAATCATGTCATCAGAGTTCGGCCCTCCTCACTATTCACCATGAAGACAGACTTTTAATAGGAAAAGCAAGGGATAAAGAAAAATACAACCATAGCAGAAAATGAATCACATCTAAAAGTTTTTACTTCAGTGAAGAAGCATGTCAATACCAACAACTTATCCAACAATGACCTTATGATGTATCAATCCTAAATATAGCAAGATTTAGCACTTAAATTGCATTATCGTACTCTGCCATGCAATTTCAGCATCCCTTGTTCTTTCAAAATCTCTAATGGACAGAGGTATAGCCACATGATAGGAATTAAATAAGACAAGGCCTTGTAAGATTGAAAATCACCAAAAGTATATTATTCCACAGGACAATTTTTAAAGATGCATTTCTCAAATTGCAGAAACACCTTCTGAAGTTCAGTGGTCAAAGGGTCATTGACATGCAGAACAAGATACTACAATTTTATTTTATTTTAGTTTTTTGGCCGGGGCCGGGGGAGGGGGGGAGAGCAGGGGGAGGGAATAGATGCTACTTTGCTACTTTCATCTAGCGTGGTATTCTCAACAGAAAGTAAAGTACCTACAAAAATTAAACAAAAGACCCATACCAAATGCTCGATACATTCCCTGTCTTTCAAGATTAGTAGCAGAATTCCCCAAAGACAGCACATCAGGAACCAGTGGGTATGTCCACCTCTGAATTATGTCCTTACTGATGGTGTCATAACCTCGGTAATTGTCAACTCTAGCCGCATAGCTTGAGTAAATTTCATGAGTGAAAATTTTGTAACCCATAATCTGAAACCATAAGCACTTAGCTCTGTGAAAATGCAATCATAGCAAAAAGGAATAACTAAAACAGGAGTTTCTTTCGCTTATAAAATGGGGACACACAAGAATGCACTAGTACATATATCCACCATTGCATGCGACCACAAAGTTCTATGAAACAAAATCGAGCATATTTGCATAAGATAGAGGTCAAGAGCACAGATTAGAACAAATTCTCATAGGGAGAGAACTTTAGTAGCGCATAGGTTATGAGAAATAAGTACATCATCAACAAGCAGTCCTTTCACGAAATGCCGACGAAGATGTTGATAGTCAAAATTATCAGTGAAGAGACTGAGTACTTCGGGAGAGCAGATGTCTATATAGCAATCCTGCAAAGAAGACCATCACGTATATATTAATCAACTATGCCATTGACTCAGAAAAGCAAAAGTGTGCAAGGGGAACATAGAAGAGGCAATTTTCACAGGAGAAACCTGGATATCATTACGAAGAGTGATTGAGCTATTATCCACCAGCAGCATCTTATCAATAGACAAAGTCCCTTTTAAATGGTTTGTGTTCTCCTCATAATAGAGCAGCTGCTTTGTAGTAGGATCTATAGCCATAAAAAGCCCATCTGTTCCAAGACGAGATTGTTGAGTGATTGGAGACGGTTTTGATCGTTGAATGACCATGGTCATTACAGCATTACTATCCTTTTTCTTTCTCTCCTTATGTTCTTGGAGTGCCCTCATCAATGACATATTGCTTAGTGTATCTCCACTGATAAGGACAAAATCCCCATGTATCTTAAGAGGCAAAAGTGGCGTAGATCAGAGTCGCTACATATTTGAAATACAGAAGAAGGAATTTACCAGTGGCAGCAATTAAAAAGGCTCCAAAATGATGAAAGAATCACAAAAAGGCTTATAGATTATAAAGCCAATTTACAAAAATCCCACCTTTCTATGGGAAAGTCTTCATCCATCTAAACACAGTCAAAAACACAAACATTAGGTTTCCACTTTCCCTTTAAATAAGACTTCATCAACTCTCATATGGCAACAACACAAATCACGCAGCATCCTATAAAAGCACTCAGACATGCTGTAAATCACTGCAAGAAGTTCCAAGGAGAAGCAGACAACCACCAAAGTTGCACATGTACGTTAGTACCCTTCATTTACTGATAAAATTTGGTTGTTTTCCCCTCAATACATGAATGAAAGATATCAATATGGGCACATGTTATTATTTGAATGCGAAAGAAATAGCACTCTTCAAAGTAAATGCAGTAAGAGGTGTGAACTGCTGCTTTGACTCTGAGAAGGGAGACTTTTATTGGATCAAGCAATGTACTTTTGTCTAGAAGTGCAGAAAAAAGAACTACAATTGAAAATGAAAATGACAAACAGTGTAAAGAAAGTTTACCACATTACGCTCGTAAATCAATCGAAGAGCATCTCCTGCACTAATAGAATTGTGCGACTCAATTGTTGTGACTTTAAACTTTGGTTGCGCATACCACTGAGAATTCTCCAAGTAGCTTATCACTTGCTTGGCGTGAGCACAGCAGAATAAAAAAACTTCTTCAACGCCAGCAGATTCAAGCCATGCTAGTGTATACTCTATCATCGGGAGGTTTACCAATGGCAGCAGCACCTTCAATAACAAAAGGCTTAGTTACACCAAAAAATAAAAATGCACATAATTGATCTGATAATTTAGGAGCAATTTGAAGGATCCAACAGTTAAGAGCATTCCAGTAAAACAACCAAAAGGTAAACCCAGCTTAAAAATATAAAAAATGGCAGCGGACATGCTTCGGCATGTCAGGATTGATGTTCAACTTTTTCAGAGATGTCATTTATTCATGAACAGCAACAACAGGAAACAGGATTGAGGCGGGTACAAGTCTAAACAAAACACAATCCACAGAATAAACATCGACAGTTCAAGAACAACCGAATCCTCATTCGACCCTGCCGAACTAATTCTTTGGACATCCCAAGATACACCAATCTCCGCAACAACATATATCCTCTCCCTTCCCTAAACAACGCCCGGTAAATGCCCTGACGAGCCACCGCTCGCGCTCGGAAAGGCCATCAATCACCTCCATTCCTCAACTGCCGTAAGTTCGATCGGTCGGTAAATCATGTTTCTGAACTCTTTCGCAAGTAGCGAGCCAAAGACTTAGACAAACGCATTTCCGAGTGCGCTAGAGTTTTGCTAAAAATCAAGCAAGCGAAAACTCCGCCCCATATCATCACCAATCAATCTCCCCGCAATTCACTGCTCCAATCAATTCAGCACTATGCGGACAAACCGAAACTCAGCAGAATCTAACCGCGAAACCTCCCCTCCACGCGCAAACGAAGCGGAAAAAGAAGAGGGCGGAGGGGAAGAAGGAGAAGAACGAACGGCAGAGGCGGCGGCGGTACCTTGGGGCGCTCGAGGGTGATGGGGCGGAACCTGGTGGCGAAGCTGTCGGCCAGCAGCACCGCCTGGAGCGGCACGCTCGCCAGGTCATCGGGATCGTCCGAGACCGCCCTGGCCGGGGCCTTCTTCGGCGCGCCCATGTCTTCCTTCTTCCTTGCGCCGCCGCCTCGATGAGAGAGAAAGAGTAGCAAGCTCGATGAGTGGGAGTTTTTTCCTGCTCTCGTGTTCGGTCCTCCGGCGGTACACCAAAAAAGAAAAATGTTCGGGTTCTCCGGTTAGCCCGAATGAGAACGGATCCGAGTGAAGCTCATTTTTAACCCGGTCAACAAAATAACCCCTCTTGGACCCAAAAAAAAAAAAAAACACAAAAATTTCTCCTCATTCAACAAAAAAAAATAATGATAATCTCTAACCTAGGAGAGATGCTATTGCTATTGTTATTATTAGTTTTGTTGTGATTGATCAGGTTCCGTGATCCAAACAATCCGAGATATTCCCTTATCATGCAAACTCAAGTGTAGTCTTGAACATGCTGATTTAGTCTCGTTTTTGTTCGAACTGGCCCAATACTCACCCCTCTAACAAGTAACAATCGCCCATAAGGCCTCAAACCACAAGCATCCCAACACGGACCCACTTGCGATTTTAGGAGGCAAAAGAGAAAAGTTAGTCTACTAGCTCTTTGCAACCGATATAATTATGCAAATGATCCTTTGCAACCGATATAATTATGCAAATGATCCATGAACTTTGGTGAGATATATAATGTGGTTCATAAATTTTTAATTTATTCAATATAGTTCATGAACTTTTATCTCAATATGTAATACAGTTTTTAAACTTTTAATTTGTTTAATAGAATCCCTAATCTTTTGGTAAATGTTCAATTCAATCCCTATATTATATGAAAATATCTATTGTTATCATTCTATTAATTTAAATTATTGATAATATTGAATATTTTTATGTAATCTAAAGATTAAATTAAATATATACAAAATTCAAGGACCACGTTAAATAGATCAATTGTTCAGGAGACTATATTGCACATTGAACTAAAATTCTAGAACCATATTATATAAATTAAAAGTTTAATGACCCTACTACACATTCGATTAAAGTTAAGAGGCTTAAGTTAAATATCTTGACGTTGAAACAGAGTTCTTTTGTTCTGATTCTTCCGGGACCATTTGCCGTTAGTCATCTAAAGTATTAAACGACAGCGACCGTAAAGCTAAGTTCGACTCAAAGTCCAAGGTCTTTGATGTTCATTGAATCGAGTCGCGTAGAAACTCAATGTATGACGTCTGTTTACAGCTGTTACCAATCACAGAAAGCTTGTCATCGATTCACATATCACTGAAGAAAACCCGAGTTCACAGCGGATACATTTGACTTGCTACCATTCCGTTCTCAGGATCCATCACCGCTAACCGTCCATCAAGCAGCCTCAGAATGAGACCACTCCCAACATTGCACTCACGAGCCAATGCTGCTCCAGGGTAGAGGGCACTTACGAATATACCGTGCTAGAAGCACAAGAAGATGCGCCGAAGGTCGGGACATGAATTTCTACCCCTATCAAATGCACGATTATCATTCTTATGGTCATCGAATAGCTATCCAGAATCTCTTGCCAGAATAAATTTAGCTTCCAAGCAATTCTGTTCGTATAAAATTCACATTTACAGCCACAGCGACTACTACAAGCAAACTATACCGGATAAGAAGTGTTGATGCTACCACTACCTCTCTGTGCCTTCGACAACCAATTGAAGACCAGAGCAAAGCAATCTGACAAGTGACGACCTACCTTTTTATCTCCTATCACACTAAGTATGAGCCTGCCTCACTTTGTATAAGAGGGGTGCCGATTCAAGAACGTAAAAGGTATCCGAGAGTGGCACTGATCATAGCCACCATAACGACAAACAGAAGCGGGAATCCTGCTTGTTTAATTTTCCTACCCAAAGTTGCCTGTGAAAAAGCGAGACGACAACAAAAGGTAGAGTTGTCATTATGGTAGTGGCAGTTCGTGAAAGTGAGACAAATTAAGAAAGAAGGAAAAAAAAAAAGATTGGGAATCTGCAATTGAGAAACTTACTAGTTTCTCAAGTTTCTCTCTCAAAAATACTATGTCTTGAGTGTTCGATGTCCTGTCTTCCATAAGCTTTGCAATGGTAGCTTCAGCCTACAAAGGATCCACATGAAAACTTCATTAATCTGTCCCTGGAATTTAGGCAATGAAAGTATACCAAACGCCTGTGGTTCAATATCGACAACAAGCGACAACATTCTATTAAAATGATTACCGAATTGCCAAAATCAAAATAGCAATGCCCGTGGTTCAATATTGACAACAAGCGACAACATTCTATTAAAATGATTAACGAATTGCCAAAATCAAAATAGCAGTAGGGCATGGTCATATTAAAAAAAACCAAATCAGCCAATTTAAAGTTATAGCGACTCTATTCCATGCAGTAGTCAAATGGTAAGTACAGGAACACACGAACATACATGGACAACTCCGTGCTGATGCAGACATGAGTAAACACTGCCATGAACATATTCATTCAATCATGGAGAAGTAAACTCCACCAAACAAGATGAATGAAACCCGAATTTCTAGACTAACCTTGCTGAGTCTTGATTCAAGTTCATTTTGCTTTGACTTTAGCTCCACCACATCTCTGGATAAACTCACTTCCTCCATATTTGAGGTCACAAATGGCTGCGACGCTACATCCTTTGCCTTCTCCACCACAATCTCCTCTGCCAAGTTGTTTTTATCGTCTGACTTCACAATCTCCTCTGCCAAGCTTTCTCTCTCTTCTGATTTCACATCCCTGGCTGCTTTCATCACAGTCTCCTCGGGTAAGTTCTTTTCCTCCTCTAAGTTCACATCCTTTGCTGTCTTTACAACAATCTCCTCCTCTAAGTTCTTTTTCTCCTCTGACTTTACATCTTTTGCCGCTTTCATCACAATCACCTCTGATAGGTTCCCTTTCTCCTCTGACTTTACATCCTTTTCCACATGCAAGTCCCCATTGTTTAATATCTTGATGAAGTCAACAGGCTTACCCACCTGATAAAAATTTAACCTCAATAGCAGTTCAAATGTTTTACCTCAAAAAGGAGGAGGGGAAGACCCAAACCCAGTAAACCAGCTTCTTCATGTTTAATGATGGAAAATAAGGAGAAAAATAATGACGGCTTTTCTTCCCAATCTTACCACGGGCCCTGAATAGAAGAAGTCAACTCCACTCAGTTCTTCCTCTTTTTGAACTGAAGCTTCATTTAGACCCAGCGTAAATGTCCCATTGATTGGTGACAAGTCTGGTGAATGAGGCGGACTGATGAGGGACACCCGGAGTTTGTTCTCTTCTATGTACCTGCCTTCATCCTTTGCAAACTGATAGACACACAAATGAGAAAGCAACAAAATAATAAAATTCGGGCTCTGTGGAAAGAATAACCCGTACCGTGTCAGATGTGATGTCCTCATCTGTCGTACCAGGAGGAACAACGGTTCCTTGGACTAAGAACTTGTCTTTGCATATCATATCCGCAGGAGCAGTACGTTGAGCTTGCATTTTAACTACAATTGACATGACATACACGGTAAGAAACTCAGCATTACCACTGAAATGCCAAATATCAATCTTAGTGGTCTAATATGGTCTTGGTTTTATTTACTGACCAGTATGGCATGATAATCCTCACCAAAACAAAAAGAAGCCAAAGAACTGAACATGTCCAATATGCTATATCACTAACATATTCCGCTCATTTCTGTTCCACAAGAATGCAAAATCTTTGTATGTATGATTTGAATTTCTAAGCAATGTGAAAAGAAACAGGTGAAATGAAAATTAGCATTCATGAAAATCCTGTTGATATATCTGTGATTTTAATACTCAATCCTCTCTAACATCCAACTCACAATTTCTATAGGAGGAGAGAACCCCACATCTTTAATCATAGATCAAATGTTTCAAATAGTAAACATTTGATTATTCGTTCTCCACAATCATGGCATTTCAACAATTAAAATTGTAAACTTGGAAACTCCTAATAACTTCTTGTGTGCTTGACTCAGAGACCAATATACCCATCCTTACCCAAAACTCAGGCATTTCAACAAGATGACCAGACATATACACCGGTTTCACAGTAAATGTCGATAAGATGGCATACCATTGAAATTGCATGAAGATTCTGGGGCAATAACTCCAGCATTTGGTTGAACACAGTATTTCTTTGGAGATGTAGTTTTGACCTGCCACAGTAGTAGTTTCCAGTTTCAGATTACTTCATATTCAGATTTTGAATCCTGACAATATTAAGCTACCAAAACACAGTCAAATGATAGGTTATTTTACCTTAAAAGCGACATATTGGCGAGAACGATTCACGAGTCGGATGGTACACGTACTTTGCTTCTTCAGCTCAACTAGCAACGAGAGAAATAGATAAGCAGTAATCAGTTCACGTTCCTCAACTTTGTGCGGGTTAACTTCAAAAAGCACGAGAAGAAAAAGAAGAGGCAAAGCAGTTACCAAATAATCTCAATGCAAAATTCATGATAGAGGATACCAAACATCGACGATTTCAGAAGCATACATGTGGAATAAAAGGTTTGCTACTTTTGGCGAAATCCTTCAATATTACAAGTACTGTTCCCACTGTATATTCCTCCCTAAGCAGATTTATAGGAAGAAGCTAGCGTTGCGTATCTAATTCCCAGAGCCTTACATGTAAATTTGAGTTCACGAGGCTGAATCTCCAGAAGCTGCCTCTCCATGTGCTCTCAGAGAATCCAGATTCACAACAACTCTTCTTAGCATCAAGAGCCACCAATGGACTCCCCCGATCTCCTCCTCTGCAAATCGAGAATTTAAAATTGCGAATAAGATCCTGCCATTGATTAAACAATGGAAAACTCGAAAAGGCCATCCACAAATGAAAACATCAGATAATCACACATAAGAACCGAGATCAGAACAGCGCAGATAGAGGACCGATTCATCTCTTTTCGACTGCCTAATCCGTAGGAACAAAAAGGAGCTCCGTTATTCCTCGATCATTTCCAACCATGACGACAGAACCGAGATCACCATGGACGCAACGAAAGGCTATACAATAAAAAGTTCGCGAGCTCAGTAGCAAATCGATCCTAACTCAGAACAACCGTCCCGATCACGCCATCAACGCTGTCGTCAACTTCCACGGTTAACTATCAACAATCCAGAAAACTCAACAAACAAAATGCAACGTCTCCATGCGAATTCGAAAAGCACAATCGGAGGACGACGAGCACCCGTACCGACAAACCGCGAAGCTAATAAAGCGAGCTCAAAAAAAGCACTCGGCAGTCAACGCTCAACGAAGAGGACTCCGTACAACGACTAAAAGGCGAAGAAAACGCGTTCACCAGCGAGAAGAATCGCAACAGCCCGAACTCGAAGTCGACCGCTTCGAAAACCGAGCCGAGACGGAATCGCCGCACGAATCTCGGATCAAGCCGCGTCCGACTCGGATTCCGACTCGCCTCGAACTCAGACCCGCTCGACAGAGCTCCCGATCCCCCGCGCGATCACGAGCCGGGAGAAAAAAAACAAAAAATTCCAAACGGAAACCCGGCGGATTACGGGGCCACCCGGCTCGAACTCGCCGCGAGGCGCGGGAAAGACGACGCGGTTTCCGAGGCGGCCGGCCGACGGACGGAGGCGTTGCGGCGGCGACGAGGAGGCGGAAGAAGGACTCGAGAAACGACGCGGGCGGGGGAGCGGACGAGAGAGAGGGAGGGAGGGGCGTGGGGATTTAAGGCGAGAGGGAGGATTAGGATTAGCGTGAGCTTGCCGTTTTCTCTTCTTCCGCCGCGGGGGTGGTGGGGGGAGGAGGAGGAGGAGGAGGAGGATGACGTCAGGCTTCGGTTGGTGCGCGAGCTGCTGGGCACGGAGCGAGGACACCGAGAAAATCCACAGTTGCAGAGAGGGAGATAGAGAGAGAGAGAGAGAGAGAAGTTGGTGATCGCTGACGTTGAAGTGGAGAGAGACAGAGAGGGGAGACTTGGGGGAATGGAAGTGGAAGGCAAGTAATGAAGACGGGAAGGGCAAAAAAAAAAAAGTAATGAAGACGGGAGATTTTTTTTTTTTTTTTTTTTCCGGTCCGATTTGCTGAGGGCGGTTGTACCGGTCGCCGGTCGGTCGTACCGGTCGCCGGTCGGTCGGTGGATTTGGATCCGATTTATGTTGGGTTTGACCACTAAAAAACCAATAAGTATTCTCATTTATTGGATTTTTTTTAAGGGCAAATGAACTCGAATGAGTCCCGGACTTTGGCTCAACATACAATGTCACGACTCACTACTGAATTTTTCATATATTCAATATAATTTTTTTATTTTAAGCTCAATTAGCAACGCTGTCTTGAGACATTTGATCCCCACGACATGATCCTTAAACTTTTCGTATGTGTTCAGTTTTGTACTTGGACGGCGTGAAAATGCACGAAGTTGTCACTTGTCATTGCATTAAATCAAGTTTAGGGATGTTATCGAAGCATTTCCAATATCGTTCAAATAACTTGATTAAACATTTTGTCAAAGGTTCTTGAATTACATTGAATAAATTAAAAATTCAAATATCGTATTACATATTAAAATAGAGTTCGGGAACCATATTAAACGGATTAAAAGTTCATGAACGATATTGTGATAGGGACTCGAGTTAAGATGCATGATTTATAGTTAGAGAGAGCAAAATTCGAAATGCCATCCTCCATTGTAACTCTATGTTCGTTGTCACGTGAAACATGTGCCAAGCGGAGACTCAATAATGCGTATCGTTTCCGTTTATTTCAGTTATATATTTTTCTTTGATATTAATTTGTTTAAGGCAAGACGACACACGTTCTCTTTTGTTTTTCTGGGGACCAAAATTGGATGGGACGTTTTGGTCATGAGCGCCCGGGACCCTCGCTTCTAGAATTCGCAATTTTGGGGCTTGCCGAAATTGAATAGGAGGGCTGCAAAAAAAAAAAAATAATAAATTGAATAGGAGGGAGGGAGGGATTTTCCCTGGCAATTTTTTTCGAGATATCTTCTTTGAATTTTAAGTCTTTTGGCCTGTCGCAGAACAGAACGAGGCTCGTTTTCAGAAGATGAATAGACCGGACGCGATGAACATGAATGTGTACGAGAGAAATCGAATTTTCGTTCTCTTCTGGAAACCGCCCGAATTTGACCATTTCCCCTCTCCCACATTCTTCGTTTTGTCAAGGCGTGCGTCGCATCGGTGGAGTCTCACTTTTGGATAGCTGTAAGTTTTTTTTCTTTTTTAAGAAAAAAGATTACAATACCACTAAAGTTATCTCAAACTTAGTCCGAATTCTGAGATGTAAAATTTTGAGAGTATTTTCACTTGAATAGAAAATAAAAACATTTCTCTGGGAACTAGGGGGACCATCAAGGGGATGTAGACTCCCCTCACTTTTTCGAAAGTGGTTATTGCTAAGTATAATAACCCCTTCACACCTGGAGCGAGATTTCGATATTTGTGTGCTTTGCATAGTGTCTTATGACCAATTAGTTGACTAGTCGATATATATGATAATATGTGAAGGACTATAATACCATTAAAGATATCTCAAATTAATACCCTATGGTGCATTCATCAAAAAATTAATTTTCATCTAGTAAAAAATCCCACACTAATAACCCAAAACGAGATCTATCCTTTTGCTAAAATGTATACGCGTTGACATACGTGGATTTTCAAACATCGGATATGTTATTATTTGTGATGGACACTTTGCCACTTCATGTCAATGTGTATGCGTTTTATCAAAGTACTGGGGGAATGCTAAAGAATGATGGATTTAGATCAAGAGTGCCAGCTTTGGTTTTTTCGTGAGACTAAGGTAAATGTGTAGTAGGCATTGATTTGGGATTTTAATGGTATTAATTTAGAAAATAATTATCACATCTAATCTCGAGCTTGATCTCGATAATTAAAAATATTTAAAGCCCATTGGGAGGTCATTGTATGACTCTAATTCATGTCATTAGGCAGAAAATCACCTCTCGTTTTAGGTCACTATGCAATAGAGAACCATATTATATGTGCTGAATAAACAAAATGCGAGATACTTCATTTATAGACTTTTTGGATCATAATGACATGAAGGGTTAACGAGTTTTGATACAATTCATTTTTCATATGGAATATAAAATGTGACCACAATAGACATGATTAAGGATAACTGAGACTTGACTCTTTTTGCCTAAAGTGACTGCAATTAATGGGAATTGATCGATCTTTTGATAGACCCATAAAGGGGCTGCAATCAATTTGAAGGTCAAAAGAGCATTGTACCATGGAAGAATGGAAGCTTCCTTTTATGCATGGAGGTGCCCACCTATATATAGAAATTTATTTATTTATTTATTTTGGTGGATTTGATTAAATGAAATAACGACTCGACTGCATTCACAAAATCTCCATTTATTTCGTGAAAATTGAATAGCATGAAAAGCATCTTCTAAAGGCCAATTACTTGCATTGTTTATAGATAATTGAATGATATTTTAATTGTCGACAAAATATTTAGACATAAATTATTGTTGATAATAAATATATTTTTATTGACTAATTATTTCATACAATAAAAGTGAATAATTTTAAAAATATTTTTTTTTTCTAAATATTTATTATTCCTAAAACAAATGGAACGTGAGGGTACTTTTGAGCTCGAAGCCCACTTTGGATGATTATCAATTATTGGAAATATAATTAGGAACACGTGCACAGTGCCCGTGCTGCTACATTTCCCGCGGGACATTAACTTTTTTTTAAATAATAATAAATTTTTTTTATTTGTTTTATCGATCACAGGCATGTCCCACTTATTTGAAATCTTTTATTATTATTATTATTATTATTATTATTTTATTTTGTGAATATGTGGCCGTGCGTTGTCCCCCGTAAATGTCACTTTTTATGAATGTGGCCCCAACTTTTTTAGTTTTTTGTTCTCTTGCGCTTTGAAATCACCTTTTTGGTGTGGCTCTTTTTCTTAAACAATGTCGTGAAGATCGACTTTTCTTTTCCCCCGATGAGGACGATGGAAAGACCCTTTTGTTTCGATTTCGGAATTTTCCTTCTCTCGAAAAAAAGTGAGATCGGATGAACGATACCAATTTCAAGTATTTATTCACTTTGTTACATCAGATAGGACAACTTTTGGCCATTTACTAAAAGAGAATAACTTATTATATTCTATAATGTGAAACTCACGCTTCGAATATATCATTAAAGAACAATTACATGCAGATCAAGAGAAAATACATTGCAATTTCAATGGATTATATATATAAAATTACAAGAGAGAGAAAGTTTAATAGATAATATAGATTGATCATTGCCACGATATCATATGATTATTTTAGTTAATAATATAATGCAATACCGATTTCAACAAGTCTAATGTATTATGTGGATTAGTCATTACCACAGCATCATATGGTTGTTTTCATTTATTTTTTTCTAGTGCAATGCCGATTGTGACGAGTTTAAAGCATGCGTGTCGGTTAATAAATTAGTGCGAGCCCGGTTTTGATGCGAGATCAAGGCACGCCCCAAAAAAAAACAAAGAAGACATAACGTGTGGAATTCATGAAAGGACGCGAAACCAACCATTTGTTAATGCCTATGAGTTGGAGAGAGGCAGGAGGAAGCAAGCAAAATTGAAGAGAAATGGGCCATCCGTTCCGCGAAAAACCCACCTTCTCAAGCTATCATCATCCCAGTTCAACTGCCGCTCTCGCCTAATCAATGGCGGCATGGTTTAGGCCTTCTCTGGCCACAAATCTTTCCCACTTGAAAGCGACATGCCATCCGAAAGGCACCTCCCTCTATCTCGATCTCGACCTCGACCTCGAACTCGGCCTCGACGCGGCTTGAGGAAGCTGCTTGGCTGCTGAGGACTAGAGGTCCGAGGTTATGCTCGTTCTTACTTTCGGTAACGAAATGTTGGTCGGAAATTTGAATGTATGCTTGAGATGTGGATGCATGTGTCACGGGCCGATCGATTGGATCGTGACCGCGCGGCGACTTGGATAATTTTGGATCACCCCAACCAAGCCTTGCTCGATCGAACGCTTATCCGCTCGCTTACCCGGATCGTTGAAAGAGAAAGTTAGAGAGAGGAGCTATAAAAGGAAAGAGAAGATTTGATATTACTGAAATGGATGGGATGATTACAAATGAAGAATGACACCCCTTTTATAGTTGAGAGCCTCGGACTACATCCGTTGATCTACTTTTCATCTAGTGGGCGAGATCGCACCGCCTCAACTACTGACATAATATCAACTACCGTCTACCGACATAAATAATGAAACAGAAATCTAAAGTGTGGCTCAATGACGGTTTCGTCCACCCTTGGAACCTTCGGGGAGCAGACTTGGTGGGAATTCGAGTGAGAGCAAGAGGTCCATGGGTGAGTCGCGATAGTCCTCCAGAAACCTCTTGGGTCAACTCTCTTTAGGCCCGTGACACATGCATATTCATGGTTGCAAGTAAGTTAGTGACCTAACCCGGTTCATTGCTCAACACCCTTCAGCATGACGACACTCATGTTCGATGGACTTGTCTAGGAAGCACGTCTGGAGTAAAATGAACGGGTTTGTCGACATTCCCTTGTGCCCTCGACCAATAAGGTTTTTCCATGCACGTTACAATTCATCGATCGGGATGAAGTGATATGACAGGATCGACAGTAATTGTTCGGTTTTCCCGACATGATTGCTGCGATGCCTTTCGATTCCGGAAAGAAGAGAACAAAGCGAGATTTGATTGACTCGGCGACAGCGTGTTTCATCGATGCCGCGTCAAAATTGACCTAGGATGTCAACACTTCTACGATGAGCTCCATTTCTTTGCACTGCATGTGTAGGCCCGTGACGTCGGTTTTTAGTTATTTCTTCGTGGGCTTTTTGCAGCCCATGAATTGGAATGCCCGGCTGCTCGTGGGCGCACATACTCCCAAGGCCCGGTCATCGATAGTGGGCCAGCGGCCCAATCAAACCAGCTATGACATGCTGGCTCCCGTCAACTTAATCACTAGAGATGATTTTTACAATGATTCAGCGTAGGCATCCAATTTGTTTGTATTCGATGGGGGTAAACATCGAATCTGTGTTGTATGGTTAATCCCTAGAATCGAGCACATAATTATGACGCGAGAGTATAGTCGTCACGTATGAAATTGGCACTTTTTTTCCATCTAACCATGCCCCCAACTAAAAAAGGTACTGATATGATGTTTTTCATTTTTGTGATGCTTGCTGTGACAAAAGGAAAATTGATACATGATAAACATTGGTATTTGGCACAAATTTTCTTTTTGGAAAAAGAATATGATGTGGTATATGATATTTCTACCCATATTCTTGTTGTAATATAGAGGATAAATGATATGAATAGTTCGTGAATTTTGAATATGATCCATAATTTTAAATTTATTCAATATAGTCTTTGAAATTTAAATTGATGTGTAACATTGTTCTTAAACTTTTAGTAGGCATTCAATTTAGTTGTTGGACTGGATGGAAACGTTTAATAATATTGAATATTTTCACGTACAAAATTAAATACATATCAAAATTTTAAAAATTATATTGAATAATTAAAATTTTAAGGATGGTATTTGATATTGAATTAAAATTCCTGGGTCACATTTAACTTTGTGTCACCATCCTTAATATGGAAAAGCGTGGGACACACGTCAGTCAAATACATCCCGGGCCCGCGAAATCACGGATGTCCCATGTGGGACCCGTCAATATCAAGGGCCCTGATGCGTCGGGGGCTGACGTGGCACCGCATCGCTCCGCCAAATTTTCTCCTCCAGCACAAATGGCGCCATCCGCGGCAGGGCGGGAGGGAAATCGCTGGGCCCCATCTTTTCGCCCGTTAAAACAGCTCGTCGCCACGGCCTTCTTCTTCGTCTTCCATTTCGGTTCAGCTTTTTTCCCCCCTCGACGATAGGATCTTCGCGTTTTCCGATCCCGCTTTAACCGGCGAAGCCCGATGGATTCTCAGACGATCGATCGAAAATGGTGAACGACGCAGGAATCCTCCCGAGCGTTCGACGGGATCGAGGCTGACGCGTCGGTCGCCGCTTCCCTTTCGAAAAAGTAATGCTCGTCGAGATGATTCGGACCTTCGTTCTGCTGATCGCGTCCTCGTCGAAATCGGCATTCGCGCTGCCGCGTTCGCGGATTGCGTGAGCGAGAAGGTGGCTTCCCGCTCTGCTTTAGCCGTCGGTTCCGAGCGTTTCCTGACGATTTTCTTGCTATTTTCGCGACGTTCGCGGGCGAGAACTGCGTGCGTGAGCCGCTGTTCGAGTCGTTCGATGCGTGATTTGAGTCGAGTTTTGCTTCCGTGTGACCGGTTCGTTCGATCTAGATGGACCGGATGAGGCCTCTGTACGTCAGGCAGCAGAGCAACCCCGGGACGCCGGGAGGGTCGGCGTCCCCGACCAGGTCGCCGCTCCATCGGTCACCGCTTCACCGGCACGCGCGGTCGGGCTCCACGGGGTACATGAAGAAGGCGCAGACGAAAGCCGCCGCCCAGAGGCTGGCCCAGGTGATGGCGCATCAGCTCGGCGACGATGAGGACGACGAGGACGACGACCTCTCGTATGAGTACACTCCGGCCAGCAGTGCAGGAAGCATCGGGCTGGCCGGCGGACGTGCTCCACGGGGTCGCTCGCCTATGGTATTCACTTGGCTGGACTATTTATGTCGATTGGAATTCGATATTCGTTGTAGTTTTCCAGCTGTACGAGCGTAGTTCTTAACTTTTCTTCAAATGGTACTTAGATCATTAAATTAATCTTCGAAGAAGTCGACTTATAGGTCGGTTAGTATATTGAATGAGTTCATCAGAGAAAGTGAAGGTGCATTGAATTAGCACAGTTGGTGTTGCGTATTTTCAGTGTCGATGCTCACTTTCGACCGTTTGTGATTGGTGTCAGTCAGTTCGTCCCCATGGAGAGCAACCACATTCGGCACGTTCATCAGCAATTGGGCGACCATCGCCGCCCGTGAACTCCATCGATCAACCGTCATTGGCTCGGATGTCGACTTCTACTCGGTCGGCTCAATCTGCTGCTGCTGAACAATCTCAACCGAGCCGCACAGTGGTTGTTGGCAGGTCACCGCAGTCCGCTAACGCAGAGCAACCATCACTGCCTCATATATCAACTGCAACTCAATCATTTCATTCTGCCGCCGCCGAACAATCTCAACCTACTCGTTCTGTGGCGGCGGGCAGGTTGCCCCAGTCAGCTAACACAGAACAACCATCATTGGCTCATATATCGACTCCCACTCAATCATTTCACTCTGCCGCCGCCGAACAATCTCTTCCTGCTCGTTCGGTGGTGGTAACGAGCAGGCCATCTCAGTCAACTAACCCAGAACAACCTCCATCCGCTCGTTCAACATCAGGTAGTCGTCCAATTTTAGGAGTTAAAACAGTGACTATGGTGCCTGCTAGTGTCCCGATATCTTTAAAGCCATCCTACTCTGTCATTCCAACTGAGACTCCAGTTGAACATCGCAGAGACAAAAGGTATTACTCCAATCCTTGCTAGTAAATTTAGCCACTTAGAAAGCTTTGTTACCACTTCCTTCCTCATTAATCAGAGATCAAACTCGAGGTCAACACGAGTTTTCTCAAATGTTTCATTGACGAAAGAACTTTTATTTGTTCGGGGTACCCTTGTTTGGCTTTTGGAAGCACAGGCATTGTAATGTAAGCAACTGCACATTGGGGAACTAGAAACAGCTGCGTGTTGAGATATTTCTCACTGTCAACCGAGAACAATTTTTGAAATGTCAACAAAAAGAATACCCTTAACTACTTGTTGCCCAATTTGCTGTGTTGCTGTAATACTGTTGCTCTATGTTTCTGCTTTTATTAATTTTCTTGTGGTACTTTTATTAGTAGGTTTTAGGGACTATTAAGAAGATATTTGTTCTTAATTGTTTATATTGTTTGATATAGTTCATAAGCCAAATGGCTGATTTCTTTTGATTTCATTCTATCAGCAGATTGTCTGTGGATTGGGATAACATGAGCACAAAAGAGACTAGCAATCAGCGATCTGCTTCTGCTTTACAAGATGAGGTATGGACGTATTATGGGTTGCACATAAATCAAGGCAGAATGCAATTGTTTAACACATCCAGGCTATACTAGAACATCAATATGCTTGTCTGGTTTGTTTCTTCAGCTTGATATGCTACAAGAAGAGAATGACAGCTTACTTGAGAAGGTAATGTTGCTTGTTCCTTTTCCCCCTATCGACTTATCTTTTTAGGACCGAGTCAATTAAGGCAATTTGGAGAGTAAAGTTAATGGAAATAATACTAGTTATCAGGCATTATTTCAAGATGCTGCAGTGCCATTAAGTTCGAAATATTAAAATGGTAGTTCTATTCACGCAGTATCTTTAAGTACAATTTCAGTCATCATCAAGTTGAAAGTACTTTAGGACTACGATAAATATCCATGGGGTTGTAGTTCTATTCTTTATTTATTTCTACTAGCTCCATCTTGATGGTAGATACTTGCTCTTGCCAGCTTCAACTTGCAGAAGAGAGGTGTGACGAAGCAGAGGCTAAAGCTTGGCAGCTTGAGAAGCAGGTGGGGTACTTTGTTCACTCTATTTTGTCTATTGTCAATGACCTCTTGTATATATCTTATGGGATCTCTTTTCTCAGATTTCTTCTCTAGGTGAAGGGGTAAATTTGGAAGCTCGTCTTTTGAGCAGGCAAGCCTGTCATTGTCTTCGGAGTTGTTTCTTGATGATGCCAACTTTTATGCTCTCTAACATTTTATTCTTGATAGCTCTTCAGAAAGGAAGCAGCCTTGCGGCAAAGGGAGGTCTGTTTTCTACCTTGCTTAGCTTTTCAAGCCCTTATATTTGGGACCTTTTTTTTGTTTTAGGGGCACCACCCCTGAAGATGGATAATATCGCATGTTACCACATGGATCAATATAGATTGTCCCCGGCATGATTATGCTTCCTGATGCAGAGTTTGTGCCATCTCATTATTTTAGAGACTCTTTGTCTGTGGGGAAGACATGTAAGGACATACACACGAATAATATCAATGCAGAAACGTAAACGAAGCAAGTGAAAGGAAGCTAAGAAGATGGAGAGATATTCTAGACCAAGATTACTAAGATAATTGAATCTTCAATTTTGCCTGATCTTTTACCAAGTTTCACTTTGCCATGAAGAAATCTAGGCCGGGGGGCAGGGGGTGCAAGGACAAAAAGATCTACTTATGGAACATTAAGAGGAACTCTGACGATATGTTGGGTAACCCTGTATAGAATGTTCTAACTCTGCTGTGTGTACTCTCCGCCAGGTAAATAGAGGAAGAGCAATTGTAGGGATTAGATCGTAATAGTCAGACATAGGCACTTGTTTACTCAATGCTAGAACTAGAAATTACATGCCAATCCTTAGCTTGATCAACAACATTTAGAATGTTATGGCCTGGCATGTGGATGAATGCGGATGCAGCACTCGTTACTTTTGTTCAGTTTTAAATCTTGCAAAACATCGTTCTAATCTTGCAAAATATTATCTCAGTAATGAATCATTCAGTTCGTACATGAGGGGCCTTCTTTCCTTTTTTTTTTTTTTTTGGAGGGGTACAGGGAGGACCAGAGCCTTCATTAACCAGTACTGAAATTTTTGTAGGCTGCTCTACGAGATGAGGGACAGACTCAAGGAGGGAAAACAGAAGAGATTGCTAATCTTCAAATTGAAGCTGAGGTATTCTCAACTTCCAATATACATGCCACATGTTAGTTACTTCTAGTTCTTGGAGTAGGCTGATGAACTTATTGATGTTGTTATGTGCTGAATCTTGAGTAGATAGCAAGGGATGAGGCAACATCTGCATGGGAGAAGCTTCACTCAGTTCAGACAATTTCTCAGAGGACCATACTGACCCGAGAAGAAATGGTTGTTAAATCAAGCATTTTTCATGTGTTTTATTTTATTCATCCAACTAACCTTTCCTGCTAATTGTCATCTTAGGAGGAAGTGGTCCTGAAGAGATGTTGGCTTGCTCGGTACTGGAGTCTATGTATTAAATACGGTAAGTCATTCTCGTAACTGAGAACATACCACTTTTTACATTATAATTGGATAATTTGAATCATTTATACTTATTTGTAGCAGAGGTGCAACTACTCATATTTGTCAAGTCATGTAAAACACTCTGTTAAATGGAATTTCTGGACTCCTTGCATGTGTGTGTGTGTGTGTGTTTTTAAAACGCTTCATCCTGCTAGGATGATTGATGAAGCTATGAGTCTATGACACTCTCTGTGAGCATGCCAGAGGCAACTCTGCTAAAAGGGAACACAAATACTACTCATAAAATAAAAGAGAGCTTGTCAGTCTGATTATCTCATGCCTTCCATGGAGAAGGCACTTAGAAACACCAAAAATGTGACAAGTACACGAGGAGAGGATACTGCTTTTGCATTCCTCGTAGGTGCACAAAGTACTTTGCTATCCATATCGTTGAACCAGGAGCTATCAATATATTTCAGTTAGTGCCTACATCCGATGGAAGCTGTTGCTTCCATTGTTCTTTCTAGTAGAGAACATGATCTTATTATCGGATTAGAGTTCTTTGATGTCCAACAGTGAGAGTTTGAGAATAAATTTTTTACGGACTGTGTATATTTTTGTGCAGATAGAAATATTCTCTGACGATCTTATTAATGACCAAAGGAAAGATTGACACTGGAAAAGTCTGATTGTTTGTTAAAGTGGGTCTATAACATAATTATAGTTGCCTTCGCATGGCTTTCACAGACTTGCCCTAGAAAGACGGCAGAAATTCCTCAAAGCTTCAATGTCTCCTTAAAATCTTATGGCAGGTACTCATGCAGAAATCGCTGAAGCAAAGCACGAACACTGGTCATCCCTTGCCCCTTCTCCCATGGAAGTTGTACTAGCTGCAGGGCAAAAGCTAAAGAAAAGAATTCATATAGTAAACCCTTTTTTTTCTCAGTACTAGTTCTTTTTACCCCTCACTATACTGAGAAAGTCACATATAATGGATTGACTTTCTTGCTGACATGGTATCAACTTGTGCTTTTAATTGAGCAGTTTATGACAATATGAATGAAAGAGACAGATTTCCACGAGATAAAAACGAGCACTCTGGAGAGCTGAATATTGAGAGCATGCTTTTAGTTGAGAAAGGTTTGCGGGAACTAGCTTCATTGAAGGTTTCTATTATATCCTCTTCATGTCATCCAATTTCTTTTAAATGAAGAGTGAAGTCACGCATTCAGCTGGATGGCATGAATTGTTCTATCCGTTGGAACTTTTTTTAATGCATATCTGCATGCAATGTTGGAATACAGTGTCACTGCAGTTCTATCGGATAACTTCACCTGAGGTGAATATGCTATCTTTGAACAATGAAAAAAAAAATTAAAAGCGATTCGCTTTCTCACTTATGAAGTATGTGAATACCTGCGGGCTCAAACTTTTTCACGGGTTACTGTTGTAACACAGGACACAATTTAAGCTTCAACCATGGTTAAATGATGCTAATGAGATTTCACATGCAGCACCCAAGACAAAGGACACTAAAAGTCCAACTATTTATTTTATGATCTCAAGAAAAGGTGAATGAGTTGGAACTGCCGCTAAGATGTCTTGGCTTGTAAGATGCCCATGGAGGTAGTTGAGGTCCTCACATTAAAAAATAAAAAAGGTTTCATCAGTGCTACTTCTATTGGTTTGCATAGAGGTGATAGATATGGGTATAGGCCGAGTTCCTTTTCAACATTGTTGGGAATTAAGATGGACATGCTGTTAGTTATGGACTAAACTTTTTAGTGATTAACAGGCTAGTCATTGATGACAAAGTGAAATCCCTGTTAAAATTTCTCCTCAATTCCTTCATATCACCGTTAAAATTTAAAATAAACGAAAGATTTGCGGCCACATGTGGATATTTTCTAAGGAAAATGAGGAAGTATTCTAATTACGACAAAGGGAATTGTTGTTAAAAGTTGTTGACGGATAAGCTCTTGTTTCTTGTTTAGTGACTCTAAATGGAAAATCAGTTTCTGGAGAAAAGAAGGGAGAAAAGAAGATTTTTCCAACTTTTCAACTAGCTTTATAGGTTGGTTATTGTGCATGTTGCCCATATTTTATGTCTTGCAAATAGGCAACTGATCCTTCATTGGACCTTCCATGAGACTTTGTGGAGTTGTTCCTCGAGATGCACAAGCAAATAGCAACAAATCTTCACTGACAAGTAAATGTTTGTCAAAGTTCTAATTAAGAGAAGACAATCTATCTATGATCTATAGCCTCAAGGTAACAGGATTCAAACATCGAATTGAGTTTCTTTGTTCTTGATAGCATATGAGTAAAATGATCCGTATATCTAGATGACATCTCGATTGTTATTTTTCATCATGGCTGTATGCAAGATCATCAGTTTGATTTGCTCTTTCATAAGTTTCAAAAGGAATGTATTGCGCATGTTGATATGTTTCAGCGAGGAACATGACCTTTCAGATCTTTGTTTCATTCTATAAATTCATGTAAAATGTAATCCTTCCACTATGCACTGGAGCTAAAGCTATTCTTTCAAAAGGTGGAGGATGCAATTTTGCTTGCAATGGCTCAGCACCGACGTAAAAGCATTCTCAAATCTGGTGATGCAGGTATGAGGTTACAGTTCATTTACCCAGATTTCCATCTTGCTCATAGACTTTTGTGTATTTACCAATGCACTTAGTTCATGAGTTAATTTGCTTGGAGTCCCAATAAGCTGGGGGTCATATTCTTGGACTGAAATCATTCCTTTTGAGCTATGAAAGCAATTTTTGTTCTTTCTTGTCTTTCCTTGTTGCTAAATGTTTAGGTTATGGCTATTCATATATCCTTTCTTTCTCTAATTAGGTGTATATGACTTGAAGTTGCCAATTGAAGGACAGACAGAAGTATTTGGTAAGTATTGTATCCTACAAAATCTTAAATATGACATTGCTTCTCAGCATACTAACAGCCATGTGAATGTGAAAGGATTTCAATTTGTTGTAAGATTTACCACTGTGCTATATGCTTGGTTTCTGAGAATAGATGGATGTTAGATACGATAGGTGTCTTGAGTAAAAGTTAAAATGCAAGTGAAAGTTGGAGCTTTTGCGTTGACTTGGAATGAATGCTTAAACAACTAAATAATCCAGTGAACATATATATCCTTTTTTTTTCCTATTTGTGGTCAAACCAATTCAGTACAACTTTGGGTAATACTTCACCTAATTCCTTTTCCTCCTTATGGAAAAGCAATTGACCTTATGAAAGTTCGCTACAACTCTCTTTTCCTTGGATGGTTTTATATCTTGTTTCAGAATAAATGTTTGATCATGATATAGATTAATTCCAGAAGAGCAAAACACTAAGGCACAGTACTTTGCAGATTTAAATAGCCTCTGGAATTTTATGCTCACTTGGCATGAAATTTTGTCCCAATGCTCAATATGTTGTTTCATCTTAATCCTTAAACTTTGGGTATCACTTGTTTGCTCAAAGTTCAAATACTCAAGATCTTCCCCTTTAAATTTTGTCTACGTCTCTCTCCTTCACTTCCCACTTCACATTGTGGGTAATAGGTTGTTTGTTGTTTCTTTTCCGCAGCGTAAAAATTATTTATGGAAATGAATTTCTAACTTTAGGTTTGGCGGAATATGCTTGATTGAAATGTAAAAAATGTATCAGTTGTCTCATCCATGCAGCGGGAATATTTGATGATACATATTTCCATTATCATCAGTTCCATTTTTCCATATTTAGTTTATCTTCTTTTCCTAATTTCTCTTCTTTCCGGATGATATGTGTTGTTTGTAAGTTCTTGGATTTATAGCACTCTCTGACGTGTGGGCAAATTTCTAACGAAGCAACCATACATGCAGAACTGAGCAAAGAGGAATCTGAAGATGTGCTTTTCAAGCAGGTAGGTTCGGCATCGTTTTTGCGGTAAAGCTTAGAAGCTAATCGATAAATAGGCATTCCCTTCTCCATGGATGAAGATAATGGACAGACTTCTTTTCTATTTCTTTCTCTGGCTGTTTGGCCGTCTATGACTCTATATTGGAAGAGACACTTGGCATTTCTTGAGGACCCTCCTAGTGCTTTGTGTGTACAAGTGTGCTGATGGAAAGGAATGAACTGTAGGCACCAAATATGCTTGTAGGATGATATGATCATTAATTGTTAAAGATCAATCTGTACTGCTTATTCGATGAATAGTAGAACTGGAGTTCAAAATAGAATATTTGGTCACATCAATGCTCAAACATCATCAAATGAAAATTAATAAGGAGTTGCCTTAATAGGTGGATGCATGTTCACCATCCGAACTTCGTACACAAACTTAGAGTGCAAAAGTAAGATCATTCATCAGCATTTTCAGCATTACTATTGTAGTCTATATGCTTTTAACATCGCTATACCAAAGTTGCACCCACTCCAACACTTCTTATATGTCTGACCGTGTGGTGGGCCTGTGGCAGGCATGGCTGACATACTTTTGGAGACGAGCAAAAAACCATGGGCTGGAAATAGATGTAGCAGACGAGCGCCTGCAATTCCTTATCAACCAAAGCACTCGGTCACCTACATCGCAAGACGCGGTCGATGGTACTTCCTCTTACTCCCTCTCTCCATAAGAATCCCACCAAAAGAAGGTCAAGAAATGAAAAGAGTCTGGTTTTAGCTTAATGAATTGCATCATGGCAATTCCCCTTTTAAGGTTTAGTCTCGCACCAATGAATTGCCATTGTGTTCGATCCACCTTGAATTTAAGTTGCATTTTAATCTTTCGGGAAAGCATCCTTCGGTTTCGCTTCGCCTTTTTGCTGCTATGCTGACATTATTCTGTCAATGCTCCAGATTGGAGAATGTCATTCATTAAATTAAAGTCGATGTTGGAAAATTGTCTTGCGGATGAGCGTTTTCTTTCAATTTCTACTAACCCTCCTGAACAAGCTTTGAAATAGAAACCAATGCCTAGGTTGTTCTGGGTCGGGCTAGCTTTTACCGGTCAGGGTACTGATGAAACAATATCAGCTGCACATATGAAGTTGTGGGAGACTCTTTATGTTACCCTCGTGCTGGACTTGATTTGCTCCTTGTGTTTGCCTGCTCTCTCATTTCTTTATGTTATACACTGATTCATCTCCATTTTGCTTTAATATTCAGTTGATTTGCTCCTTGTGTTTGCTTGCTCTCTCATTTCTTTATGTTATACACTGATTCATCTCCATTTTGCTTTAATACTCAGTTGAGCGAGGTCTCACTGAGCTAAGGAAGCTCGGCATCGAGGACCAGCTGTGGGAAGATTCGCGCAAAGGATCCGCGCTGGACAACGGCAATGTCAGAGCAGAAAATGACACCTGACATTCTACCGCCGACAAATTCACTCTTTTCAATCGCATCCCCCATCACAGATATCAAGGAGAGCCATCGATCAAACCACACCGATTCTCGAGAAAGAATCCGGATCTCCTCCATTTTCCTTGTGTAGATTCGCGCCATGTATCAAGGAAATCCCACGCGAGCTTACTATAAATTTATCGAACAACACATTAGATGTTAGACGCGCTATTTTGGGCTATTTAACCTTGCTACTTAATTGCCGTGCGTCAAAAGCTAGACGTGCATTTCCAATATGTCTTTTTCAATTTCCCCCGGTGCGCGTTTTACCTCGGATGGATGGAGTCATCTCGAAAGCTTGTGAGATCATGTCCGAGTCGGAATTTTCGATCCCGCTGCCGCACAAAGTTCGAACAAGCTGTCGATTCGCGTTCGGTCCCTTTCAGAGGAACCGGAGGAATTGCCAACTATCGGTCCCACTTGCCTCCAATAATTGAGCAGTCGGGGTTCCGGTATGGTCTCGAGGGAGTATCGCGTGTCTTCCGGACCTCTTTCTCATCGGATCGAAAAGCGAAAAAACACAACGGCCCCAGTACTCTCTTCGATGGTTGAGATCTGTCGTGTTACAATAAAACGGTGGAAAAAGTTAGGAGGGGCAAGGGGCTTATCTAAACTCGTGGGGCAGGGGCTTATCTAAACTCGAACCAATCAAACGGTTGCAAGATCCCATTTTTAATTATCAAAAATCTTAAATTATGCTCATTGTCATATGTTTATCTCAAAAAAAATTTATGATACCAAAACTTATTACTAAATTTTTACCAAATTTATCAAATTTATGCAATGTGACATGTTTTGCAACACCAAAAATTTTAAAATTTTCTTTTGTGATAATTATGACATTAAATTTTTGTATAAATGCATCACGTGAATATAATTTTAGGGTTAGTGGTGTTATAAAATGAAAGTTTGGAACTTTTGGTGTTGCATAAATATAAATTTATATTTTTAAGTGTTATAAAAAATTAAAATAAATAAATTATATTGATATAAGTTGAAGTTTTTAATATCATAAAAAATTATGTTACAGTCGGCAAAGTTTATGAATTCTTTTTGACTTTTTCCCTTTACTGTTTCACCAGATAAAAGGTTCCCCTGGCAGATGAGGAGGCGACAAGTGGAAGTGCGCGGTTGGTGGGAGAAAACTCTAGAACCTCGCGCCCCTCTCTCTCTCTCTCTCTCACTCTATACACTTAAAGAGTGAACCGAAACAGTTCAGCTCGCATTCATCGCCTCCCTCCGTCTGCGTGCTCTGCGCCTGCCAGTCTCTCTCTCTCGCTTTCTCCCTCTATCTCCCAAGGGGTGCTCTGAGGTAGGTCGAATCTCTCCTCTCCTCTTCTCGATGCTTCGAAACTGTGCAAGAATCCTCGTTCGCGATGCGAGACTAGCCGTTGCTGTTCTGTCGTTTTCGTGTGATCTGAAGCCGCTCCATCGGAGATTGAGCCGTTGATCTCCTGCCGGCGCTGGGTTGCCGACGGGAGCGCGATCGTCGGATCGTTTGCTCTTTCGGACCTTTCCTGTTTCGGCTTTGTTCTGTGGAAATCGTCGATCCTCTAGAGAAAGAGAGAGAGAGAGAGAGAGAGAGAGAGCTCTGTGCAAAATGATCTCTGTTGTGCAGCTTGTTTATGATTCTTTAGTGTTTTCCAAAGCGAATGCGGTGAAGCACGTGACGGAAACCGTCACCGCAAGGGGCGATCGAGTTACACTCGTGCTCGATATGTTTCGTTTGCCACTGTATCGATCGCGTCGGGCGTTTTTCGAAGTGCGACTCGGCCGGCGAGAGCGTCGCCGACGCCGACCGCGGACTTAGTTTCTCGTTCGTCGCCCTTTGTGGCTGTGTTTGTGCAAAGTGTTGTTTCGCAATCTCTTGCCGATATTGTGTTCCGTGACTGGATAAATGATCTGAAGTGCTATTATTGGCTTTTTAGATCACAAAAGGAAAAAAAAAAATGGTGAAGGCCGTTGCCGTACTCGGAAGCAGCGAGGGTGTCACTGGCACCGTCCACTTCGTCCAAGAAGGAGATGGTAAGCTTATCGTGATCTGCTGAATGGTCATGGTCTTTTGCTTATTAATGCAGTTAACCGTGATCATCTCGGTTTATCGGTTGGGATGATGTGCAGGCCCGACCACGGTGACCGGAAGTCTTTCTGGCCTCAAGCCTGGGCTTCATGGTTTCCATGTTCATGCCCTTGGGGACACCACGAATGGCTGCATGTCAACTGGTACTGATTGGAAGAAAATTCTCATTAGAAAATTCTCATTTTGGTTTTTGGGAGAAAGAGAAATAGAATTATTTCCGTATTTCTGATGTTTGTGCACGTTTAAGCATTCTTTTTTCCATACATAGTGCAAGATAAAGGATGCATTTTAACAATAATTCTCTGTGATTACTTTGTTTCAGGACCACATTTCAATCCTGCTGGTAAGGAGCATGGTGCCCCTGAAGACGAGAATCGTCATGCTGGTGATTTGGGAAATGTGACTGCTGGTGATAATGGTATGTCTATTATTATCTAATTACTCCATTTGTTGTGGCAATAGTTGTTGCAGCACGAGTGGTTTCACAGATTGTCACCATGAAATCCCTACATTGTATCTGTGTTGGCTCTTGATTGGTTTATCATTGCTACACGTCCTAATAAAAAGCTTTTGAAAATCAGGATTGACCTATATCTGATTACTGTTTTAATTTGTGGTGCTATTTAAGGGTTGATATATTTTTGCCTTCTTTTCCAGGTACTGCTACTTTCACCATTACTGACAAGCAGGTCTGTCTTTGCCCCTGCATCATTTCCTTATCTTCCTTCTCTGTTTTCATCTTCTCATTCTTGATTTCGGGTGCATCTGGCTTGAGTGTCGTACAGTTTCCTAATGGACATGTCTGCTTTTTCAGATTCCTCTCACTGGACCTAATTCAATTGTTGGAAGGGCTGTGGTTGTCCATTCAGATCCTGATGATCTTGGCAAGGGTAATTTTTGAAATTTTCTCTGTAAAATCTTTATGCTGACTAGATAATCTTCTTACATGAGGAATATGAACTTTCGACATACTATTCTTTATGTACGTTATCTGATCTAGTTACTTGATTGAAAGCCTGATAGGAGATCTAGGTGGAATCTTGAGGAACTTAAGTAGAGGATTAATTTGTGTTTGTGGCAAACCGATTGGTTGTTGATTTGACGATTTTTGTTTGCCTCTGTTGTGGTTAGTTCAAACTAATGCTTGTTATACCGATATTTGAAAATTGGAACTATGAAACAATTGACCGTTGTGTTTGATGCTTTAATGAGCTTTGTTTTGTTTTTGCAGGTGGACATGAGCTTAGCAAAAGCACTGGAAATGCTGGTGGCAGAGTTGCTTGCGGTGAGTAGATTTGTTTGATCATCTGACATAATGACGTGTGTTGATGCATGCAAGGCGGATAAGTGTCCGTGTTTCTCCATTGAAAGGCCTTTCCTGTAGCATGGGGATGATTAGTGTATGTCCTCGTTTTCTCGTGTTTCAATTCGTTATCTTTTTCTTGGGTGGGGATTTTTGGAATCTTTACGTTCCTCTAAGAAGGTTACTTAGGTGTGTGCTTATTTAGCCCCCACTCTCTTTCTTTCCCGCCTCTTCCCCCCTCTTTCTCTCTTATGCATCGTACACATGATTCTGTGTGATGTGGTGTATGTTTTCGCGGGGGCATGCTCTATAAGTTAGTTGATGTGTTGAATGGAGTAAAAAGATATACTTCTATCGTAGCCATAGGACCTGTCCTTATAATGTATTTTATAACCAACTCATAAGATAAGTATTCTTATGTGGTTTATTTCTCTCAATTGCAGGTATCATCGGTCTCCAGGGATGAGCTGCCTCAGTCGACCACATATGTATCTAGCGCATGCTATGCATGAGGAGCCTGTTGGGGGTTGGAATCTTGAGTAAAAGCATATTTTCGGAGTGTCTGTTTTTGGTTAAAACTCTTGCAGTTGATGTGCTTTTTGGTATTGGCTGTTATCTACGATACTGCGAACCTGTAGAGGCTATCAACTATAATGTCACCTGGATTTGGGTTTGTCTATGTTTCGGTCATCTGCTATTTTAACATGGCTTCTCTAGCAAATTTTTCGTCTCTAGCTCTTCCATTATGGGCTGATCGCTTCATTGTTCATGTTCTATAAGGCCGGGCACATATCACTTGATTTTTCTGTATGAAACCGAAAAGGAGCTCCCATTGGTGCCCTAGCGCCATGAACTGATGAGAGCCAAGCACCCAGTCCCAGCAAGAAGGCGAGTTTCCATCTATGCTATGCATGCGTGCTTGCATCTAGAAAGTGACTGGATAATTTTCTGAGTTATCGGGATGAGCTAAGCTTAAAAACCAAGAGAGAAAGATGTGATGTGAGAGTTCACGAACGACTGATCGCTATAATACGAGAGCTTCTATGAAATTTATATCAAACACTACACGATCTCAGGGTGAAAAACTGCTCGGAAAATTTAACACCCACGATTATGAAAGCCATGTTGCGAGCATGTGAATTTACTCGCTTAGACCGCCAAGCTTATGTTCATACCATCGGATACCATCGGGTGTATTATCAAACGCCCCTATGCATGCAGACCGTGGTTTGGAATCTTCAATTTGCACGCAGGAGATCATTAGAAAGAAAACCGAAGTTGAGCTTAATTCTAGGACAAGCTTCGTGCGAGCATTCATCGCCCATTTACCCTCAGTGGATGATGAATTCGAATGCAATTAGAATGGAGTTGGGGAAAAATGCTTCTGGAAGGAGCTTTGCCGGAGGAGGCCGATAATTTGTCGCTGATGGTAAGCATCGAATCTGGCCGGAACATGATGCAAGTGACCCTTTGTAGGAGCTAAACAGGATTTTTTTGCCAGTTCTATGGATTGGGCCTATTTCTTGGCTAATTAGTTAAATTAGCCTGGTACAGCAAGTAATCTTTGCTTGATTGCCCATGGCTGATTCTAAGTTGGGCAAGTGGGGCATCTCACTCATGGAATTGCCATTTCAGAGGGATTAGGGCATCGTGTCCGAAAGATTTAATGCTCCAGGCTCGAGCGAGGGCAGAGCCGTCGAGGGCGGGGCAAAGCACAACGCCCCAGCGCGCGAGTGACTTGCGTGGCCAGGTTGCCACGATTGCCAAGTCGTTGGGTGCGAGGACGGCTGCCGTGAACGTGGTTGCGCGCGAGCACGGCCCACGAGGCCAGGCCGTCGTATCGAATCAACTCCGACCCTCAACTTGGCATAAGCGTGACCAAGTTATTCTTGAGAAATGTGGCGTATAGCAAGGTCCGTGTATGGATTTTCTAGTGGAATACTAGGCACTTAGATGCTCAATTTAATCATACTTTTTTAATCATACTTTCAACGTATAAAAAATTAATATATTTGTGATAAATTTACCTAATGTATTTTTCATTAAATTTGATTAAGCTTAAGAGAAATCAACAATTGATACACTTGTGACAAACATGGGTAAAAACTCTAAATTGGTATGTCTGTCAATTGCTACGTATCACCTAACTTAGTAATTTGACGATAAATTTATTATAATTATATCAATTTGGGATAAATTTATCACGAGCTTATCAATTTTAGATTTTGTATAATATTAATCCTAAAAAAAATTGGTTTACAAGTTATGCGCACGCCCTAGAACACTGTACAAACATGAGGGTTCCGCACGTGTGGCATAATTGTAAACAATGATCCCCGCGACGCCTTCCCCCAGGGAAACTTGGGGCGTGGTACAGGGAAGTGATGGCACCGGTTGAAAGATTGGGTGGCCGGCCGGCAAATGGATCTGAGTAGGTCCTTCAACTGCTCATGAGGGAAACGAAGGGAAAACCTCCCTAGGGAGAGTGATACCTTACGCCCCTCCCAGGCTAGATCCTGGCCTGGAAAAAGATTCCGATCCCATTGGCTGACCCGACCACTCCCTTACGGGAAAGGGGGGCAGCTACGTCTGATCCCCGCAACACCTTTTTCAAGGAAACTTGGGGCGTGATATAGGGAAGTGATGGATTTTTATAATATTAATCCAAAAAAATTGGTTTACAAGTTATGCGCACGCCCTAGAACATAGTACAAACGTGAGGGTTCCGCACGTGTGGCAGAATTGTAAACAATAAAAGGTTGCAAAAAGAGAGAGAGAGAGAGAGAGAGAGAGAGAGGATCACTAGCCCACGTGCTTACCAGCCGCTCGTGGCCCACTTACTAACGATTTGTACATCCTGGGCTTCTGGCTGCGTTGCTAAAACCTTGTGGACTCATCATGTGGGTTGAGTTTTTTCCATTTTTTTCGAGGAAAAAGAATAAAATGAAGTTAATGCCCTAAAAAAGTAAAAAACTTATAATAAATCACGCCGGCTGGCAGCAATATCGCTGAGCCTTTTCTTTTATACCGTCAAAATCCTAAATTATATTTATCTCGATGCTTACGTATGAATATTTCTTTCTTTCATTCTCTAAAACCCTAAAGTATGCCCATTGTGACATTGACCCTCGATATCGACACAAGTTTAGAGTATCAGCAACATAAAAAGGAAAAGGTTCAAAGTATTTAATTGATTTTTTCTTAATCGGATGGTTGAAATATTGGGAATAGGCAACGGTTAAGATTTTTTTGTAATAGAAGGAGGAAGGGTACTCTCATTGTACCGATACAAGCGTGGGGGTTTAGGTCATACATGATATAATACAAAATTTGGAGTTTCTTATGGTATTCTCCGTTTTGATTATATAATTATAGGAATAAGTACATAAGAAGTCCTTAAACTTGTTATGGAAATACGATTGAGTTCTAAAACTATTAAGAAATACAATTAAGTCCTAAAACTTATTATAAAAGTGTATAAAGGGATAAGTACACTAATGGTGCCAGAAGTTGTGTAAGACGCTCACTTTGGTGCCAAAAGTTTCTGCCGAATAGTGCCAAATCGGAGGAAAAATGATCACTTTGGTGCTACCGACGACAGATTCCAACCAAAATGATTACGTGACTTTTATATTTTTTTTAAAAAAATCGAGAAGCCTTTTAAACAATGTCGTTTTGCCGTCCTACGTGGATAGCCTTACAAAAACGATGCCGTTTTTTATTTTATTTTATTTGGAGATTGAAATTAGGGTTTTTTTGTCCACCATTGCTCATCCGCTATCGCTCGACCGCCGTCCCTCGGCCACCGTCACTTGGCCGCCGTCCCTCGGCCACCGTCGCTTGGCTGCCATCCCTCGACCTCCATCGTAGTTGCTTGCCACAACAAGATAAAAAAAAAAAAAAAAAAAAAAAAAACGAACAAAAAATCCCGAGAGAGAGGGAAGGTGTTGACGATGAGGGCGGAGGAGGGGATGGCGGGGCCACGGCCGCCGCCTTCGTTGCAGCTAGCTTCGTCAACAACCTCCGTGGCATTCCAGATCTTCGCGGCTACCATTGGCCGGATCGCTCGTGCTTCTAGAGATTCTTCAAGCTCGTGTTTCCTCTGCACCCAACGATATTCCTTGGGAAAAGGCTTGAGATTCGGAGATTTGAAAGGTTGATAAGGTGATTGAAAATGGGGGAAAACTACTGGAGGAGGGCAGAAGCGAATGTGTGGTTTCTTTTTTGGAAAATTACTGGTGTTGCTGGTTTTGCGCTGCTGGTGTTGCTGGTTCGGCGCTGTTGGTGTTGTTGGATCTGTTCGGGGAAGAAGACGACACAAAACAGCGTCATTTGGGGATTTAGGGTTTTGAATTTGGAGGAAAGACACAAAACAACGTCGTTTTGTTGTTTAAATGCTGACTATACTCTCCAGCGAGCCACATCAGCTTAAAAAATTAATAAAAAAAAGGTCATGTCGGATTTCCGATCGATTAGATTGGCGTTGGCATCAAAGTGAGCATTTTTCAAATTTTTTGGCACTTAAATGATCCGACGGAAACTTTTGGTATCAAAGTGAGCGCCGTACACACAACTTATGGCATCATTAGTGTACTTATCCCTGTAATTAAGTTATAAAACTTTCAAAAAGTGCGATCAAATTCGAAAACTTATCGCAAAGTTCTGAAATTTTCAAAAAGTGTTAATAATGGAAATATTTGATTAAATCAATTTGATAAATTTTAGAGTTTGATTATATTTTTTGAAAATTTTAGGATTTAATCATATTTTCGTAACAAAATTTAGACTTGATTATTTTTCTAAAAATTTTAAAACTCAATTATATATATATATATATATATATATATTTCGTGGCGGCATTTCAATTCATTGACGACTAATTTGGAGAACCCAGCAGCCGCGTTTCGTGGCGGCATTTCAATTCATCGACGACTAATTTGGAGGAACCCAGAAATTTAGGTGGGCGCAGCAAGACACCCCGTGGGCCCCACAACTACGTATCATTTCCCCCAATTTTATAAAACGAGTCACTTTCATTTTCTAGTTTTCAACTATCAATGTCCTCCTCATCTCAAAATAAATAAATAAATAAATATATTAAAAAAAAGTCAATTGGTATATCCTCATGTTGCATGATACCACATTCAATTCATCTCGAATTAGTTGGGGCATTGAAAGCTCGAAATTGGTCGTACCGAATTGATGATTTGATTTGAAAGAATGTGGTATACACTCATTCCATAGGAATTGATATGGTGTGTAGAGATAATATTAATGCTTGAACCATATGGGAAGTTGATGGATTACATTGTTCTTTTTAGGGGCTCAGGTCGCTCAATCTTTTTTTTTTTTTCTACATATAATTGGCTCAATTCAATAAAACGAGTCCCAGGTAATATCCGCATGTTCGGTTTAATTGCAAATACAATCAAGTTCTAAAACTTATTAGTATTTTCCATTTATTAAGTTGGATTGAATTAATATAATGACCTGATTGTATCAGTTTGACAATTATAATATTTAACTGTTTTGTTTTAATCAAACGTTGTTTGTTGACGAATTTTAGGGCTTCCACCCTTATCTTTTTTTATCATGAAGCTGCACACCGGTCTCTTATTAAATTTCGTCAACATATATGCAGAGAGAGAGAGAGAGAGAGACCAGTTACACCTAAAGTTCTAATGAACCCTGAAGAGAAGCTGTTACCTAATTCGGCTGATGCCTCTGGTCACAAGACTTTCACTGCCACCCAACTTTCAAACTTTCAGACCGCTGCTTCCGCTGCTTCTACCTTTCTTCATGCAGAATTCCCACAAAAAGAAAAAGAAAAAAAAAAGAAAAACCAATTTTTGCACAAATGCACTTGACATCAATGAACTCAGTGCGTGTACCATTTAAGTATGCAACTATATAAGCTCTTAGAATCAAGCCCTTCACTCACTTTTCCTTGCCTAACGTAAACAACCTCGAGCACCTGAACAAATCTCGCCACGCTCCAGCCTTCGATCTCCAACAATGGGCAGCGTTCCGGTACGTTTCCTTTCCTCTCAGTTTCCGTTCTGTCCGGCCGAATGCGTTAGTTTGTCGAGTTCGTTTTCCTGATTCTAATTCCGGGTTCTTGCTTCTTTTTATGTCGTGTGTGTGTCTGTGCGTGTGCGCGTGCGCGTGTTTCTTATGGCGGGGTGATGGTGATGCAGTTCACTACCTCGGATCTCCAAACGAGCACGAGCGGATTCCGGAGCAGCCCCACGCTGCTGTGCACGCCGCTGATGGGCACCACGGTGGACCAGATGCTGATCGAGATGAGGAAGGCCAAGGAGATTGAAGCCGACCTCGTGGAGATCCGCCTCGACTGCCTGAGGAACTTCAACCCTCACCAGGACCTCGAGATCCTCATCAAGCAGTCCCCTCTCCCCACTCTCGTCACTTACAGGTGACTCCTGAAAGCTCTCGAATCTCTCAGAAATTCTGTCGTGTCTTTTTTCTTCTTCTTTTTCCCGACGCTGGAGACAGTCGCTTCAGCGCAGCGGTAAAGCCACGTCCGTGTCTTCTCTTCGTCGGAGTCCTCTAGGATGTGTGCAAGTTCTCTCCAGAAGGAAGCTAGAACAAAGCGCATTTGCTAGTTAGGTGGAGTGAGGGAGATGAGCAGTTGGTCGTCTGAAGGAGCATAGATGGTTTGCCGGTAACCTAGTCCTGTAGACGCTATTGTATCCTAGGATTGGTCTTATTCCTTAGGAGGGTCGTTGGAATGGTAGCTCAGATTAGAGAATAAGACATGGTCAATCAGAGCTCATGAGCGTCTTTTCCAGGTCCATTTTGATTTTGTTGCATCCTGGCAATTCGTGACACCATCGATCATCGTGTAGGTTCGAGTTCTTGCTGAGTCTGAAATGGAACTTTTTTTAAACAGCAGTTTGATTGAAAAAGAAAAACCAAAACGTCGTTACAATAAGTTGATATGTCAGTTTTTAGACTAGTTCTGCTGGAAAGAGGCTCGTTTGTAGTGGAAGTTTCCCCTTTTCACGGCGTTGAGTGTGTTAATGACCTGTTTATTAGCAATCTCCGTTGCATGAGATTCTTCTTCATGTGTCTGCTTTGGCGTACCATTACAGGCCGGTCTGGGAAGGTGGCCAATACGAAGGCGATGAAAGCAAGAGACAAGATGCTCTTCGGTTGGCGATGCAGCTCGGAGCTCATTACATAGATGTTGAGCTTGAGGTAATTACCAACCAACTGCTTTCCCCTGAAGTAACTCGAAAGACCTGTAAATACTGTACGATGTCACAGTTGGATTCCAATCATTGCCACGCTGGTCACTAAGTACTTTAGGAAAGTCTACTATCTTTAACATCTCCGAAGAAGTATGTAAACTGACAATGCTGTAAAAACTCCTCCTGCAGGTTGCTCATGACTTCAACAATTCCATTCTTGGAAAGAAGCCCGACAACTTTAAGATCATCGTGTCTTCGCACAACTTTCACAACACTCCGTCGGCTGAGGCCATTGGCAATCTCGTGGCGAGAATCCAAGCTACCGGTGCTGACATCGCCAAAATTGCGACAACCGCACTAGACATTACAGATTGTGCAAGGATTTTCCAGATAACCGTCCATTCTCAAGTAAGAAACATTCCCTCCCCTTCCTTGTGGACTGCTTCATGATTTAACGATGTTGCTTCTCTTCTAATGAGTAACTGCTATTTTGCAGATTCCGATAATAGGAATTGTTATGGGTGAGAGGGGTTTGATTTCAAGAATACTTAGCCCCAAATTCGGTGGATATCTCACTTATGGTGCACTTGAGGCCGGTGCCATATCCGCTCCAGGGCAACCAACAGCTAAGGACTTGGTGGACTTATACAACTTTAGGCTCATCAGGCCCGACACCAAGGTGTATGGTATCATCGGCAAGCCAGTCGGTCACAGCAAGAGTCCTCTCCTGTTCAATGCCTCATACAAGTCTGTCGGCCTCAATGCAGTCTACTTGCATTTTCTGGTAGACGATGTCGAGAAGTTCTTCAACACCTATTCAGCTGTCGACTTTGCTTCTGGATGCAGGTACAGAACTAGATCTTTTTATTTACGAGCTTTGCAGTTCAATTGGAGGAACAAATTTTGGATTCTTATGTTTAACAACTCCTGACCAAGAGTCTGTAATTGCTTTGTCCAAAATACAGCTGCACAATTCCTCACAAGGAAGCTGCACTGAAGTGCATGGACGAAATCGACCCGATTGCAAAGGTACCCCAAAATCTTTGAGAAACATTGACAAAATTGATCTGTGACAAATTGCAGTACTAATTCCGTCTGTCAATTTCATTAGAAAATTGGGGCAATCAACAACATTGTGAGAAGGCCTGATGGGACATTGACTGCTTTTAATACTGATTATATCGGTGCCATTTCTGCCATCGAGGATGGATTGAGAGGTTTGTTATCTATTCTACAAGCGAAATGCGATTGTTAATCAGATTCAAGATGGTGCATTGACATCGTGTTTCCGTTAATACAGGGTTAAACGGGGTGAGCCCAGGAGCCTCACCATTAGCTGGTAAACTGTTTGTCGTCCTCGGAGCTGGTGGTGCTGGCAAGTCGCTCGCTTATGGAGCTGCACAGAAGGGAGCTCGAGTCGTGGTGGCCAATAGGACATTCGGTAACACACCTTCACCGTTCTTTCACTGTCAAAAACAGAGAGAATGAGATTATGGACTTCGAACGACTTGTAGGACCTTATCGGGTCCTGTAGGAGTTGATGATCCTAGGAGAAATATAGGAGCTTCCATTTTCGATAGAAAGCTAGTGAGACATCATTGCGCTGCCTATCGTTTGTGATGATCACTTCACAATCTTCATCATCAGCTAAAATTGTACAGATTGCGGAGCAAACGACCATCTAAATTTACACGTCATTCAACATCTGTCTCTATAGAGCAACGAAATGCTGGTTCCTAAGTAATGACAATGCACATTCTTTGTACTGCAGAACGGGCCAAAGAGCTTGCTGACAAGGTTGGAGGACAAGCTATGACTCTTGCTGAGGTCGAGAACTTCCACCCCGAAGAAGGCATGGTTCTGGCAAACACGACATCCGTCGGCATGAAGCCTAAGATTGATGAGACCCCCTTGGCCAAGGTTCGCTTTCCGCTTCCTCTCTCTCTCTCTCTCTAAATATGTATTTGCGAGGATTGACTTTTACAAGGCGAAGTGAATCTACTTCTACAAAGAAAGCTTGAAAAGTCCCAGGCGATCTCCTGCAAATTCAAGCGCTGGAATAGTACATGAATTAACAGGACTAAACAGAATACTAAATGAAACAAAATTTACCGGGGTGGAAATGATAGAAGTGCATGAAGTGGCTTTCTGGACATTGATGCATTGCGTTATTTTTTCCTTGCAGCACGCTTTGAAACATTATTGCCTGGTGTTCGACGCCATTTACACACCAAAGGACACCCGACTCTTGCGCGAAGCGAGAGAGACCGGAGCTGTTATCGTGTACGGAACGGAAATGTTGATCCGTCAAGGCTTCGAGCAGTACAAAAATTTCACTGGCTTGCCTGGTAAGATAATCCACGCCAAGCTCTTGTACCTCAGCTTATTGTCATCTATTCATAACCCTAAATTCTAAGCGACTCGTTTTCATTGTCCTATTTCAGCCCCGGAGGAATTGTTCAGGACACTCATGGAGAAACACGCGTAGATGGGCGGCGTCCATCCGAGGAATTTCCGATATTCAGCTGAACTGAACATCCCCGACCGGAAAAATCATCTCTTTGTTAAGGCCTTGGGTTCGAATTTTTGCATATTCCGATAAGTTGTTTTGAGTACTGTGTACCGAATTCATCATTAGCCAATGAAGTTGTCACCAATAATTTCTACAGAATTTCTTCTCAGCCATCAATGTGTAAACCCTGATTCTGGATTTTGAAATATTTCGTACTTTCCATCCTTTGTGTGTCGTGCCTATGATTACTTGAGCCAGCTTGATCCGTGCCGACAACAAATGTCGTTCCATCAGATGATCTTCTTAGAACACTTCATTTCGTGCGGTTTCCATTGCCTCGCCATTAACTGCTGCACACCATCGATTAATTGTATCCATAGTAAACAACAACAATGCAAAGAACAGAAGCATGCAGACCCCACAAGCCTCGACAATATTCAGCTACAACGAAAGTTACTTCTCAATAGCAGTTAAACCGTTAGTGATTTGTCCCTTTTTCTCATCGAACTCGTCATACACACTGAATACATCTTTCCTTCCAAAGATGATGTTTAGACACGTTGTCAATAAAAACCACGTGGGGGACCTCCAATAAGAGTTTTGCTTGCATTGCACTGAAGCAGATAAACCCTAATGCGCATGAGTCGCAGCCTGATCACTCTTGTTCCAACCATCACAACATGTTTCCAACCCGACAATTTCAAGATCAGCTTGGTGGGTCTTCACTACTTAAATTTTTTGTTTTTTTTTTTTTTAAAAGATGTTTTATCGATAGCAATCACAGGGTTAAAGAAATAAAAAAAAGTGAAAACGAATGGAGAGAAAAAGATATGGAGATGCGGGGTATCGAACCCCGTACCTCTCGCATGCAAAGCGAGCGCTCTACCATGTGAGCTACATCCCCAAGTTGGGACATCCTCCTCCTCGATATCTTCATAATTTTGTTGCAGTTCTCGTGGCAGAATCTAATGTACCGAATCCAATCCACATTGACCGAAGCAACACGTGCGCAGAAGTACAAATCGTGAGATCTTGGAAATCTGGTTGCGCCCGCCGTTCAGCAGCTTCCCTCTTGGCAGGCAGTCGGATGGCAGTTCCCGCATCCGGCTTTCTCGACAGAGAAGTTGCTGGTAGTCTCGAACGCTTGGCTCTACTCAAGAAGACGACAGAGAAAGGCACAGTTTCTGGACCCGGTTTAGGACATTAAGGTCCACCATGGGACACGATGGAATCCGATGTGTGTCCCGAACGTCAGATGCGGTCGAAAAATATCGTGCGTCCTTGTGTTGTGCGGAATCCTTCTTGTACAATCGCCTTTCGCCTCGTTCCTCGTGGGCCAAGTCGCTAGGAGGAAGAATATTCAGCCGTTGATTACTTACGGGGGAGCTTCACCGATGAATAACATCACGGGTCCCGTTTCGACAGTGATCCTCGAAAAAGAAAGGACCCTATTTGAAATTGTACTCCATATGAAACATTTGAAGGGGGCAAGAATTGACATTGCCACCTTTTTTTTTTTTTTTTCTTTTTCACGTATTGAGGAGCCTTAAGTTCGTGCCTCTAATCACTTTTTGTTGTTACCGAGAGAGTAATACGATCAATCATGAAGACCATTCAAGTGACTAAATGGTGTAACCCTGTTTCAATAATGAAACCGGAAAAAGAAAGGACCCTTTTTGAAATTAGTCGATACAAACATTTGAAGCTGGCAAGAATCAACGTTGTGACTTTCTTTCTTTTTTGGTTTTGTTCACATTTTGAGGAGCTTATGTCATGCCTCTAACCACTTTTCAATGTTACTAAAGAGGTAATCTGATCAATCGTGAAGACCATTCAAATAACTAGATGTCATAATCATTTGTGAAAAAAAAAAAAATTGCTCACATTTTGAGGAGCTTACGTCATGCCTCTAATCACGTTTTGATGTTACTAAGAGAGTTAATCCTATCAATCATGAAAACCATTCAAATAACTAGATGTCATAATCATTTGTGGCAAAAAAAATTAAAACCAATTGAATATCATGTTTTGTATCTATGACATTTCGTGAGAACAAAGCCTAACTTGTTTGATGATATTGATCTTTTTGCTAATACTTAGTGTAAAAATATTTAATTGGGGAGACAAATAGAAGTCTCTAGAAAAATTTGAAATTTAGACTTCTTATTCTAATATCATGCAAAATTTTGTGAAATCACCAATTGTTCTAAAATTTTAAATTATTAGATTAAAACGAGATTTAATATTTAAATATTCTATTACTAACTTCCGGCGGTTTCTCTCTTTGAAGGATCATAACCTGATGCGCGGGGACTCGACGCACATGGTCCAAAGTGATTTATAGTAACCCGGCACTAACCCGCAACACATACCCCATCATTAAGAATGGATTAGCAAAAGATCTGGTGATGAATTTTGAAACTCAAGAGACCTGCTAAACTGAAAAGCACAAACGGACCAAACCAGGGCTTTACAGTACCACCCGTAGGTCCTGATGGTCCAGTGGTGTAACGGAGGACAAGAGATTCTCTCCTGATTAGATTTAGGGGACGATGAACGGCAACTCCCCCACGAACTCAAGACCGACTAGGACTCTCCCTCTCTCTCTTAAAGCTCAACCAACCTCTAGATAGAGAGAGAGAGAGAGAGAGAGAGAGAGAGAGAGTTTGGTGGAGACTGGAGAGGTTGCTGACACCTACCCGAGACCGAGTCAGCGAGACAGACAGAAGAAGAAGAGGAGGAAGAGGAGAGGAAGAGAGGGAGGGGACCTCCTTACCTAAGTAATTAGGAGACAGGCAGGATCTGAGGAGGGGCTTCTGGTTCCATTACTTGGCGGTCTTCTTCCCACGTTATACCTAACCCTCCTCCCCAGGGGCCCCCACCCCGATGAACCGCCGATCTCATCAAATCCGAAGAAAGCATTTAGCGAAAATAAAAAGAAAGTTGAATGACTGAATGAACGAATAAAGAAATGTCAGTTTGAGATCCTCTAAAGTTAGTTGTTCTAGTAAGGGAAAGGAAGGGTCAAACACAGGTGCTACACTTCTGGATTTTCTTATATGCACCTCCTCCTTCCTTCCCATCTAAATGAATGGAGGATAGATTCAATCCTCCACATAATTCACCAATCATCAGGTGCCCTGGAAAATACCGCTCCGGACTTGATTAGGACGTTCTCAAATTGCGATATGCCATCAGAAGTACCTGATAGAGAAAGCTGATTTACCTCTCGCTAGGTAGGAACAAATTTGGCAAATATTGATGACCCTCCTCCGATATGTCCCAACACGTCGGGCACTTTTTCTTCATTTTTAATGGTCCAACGTGTGGCACGTCAGACACTTTTTCTTCATTTTTAATGGTCCAGAGAAAAATAGATAATATCGGGAATAATATATAGAAATTCGCTTTCGAAGATGATACTTCATGTAAATCGATTTGGTTACTCTAATATTTGTATCTCAAGAATTGTACGAGGACACGGAGATGCGGCGAGCTTGAGATGTAGGAGCATGTGTTTACACTTAACCCTCGTGGCTTATAGAGTTCCAATGATGACAACACTTCCGGGTCCGTCCTGTCCATCGTCGCATCATCCTAGCCAATCCTCCCACCGGACCAGCGATGCACAACGCGGATTGGTCTTTTAGAAAGCGGACTAGGCCAGCTCATCATCATGAAGGGAAATCACTTGGGAGTAAACCCTTTTTGGCCGGTGCATATTACTTATATATTGGAAAGTTAATTGGCTTTTTGAATTTACACTGAAATTAGGCACGCACTACTTAAAGACAAAACCATAACAATAGTTGGAGATCTCAATATATACTCATTACTTAAAACGGTGATCGGCTGTCAATTTTGGTTTGAAAAAGTTACATAAGCATGTGATCTGTAATCTTATACTGAGGATTTATATTGTTATCTGAAACTCGTTTAATTTTGGAGTTGACTGGGATTCTATCTTTTGGACCGTGTTTTCTCTCTCTCTTACATTTATGTAGAAATGATTAAAATGTTACCTTGACAAGAACTAGCAAAAATTGACACCTCGTATTATTAATCATATATTCAAGATTTAATTGAGTGAAATCATCGACATTCAGAATAATCCAATGACTCATTAAGTTAAAGGACAATCGAAATAATTGTTGGCTAAATCAGCACTAAGAGCGAGGAGTGAGGTCACCTCGACCTCGGATGATGCAAAAAACAAAATATCCATCATTTCGCAACAAACCGATGAGGCATCGCGATGTTCAAAGAACAGAAATCTTCGCGATGATGAAGGCTTGGAACTCTGATGGGCGGCGGCGCAAAGACTGCTTTTCGTCAGCCACCTAAATTTTGTTCATCAGGAAGCTGAAATGCAGACATGGTCAACGCAAAATGCACCTCTCCGTCTTTGACCAACCGGCCATGTATTTTCTTTTTTGGTGGTATTTTTCAGAAATTTTTTTTGGAATCAAAATGCAACCCCAAAAAAAAAAAAAAAAAAATGGAAATAAGAGAGAGAGAGAGAGAACGAATTTTCGAACCAACGTCATCTAACGTTCTTCTTCTTCTTCTTCTTCTTCTTCTTCTTCTTCGTCTTCTTGAAAAGGCAAGCGAGCGAACCCACCGCCACCTGCTCTTTCCTTCTCCTCTGCTCTGTTCTATATATATATATATATATATATACACACACACACACCTACCTCGCTACTGGGTCTCTCTCTCTACAACTGAACATCATCACTCCCTCTCTCTCTCTCTACATCTCAGCGGAGGTAGCTTTACTCTCTCTCTACACCCTCAACAGCCGCCGCCGCCGCCGCCGCCATGACTCTCAGCAGCATCCCGGTAACATCCCTCTCCCTCCCTCTCCCTCCCTCTCTCTCTCTCCCCGTGCCGGGTTCGATGTTTCGTGGTCACCCTTGTCTTCTCGAATTGTGCCTAGTTCAGCCACCGGAGTTTGGATCGACCTGCGGAAATTTCTGCTGCCGTCTTGTCCGGAATTGCTGTTGTTGTTGAATGAAAAACTGTGTGATGATTGGCTGAATTGTGGTAGAACATGATCGAGTCGGTGATACTCTGTCCGAACTAGTCTGAATGCGGAAACGGTGCGGAGTCGAAAACGCCTCGTGTTCTGATCGAGTCTTGCCGTTTGTTTGTTGGAAACTGTGTGGACAGTTGACTGCCGCGGACCTCCAAATTCCCGCCGGAGGAAGGAGGAACTCCACGCTGCTGTGCGCGCCGGTGATGGGGGAGTCGGTCGATCAGATGCTGGGCCAGATAAGGGCGGCGAAGGAGCAGGGCGCCGACCTCGTCGAAGTTCGCTTGGATTTCTTGAAGAGCTTCAGCCCGAAGCAGGATCTCGAGATCCTGCTCAAACAGAGCGCCTTGCCCACTCTAGTGACTTACAGGTGATTTAGTTATCCACCATCTGGTTTTTTGTTTATGCGGTATAAGATGTCGATGAGTGATTTTGCTGCTTGGTCCTGGAGCAGAATAGCCAAGAAGTTGAGATATAGGAAGAACTATTCATTGAGGGATGTAGTTTTGAGTGAAAATTATCGATTTTATGTGCATTTCCGCTGATACTGTTTAGTTTACTGCAAGATGTTGAGTTCGGGTTGCATATCTTCCTTCATTTGAGTTTCTCTCATGGTTATGAATCTTCTGCTGTTCCTCTATCAGACCCAAATGGGAAGGTGGTCAGTATGAGGGTGATGATAGCCAGAGATTGGATGCATTGCGATTGGCGCTGGAATTGGGAGCCGACTATGTAGACGTCGAGCTTCAGGTTGGATTTTATCTCCATCCTATGTGTTTGTTTTGGATATACTTATTATCTGCAGCAAATGAGAACCAGACTTAGTATTAGAGTTATAATGAGATCTTATCCTTGCCAGTTTATGTTTCCATAAGCTTGGTTTTTAAAATGCGGAAAATGCCACAATTGTCTTTTAAATCCATGCTTGATTTAGGATAGACTTGATGAGTAAAGTGCATATGAAAAGAGCTTCTGCCAGTAGTGCTTGGTAGCCGGCGGCAGAATGACGGTCGACTATTTGAACTGAATAATAGTGATGATCACATTTCTTCCTCCAAAACTCTCGAAAATATGGATTTGTTTGTGAAGTCTGAAGCTTCTTATGATGAGTTTCTAGTGAATTACCAATTGCATCTGTCACCTAATTTACACCGATAGATGTTCTTCAGCTTCTATTTTCTGTATAGTGCTGACTATCAACAATTTGCTCTTTTCCAAGTCTTTGATTCTGTGGAAGGGTCATATTTATACCACTGAGAGTTTTGCTCATCTGATTGAAGGTTGCGCAAGAGTTCTTCAGTTCCATTCAAGGGAAGAAGCCTGAAAAGGCCAAAATCATAGTTTCTTCTCACAACTATCAGAATACGCCATCATCCGAGGAACTGGGCAACCTTGTAGCAAAAATCCAGGCTACTGGCGCTGACATTGTCAAGATTGCAACTACTGCCCTCGATATTAGTGACTGCCCACGTATCTTTGAAGTTCTAGCACATTCTCAAGTGAGTACTTTGCTGCACCAAAAGAAAATGTTAGGGCAGGGCTTTTGAAATTCTGGGTTGATATGCTTCGTGGCTATTTTAAAAAATCAAATAAGAGGCTTAAGTAGTAGCTCTCTCAAGCTTTGACAATGATAGTCAGTAAGGATGATGATGAGTGACAGCACGCGTCATTGAAAACGAATACCAACTTGAATTTTTAGGCCGAAAAAGAATTCTAACATCCGGTAGATATTTCAAGTTCCAAAGGTGTCCTGCCCACAGAAATAGGAAGACATCATTCTCTATGCTTATTCACTTTTTATAGGCCATTTACCTCTCTACAAAGTTTCAATAGAGCATGATATGCCACTGCAGGTTCCAACCATCGCAATTGCTATGGGCGAGAGGGGTTTGATTTCACGGATACTTGCTGCAAAGTTTGGTGGATATCTCACATTCGGTGCAATTGAAGCCGGAGTAGTTTCAGCTCCCGGACAGCCATCCATAAAAGATCTGTTGGATTTATATAATCTAAGACAATTGGGGCCTGATACCAAAGTACATGGTGTTATTGGAAAGCCCATTGGTCACAGCAAGAGTCCTCATCTGTACAATGCAGCATTTAAATCAGTCAATTTCAATGGAATCTATCTTCCTCTGTTGGTTGACAATGTAGCAAATTTCATCAACGCCTACTCATCTCCAGACTTTGTTGGATACAGGTAAAATATCCTCCTCCAAGTAGTGCAGATTTGCTTTGTTTTCTTTTTGTTGATTTTACAGGTCCTTTGTTGGGTTCACCTCAGCAGAGCGACTCGATGGGCTTTATTTAATTCCTCTTATTCACAAAATAAAAATCCAAATTTTCAACTTGAAATGCAGTTATACGATTCCTCACAAGGAAGATGGACTTAGATGCTGTGATGAGGTCGACCCAATAGCCAAGGTAAATTGTTGTTCCCTACTTCTTAGCTTCTTCTGTTGATGGGATGATGTCTAAATAAGTAGGCGTTTTTGCTGATAGAGTTACTGTCTAGGCTCCTGACAAGCTTCTGCATCATTGTGCATGCCTGTTTTGATGTCTGGATGGTGATTATTACAGGCCATAGGAGCTATCAGTCAGATGATTAGAAGACCAACCGACGGGAAGATGATCGGATACAATGTTGACTATCTCGGAGCTATTGCTGCTATTGAGGAGGCACTCCGAGGTTTTAAATGCACTTAGTAACTTGCTGTTTGCTACTCTCAACTTTGAACCCCTCCAAGGATCTTACATGGTTTCTCTCTGATGCAGCTTCAAATGGAGCAAGCCCCACTACCACTTCCCCCTTGGCTGGAAAGCTATTTGTTGTCATTGGAGCTGGTGGTGCTGGTAAAGCACTTGCATATGGTGCTATGGAGAAGGGAGCAAGAGTTGTAGTTGCCAACAGGACTTATGGTAAGATTTTCTTCCTATGGGCATCTCTTGTTTCAATATAGTTTTCATGACGACAAACTCGACATGATGTTTCTCCTGACTTGTAGAAAAAGCAAAAGAACTAGCCAGTAAAGTTGGAGGGCAAGCAATTACTCTGGCTGAACTGGAGAATTTTCATCCGGAAGATGGCATGGTTCTTGCAAATACCACATCAGTTGGGATGAAGCCAAACGTTGACCTGACACCCTTACCTAAGGTCTGGTATCTTGACACTCATCCTCTGTAGGACTCATTCATGATGTCATTAATTTCATAGGATCCTTGCATAATGCTCAACACTGGACCTATTGATCTTGATGAATGACAAGCTAACATGAAATCACTTTTTTCATGGCAGAATGTTTTGAGTCGCTATTGTCTGGTTTTCGATGCCATCTACACGCCAAAATTGACTAGACTTCTCCGAGAAGCTCAAGAGGTTGGAGCTATCCCTGTCTATGGAACAGAGATGTTCATCAATCAGGCCTTTGTACAGTTTGAAAGGTTCACAGGGTATCCTGGTAAGATGACTTCTGAAGCCTCGATGAATTATAGATTTCTGCTTGTCAAGCTGGCATCGTATTTGCAGCCCAGCCCGACACATTTGCCTTTACTAAACATGAACTTTCCTTTTTCCCTGCAGCACCAAAGCAACTGATTAGGGATACATTGGTGAAGAGCAGTTGAAAAGTTTAATCAGGTCAAGCTCTAGTTGCAGCCGAATCCGAGCCTATCTTCTGGGACAAATTCCTTTCGAGTTCTGGATTGTGCTATCATCTGTCAATCTATTTTGTTGTAATAATAAAAATTTCCCCCCTTTGTTGGAGCAAGGACTTGTCAAAAGTTCCTGGCTAGATACTTTATTAGCATCAGAGAAAATCGGTATGAAGCATCAGATTGGTAAAAAGAGAGAGTGCGTCATTTTATGCCTATCAGGGAATAGAAGTTCAGTGTCCTGGAGAAATTGCTTTGTGAAGATATCCTTTAATGTTAATATTTGATATGGCTACGTAGCATGACTTAGCTTGGGTCAGTCTGGATACTCCAGAAAGATATACTAGGCATTGAACTTGCAGTAAAGAAGCTGATTCACCATCAGTTGGTAACATCACAGATGTTGGATCCACGCATAGTCAAGTTTGGTTCCGGCGAACGTGGAATCAAGTGAAACGGATCTTTGTCTTCTGCTTTGCACGTCTTGATTCCTGAACCGACCGGCAAGGCCTGTGCTGTACTTGGATAATGCACATTGTCTAGAAAGAAAAGAAAGAAAAAGTGGGCGTAACGACAGTTGTCTGGTTCCAGAGTAAAACCATTCCTCGCATCATTTTACAGGAAAAAGATCAAGCAAAACCGGTAGTAAACGTGCTATTATCGGTACGTCATATCTGTGAGATTGTACAGACCAAGTTGCAATACATAGGTGCTAATACTAGTAGGCATCCAGAGTCGAATGATACAGTATACTTTGTTCCGGCCATAACTGAAACACTATAATTGACTCGAGTCGCACCATACTCGGTTGGTAAAATTAGTTGGGTGATTCACGATCTCGAAGTTTATTAAATCAAGGCGAAATTCCACATCAAGAAGAAGAGAGAGAGAGAGGGAGAAGTTCTAATTCATGCTCAAGGTCGGGGGCATCAATTACTAATATACCAGTCAGGCTTGAGTTCAATGAGTGTCCATGAAACCACTTAGGTTTCTACTTCAGGATTAGACCGGTGAAAAATAATGTAGCTATGTTCGCCTCTAATTTGGCAGCAAATGAAGGGTTTAAAGAAGATGAAAATACTAAAACTATCATTGTGGGAGATGTTAGGGCTTAAAGAGGGGAGGATATGCATGGTCGAAACAAGAAATTTTTGAATATTCAAGAAAAGAATTGATTTTTTTTTTTTTTTGGTAAAGGAGTCCGCCCTACGATTGACAAAAATAAAGTATTACAGAATTTGCAAGTTTTTTTTTTTTTTTTTGAGCAAAACAGAATATGCAAGTTTAACGGTTAAAGTTTGAGATGCAAACCGATATCGATTTTTCCATATATAGCAAACAGGCAGGAAGTATATATGTATGGCCAGTGGAGATTGACATGTACTATAACTGGATTTATGGCGATCAAATTTCACTCATTCCTTTAATGTGAGACTTGGCATTCTCTAGTCAGGGAAATGCCCAAAAAGGGTACTATTTTTTGGAGTTTAGCCAAAAAGAAGAAAAAAAAATTGTTAAAAGTGCTGCCTTTTAAATGCCTAAAAGATTCTTGTCCCAAAAAAAAAAAGAAATGCCTAAAAGATTCTCATTAGATCCCGACCAAAAAGCATCCAAAGTGCCAAAGTTAGTGTTCGTTTCCGGGCTCTCTATCGAAACTAAAACTCACGACTCACTATCCGTCCGTTCACTCCTTCGGTTATCATCCAACCGACTGATCTTTTATCTGATTTGACAGTTACCAAAAAAATAAAATCCCAACAACTTTTTTTTTTTTTATACAAAAATTTCTCTTCTGCAGGGCTTATACAAAGAACCATCTATTTTTATTTTTTTTTTCACGTGGGAAAAAAAGAATGAATTAGGAAATGAAATTTGATGGGGAAAAAAATAAAATTGGTAAAAATCCCACGAATATTATTAACTCCTCGTCGTCGTCCTCTCCAATATCGAACAAAACCTTCCCTATCTGCAACTGCAAGCACCAAAACACTGCTCTCTCTCTCTCTCTCTATGAAGCACTCCTTTGCCGTCGAGCTACGGGCCGCTCCTCGACTCCAGAATCCCTAATTCCATCCTGGTAATGTCGGGGTCTCGTCGTCTCTCTCTCTCTCTCTCTCTCTCTCTCTCTCTGTGTCTGTGATGATTGTTCTTTCATTGTGCGGATCGATCGGCCGGTGCGATCGTGCGACGGGGCCGTTCGGGCTCGTCTAGGTCAATCTGGCGTGCTGGGTCTTGTTAGATGGCTCGGAAGATCTGTTGTGCAAGTCTTAAGAGCCTCTCAGTAGCTGTTTGAGTGTTGATGATACCGATTTAGGTGGGCAAGGTGCCGCCTTGCGCCGTCGGGATTTCAGGTTTCGGAATTTTTGGAGTGATTGTTCCTTCGTGCCCTCAGATGCATAGGTTGTTTGCAGTCTTGGGTTGGGTTTTTTTTTTTTTTTTTTTGGTGAAGTGTAAGGGAGGTGATTTTTTTGCGTAAGAGTCGATGCTTCTTTCCGTAATCTTGAATGGTTTCTCGTTGACTATGGTTTTTTTAGTTCACCATATTGAGCTATTGAGCGCATATTCATGAAAGTACTGATTTTTAACTCTCTCTCTCTCTCTCTCTCTCTCAACTTACATGTGTGGGTTTCTGCTGAACTGCGCCCGGAAAAAGCATAGAAGTGGTGCTATTTCCTTTATCTGATGTAGCTGGACATGGTGCTCTTGAAACAGATAGAATTTCATCTTTATCTTCAGTGCTTCGGGTAGGACCAGGTAGTCTTTTTAGGTTAGAGTCTAGCACCTTTGTTTGAAGTTCCTAGAGGAAAACGCTACAGGGGAAAAGAAACAGGATAAGCATAATGTAAACAAATAATTGATCATCCAACTTCAACCAATCTCATCTGTCTTTTGTATCTGACACAGCAGTGCAAAGTTCCTAGTCTTTACGACGGGTTGTGCTTTGTTAGTCAAAGTCTTTCGTCATGCCCTTACATAGTTTATGGTCACTAGCCTTGGTGGTCAGGCTTATTGTTTGAATCGCAAATCAGGAGAATCTTATTAGAATTGTGGATAGCATTTATTGAACTGTAACATTTATTAAGCAGCTTCAGAAAACCACGGGTGATGTATCAATTAGTTTCTGAAAGACGCGATATTGTAAAAAACTAAGGACATTTTGCATGTGTAATAATTACAGTATAATTGCTAAGGTCGCTATTACAAGGAACATGGGTATTTTGTTTAAGCAATCTATTTTACGTCACAAATGACACAAGATTCCCAAATATGATATTAGTGATGCTAGAAGAGTACTTTTGTAGAAGTGGCAATACAAATTCATATCTCCTACAATGTTATTAATGGGCTTGAGGATGCTGACAGTTTATTACTTGGATCTCTTACAATGTTATTGTAAATATTTGGAGTTGTTATTTCATTCTTTTAAGCTCTTAATCGAGAGGATATGAGGAATGAGATGTCTGAGAATTCCTTTAATAATAACTATGTTATAAAATTACGGTATTCAGCAACTCTATGAATGCATTTTTGGCATTAACCAAGTTATTCTGGCCGCTTTGATTGCTGAATACCCTGGGAGATTAACCAATGTAATTCTCAGTCGCTTGAGAACATTAGACATTTAACTACCCATCTATCCTAAAATTACTCGAGACCTTTTATCAGACTAAATGAATCTGTAAATCATGTCGGAACTATGAGTTTAATTGAATTATAAACAAATGTTGTCAGGAATTTCAACCTAGATTCTCACATTGAAGTTGAATCTTTTTCTATATGAACTGAGTTGAACCATTGATATGAATCTTGATCTGTCCTAGTGACATTGATTATTGTGCCTAGATGATCGATTTGATGTATGTTGAGTGTGGTAGATTTGAGGTTGGAAACAAAAAGGTTGGGTAGAAGGGAAAATAAAAGAACAAGCAATAGAAATCAGATAGGTTGAACTGGAATTGGAAAAGAAGTGCCACAAATGCATTCAGAATCACAGGTCATGTGAGTAATGACAAGAAGGTGAAGTTTGATGCTAATAAGGCTTTTGTACCATTTCACAAATACAAATTGTTTAGATATGAAATACTTGTTTGTATTTATTATCTTACATTAAAAAAGCTATGCAATCCCTATCTCCTACATTATGCATTGTTTCGAAATACACAATATAAGGACCTCATGTTTGAAGTGATGGTTTTGTCTTACAGCATGTTCTTGTTGGTTTAAGTTTTTCAGCATATGAGCATTTTAGTAAATTCTTGGGTGTCTTTTAAAATATTTTATAGACCATTTCGTTTTCTTTGGATTGGAATGGTCTATATGTGTATCATGCTCTTGGGAATGCTTTGGTTATAAGAGGTTTTGTGATACTACTATTATAAAGATGTCTTCAGTTGAAGAAATCATTTTAGTAGAAATTTGTTAAAACTTACATGTGGAAAAGTAGTAATTCTATTATTCTGTTTAGCTGTGAAGTGAGAAGACATGTGCATGCATATGTTAGGAATGCTGTGGAAGCAGTCTGAATCGCATTAAGTACTGTTTCCCTACGGAGCATCTGATGTTCTGTAGATGTTTGCAGCTGAATTTTGCCAGGTAATTGTTGTTTTGGGACTAAAGTTGGCTTGGAACACTGGGTGGAACTATATAGCAAGATAGAAAAATGGAAGCCGAAGCACCTCCAGATGTGTCCGTTGAATCACACACATTGGAGCAGGAAACCAAGGAGGAAGTTGAAACACCTGCAGATTTCTCCACTAAGTTGCGTCGTGTGAAAGAGGAAAACAAGGAAGCTAAAGCAATTGTGCACACAACTCGGAAGGTGCGGAAAAGAAAGGAGGAAAATGAAGCTCCTGCAGATGCCTCTGAGCCGCACTCAACAGAGCTGGAAGGCAAGAGAAAAGTTGCAGAGATTTCCAATGAGTTGCAGGCTCCTGAAAAGAAAACTAGGACGGTTTTGAAACCCAGATCAAAAATTGCCAAGAAATCTCCTGCCAGTAATTCCTTGAATAAGAAAAAGGCCAAAGTAACTCTGGCAGAGCTTGAGGGGGAAGAAGAAATAAAGAAGAAAGGAGTATTGCGGATTAATAGTGGAAATGGCAGCAAAGAAGAGGACACCACGGAGGCCCTATGTATAGAGCACGAAAATGAGGGAACTAAATCAGCTGCAGATGTCTCCACCGAGCCACATTCTATGGAGATGGAAAATAAGAACAAAGTAGCGGAAACGTCCAAGGAGTTGGCGGCTCAGCCTAAAAAAGGGGAGAAAATTCAAGCAGCTCCAGTTGTCTCCACTGAGCCACACTCTGTGGAGCTGAAAAATAAGAGTGAACCTGCGTGGGCCTCTGAAAAGGTGCAGGGCTCTAAAAAGAGAACTATTCAAGTTTTGAAAGCCAGATCAAAAATTGTCAAGAAATCTCCTGCCATTACTTCATCGATGAAGAAAAAAGTCGAAGCTACCATACCAAAAGTTGAGGTGAAAAAAGCAATGAAGGAGAAAGATGTGTTGTCAGTTAAGAATGGAAATGGCAGCAAAGAAGACTCCTTGAAGCAATCTACTTCTGGTGATAAGATGCAACGAAATGCAGATGATTTCAGGAGTGAAGAAAAGGGTGATGGCAACTTGAAAGGTAAAACTAGCTGCAGTCATGTAGAGAAGATTTCAAAGGAACTAGCTGCAGATCATTGTGAGGAAAAAAGAGCTGAAGTGCTTGGAAATAGCAAAAGGAAATTGAAGGAAACAGTAAGACAAAAGTCGAACAAGAGTTTGAACAATTTTAAGGACATTGAGAAACTTGACAATTTGGAAATCAAACCGAGAAAAGAAAATAAAGAAAAACTTGGTGGTTTGATTTTTATGTGTAACTCAAAGACCAAACCAGATTGTTTAAGGTATGGTGTCATGGGCGTCCCCTTGAATAAAAAGGATCTCGTGTTGGGTGTCAGACCTGGTCTCAAGCTTTTTCTGTACGATTATGATCTTAAGCTTATGCATGGAATTTACAAGGCCACCTCTCCCGGGGGCATGAGACTTGAGCCTAGAGCTTTTGATGGGGCTTTTCCAGTTCAGGTCAGTTTTTTATTAGCTGGGTTTTCTTGCTAGTCGATGATTTTGTTTGCTAAGGCTGATCAGGTTTGAAATTCTAGGTGCGATTTAAAGTTCATCTCGACTGTTATCCGCTACCGGAGAGTATCTTCAAATTGGGCATGAAAGAAAATTTTACAACTAAACACAAATTCAAAACGGAACTTGCTATGAAACAGGTGAGGATGCATGCTACTTGTTTGTGAAGTTTCAGCAGTATTTTTCCTGAAGAATTCTTGGAGACGATAACACTTGAATTTCTTTCAGGTAAGTAGGCTTGCAGAACTTTTTCGACCAATAGAGCTCCATCCGAAAGAATTGCCTGCTTATTCCCCGAGATTGACTGAAAGCAGAATGGGGGATTCTCATGTCAGAGCTCGAGAATCACGACATCTATCACGTGGGGAAACATCGGTGAGGGATCCTTATGCTGATCATCAATCTCGAAGACTTCCGGTATTAGCTCATGAAAGGGACCGGCTAGTTGTGGACCGTGAGCTGGCACCTAGGCCTAGAGCAGAACCTCGGGAAAGGTATCTTACGGAGCAGGAGTATCGAGCATTTGGTCTTCGAGGAGAGAGGAGAAACTCAGGTCTCCCAAGACATGTTTCTCCTACCTTAAGACCATACCGGGATGATCACGAGAGAGAGCGCCTTCGAAGACTGCCGGAAGAGAGACATAGGGAAGCGGCTCCGGCATCAAGAGAATATGCTGTTGGACGTAGCCATGGGAGTGACAGGGAATTCAGAACTTATTCTCTTCATCCGAGGCAGGAATTGCACTACCAAGTTCCTCCTTCTAGGGCAGGTACTTCTGCTGCTGCTACTTTTGATTCCCACCGTGAGGATCCTTATGATGCATATCGGCATGGTGCTGCATCTGAGGACTCATATCCACATTCTTCAAGAAGGGAGGATGTACCCTCGGGCCCCTTTGGTAGAAGGCGGGAAAGTTACTTTAGTGAGAAGGACCGTCCACGAAGGAGAGGAGTCGATCGGGATGAAGCACGTCCAAGGTATACTGATGATCTAATGGGACGTGATCGAGCACACCATTACAGGATTAATGAGAAAAATGATGCTAGCTTGCCAGTTTCATCTCGATACTCTTTCGCAGGTCCGAGGATCTGAAATCAGCAACTCTTTCCCCTCATGTTCTTGCATATGAGGGTTTATCTGCGGCTTGACTTGTTCCAATTTGTATCTTCCTATTATTTGTCTCTGAGCTGCACACCCTCACTTAAGAGACTGCACTTTTGTGTCCCAGTGCCATTCCCCTGCATCGTTGGATAACTTGGGTCCGCAAGGGTGTCAACGGAGTTTGGTAAATAACCGGCACATGCCTTCCATAGTTCACAGATCATGTGCATAGTGATTTCCTTCACAAGGAGCTGCTGGATTCTCATTTAGCTCGAGATTTTTTTTTGGAGGCTGGACCATTTCGTTTTAGAATGAGTTCAGGGTGTGATAGACTTGGTTTCTTTCGTTACAGCCTACAATCGGAAGAAAGAATATGAATTGGCTTAATTATTGCATGACTGACGTTGTTCCATAATTTTGTTTTTTGGTCGAAATTCCATAATTTAATTAATGAGACATGTGCCGGTTATTTTTCTTTACCGTAGTAATCACATGTGAACCTGTGGAGCAAAAGAAAATCAGTTGGAATCCTATGTCTCTCATGTTGAAAAAGAAATTCATGCTCTAGCCTTTTAACAGGGCATTGGATGCTTTTGAGGCCCCGGAGCAAACGATTGCATTTCTGTTGAACGGTATCACGACTTCACGTTGGAGAGCTCTGCCCTGTTGAAACTCCTACATTTAAGCTAAGATCCCGAGATTCTCGATTGTATGTACAGAATGAATCTTGGATTCAATCACCGGACGGGTCACCAAAGAGAGCCCACCAAAGGTAAGACAGACCTCCAAGCGGATGACTGGATTGCGCTGTGGCCACGCAAAGGGAAACGAGAAACATTACATTGCCCGGGAAGTTGAAACAAATGCTGAAGTATTTTAGTAACTAATATTCATCCATTATCATCGAAACAGAAGAGATAAACTCAAGGTTAGCTCACGAAGGCAACTAAATTCACAGGAAACATGCCCCCTGTATAGACAGTTTGGTAAGCCAGTTGCACAAAACTGAAAGCACGAAATTTCTCTTATGTTACAAGATCTGGATTGAGCCACTGGAATATCCTACTGCATTGTGGCAGGTGGCAACTGCTTCAAGCATATTAATGATGTCTGTGCCTTTCCTTGTCCCTGGAAGAATATGAGGAACTGCGGTATTCCCGATCTGAAAAGCAAGACAATTGTTCAATGTAACTAAGTATTGAACAAAGAAAGACACACACAGACCTGATAAACATTAGGTTAAATGGACAGCTTGCCTCGCGAAGAGTGGTGTCTTGATTTATCCGAATGTCCTGCATTTCGAAGTGTAAAATACCCGAGTCAAAGAAGCAGCAGTTAAAACTCAAGGATAGTATATGTTGCCACAGATAGAATGTTTCAATTGATTGATTCAAACCAAATGAATGACTGAGATAATAGATTCACAAACAAACCTGAATCCTTGCCCCCGTCTTTTGAGCGGTGACGTCTTTCTCTAGTCTTATCTCTGTCGGAGTCTTCCCGTTCTCTTTCCCTGTCAGAGTCCCTTCCCCTATCACGATCTCTGGACTTAATTCTCTCCCTCTCCCTCTCCCTCTCCCTCTCCCTATCCCTATCCCTCTCTCTGTCCCTATCCCTCTCCCTCTCTCTGTCCTTCTCTCTCTCCTTGGTCCTTTCCCCACTAGCCTCATTTCTGTGCTCAGACTTTGGCTTAGGGAAAGAATCATCTTTTACCCCGCCCTCAGCTGGCACAATAGTGGATTCATCATCGCTCTTTCTAGATTCCTTCCCATTTGAATCTACTAATTCGCCCTTGGATCCACCGGATTCCAGATTGCCGGATAATGGGGCAGTCTTGGCAGCATTAGAGTCAGTATTAACCAGGGGGCTACTCGGTGGAACCTCCTGAAATTAATCAAGAAACGTTGCCAGTTCAGAAGTTTATTGGCGCACACTTAAGACAATTCCTTTTCAGCTATATGTGCAGAAACTTTGAATCGGTAGTCCTGAATATGGTTAGCAGAGCCCATAATGGCAGCATAGCTATTCTATTTGCCCAAAAAAGGCAGCAAACACTACTATCTCCCAATCTGGATTTCCAAAGGGACAGAGCAGCAAATGGAGAAAAATAAAAAATAAAACAATTACCTTCGAAGCTGGCTTAGATTGTAGATCCAAGGACTTCATGGAGAAAGAAAAGGAGTCTCCATCCTTACATACTGGAATATATTCTGCTTTGGGCAGGCTGTATAAATGAGCCAAAACCCTACAAACTTCATCGATTCCATCTTTGTCCGCATCAAACACCTTCCACCATGGCGGATTTTCAGGAAGTGGCACTTGGAACCTCCGAGCAGCAGCATATACAACTCCACACGCCACAACCTCACTCTTGAAACGAACGCACAAAGTAGTACGCAAACTGCAAGCAAAGAAACTTAATGTATAAGACCATATCGCACCATGATAGAATGCAAATTTGAGACTGAACAAATTAATGTATTCATAGATAAAGAGTCCAGTCAATTTGCTTCCACCTGCCAACATGAAAATGCACCCCCCAAAAAAAAAAAAAAAAAAAGGCCCGACACATGCTTCTCTCTCCACACCTAACTCAGAAAATTACTAGTGACACCAAGATTGAAGTGCATAAATTGATCCACTAATCAAAATTGAGACATCGTACATATAATTACCTATCATTTGCCAGATTCCAGGCTTCCTGTCTCAATTCTGGAGGTGTTCCCAATGTTGCAAGGTAGTTTGAAATAAATTTGTGAGGATGCTCGACGTGACAGATGAAACCCATCTCTTTCAAAATATGCCTTTCTGTTCTGCTTAACTCAATCTTCAGCCCTGCATACTTCTTTTTAAAATATGCAAAATCAAATGCCTATAGTGATGATCAGAAGAGCAAATTATTATATTAAGAATCCAATTCTGACCTTTGAACCCAGTTCCAGATGCTCTATTGGCAAGTTTTCCCTCCTACATTCCATGCGATGGAAAACAATAAGGACTTGCCTAGCCTTCCTAGGGCTTTCCTCAAGCTTTGATGCTAGCCAAACACAGCTTGCGGCAACTTTCTGCAAGGTTATTATGACCAAATCAACTCCTGGCTAAGCATTTTGCAAGAAGAAGATAAAGAATAAAAATTTCATCTCAAGTCAAGGCAAAAAAGATTGCTCGAAACTTTGTCCCAAGAGATGCGTGACGAAAGATAAAAGAATGGACTGCAATAGGAAATTAAGAGACCAGGCTACAGTAGAACAAGAATATTGAACTTCTGCACCAATGTCACAGTTTCAAAGTTTCCTTTCGCACAATCAAAGAGGATGAGATGGAAATAAAACAAAAGCTGGTGTAGAGAAGTTAACCTTAACATGAAAACGGGTGAATGACTTTTTGCAATAAAAACGATGAAAGAGAACCTGGCCCGTGGCCATCACAGCTTGTGGTCTGCGTTGCAGATTAAGGAAATGATCCGAACAACAGAATGCAGTTCAAATGATTTACGCATTAATACTAAGGCCTCGAATCATCTACACATCAGATGAGGATACAGTTTGAGTAGTATGCCACTTTCTTGAATCAAGTCACAGCCATAAATTCTTAGAGTTGTTTCTGTTGCTTCATCAATTCCATCTTTCCTGGAAGGCGAGTTCTTCAACTGCTCATCCGTCAGGTAGAAGTTGTCGATTGCAGTGTAAATCATTGCTGACTGAAGAGCTGCAATGATCAAGATATTAATATCGGGCATATTTGGCATCCAAAAAGAAAACAAGTTATCTCAAAATTTGAATGTCTTTTTTTTTTTTTGGTAAAGGTAATATGTATTGACTTAAAACCAAGAGCTATACAGCAGAGACTCGGTACCAAAAAACTTGCACTCCAGAAGCCATGCAAGGCTTCACGAGTGGAAGGGTGCTGAGGAGAAGAGGAGGGAATGGCAAGGCTTCACAAGGGTGCACTCCAGAAGCCATGCAAGCCATGCAAGCCATGAAAGCCATGCAAGCCATGAAAGCCATGCAAGCCATGCAAGCCATGAAAGCCATGCAAGCCATGCAAGCCATGCAAGCCATGCAAGGCTTCAAAATTTGAATGTTAACAAAATCAAGCCTGAAAGTATAATCTTTATACACTAATTCAACCATGACTCTACTACAAACTAGTTTAAACATCCTTACGTTCTCTCAATGCTATAAGCTTTCGTTGCCTTATTCACGTAGCACAAGTCGCAGATGGCTCACGTGAATCAAGCTAAACTGCGCAATTCACACGGTTCACACATCTAGCCTCAAATATCAGCGAATCTGCATAGATTGGCTTTTGAAATTTAGACGTACTACAGTCCTTAATTGCAAATATAAATTCAAATCTCTGTAGGAGACTAGGGCAGATTCACGGCACCACCCCACTCACTCCACATTTCATACCAAAGGAGCAGAACTGAACACTTCCAGAGACCCACCGAGTCCAACCCAACGCACGCGCCTGCGCACATAGAGAAAGCTTGCGAAAAGTGAGCTGCCCAGGAAGAATAACCAAGAACCAAGAGCCCTCTTTCTTGCTTTCTCGATTTCACTCCCCGGTCGCCGTCGCCTAGCTCGCTCAACAAGAACATCAAATCCCCCAGAGTCTATCGAAACCTAATTCCACATCACCGCGCCCATTCAACCCCATCAGCGCTCCACCGGGTCAATCTCAATTCACACGGAGAGGCCCAAGATTCGCCCCCATTTCACAACCCAACACATCAGAACGCGCCAAGATCGAAACTTTCGGCGCCCAAATCGGCGCCCGACAAGCACAAGCACCGCCCGTCGAGCCGGGACCCATCAACGAAAGCGACACGCGAACTACCGAGGATTATCGGACCAAAAAAACAAAGCGCAAACGCAGAACAACGTGGGGAGAAAGACGGTAGGCGAATCGAAGGGTACCCTCGAGTTCGCGAGATCGGCGAAGGAGGAGGAGCGAGTCGGACTCACCTTCGGCGATCGTCGGAATTCCGATGAACGAAGCTCCGGAGAGACGCCGGCTTCCCCCACTTCGAGTACTCCGCCGTCGTTCCCAAGCAGAGCCCAGAAGAAGAGAGAACGGAAGCACTAGAAAGAAGGCTCCTCTTTATTTTATCATCGAAATGCCACGAAGAATTTGTAAATGGGAAGAAATCTAGCCATCAATGCACTTCGAATCCTTACAGGAAATTTTCCCAAACACTAGAAAATGTATCAATTGACAATGTTAAGGTACAAGAAAAATGTGTAAATTCATTTTTGAATTTTTAAAATTTTATAAACTTTTTTCATTAATGACATTAATTACCACTTCGAGTTTTATTTCATGCCGGTCTGGCGGTTCTTTCATTTTTCGCTTTAGGTTTGTAATATTTAGCTTTTTTATTTCTATACCAAAGTCTATTTAGTCGAATTAATTTCTCACTTGGTCATTCGCGTGTCTTATAATGATCAAGGGAATATAGACATTGTACGTAAACAAGTATACTTTATAAATTTTATATCGGAAAAATTATCAAAAAAGTTTGAAACGAGTTGCAATTATACCAATTTGATCATATTTAATTTTTTTTTTTTTGTCAATTCAATTCCAAACATTTTGCATTTTATTCAATCAATTTTGATTGACTAGCGACTGAAATTGGCATTGACAATTTTAATAGTATTTTATTTTTTCGAATTTTTATTTTTCTCTTTTTGTCCTCCTTCCTTCTTCCTCTTCTTCCTCCGACCATTGACTAGAGGCAAGGGCCAAGTGGAAGAAGGAACTGAAAAAATAAAAATAAAAAGTCAATAAAAAATAAAATATTATTTAAAAAATTGCTCACGTTAATATCAATGGCGTAAGCTAGTGTTCCTATCAATGCCGGTCAGCCAAAACTATTCAAATTGACTGAATTGATATAAACACAAAATGTTTAAAAATGAATTTACCAAAAAAAATATATATATACGATTGAATTAACATAATAACAATAAGTTTAAAATTTTTTTGGTAATTCTCCCATTATAAATATATACATATATATCTTATTGAAAGTATATATCTTATTTCTTTCAATCTGAATGAAGAATCTGCATGATTATCTAAAAAATAAATAGTGAACACTTGAAATTACGAGAATGCAAGGAATGAGTTTTTATTAAGATGATATTTATGTGGGACAGTGCGATTAGGATGAGGAATTAACATAAAATCTCTAGTTCATGAAGTGCAACAACAGTGTCTGTCTTGCTGGATGAAAATGTTGTCTTAGACATGCTTTCGAGATAAATTAAAATGTGCATTTAAAAATTTGAAAAATACGCGATGTTTAAAGAAAAGAAAATAGTCATTTTAGGAAATCATCTAAAATAACCTATCAAAAAACAAATAGCACCGCACTAAAAAAAACACAATGTAGCAAGAGATTGCAGGGAAAAAGATGAGGATAATTGGGAAGCTTTTACAAATATCCACAATGGAAATGAAATTCCAAAGAACTGCTCTCGAACTTGAAGCAACCACATGTTTAATCTGACTATTTTACATGTATCGAATTAAGGATTTAAAATTCATACAAGTTGATTGCAATGAAGTCACTCAGGATTATCATGATTCTGATATGTACATGACAGGACTTAAAATCTCAGTAACAATGTTGCCAACCTAAGAAGAAGAATGGATGATGATTCGCAATCAGACCTGATGTCCGCATTGCCAATGGCGCCTTCTATGACATCCATGCAAAATCCGACAGACTTCCCCTCAGACATTGCCTCTGCTAACTTCCCCCGTGCAGCTTTGTGGCGGCGCAGTAGCAGGACCGTATTCAGCACCGCCCATCTGACTTGAGAATCCACCTTCTTCTGGGTGAATCCCAAGCCCCTGAGCAATGAATCCAACTGTTCGACCAAGGCGAGAATTTCACTTGAGGGCGTTAAAAGTTCGCATCATTTTCGCTCGCAAATGATCAAGGCTTGATTCAGCAAAATGGTGGGACCAAAAGCACCGTGGCTTACCTGGTTTATGTCTGTGAGACCTCCCTCAGCGCATCCAAAGAGAAGATATTCAGTCGCCACACCAGCAAGTGCTATGCAGGAGAATTTGTTGACCGTCTAAAAGAAATAGCTCGAGTCCCTTAGTGCGGCCATGTCACATATGCATGTAAATGGTTATGATCATGGGCATGTTGGAGAACACGTACCGTTGCCGATACTTTTCCCGCATTTACCTGTATGTTGAAGAGAGTCCACTTACTAAACACTGATATTTCAGAACACCAGTCTACAACTATTATATCAACATTGCGAAACTTGTTTTTCCTTTTCACAAGTAATCGATGCTGCCATAAGTTAAAACGTTTTTATACATCCTCCACTCTATAAACTAACAGATTCACATCTTGGTTCTCTCACGACTCGCTTTGCCCTTAACAGTTTGCTCAAGAGTAGGAGTAGCAGGATTGAAGAGTGCAGCTATTATAGACAGGATATCTTAATGAAGGCATGACAAGTCTCTTCACTACCGATGAGCAGTCGGATTGGGTATTAAAGGGGATAAGGCACAACAATTTGCGACACACATCAACCGACAAAGAAAGTAAAGTAATAGATAGGTACTGAAGAGGCAGAGTTTTAGAAATTTACTTCTTCAAGAAACTCAAAATCCACGAAAGAAGTCCCCGCTTGGACATTGAGAGAGCCTTCCTTCTTTAAAGCATCAAAACTGGAGATTGTATATCCCCTAGGAAGGATTCCAATGAGGTAAGCAATCAAGAAATGTCCAGCTTCATGCTGCGCAACATTTCAGCCTTTCAGTCAATACAGGGAAGCTCTCATCACTAGGAAAATGCTCTCAGACAGAAGAAGTCATTTCCAAAGTTTAAAAAGACCATAGTGAGAAATTCGTATCGGGGCATTAAGATGCAGCCATAATTTCGTTGCCGAATATAAATGAAAATAGATGACTTTCAGGATGCCATGAATAGAGAAGGACAATGAATATCTCAGTAGGGTAGTGAATGAGCATGAGAGAGAGAGAGAGAGAGATTGGTCTCACTTGAAGAACCCTATTGTGATACTTCTGACTAAAAGTATGGCCAATTGTATCAAGAACCAAGCTGCCAACTCCTCCATTGAAAGATACCTACATGAACAAGCGAATGGTTGCATTTTAAAGACAGTAAGACTTGCAAATTTGTTGAAAAGACATAAAAATGACTCAAAAGACCAAAACAAGTGTAAGAAGTGAAGCAAATCTACAAAAACTACTGCACTCCTCTACTGCTTGTGTAGCAGACTTCATTGACAATCCAGGTCGTCACCTACTTTACGTCGTCTGTCTTCTAACTACAATTTTTTGCCTCTTTTGTGTAGGGGAAAAGCAGTGGGGGATGTTTCTGACTGACCTCAAACTTCAACCTAGATGTCACACACAAATAAAATAAAAAGGAACAAGACAGAAGTAACAGACTTTTTGAAGAGTCTAATGCTGTCCCAAAACAATATCTATTTCGGTCATCTAATCAGGACCAGAATGATCAGCTTTTAAGTTTCAATACATAGTTCAAGCAGATTACCGAGTCAAAAGTCCACAGAAACAAAAGGCCCAAAGAAATATAGAAGATTTGCTGGGGACTGAGACCCAACAAGTTCCAAGCGGAGAGCCCTCCAGCGACAGCAGCAAGCTGCAGGTTTCTCTCTATAGCACCAAGAGTTGCATCTACCGGAGACAGGAGCAATGCTGCCTCGATTCCATTCAACTTCAGTTCATCTAAAGTGTAAAGCCGCTGCGGTAACTGCAATCGGAGCCTAATTAATGAGTACATGGCACAGTCAATTCACGACTTTGAGACATTTCTTTCCAAGAACAACTCCACATATGTCAACAGCTTGGCGATATTAAAGAATTGAATACAGAACTGGCAAGATTCTTATTCAGGATTACACATCATTCAGTCGCAAAACAGTTCACATCTCCATTCCTTGTCTGTCCCACGAGCCATCTTCTTAAGTCATCCCAAAACTTTCAATCAGGCGTGTGCTTTATAACAATCAACGAAAAATGAAGATGGGAAAGATAACTAGAATCACTGAAAACCTACGTCATCAAGTCATCATTGCCCACAAAAACACAGGACTTTCCTCCATACGTTTGCTACAATAACCCATCAATGGAGAAAGAATAGGAGATAGATTACAAGAATCATTGGAAAAACCCTGCACGACCCAAGTCTGCATTGCCCACATAGCGACGAAGAGATGGAAACCAGGTCCAAATTTTGCGTTTCCTCCAACAATGTGAAGGCGTCGATTCATATCCGAGTAACATACACTCCTCCCAAACAAAAACTTGAGAAATGAACGGAGCGCTCTGATTCAAACACAGCATCGCACGCCTACGAAGAAGTAACGCAACCGACGAACCTGCCTCGCGGAACCGAAGCAACGGAGACCGCCGGGCTTTCCCTGCGAGTCCTTCACGAGACCCAGCGCTACCCTCTCGTTCCCTTTAGCCAGCTCCTCGTCCACTCGCTCAAGAACTTGCCTTCTCGAAAATTCGACTCGAGGCGGCGACGACGACGCTCTGACGATGATCGTCCTCAAGATCGGAACTTTCAATCGAGGGTCGCGCGATAAGCTCCCGTAGAAGCCGAAACTCCCCATCTTTGGAGGAATTTGCTGCAGCAGAGGCCAGCGCTGCGAGCAGCTTCTTCTGCATGAGTTCAGTGCAGCTCTTGGTGGTGGTGGTGTTGCTCGGAGCAATTCCCGTTTCGTTCATTTCCGACCACACAAAACTGACAGCCGGAATAAGGATTAAGGTGGCCTAGCAAAGTTAAGCAAGAACCCAAAAAATTAAACATATAAAAAAAAAAACATTTTTGTGATATAAAAAGATATAAAAATATGAAATTTATTTATTACACAAAATTTACCGAAGTGGGATGATGATGATGATGATGATGATGATGATCAAGACTCTGTGGCCATTTTGCTGGCTGCGGGAGCTCAGCTGAGGGAAATGCATGCGTTGGCGCGCCACGACTCCGCCGGCGTCTCCGGCCACCGGCGGTGCGTCTCCGCGGCGGACCGCGGTCGACACTCCGACCCTTCTGAACGACGCCGCCGATCTCTCCTGCGGCTGGACCGGGAGCTCGGAAAGCATAATTACCGCAACGCCTTGGCCATCGCGAGGCAGCTGCAGGGTAAGCCCGGTGGTCTCGCCGGCTTCGGCTCCGCCAAGCAGGTACCCTCTCTCCCTCACTCTCTCTCTCTCTCTCTCTCACTGTGATGCGATATTCTCGTTGTTGTATGGGATCTGCAGGTTCCGAAAAGGGTATGGTTGCCTGATGATTTGAAGCTGAATGGGATGGACTTGTCATATCTTTGTCCACTGGTCGACTCAATTCTGGATTCCATACAGAGTTGCCTTGAGTTTGCTCGAACGGAAGACTCTGTATGCACGTTTACCAGCTCTTTCTTTTTTAAGAACTGATGCCACCATATGGAGAGATTGTGCGAATTGGGTTTGTAGTGAAGAATAAAGTCTGCAATCTAATCTGTTCGCTTCATTTAGGGTGCTGTCTTCTGTTGCAGGTGGCAGGAAGTGGAAGGCAAAGAGTAGTGCTTGAAGAAGGAAATGATCAGCCTCTCGGGGAAGAAGACATCTTCATGTGTACACAGGTAAGAGCTATCCCGTTGGGTCTCTAGTTAGTGACTTGAGCGCTTCAGCACTGAGCTCTGACGCTTCATCGAGCAAAGAAGCAGTTGACACTAGAAGATTTTAGGTTCTGTTTTTCGAATGCAAAACCTGTGATGCATTGTTCAGTTGAGGCGTGGAACATCATTCAAGGATCAACCTTTTGCTCATTTGTAGCTTGGTAGTTGAACACGACTGAGCTTGATTTGGTCATCCCTATGATTCCTGTGCCGCTCTCGACATTCCTGTCTCCTTCGCATCGGGGATCTGTTTGAACGATATGAAATGTATTTTTGCAGCACGAAGCAGGTCATTTCCTAGTTGCTTATCTACTCGGGATCCTCCCGAAAGAATATAAGGTGCTGAAGAGAGGGAATTCGAGCCAGGATCAATTTGCTGGAGGGACTGTGAAGTTTGTGGGCTTTGAATTTCTTAGAGAGGTAAGAAGGGTCTGACTGTTTAACGCATTAGTTTGACCTGGTCGTGGTTTTCTTGTGAGTGAAACTTCAACCAGTAAATCGAGGATTAGGCTGTTCAGTAGGTCGATCAGTAAGGTCAAGATTGTTTACTCTTTTGAACCTTACTCTGAAACGGTGTGAGCTTATGCACCTTATATGCCAATTCATCTCTTGATATATGTCCTTTCCTGATTGTCTTGAAACACAGGTTCCTGACTTGGATACATTAAATGAATCCATTGGCAGCACAGAATCAAGTTATAGAGTGAGATTATTTTCTTCTCCTCTGTATGTCTTGATAGTGTCACTTCAGCATTTGAAACCATCGCAACACCCCAATCCACTTCTCACAGGACCTTCCCCAATCCCCCTGTATGTCACAGTGACACACTTAGCTTGCAAGGGGCAAGCCACAGTTAATTTAAGCACAATAAGACTTGTCCAGAGGCTTTTAAAGACGTTCATGAGGCTGAGTCCCCATGTTTTGAAAATCTGTTGTTAGAGGACAATGAAAAGGAAATTGACTGCAGCCACTTGCTATATCTTTGGATGAAATCCAAGAGCCTGTGTTTCACTTCTGATTTGCTTCTAGTCAGATTTATGCTAATTCTCATATCCCATAAATGCAGGTTGATAAGAGATGCATATCCTCCAAGGTAGGGTTTTCTTACTCGATTCTACTTATGATCATGTCTTATTGTTGGATGAAAGAAAACGGAACATGGTTTTTTGTCCTGCTAATATTCGCAAGCCTGAGTTTGGTCTCTCCTGATAAGATGGGGGCTTGTGTAGTCCGAATTTGTGAAAAACTACTCCTTCCAAGCGCTTCACTGCTTATTAATTGCTCTAAACCTACAGACTTTCAACAATTTTTCCTGTGTCATTCTGGGAGGCTTAGTGGCAGAGCTTCTTTCTTTTGGCTACTCCGAAGGATTGCATTCAGATGTTGATAAGGTCATCTCAACACTTGCATCATAAGTTTCGAAGAATATTCACTTAAGTTGTTCTAAATGCCTAACATTTTGATCCGATGCAATTCAACAGCTGGAGAGAGTGATGAGATGGTTGGGCTTAACAGAATCTGCAGTGAAACCTCATGTTAAATGGGCATCCCTGAACACTGCCTTCATCCTGCACCACCATCACGAGACTCGGCTACAATTAGCCAAGGCCATGGGTTCAGGAAAATCAATAGGATCCTGCATCAATATCATAGAGAACTCTCTACATCAGAAATAAAACCAGGTAACCCATCCTTTTTCATTCCCCTGTATGAGTTTGAAAAAGTGATGATGTTGATGACAAAAAGGTTCAATGGCTTTGCGAGTACTAAGAAAAGAGAAGCAATTTTTCTTGAAAGGCTGCTTCAGTGTTTGAAGAATGAGAAAATACACAGCCATAGACTGTTTCAAGGTCTATCAAGACGGTCCAGAGAGCTCTCTACCCTCTCCAACTAGACTGAATTTGGGCATTCGTAATCAATACCTGGAGCAACAAATTGCACTGTCTCAAACTCAAGATATTGACCCTCTTTTGGTCTCACTTTAGCGCACATTCACATCAAGCAGCGAAGATACCACTTGTCCAATTTCAATATCAATAGATCCATTCATCTGAAAACATGAACAAAGAAAAACCCTTTTGATTTGATTCAAACGTGATCCTAATATGATATCAGAATTCCAGCCAGAGAACCCCCAAAGACCCATATTCAAACATATACACTAGAAATCATCCCATGACAAAATCTCTGATACAAGATCCCAGGCTAGAAACGAGAAAAACTCCCTAAAACTCCTGAGAAGCAGATCCAATGTCCCCCTTCCCTTTGCCCATCTTCTTCGGCAACAGAGTCTGGTGAATGTTGGGCAACACTCCTCCATTAGCAATGGTCACGGAACCCAGGAGCTTGCTCAACTCCTCATCGTTCCTCACCGCGAGCTGGATGTGCCTCGGGACGATCCTGTTCTTCTTGTTGTCTCTGGCAGCATTTCCAGCAAGTTCCAACACCTAAAACCCACCCAAAAAACCTTCTTTAGAGCAAAGCACGAAACCAAACTTAACAAACAAGTTCAGGGCCTTGAAGGAGCGTCCACAAACAAAATCAAAACAACCCACAAAATCCCAGACGACAGAACGACAAAAAAGAATGAGAATTACCGTTTTCTATGCTGGCAAATCGATTCTTATCGCACACAAATGGACATTGACAATCAAGCGACGAAGAGCAAAGCCCGAACAATCATTTGCAAAGATAATCAGAACGAAAAAGCTGTAAACTTTCTATCCACGACAACCAACTTATGAGAACCAACCCATCACAAGAGCCCCTTCCAGAGCCGAGCGACGACTTCATCAAACCCTAATACTTCACCCACCCATTCAAGGAACCTCAAAAGGTAACCCAACACCAATCGAGCCGAACCAAAAAAACTAAAATCTAACCTCAGCGGCGAGGTACTCCAGGACGGCGGAGAGGTAGACCGGGGCTCCGGCGCCGACGCGCTCGGCGTACTTCCCGGCCTTGAGGAACCGGGCGATCCTGCCGACGGGGAACTGCAGGCCGGCCTTCTGCGACCGGGACACCGACTTGGAGGACTTGGGCTTGCCCCTCCCTCCCTTGCCGCCGCCGCCGCCGCCTTCCTTCGAGCTCATCTTCTCCGATTCGAACAGAAAGAACTGGACAACAACCGCGAAACCCTAGAAAAACGCCGTACGATTTGGGGGGGAGCGGGGGCGATCGCGAGCGGAGATCAGAAGCGCCAATACGAGATGGAGAGAAAGATCGGTGGGGGAAAATGGTGGGTGCGGAAGAATATTTATAGGGCGCGAGATGCCGAGGCGATTGGTCGGATCCGGGGTCGCGCGGATTGCCAGCGTGGCGGGGGCGAGGGCCGTCGGATCTGATTCTCGCGGGAAAAGGAAGCGAGCGCGAGCTCTTTCGATCGAGGGGGGCTTTTTCGCGAACTTCGACTCGATGCTTCTTTCGCGCGCGCCGTGTGATTTGGGGCGCCGGCGCGGCGTCGTATCGGGTGGGCCCCCCGTGCGGGCTTAGCCCATGGGCTGGCTTGCGGGATTGGGGTGTTCTGGGCTCGGGTGTTCGGCCCAGTTTTTTGGACTTATGGGTGGGCTAAAGAAAATGATGGAGAGGTTAGTGGCGGAAACCACACCCCAAGGGTGGTCGTGGCGGAGGTACTGGCCAGTTTGTGGCGGTCGTCGGCGGTCGACATCGGGGGAGCCCGCGGTGACCTTGATATCGATCATCGGTGATCGAGATAACTAGGGCTCGAGATTCTGTGGCGAGATCAACTAGAGAGAGGACAGTGAGAGCATGGCTTGCCATTGGATTGGGTGCGAAAATCAACTGCTTCAATGGGGAAAATTTTTAGAAAGTGCTAAAATTATTACAATCCTGCTAATTTAGTCATAAACATTTTAATTTATCGATTAAGTTATAAACATCTTCATATTTTATTAATTGACTCCACTCGACCAATTTTGGTTGAAATTTGCTAAGGAGAACGACAGCAATTCTGCGTGACATGACCAACACTAATATGGATAAAATGTCAATAATATCTTAATTTTTTTTTTGCAATTTTTTTTTATTTTTCTTTATTATTCCTTTTGCCGATGACCAACCAAGGGCCAAAGGTGATGGGTAGCCTCGCCTAGGTGAGGGTCGCCATTGCTTGTCGTAGGTGAGGGTCCAAAAAATTTAGCCATTACTCAATTAATTTCATGTGTCACTTAAAGCTCAAACCAGCTCAAGCATTAGAAGGTCCAAAAAATTTAGCCATTATTCAATTAATTTCATGTGTCACTTAAAGCTCAAACTGGCTCAAGCATTAGAAGGTCCAAAAAATTTAGCCATTACTTAAAGCTCACACTGGCTCGAGCATCAAAGAGTCCAAAAAAATATTCCTCGGCTTTCTTATTTGTTGATTGTAGAATGCCCGGTTCACGAGATGATTGGAATTCATGTGAGGAAGGATGAGTTGCGGCCCAACCCGAATCTATGTTAACAATACCTGACACTAGATTTTAACTTCTTTTTTTTTTAAATCAGGCAGGACCAAATGCCGGGATGCTTGGAGAGCCAATGTAGCAAGAGAAATGCCACTCAAAGGGGAGCCCTAGCTGTACGGGAAGCTTTGAAGTGTTGGACCGAGGACTCAAACTATTGTATGAAAGTACGGAAACAGAAACGTGCATGCAAGATAGCGAAAGTCAGGCCCTGTTTGGTTCATCTTTCTCAATAGACTTTGGGTCCCCATAGCCCCTTGGGAAAAATATTTTATGTTTGACAAATATTTTTGAAAGCTTATTGGCCAAATATCAGTATTCACAATGCTAAAAGTCCAATGCAGCTTCGGACCAGCTTTGAGCATTGGGAATTTTGGAAATGCAAGTTCACTGTTCATCACCATCACCGTTTATCTTCTTGCCCGTTCGTCTTCGTCTTCCCCGCTTGAGAGTTGGGCTTCTTCGGCAGCCGCCACCACCACCTGGGGGTCGTGCATCCTTGGTGACCATCGCCTGAGGTGGCACGACCCGCGACCTAGGTGGCGTCGCTTGGCACGCTCGAACCAGGCAACATGGCTGCTCGATCTGGTGGTCTAGCGGTTAGTTCTGGCCATCCAACAGTTGGCCAGTGGTTAGCCGGTCGCCAGGTTTGATTTTTAGACTTTGAAAAAAAAAAAATATATCAAAGCCAATTACAAATGTAAATTTTACCAAACGGTGTTTATGCTAAAGTTATTTTTCAATACTATTTGAGTTTATCAATTTACCAAACGGTGTAGCATTTGATAAAACCCCTTTACCTCAAAAATATTTGCATTTTTTCAAAGTCATTTTCGCAAAGTTGAACAAAACGAGCCCTCAATCGTGGAGAAAGATCCTCTTGGACAACGTTTCCAGCCCATGGGCCATTCAACATTTAATTGAGGATTGCAGAAATTTCTTAGCCCAAATGGATAGCGTGGTGTGGTAGTCCATTGTCCACGAGAAGAAAACTATTGTGAAGATGCTTCATCGGAATTGCCCCCGCGATGAAATGTCTTTTATCAAAAGTCGTTCTTCGGTTTTTCTAGAGGGGACGGGGATTGTGTACCAACTCCAAACAGAGGACATCTCATGCAATAAGGAATTGAATTTCTTTGGTCCAATCGACACAATACAATCTAGGAGGAGTTGGAATTTAGTCAACGACAACACCCAGAAATTACAAAACCAGTCTCGAGTTATGCCAAAATTTAATCAATAACACGAGTTGAGGATAATAAGATACAATGCCGGAATTTAATCGACGACACTATACTGTAATAGTAAGATGTAACGCTAGAATTTAATCAACGACGATGCACCAAGATAGAGAAACACACCGAAATCCAATCAACAACGAGAATCTGAAAGCTATAACAAAGGAAATTGAAGTGTAATACAGGAAAAGTAAAGATAAAAAACTAACATTTTGATTGATTTATCAAGGGTTCTCGCTAGATGATTGATGGTATTTATAATGAAGATATGATAATCATTCATCGTTTGCAAATTCTCTAGTAATTGCCACTGGCTTTATCCATGTTCCTTTATTCTTGTAGATCATGTTGTCCATATTTCATATAAATGTCCTAGTCATGTTTTGACGATTGTGCAATTAAAAATGGCTCTTCCATGACTAGATCTCCAAAGAGCGATTGCTCATTTTACAACTTGCGTCTTCGATGCTAACTATCTTGGCGCCTCAAGTACTATTCAAAGTGTCTCTATTGGAAAAGTTGCCACCAAGGTTCATAGAGGTGGCTACCAACTGTTCGTCGTCATGTTTCAACAATTGGACACGTTGTATTCCTTTATTTCATTATCACTCACCGTATATATGCCCCAATGTCCGTCGATAGAGTCTGGCATGCATTAGATATCACCTATGCATTATGCGGGTGAATGTAGCTTATTTCTATACAATATTTATATATTTCTTACCCCCTGACAAGCATGTGCCAACCAAACCAATTATAAGTATCAATAGTAGAGTAGATTGCTGAATTCCCCATCGAATAGGCTAGGCTTCCTTCTTTCTAATTGGCTTTCTGAGCCCCCAAACCCCTTTGGGACTTGTTACGTTTGGATGTTAACTTCCGTTGTAATTCGAGTTTTGCTATTTAAATGAAGTTGCTTCGCTTTGGAAGAAATGTTGGAAGATATGATTTAGTAGATTGTATCAATAGGGAATCAAGTTTATTTTAGGATTAGAAAGATAGGAAAAGATAGGAGAATACTTATTTTCCTTTTATTGATTCTTTCTTTGTAATTAAATACATAGTCTATACAGAAACTACAATCTAAGTGAAAACAATTTTTCCTCTACGCCTTCTATTTTCCTATGACTCCAGGAACCTTCTTCTTCTTTATCTCCTTTTGTGATATGGTATCAGAGCCTTCTATGGTTCTGACCTAAATTTTTTGCTTCCGCTCCAATTACCTCACAAGGAACTCCAATTTCCAGAAAAGCGTTGCCATAGGAATCAAAGCTTTGATTCCCTAAGAGAGGAACCTCATATGCAAAAGGAGTTGCCGAAGGAATCAATTTTCTATTTACTATGATGAAGCCACAAGATCTTACCTCAACTCCAGTCAATCAATCTGCGGGAGAAGCATCGTTGCAAACCTTGGGCGACCAAGATTCATCCGTTGTGATTCTTGCATCAGAACAACAGCAAAGCCAGATCCAAGCTCAACCTCAACATGTGCAGTGGCAGCTTCAGGCTTAGGCTAATCTGGGGCAGCCCTTCACGAGCTACCCTTACCAATGGATGCCGTATCCATGGTACCACGGGCCGAGCCCTAATGCATCATCACCTGGCTACCAGAGCAGCGCGTGAGCCGATGGAGGCCCACCAACTGACGATGGGGCAAGCCCAACCATCAGCCCGAAGCAAACGGGCGGGTCGACTAGACTGGGTATGGGAACAAATCCCTACTCGGGATTTCATAATGCGGATCATGGATTTGGGTTGAGCAGTTTGAGTCAGGGCACAAATCCCTACCCGAATCCTGCACCCTATTTCTTTCCATATCAGATCCTCACTGCCAGTGGCCAACCGGAACCCGGCGACCCTCTTTACATGACAAACGGCAACGAACCGGAAGCTAAAAAATTACCAATCAGTAGCTAACGGGAGCCAACAACTATTCAAGCCAGTCGCGTGAATTCTGGCGAGCACTGGTAACGAAGGATAAGGAGGTTTTCATTGACAGGACGTTCCCAATTCTATCCGACGAGTGAATAGCACGGCTTTGGAGGAGATGCAACCAACTGGTCAGGACCTGGATTGGAAATTGCATTGCACCCAAAGTCGCGGCCGAACTTCCCCCTATGGAGGACTCAAAGAAAATGTGGGAAAACATAAAAGAGATGTATGAAAAAATCGATCAAGTTAAAAAATTTTCACTCACACAACAGATCTCAGTTCTGAAACAATGGAACATGACCATCGCAACGGTATACAACAAGCTTTCGGCTCTGTGGAACGAATTAGAAGTAGCCGAAGAAAAATTTGACTGGCCCAACCACATCCAGCAGCAATATAAGAACATGCAAGAAAGATGAGAAGACAACGGATAAGCAATTCTTATTGGAAGAGGATTTTTCTTCTGGAGGAACATTTATTATTACTTCTCCTCCAAGACTAGCTGGTGTATTGCCTCCAATGCCTCTTGAGAATCCTACCGGTGATCCCATTGAAACGCCTCCTATAGAAGAGCCAGCACAGTTGAGTGATCTTTCATAAGCAAGCCCTACTGAAGAATCATCCTTGATACAACATGAGCCACCGCGGCGTTTTGGTCGAGCTACTCATCCACCTACTTGGACGAAAGATTATGTATGTGGTTCTTCAAGATCATCAGGTACTCGTTACCCTATCTCGTCTTATATTTCATTTGATAGATTATAACCAGAACATCTAAGTTGTATAAGCCGTATTTTTGAAGAACAAGAACTTCCTAATTATACTGAGGCAAGAAATGATCCTCGTTAGCAAAAGGCCATGGAGTTTGAATTACATGCCTTGATAGAGAATCATACTTGGGATATTGTATCATTACCTCCTCATCACAAACCAATTGGATGTAAGTGGGTATATAAGATTAAATACAGAGCAGATGGCTCTATAGAAAGGTAAAAAGCTCGGTTGGTGGCCAAAGGCTTCACACAGCGAGAAGGTTTTGACTATCATGAAACTTTTTCGCTCGTGGCAAAGGATGTCACAGTTTGTTCTTTTTTATCTGTTGCTGCCTTTTGTGACTGGTCACTGCATCAAATGAATGTCCATAATGCCTTCCTGCATGGTGATTTGGATGAAGAAATATATATGGAGCTTCCACCAGGATTACGGAGACAAAGAGAGTCTAAGGTATGTCGTCTCCGCAAATCTCTTTATGGACTAAAGCAAGCCTCTTGATAATGGTACACCAAGTTCACTAATGCACTTATGGCCGCTGGGTTCAAATAGTCCAAATTTGATTATGCTTTATTCACTTGGACAAAAGGTATGTCATCTATTTATTTGATGATTTATGTTGATGACATTTATTATGGGAAATGATGATTTTGCTTTGAAGAAACTTAAAGAGTATCTGCATTCCGCTTTTCTTATCAAAGACTTAGGGCTACCTAAGTATTTTCTCGGAATTGAGATAGCTCGTTCAAATAAGAGAATCTCACTAAGCCAGCGGAAATTCGTAATGGAGATCATATCAGAAGCAGGACTGTCGGGCTGCAGGTCGGCAGTTATCCCTATCGAGCAAAATGCCAAGCTGACTTCTATCGACTATGATATTGGCATATCTTCTCCTTCTAATGATCCATTGTTAAAAGATCTCTCGGGATATCAGAGACTCATAGGGAAACTAATATATCTCACCATGACTAGGCCAAACTTCTGTTATGCAGTATAGACTCTTAGTCAATTTATGCACAGTTCGAAACAATCTCACATGAATGCAGCCTTGAAAATTGTGAGATACTTGAAGACATGTTTAGGCTTAGGGATACTCCTTTCTCGGAAGTGCAACATAGAAATGACAGCCTATTGCGATGCGGACTATGCCACATGTCCTATGAGCAGAAGATCTATCACTGGCTTTTGTATCAAATTCGGGGAATCATTACTTTCATGGAAGACAAAGAAGCAGTCTACTGTATCCTTATCTTCAGCTGAAGCCGAATATCAATCTATGGCCAAGACTGTTTGTGAAATAGTTTAGTCAAGGAGTTTACTTCTGGATCTCGGGGCACAAGTTAAAGGACCGACTTTACTCTTTTGTGACAATGATTCGGCACTCAAACTTGCAGCAAATCCTATACTACATGAGAGGACAAAGCATATAGAAGTCGATTGTCACTTTACTCGAGAAAAAGAGTTGTTGAGACAAGAGGGATCAGAACCTCGGAGCAACCCGCGGATATATTCACTAAACCTCTTTGTCAAAGACAACATACATATCTTCTAAACAAGCTTGGCGTCTTGGACATATACAAGCCACCAGCTTGAGGGGGAGTGTTGGAAGATATGATTTAGTAGATTGTATCAATAGGGAATCAAGTTTATTTTAGGATTAGAAAGATAGGATTCTCCTATTTTCCTTTTATTGATTCTTTCTTTGTAATTAAATACATAGTCTGTACAGAAACTACAATAAATAGAGTGAAAACAATTTTTTCTTTACGCCTTCTATTTTCCTATGACTCTAGGAACCTTCTTCTTCTTTATCTCCTTTTGTGACAAGAAAAAAAAAAAGAGAGAGAGGAGCATGCCCTTGATTTGCTCCCCGATAAAAGTATGGATTCCATGTGTTTTTAGACCGTTTTTCTTGGCGTTTTGGGCACAAAAAAAAGTGCTTTAAGCCAAATTATTTACCGTGCACATCATAAATCACACATAATTGACCTTACAAACCCTCTGCACAGGTAAAAAAAGGACACAAAAACAAGGGAATTCCCACATAAGGAAAGATGAGGGGCCATTCTTGGAACATTTGACTGCACAAATTTAACCCAACAAACTCTCACTCTCAGCCACGGATGAATGACTAAACGACAAGGAGTTCTAGGAAGGCTTGAGCCATGACAACGAAAGGGCACTCGTGTTGTGCCTGAAAAAGAGTCGTCTCCACCAATTGACCAAAACCCTTGAACATTCACCCAGAAAAGTAGAGATAAAAGTGGGAGACAAATGGTCCACTTTCATTCCTACACCAACTTTATAAGTTTATATGGTAAATCGAGATAGGCACTTTCATTCCTACACCAACTTTATATGGTAAATTGAGATAGGCTTTAGCACATTTGCCTTTTGTGCTCCATTCATCCATTGGCCTTTCCAAAAGTACTCATCATATCATTCCCAGATTTTCCCCACCATCCTACCAATCTATATTGACCTTCTTCCATGTGTCTCATGGACACACAGGGAACCTGTCCCCTCTTTCTCCCTCAGAGCTGATAGATTTTCCATGATCAGCACTACCATACAAAACCACCTCCCTGGTTTGGCATCCCTAATAAAGAGCTCACCTTATGAAGGTGGATTGATGTTGATTCATATTTCCATGAGTTCCACGATAAGATGAAAGGAAGAAATGTTTTCCCATTCGAAAGAAAATTTATGAGTCTGAATAGAGTTTTCCAACAAACAAGGATTCTCTAGGAGCTCTTTATTATCAGGTAATCGTTGAGTTTTCTTTTGTTGCTTTGTTTACGGTTCTCTTATGGAGAATTTCTCTAGATGATATCAGATTGTTTACTTGCCAGAAAGTATGTAGGCCATAGCAGAAAATTTGTCTCGCTTTTGCATGGAAAAGAATTTCCAGCTGATGTGCATGTCATTATTGTACCAACTCGTTGAAGTGAAAAGTTTCTTCTTTTTTTCTGTTTAATTTCAAAAATGATTCATTGGCAAGCTATGACAAGAGTGTTGAAAACTGTATCTCAGTCAACCAGTACCGTATACATGCTTCGCATTTTCTCCATGACATTTTGGTTTTCATGATTGGATGAAATTTTCTTTCCATCTGGGATTGGACCACAGAACCATGGTGTCGACTGGAATTCTTCGAATGATGGTGTTGATCGGATGTGGCGGATTTATGATGAACATTTTGGACGCTAGGCCTCGCCAGATTCTTGTCGATACTGATCTCGACATTGATGACATTTTCGCTCTCTTTTATCTGTTGAAACAGAACAAGAGTGAATTTCACTTACAGGTCATTTCTTTTCTTTGAAGTTTGAGCAGCTCTTTTAAATTCAACCAGGGTAGAAACTTGCATATAAGCCTGAATGATGCTAACAAATCACTGCAGGCGATTACTATTAATGCAAATGGATGGAGTGATGCTGGGCATGCAGTCAATCATTTATATGATATCCTTTTCATGATGAATTGCGACGATATTCCAGTTGGGGTGGGTGGTGAAGGTGGTATTTCGCCAGATGGGGTTATCACGCCAGAAGTTGGCGGTTATCTTCCTATTATCGACCAGGTGTTTCTATAAAGCTCATTTCAATGCTTAAATTCTAGTTTCTATTTATTAATCGCATCATTCTCTCACAGGGAATGTTAACAGAGGGAGGGTGCCGGTATAGACAAGCGATCCCGCTGGGTCTAAGGGGACGGTTGGATATCAACACAAACTACGGCTTAAGAAAGGGGTTTCTTCCGAAGGTAGCCAAATTTAATGCCGTCAATCACATCGAGCATCCCCATGTACTGTCATTAATACAGATTGTGTGTGTTTACTATGGTTTAGTGCTTGATGTATGCCTCTTACAACTTCATTTTTTTTCAGATAGGAGTAATATGTTGTTGTGCTGGACGGTCAAAGGCCATATTTGCCATGATGCATTTAGTTAGTTGCTACAGATTGTTTCATGCTCATTTTTCGTAGACAGAAACGGCTTCACGATGTTACTTAATTCTAAGCCAAATATATTTAGACTTTTACCATATGGGATAGCTGTTGCCTTCATCTTCTGTTCTCAAGAGTTGAGGTTGGTTTGCCACTGCGACGTATTATTTTTCCTCTGAATTAAATGTTTATATTCTAGATCTGGCTCTAGCAACTTGATATTATCAGGGTCACAGGAAATATATTCCTCTCAAGCAAGCTAGTGCGCAGCAAGTGATGAAAGATGCGATAGCTTCAGGTCCTATCACGGTATTTCTGATGGGAACACATACCAATTTTGCGCTTTTTCTCATGAACAATCCTCATCTGAAGAGAAATGTCGAGCACATATATGCCATGGGTGGTGCTATTAGGTCCACTTGCTCGAAAGCCAGTGACCCTTCTCAACCAGCTGTCTGTGCTAACATTGGCAACTTGTTTCCTCAAGATAGCAACCCGTACGCGGAGTTCAACTTTTTTGGAGATCCTTTTGCTGCATATGAGGTTAATTTGTAATCTTGATGCTCTCTTAGTTTGTAAATGATGATACATTGCATTAGGATAAGATCTTGTCTATCCTAAGAGTGTTTTGCAGCAGGTACTTCATTCAGGAATCCCAGTCACACTTGTTCCTCTGGACGCAACGAGAACCATTCCTGTTGATAAGAACTTCTTCCAGGCATTCGAAAGGAGGCAAGATACATATGAGGCGCAATACTGTTTCCAATCATTGAAAATGGTTCACGATACTTGGTTCAATGATGGTTTTCATGAGGTAAGTCCTGACACATTTCTATTTTCCAGAACTATTGAGAATAGTGCTGTAGTTGCCTAGACAAGATTGGTCATTCATGAAATGATCACTTCCCAGAACTATTGCATGTGGGACTCGTTTATGGCTGGAGTGGCAATATCTAAAATGCGAAATCAGCAAAACTTGGAAGAGGAAAATGCATTTGCTGAGATGGAGTACATGAACATCACAGTTGTTACTTCGAACAAACCTTACGGAGTTTCAGATGGCTCCAATCCCTTCTTTGATGGGTTTCCTGTCCCAAAGTTCAGACTAAGGAACAATGGAGTGCATAGTGGTCATATTCAGATGGGAATGCGAGATCCATTTTGCGAAGCAGAGGATAAAGGGACGTGTCAGGTAGTTACTTTTACCTGTCCCAGTAGAATTATAAGACTTTGTGGTAATAATACATGTGCCTAGGCCATTAATGTTTCATGCTTTCCCATAAGTCAGTATTAGTCGATAAGTTACTTTAAATTTACCATTAGAATTATATGAATTTTTCGACCAAAAACAAGAATTATTTGACTTTGTGGTGATAATATCCGTGCCTTGCTCATCAATATTTCTACTTTCTATGAGTTAGTATTTTATTCACAGCAAAACTCAGGTGAGCAAGACCTGCTACATGCTTGAGAAAGTGCTTACAAACCCTATAAGTAAAGCCCATCTTCCACTTCCAGGGCATGAATGTTTCGCGAGCAATATCCTGTACTGCTGCATTTAATGGTTGATTAGGCCATAAAGATGAAGCGCATGATTATATATTATAAGCTATGCTGATGTCATCAATTAAGCTTTATTGTAGGATGGTTACACAGAGGAGGTAACTGGTCCAGAAGCAGTGCATGTTCTTGTCGCAACAAAAGCCAAGCCAAGTCAAGACTTCAAAAGCTCACTGACCAAAGAGTTCTATGAAAGCTTCTTGAATGTAAACTATCGTGAGATCTTTTGTCTGAAGCGCAATATCTTCTGTTTCCACTATTTGAAATGAAGAAGGTTATCTTTATCTTATATGTCTATGAAGACGAATTTTGAGTGGCTTGACGGCACTAGGAAGGATAATGCCATGCGGATAGATAGCTTCGTAGTCCATTGTTTAAGCTGATGTTATTTACCTTAGCACAATTGACGAGATTCTTGGTGATGTTTCAGGTTTTAAACAATCCCGAACAAAGTGGAAGGTTCAACATCACCACACAGTTTCCTCAGTACAAAGAAATTGTGCTTAAGCCAGACGGTGATATTAAGTCCACCGGAAAACCAGTTGTCTTCGACATGGATATGAGTGCTGGAGATTTTCTGTCTCTTTTGTATCTTTTGAAAGTACCGAGGGAAATAATCGAACTTAAGGTAGGAATTGCGACTGTGCACCACTCATTGACAAATCAGACTCAGGAAACAATTGATAATTGTTGAAGCCCTTTCACACTTTATGATGCGTAGCTCAAATTCTCCCTAAACCATTTCTTAGAACTACTGCTAATGTGCTTATGGACAAATAGGGCATAATAGCTGGTTCAACTGGCTGGGCTACCGCTGCAACAGTTGACATTGTTTATGATGTGTTGCACATGATGGGTCGGGATGATATTCCAGTTGGTCTTGGAGAGGCATTTGCACATGAACAGACAGATCCAACTTTTCCTGCTATAGGGGACTGCAAGTACAGAAAGGCCATTCCTCATGGTGGCAGCGGCTTCTTAGATTCCGACACGCTCTATGGATTATCTCGTGATTTGCCTAGTAGTCCTAGAAGGTTTTGCACCTCTCATTTTTACTTCTCTCTTTTGCACAAGTTGATTATTCTTCTGTCCCTTTATGCATGTTGTCTGCCTCAATAAGAGACATCAGATAGCTTATGGTTGCACGTATGAAAGGTCGTCTTGCTTTTTATTCACTCGACACTTTCTTGCTTAGCATATTTAGTGATTCGTTTCTGTAACTTAGGGGAGGAAAAATAACTAATGCATTTGCGTCTTTCAGAACATGCTGACCTTGGCTCTTAACTTCTGTGTCAGATACACGGCAGAAAATTCCATGAGGTATGGAGCTCCTCGAAATACTGATCACCCTGAATTTAGACAGCCTCTTGCAGTTGATGTCTGGAAATCTGTCACCAAATCACTAGACCCAGCAGACAAAATTACCATATTGAGCAATGGACCCTTAACAAACTTGGCCTCAATCATTCATTTGACAAACTCAAGCTCAATGATCCAGGTAAATCCAGTGAGAAGGATAAATTTGTCATCACAGGTTTAAGTATAATTCATCCGTTAATATCAGTGATTGCGCTTGCATTTCAGAGTCGTTAGTTTTAGAGTGTTAGAAACTGAGAATTTCTTTTTAAGGTCATGTTGCACATGTTTGAAATCACATTATGAATGTCGTGACAATTCTATTTTATCTGCTTCCTTGCAAAAAAAGAAAAAAAAAGGGCCGATAAGATGAAATTTTCCATTATCTCGATTCAATTTTGCAGGATATATATGTTGTTGGGGGACATGTTGGCGATGGCAATGAAAGAGGAAATCTCTTTACTGTGCCCTGCAACAAATTCGCAGAATTCAACATGTTTCTTGATCCTCTAGCTGCGAAGGCCGTTTTTGCCTCGGGACTTAACATAACACTCATTCCTCTCGGTATCCAAAGGAGGGTCAGTTCCTTCCCGATGATATTAAACAAATTACAAATTGCAAACAGGACTCCTGAAGCTTCGTTGGCCCATCATTTGCTTACGACTCTGTGGAACTTGCAGCGGAAACATAACAGATATCGTCACGTGGTAAGGGAGCTTAATCATGACATCCTTGGATTAGCTGAAGGTCGTGCACATATGAATTTTTACTCTCTGAATAATGCCACAGTTAAAGCAATTTACTTTGTCAAAGATGATTGATCACAGAGCAGTAGTATTTAGGGAAGAAAACTCTGAGGACATATGGCAATGATTGCACATTTTTCTGTTTTGAGAATTGACACATCTACAAGATCTACTTTACAATATATCACTATGCAGGATTTATTTTTGGGGGAAATTCTGGGAGCAGTGATATCGGCCAGCAATATTTCTCACTTAAACGGGACTTTCCAGTTCAAGCCTCTCAAAATCTTGGCAGATGGAGATGAATCGAAAATCGGACAAATTATCATTGATGAAAAGCGAGGAAAACCAGTGAAGATTTTGAGAAGCATTAATGAGGAGGCCTACTACGAGCATTTTGCGGAAGTACTGGGTAATGAAAGACAGTCCGCTGTATTGGGGACCTACGGTGAGCCACAAAGAGTAAATACAGAACTCCATGCCGGAGTGACAGCAGTCATGAGGGAAACCAGTAATCTCTTGCCCTTAGAATTCGGACTGATTCTGCTTTTGCTTTGTTTACACTTGATGGTCTGCATAAAAACTAGAAAACAGTAGAAAACATGGACGGCGTGCGGGCCGCTATTGACTAATAAGAAGGAGCGAGAATTTTAAGAGTTGTTGCACTTGCTCGGCGAAAAGCCATGTGGTGAAGATTAGTTTAGATTTTGGAGATATGGAAGCTTTAATTATAAAATTGTCAACATAGGATGATATAAAGTCCTTCAAGAGGTATATGTTCCCTCTAGATCTCTACATGCGTGCATCAGCACCAGAAAATGATAGTAGAGCTTGTGACACAGTGAAAAGGACATAAGAGCATCTATCTTCTTGTTTTTGGCATAGTTCGACCGCGTTAAAATACTAGAAGCATGGAAGGGAATCGGTTTAGGACCTCCAAAACAACCTCTTTTTAACCATTTTAAGGTTTGTCCTATCTCAGTGGAAACACTACTATTTTTTGTTGCTAGTTGCAGTTCTTTATGCATTTCACGGGTCTCGATACTCATCACCGGCTGTGGCTCGTACTATTCACAAAACAGTGATAAACAATTTGAAGCTACTCTGTCCAATGATGAGAATGACAATTGTCAGTTGTTATCAAAAGTGACCCTAGACAGAGAGCGGAATAAAGAGGAAAACAAACAAAATATCCATGCCCGTTCAGACATGTGATGGATGGAGCTGATGAAGAATCGAATGTGTTGGTTGCAAGTGCTTTTTCAAGGACGAGTATTACTCGTTCTTGGCCACAATAAGCCGAAGAAGAGAAATAAGAAAAGTAGAGAGAGGAAAATGATGGAGCTAATTTGATTGGAGGTTGGCACAGCAATTTGATCTTCTTGGAAGTTGTACAACAAGATATACTAAATCGAACCCTTTCGGCCACCACAAGAGGCCTCTTGTGCGGCCTTGTGACGTTAAATTAAAGGTCTTTCGGTCTTAATCGCACTTAAATCTTCAGACAAGGAGACATCCGCCAACCATGGGTGACAACAGTTGACCTCAGAAAAGTCCATCTGTTCAATTCATGTGCAATTGACATCAAGATTTGGTGATCAAAGAAACAAAAAAGATAATGCTATTGAAACAGGAACCTCTCAACGTATTCCACAAAAAAAATAAAAATAAATAGAAGATACTTTACAAAAATGTGGACAGCATCGTCAAAGTTAAATAATATTGCCAACCAATGTTCAGCTTCAGCTCCCCATAAAATTTATATTGCCAGGTTTTGGCTGGCCAACTATAATGGCAGGTCGCTTCACATTTTTGTGTTTGTTGGGCCAATAGAAGAATAACACATGTCCCTCGGTGCAAGACCAAGAAAATCGATATTTCGAATTTTATTTCTCGAGTATAGGTGGACGGACACTTCACTTGTCTATGATAAATCTGGTAAGAGGGTCTGATAGAACTGGAAGAAAGACTTAAAAGACTCCGAATATTAAGAGAGGATAATCATGGCCATTGTCTAAAAGGAGGTCAAAACATTAGATTGCTGTCCTAGAAACCATAGAATCATCTTCTAGAGACAGCTCCTTTTCCCCTTCCTCTTTGTAAACATACAAACTTCACTTTCACGTAGGCTTTTGGTGACTGGGTAATACGCAAAATGTTACCTTGTGCAACCGAAACAAGTAGGAAACAAGATGGGGGAAATTTTATTGCCAAAACAATACATAGACAAGCTGATGAAGAGTTTATTCACATTGATCTTTTCTGACTGTTCATTGATTTGGATTTTGCCACAAGAGAAGACCAAAAGCTGATGCAACCACCCAGGCTCTTGCTGAAAATGGGTTAAGAGGAAAAACAAATAAAGGACCATCTCTCCTCAAATAAAAGCAAAAATAAATGGACTCATAGCCACATTTCTTCAATCTTGTAAAATCTGCTAAATCCACTCGCACTTCATTACATAGGAGCTGACCCACCAGCTGCCAGAATCTGCTTCTCCAGCTGATTAACCAAACAGAACATTAGGACTTCTGAGTAATTAAAGAAATAACAGAAATAATTTGGAATAGTAGGATCTTCTGCTTGATGCTTACATTGAACAGAGTCTCAAGCTTATTCTTAAGCAGGGAATACTCTTGCTTTACTTGTTGCAGACATTTCAGGCACCTACACAACAAGGAAAAATAAGCGGCCACTTCAAGTAAGACCGTTTTAAAATGGATCTTCATTATCAAAAACTTAAACTTTGTTGCCTGGTGAAATTGTGAAGTAAATTCTTTTCTTTGATTTTCCCCACAAAAATCATGTTGGAGATGGGGAGGGACTCACTCACCCTTCGACATTCTTGTCCTGGCAGTAGTTGCGGAAGGCAATGCAGACTCTTTGAACTCTCTGTGCGCCGATGCTGTAATTCCAAAGAACAATTCATCTTGCTCAGGATTTGGAAATTGAAAGAGCCATCATTCCTGAACATTGCTCGGCTTGTATGCATGACCACGAGTTTCTACTTTTACTATTTTTTATTTTTTTTCCGTTCATTCTTTTTCCAAAGGAGTGTGATCTTCTGTTTGGACCAGAGAAGGCCTTGAACAAACATTCAATGGAACATGTTCATTATACAAGAACTGCCTCGAGGACTAATGGGAAAGGGCGACCGTTGCTCGAACTGCTTATGATTTTGCTGTTATAAGCAAATAGTTTAATATGCTAAAAGAAAGGACCAATCCTTTGAAAATGGCAGGTACCTGGAGCTGCTTCCTTTCAGCTGATGCACATGAGCATCCACCTTCTTGAAATCGATATTCTGCTGATCACTAAAAACACAAAAAAGGAATAAATAAGAAATGCTAAGTTCTTCCGATTTATTTGGGGAGATATCATGTTAAAAAGGGTATTGGAAAATTGGAACACATTTGGATGATGAAAATAAATCTCACAGTGCTTTGGCCAGCTCATTGAGAAGCCTCTCAGAGTCATCAAAGAACAGTGACACCACCTCCGCGACAAAGTCTGGGTTGTTCTCATCTTGCAGTTGCTGAAGCTGAGTGAACTGCTCATCTAGAAATCCCTTCTCACCAGCAAAATAAAGAAGGAGAGAAACTCAATCTTTGAGGGTACTCTTTGAGAAAAAGAACAAGAAGAAAAAGAAAAAAAGAGAGAACATCTGCTGTTATCACCTCGTGGAATAGTAGAGTGGTGTACTCAAATAACTGCCGCTTCAACTGAGCTACATCCATCGTTATAGTTTCAGAGATTCTTCATTCATTCAAAAGCTGTGGACACCCAGAAAAAGGTTTTTTCGCGTTGGTTTTATAATGGCACTGAACTGAAAGTTTGAGGTTGGGTGTGCATGTAAGTAAAGATTCCAAAGGAATGGCTTGTCTCATACAGTGTATGCAGTCACTCTTGTCTGGCAGTGTCTGCTTTTGTTTTTTTTTTAACTATCTCACACTCATAATAACATCAATTCTTATAGAGACGGTCCAAAACAAGAGCCATCAGAAGATCCAAAGCTTGATACCATGACCATCCAGTCATTCACCTTATCATCTTTCTCTTTCAGAAATTATGATGACTCTCTCTCTCTCTCTCTCTCTCTCTCTCTCTTTCTCCCTCTCTGTTTTATTCTGCTTTGTTTCTTGTTCTCTCTATTTGGATTGGTTCGAGTCTTTTCAGCCGTCAAATGCATTACACAGTTACTGATGCCAAAAGAAGAGACAATTACTAATGTACCCAAAAATATTAGACCAACATACTTTTATGAGTTTAGAACATGTGGTGATCAACTTATGGACTGAACTAAAAATTGACCAAGTGGCAAGAAATCAGAAACCAAATGCTTCCCTTAAGGCAAATAGAGAACAAAGTGGCATCTTTAAACGTGACCCAGAAGCCAAAATTGCCATTTGTCGCCTTTCACTCTGCATGTGAGAATTCTTTTGGAGGTTTGCGTTTCTTCATCGGGGGAAAAGAACGGAGGAAAGAAAATCCTACAGCAAACAACAAACTGCGAACTCTGACATCTCCTCCTGCAATGGTAACTCTCCCAGTGGAGTGAGGAAGAAATAAAAAGAGAAAATAAAAAGCAGTTGGACCTGCAGTTGGAGATGGGCAAGGCACGTATCGTTTTCAGAATCTACCTCCTAACTCTCCCTTGGCTTTTTGCTCCCCCTTATCCCTTTGATTTCACGCCTATGCTTTCAGTCATTTCGAGATTCTCTCTCATCAAAATTGCTGCCTTCTTTCTTTCTTTTCTTTTCCTTATCTTTTCCGGATCTCCTGTCGTTTTGTGGCGCCGGTGTTGTCTTATCGGAAGGAGATGGTGCAGTCAATGAGCTTAGGGAAATACAAAATCTTGAATTTTCTTGATCTCCATGCAGTCAAGAAGGAGTTTAAATAGGTTTCATTTGCCCGGGAATGGGGGGCTGCTTTTGTTTTGACCAGAAACGTGAAATTTTTATGGAGAATTTGTTATGGAGAATTTCACAATTTCAATTTCTATTCCCCTGTGTTTAAAGCGGCTAAATAGAAAAACAATTTCTATTTCTACTTCGTTTTTTAGCCCAGTTTGAAAACTACTGAGGAAAAAAAAGAAATCGAGAAACGAAATTTTACCACGCTGCGGCCTAAGGAAGTTTGCCCAGTTTGAAAACTACTGAGGAAAAAAATTGGAAGCGAAACGGCTTCATTAGTTTCCTGTAGATTCCAAAGGTGCTGCTTATATTTAGGCCTATTTGATAATCATTATACTTTTGAGAATAATTTTGGTTTAGAAATAATTTTTCTGATTCTATTCCCTAAATATATTTTTAAGCATTAAAAAGCGTTTGATAACTACTCAAAATTTCTATTTTTAAAATAAAAAAGAATAGAATGCGTTTGATACAATTCTTAATTTTCTTACTAAGAATTTTTTTTATTTTTTAAATAATCTTAAGAGATTTTTGCTTTTTCTCGTTTCCTTCTCTTTCTTCTTCCTCCTCCTCTAGCTAGTAGCTGGAACCGCTAAAAGAGGAAAAAAAAAAAAAGAAAGAAAAAAGAAAAGAAAAGACAAAAATAATAATTTGATTTTAGAATTGTTCTAAACAAAGAAATTTTTTTTTTTTTTTTAGTATGGTCCAAATTTATTCTCGTGAACAAATCTACTATCGGGAGTAGAAAAATTAGTGTACATTATTAAATGGATTTTTTTTTTTGCTCTAGATAACAAAAGGAAAAAATAGCCAAGAATTAATCAATTACCAAACAAGCCCTTGGTTGTGAATAGTGTTGGAAAAGTCTCACATTAAAGAATTAATATATCTTAATTGGCCCATAAATTTATTAGATTAAATTATCGAGTGAGATAAATCCAACTAAACATATTGACTAATTGGAGCTCAGATTTCCTTTTAGTGATTTGATGCTTGATGCTGTGTTAAAAATATCCTCAATTAAAGAATTGGTATTGGCGATCTCCTCGTGATCTCCATCCAGAAAAAGCCTCACGATTAAATCAGATCGAGCCCGAAGGCATCGGAATTATTTATGTGTGCGCATTGCGGGTAGCCACTTGTCGCGAGGTGAGGACATCATGTGAGAGGGGGCTCTTTGCTGCAGTTTTTATGGGCGGAACCAGTAATTGCAACAAGTGTTGAAAAGGAGGGGACTTCAAAAGAGGGACCTTTAAATTGGGCATCTGATTCGGTTCCACTTCGACATTATTACATTTCTGAAAGAACTCTGTAACGTGCCATCTTGCACCAGAAAAAAAAAATAAATAAATAAATAAATGAACCTCTCTAGCATGACAAAAGAATTACTTTCTTGAAACATTAAATCTCTCAATAGACCCATTTTGAACAGAAATTGATCTTGAAATTTCGTATATATAGAGACATAAGGTCATGGTCATTTTATACTTAGGCTAACTCTTTTGAGGTTTCGTCAACACAAAACGAAATTCGTTCATTTTGAGGGCACGTTTAATACTCGTGAGTCGAGAGTGGACCTGCACAGAATTGCGGTTCTTATGCTCATTCTTTTACCTGTGTTTTGATCTTGTCTTTCTCGTTAAAGATTCTCATTTTCCAATTGTGCTCTTTGTATTTCCCTTTGCCTTTTCACGTTTTTTGTTAGAAAAAATATGCGCCATTTGACATATAAACTTTTTTCCATCAGGAAGTATGGTCCTCATACCCACATGAAAAATTGGAAAAGTTAAAGCTCCGTTTATTTCACAAAAAATAAATAATTTAAAAATATCTTCCTAAAAAATAATCATTTGTCGTAATTGAAGTAATTAGCCAATAATTTATATGTTATCGATAATAATTTATGTTTAAATATTTTTAGGGACAATAAACAAATTATTTGTTTATTTTTGTATGAGATATAAGCAATCATTTTTATAAAAACGAAATTTAAGGAAAAGAAATTTTGGTTGAAATTCATTTTGTAAAATTTAAAGGGAAAATTCCAAATAATAATATGAAGTGCCTTTATTTTCTCATATAAAAGTTTGATATAGATTTTATTTTAAAAAAAAAGGGCATGTAATGTTCTCATTTTCTCAAATAAAAGTTTGAAGTGGATTTTATTTCGAATAAATGTATGAAGTGACTATATTAATTTCAAATAAGGGTCTGATTTTCAACTTGGTCAAGGGCATTTTCATCCTTTATCTTTTGGAATTTTTTCTTTACCTTTTCCTTTCTTTCCTCTGGTTTTCTCTTTCTTCTCCACTGATGAATAGTCTTAAACAATAGCTAGAGAGGGTTGGGCGAGAGTCTCTTTCACTCAATCTTGCAAGGGTCACCCTTGCCTTAGGTGAGACCACCCTTGTTAGTCATAGGTGAGGCTAGCCCTTGGGGTCGCATTGCTAGCCGTCGGTGAGGGCTTGGGCTAGGTGACCCTCACCAGCTACCGGTGAAGGCTTGCAAGTCCTTGCCTAATGATCAGTGAGAGTTGTCGGGCTCTCATTAGCACTTCTCAGAAAGAGAAAAAAAAATGTAATTTTTTTGATGAAAAATGTTATTAATTAATTAGAATATCTAGCTAGTCAGTGATCGGCGAAGTCAAGTTACAAGAATGGCCAAGAAGCGAATAAGTACAACAAGTATGCCTTTCCTAAAAGCTCTTATTTGAAACTGATATAATCAGCTTAGATCTTTATTTGACACATTACGATTCTCATTTAAGAAAATTGAGGTACTTTATGTTTTTATTTGAAATTTTATCGTATTTTTATATAAGAAGAGGGGAGAGAATTTAAAACTCTTGTTTGCACTTTATTCTATTTACGTCATTTTCCAAGAAATAGCGGTAGTCGATTTCGAGGCCACCGAAACGCATTATCTAGCGAAAAGATGGCACCAATAATTCTGTAAATAAGATCCGTTGTGGTACGACACCTAGGTGCTAGAGCTCTAGGGCTGGTTCTTTTGTTGCATCAAGAAATGACTCCTGTCGTCAACCTTTCCCAAAATCTTTTCAAATTAACCAAATTGGACAAAGCAACAGGAGATAGGTAATATTGTTGTTACTATTTCCCTCGTGCTAATCTTCATTTGTACTCCGAAACTCGAAGCATTGAAATCCCATGTTCTTAAGACTATCCATAACATAATTAACATCATTATTTTGCAGGGCTAATTCCTCTTGAAAAAAAATGTCCCAACTTTGAGTTTAATCATAATCTCGTGATAATCTTTTTGTATGAAAAAATCTAAAACTTTTTACTCTATTAACACGTCTGGAAATCGTCATTGATTTCCTTAAGGTTATCAATCTCTGGAAGTTGTTGTTCTTTCATACAAAAGTAACGATATTGATGAAGATATAAGTTCTGATGACAAATATCTAATTAGCTCTAATGTTGATAATTTTGAAGAAATTAACGGTGATTTTCCAACACGTGAGCATATTTAGGATTAGAGTAAAAGTCGAGGAATCTTTTAAAACTCGAGGTAGACTTGGGAGGTGGACCTAAAGTTGGGGTATTTTTTTAAAGGGAATTACATCATAAAATACCAGAATCAATTGAGTTTTCATAATACAAATTTTCGAAACGTGTCTCGAACGAAAGATAGATGGATAAAGGTTATCTCAAGGACGGTTTTCTCTACAAGTTCCTACGCTGAATTCCCCCATTGACGATTAACCTACACGAGACTGACGGCTCGAGCGCAAAGCATGTTCTTCTCGTTCAAGACGTGAACTCGAATTCCTCAACTTGTGTATCGCCGCGATGTCGGTTTGCAGGAGCACGGACTGGTCAGGCTGTATACATCGAGAACCACTATTCCGCACATCTAAAGAATAACTAGATTAATCGAGTGCTCAAAAAGCTCGTTTATCCATTTGTGGCGGGGGGATATTCCTCAGCAAATGGAAGCATGCCTGGCAAACGCTAGCATTAGGGCTTGTCGTTTACCTGCACACCTTGGGCTGATGTGGGGGGGGACCCCAGAACCATCAAAACCCTGCTTCGGAACACGACGCTTTTAAGCTGTTAAAACGACAAAGGCCTTTGCCTTCTGTCCTCCCTCCCCTCCCCTCCACACACACACACTTAAATTCGCGATCCTCAGGCCCAACGTGATCTTTGAAAAGTCTCCAGTGTTGTAGCCAGACAGGACTGCTCGGGCACGCCTAAGACCCCATGCAGTACCGCTTGTTTGGCAATTTGTAAGGGAATATATTGTCTCGATCCGATCCGATCCATGCAACACATCATCCGAGGTGGCGGTACATGGTCCATGACGGTTCGAGCCCATGTGAGAAGTTAAATTCCTGCTCTAATTTAACCTTGCGCTTGATGGTTCGATAAAGGATGCACCTAACAATATCGACACAAGGACCACTTTTGGAGTAGGACTGCTCTTCCGAATAATTGAGCAGACATGTTCTCTGGTATGGTCACAGCTTTCTTACGTTTTCCAGTACTCATTAGTGAGATTGTTATTGGATGAACATGCTGGGGATAAAGTATTGTTTGGTTCTTTGTTTGTATAGGACAACATTTCAATTGGGTCCGGTATTGGATTCCTAGATTCATCAGCATTTATAGCTCACAGAGAGTATCCAAAGGAAATGGATAAATAGAGCAGCAGCAACACTCGCGGCTAGCACAAGTTTCTGCTGCAATTGCGGCGTGGTGCCGATAATAACTTATTATCCTCCTGACATATGCAGCTTTCCGTGGTAAGTTCACGACACATGTTAGTCACCAATGCTATATAGAAATTGCCAAATTTTCAAATTTTAGCTCCTGCAAGTGCAATGCAGGAAAAGGATAAGGCAAGGACTTACCATAAAGAAAAACAAAGGAAGCTCAAAATCCGGTGTTCTAATGAGTACCACCACAGCATCACATTACAATATCCCGCATGTACTGATTCAGACATATATATACAGGAGGCCAAAAAGTCTGTAAGAGCCTAGGGAGAGTTTTAAGTGTCCACAAGAAATAGTTTCATCCCATGTATATTCAGGGATTTGACAGGAGAGAATCATGTCGCCGCATAAGAACTGAATGACGAATTTGGATTCACTATAACCTGGGATCTCATCCAGGGATTGTCTTGGAGATCATTTATGGGCTCATATGCCATGAAATAACAGCACATAATCCATCGCACTACCAGGGGACTCCTAAACTCTCTCCAGCTCTGAAAAAAGGCTCTATCTAACTAATGCTAACTGGTGGAACATGTAATGTGGTGGGGACGGCTGGTGTCAAGAGCTCAAAGCCACCTCCTTGTGGCGTTTGAGATCGCTCAAGTACCTTGTCGAGTTGTATTCTTGTGCGTCCAGGAGCTCTTCGGAGTAGGTTCTCTGGAGGGAACGCCTCTGACCTTCTTCTGTACACTCTGAGATGAAACTTTCTCCTCTCAGCAATATGGCCACCTGTATTCCAGCAGAATGACACATGAAGTTACCACATGCGATCACAGAGAAAGAGAGAGAGAGAATATAGAAAAGAGAGCAACGGCTTCATTGAGAACTGAAATCTTGAAAGTTAACATCTCCCTATTAAGGAATGATATAAATGCCGTCATCCGTTGAAACATGCCCAAACTGTGAGAAAGGATGCATCAGAGGACTAGATTTTGAACTGGAAAATCTTTCTCATCCTTTTTAATGACAGAGACATTGACAAATAACAAATCTCTGAGCTTATTACTCTGGCTGAAACACCCAAGATACCCTTTGAAAGAAAAGCAACCAACAACGATGAATAACAAGGAAAGAAAGAAAATGTGCAACACAACTAATCTATGGCTCATCCTTTGGCCTGCGTTCATGGGCAAATGAAGTGCAGAAATCCACCATAGTGTGAAGATCATAGAAATAATTGAAAACCCTATCCTCTAATAGTCTGATGTTTCACAAGACTTAATGCCTAGACATCATATCCAGAGAACGCAATTGGTTTTCTCCCACAAAACTATCACCAACATGTTCGGATAATGATCTTTCCTTCTCAGGAGATAATCATAGAATTTGAGGAATCATGTTTGATAGGGACCATAAAGATGATACACTTTCCTTATCGAGTACATTAGATAAATCCTAGAAGCGTTCTTTATACATTTAAAGTTTATAGGGTAATTCATATGTCATTAATCTTTTCCCACTTCCGTACTTCATCTATCTGCAGTTGAAAAAAGTATGAGTACCATGCATCTAACAAATGGCAAAGTTACTCATATGCAAAAAGATTCTCGGCAGATGGTTGCTAATTACTTTTGCCAGTTTAAAGATACGTTTGAGAGGTGAGAGTCTCAGGAGATAGGCTTGCCTGATTCATTCGAGGACGTAGAACAGGAGACTGCTCGATGCACAACGAAGCAGTCATAATCACACAATCCATTTCATCAGCATTGTAATCATCACCAAGAGAAGAATCAACGAGATCTTCAATAACGTTGTCATTCAGAAGAGGTTTTGCCTGCAATAATGAACGAAATTATACTAACCTTATAAGGACATCATCAAATGTGACCACCTGACAGAAAATGGATTTACCCAAAGAACTAGGCTTCTGCCTAAATGATCCAATGCTTTTTGCCCAGTAATGAGCTCCAAAAGCAGAACCCCAAAGGCATATACATCAGTCTTCTCATCCACTATCCCGTGCATGAAGTACTCGGGGGCGAAGTAGCTGTCAGTATATATCTGAATGAGGATCCAATGGTGACACTAGTTGAAAATAACAAGCTTAAGGCTTACAGACCCAAATGTTCCTTCAAATTTGGACACATTGTGGTGAGTCCACTGTTTTGGTAGCCATTTAGCAAGCCCAAAGTCACATATCTGTAAACAGTAACAGTAATTAGTAAATCAATGAACCAAGAGAATAGGATGAGTGCAAAACAACTTCAAATAGACAAAAGAACAATATAAATTAGACTTGCAATAGAGCAAAATGGGCTTTTATAAGGGATCGAAATAGACAGTCATCTGTGTTGATGGCCCAAAAAAAGAAAGTCAATCTGCCGTTGCAACTCACGGCCGATTTGCAGATGATTACAAAAGCGACATTGACCTATTTTTGTTTTATCCGTTTCAAATGCCAAAAGCATTTAAAAGACAATAATGAAACTGAAGATCGACAGCAGAAGCATTACACACAAGGGGCGTTGATATCTATCTAGGATGTGAATTTGTCGGTACCTCATCAAATTAATGGCATAAATCATTGAGATATGCAATTGGCTTACCAAAAAAAAAAGCTAGTTAACTGTTCCTACATGCTTAAGCTGAAATGCAGCTTTTTGCCACCTACAGAGTAAAGGCTTGCACTGCAAAGTTGGAAACTGAAGGCAATCTATTCTGCAAAAGTCAAATGTTTCCTAAAATTTTTCCTCAAAGTAATATGTAAAACTATGGAGGCAGAATGAGATGGTATATATAATGTAAGCTTATTTTCTGATAAGAACATGGCATTTAAAACAGCGAGCATGCCAACTCTAGCAGACTAGTTCATTTTTGAAGTCACAGACCCAGGGTTATAGGATCTAATTTGCTTTAATTATCAAGAAAAGTACACATTGTATAATCTAAGTTTGAATACTTCATCGATTAGTAGTATTTTTCTGCATGCATGTTTGCTAATCAATTGGAATATCATTAAGAAACCAAGAGGGAGACCAGTCCAAATATTAGCTTTGTAAGCGAAATTGCTGATTCTGAAGAGCTCAAGCTCAACTAATTATGGTAACTTCACGTGGCTATCTTCCCCGGTGGATTCCTTATGATGGACCATTTATCATACATTAAGACACTGATGCAGCTGGCAGTCCTCTTCCAGCTACTTAATTTGCATACATGTACACGCATGCATGTAGTATAGACACATATATACATGAATGAATACATGCATGCATATGTGCGGATGTGAAAATTTACTGCCTCCAAGTTGTCAATTACTTATAAGAAAGAATTTACACCGAGAAACATCTTTCGGGACTAAATAAATTATTGATGCACCACCAAGTATGTGCTTTTTGAAAATGAATGCAGCCTATGAACCTGACAATATAGGCCATTAAAACAATGCCTATGTCGGCCAAAACATCGAAACCATATTGTCCACGCCATTCAATATATACCTGAGGTTCGAAATCCTCAGCAAGAAGGATGTTATCAGCCTTGATATCTCTATGGATGATTCGCCTGTGACAACTTTCATGAAGATAAAGAAGACCATCTGCTGTCCCTAGAGCAATTTTATACCTTTTATCCCATCCTAGATTAGCCTTTGATCCTGGAAAGCATAATACAAGGACAAAGAAAAATTTACAAAACTTTATGCGAAAATGGAAGAAAACTTGAGAGCTTCATTGCATAAGGCATGAACCGACCATGAAGAGCAGATCCTAAACTTCCTAGAGCAGATAATTGAAAAACGATGTGCATTCCTCCCTCAACTCCGCACCCAATCAACTTAGCGATGTTAGGGTGATTTACATGGGCAATGGTGCCCAATTCAGAGAGAAAACTTGCGATCCTTTCATCTGCTGTTCCTTTGTTCAGCCGCTTCACCGCAACCAACCGTCCATTCTGCAGACACCCCTTGTATACTTCAGCATATCCACCCTTGCCAATTAAGTTTTCTGCATGTAAGTTAGGCACCTCATACATTTAATGATCATATAGAGAAAAATCATTGAGTTCATTAATTTAAACTACATACCAGGGCTAAAGTTGTTGGTTGCCATCTGTAGTTCAGAAAAGGTGAAATGCACCAATGAGGCCTTGAAGTTGTATATATCACTCAACACGGGAGTTATGTTCTCTCTAGCGCTTCTGCTCTTTCTCTTGGATAGTTTTGGCATGGCAAGGGGAGGAAAAGAGGCCAACCGTTTGATTGATTTTCTCTTCCATGAAGTGAAAAATTTTCTCCAATGAGAAAGTGCCCCTGAATTTGAGCAGTTTGTTTCCTGCTCATCGCGTTTGTCCTCGGGAGATTCCGCTTCTGGTTCCAGAAGCTTGATGGAGGCTTCTATTACTCCTCTTGGGGATGACTCATCGTGTTTTTTCTTTTCCATGTCTAAAAGTCTCAAATCTAACAAACAAATAGCAGAAGCATGACACCGAGACAGAGAAAATGCAGAGATGCTGATGAAGCAATAATCAAGCAAGGACAAGCTTTACAATTTCTGATACCTTGTGCAGAAGCAGAGGAAGATAGTACAGCACCTTGCTTTTTATGCTTTAATGGATCTATCGGTATCTTCATGGGCCTTGTGCCATTATCCACATCATGATGCCTAACAATATTACAACTGCAAGATCAACCGAAGAGCTGGAAAAATATAAAAACTTGGGGAAAATAGAATCTGCTAATTTGTTTCTCTGAAATGCATGTGTGAGAGGGGGATGGAGGTGGGTGTGCACCAAATAGCAACAAAAGACATCATTTCCTTTGAACAATTGTGCATTTTTACAGTTGAAGTTCATATTGATTGAAAAATGCTGTAAAATTCATCTCGGATGCACATTGAAAGAACCAGTAGCCTGTTAATGGATACCCGCAGCAGATCTTTATGAAAGCTTGAAGAATTAAAAGCAACATAAAGCTGCTATTGGAATGAACAACCACAAGCAAAAAATTGACAACATATGCCTAAAGCAGATGGATAGTATAAATAAGGAGCTTCCCTTTTCAAGAGTATAATACAGAGACATAGACTATACTGCAAATTCAAAATGCAGATGCAATATGTCCTTTATTACGCATAGACAGTCCTACATTCAAAAACTAAATCTGAGAGGATAATCACAAAGAGAACAAGAGTCAGATGACTATCATCCCCATGGTAACTGGGGATAATCCAAAGGAAATTTCTAAAGCATCGATATCCAACAATCAGAAAACTGATTCCATAAAATTGGATTTAAGAAAAAAACGACAAATGATAAAAAATTATCCCCCGACCAAAAAACCATCCTGAACCTCACAACGTCACATTTCTTTCTGGGTCCCAACTTCTAAACCTCATAACAAGTAGCATCAGCCCAACAACCGAGTTTTTTTTTTCCTTTTTCTTTGGGGGGTAGGGGGCAACCGAGGTTGAATTAGCCATAAAAGGGAAAACAAAAATATAAAACACGAAATGCAGCAGCTAAAATCCAAGAAAATACTATAGCTCGGTATAGAGAAGGATCGATTATTCAGAAAAGAGAAACGACGAACTCATGCTTCCTCATCAAGGGATCATCTAAATGAGCAACAAAAAAATGGTGAACCCAGAAGCAGACAAGGCATAATCCAAATGATCGAACAGGAAGAAGAAGGAGAAGAAGACAAAGCATACCACAGATAACCAGAAAAAAAGAAAGTAGGAGGTGCCATTCTTGTTGCAATCTCCGCCATTAACAAACACGCAACTCGTCAGAGAAAGAAGGGATAAAACGGAAAAAAGTAAGGGAAAAAAAGAAGAAGATCGAAAGCCCAAAACAAACATTAAGATAAAATTACCCAAAAATAAAAAAAGAAGAAGAAGAATAAGAACAGAGATAGCAAGAGATATAGCAAAGTTTACCATAGATAGACCAATGTGAAGCTCTGAGCCTCTGAAGCCAATCATCCTGAGCTGAAAAACCGGGACATATCAACCCACAAACAGAGACATGGATATTATTAAAACACACAAGCACACTCACACATCCACACTCACTAAGCTCTACCTATGGCAGAGAATTCACTATCGTTAACTCTTATACAAGACGGTCTCTCTCTCTCTCTCTCTCTCTCTCGCTCTGCTGGTTGTTGACAGGTGGTGAATGCTTCGCTGCGACTTCTGCTCTCCACCTTTAAAACCGCTTCCAAACGCAATGAAAGAACGTACTGGTTCTCTTCTCTTTCTTGTCTGTTTTGTCTTTCTTTTCCTTTATTTAATTTTTTTCTCTTTTTGCCTTCTCTGTGTCCTTCAGTTTTTGGGTTTCGATTTCGAAGAGAGAACGTCGAAAGAAGGAGACGGGCGACCGTTTAAGCGTGGGAACGTGTCGTCTCTTTTGGAGGGTAATCATCAAAATCAAAACTTTCGGGTCTCTTTCAGACAAAATCCCTGCAGTTCTTTTTGAGTGTTTTATCTGTACTTTCCCAAGTTTTGAGCTTTGACTGACCTCACTCTCTGCTCTTTTGGTATGCCATAAATTTTCCTCCTCAGATTGGGCTGCTGCTTCTTTCCTTTTAGTGGTAGTCATCAACATTTATCATTTTACAGTCTCTGAGTTCTCTCACTACCTAAGATTAAAATCAAATAATTTTCCAGGAAAAAGAAGGATGGTAATTCTTATGGTTTGATGACCAAAAGGTGGTTGTTCAATGTGCGAGTTCCCTCGTGAGCTGTTTTTACCCGGACGGTCGAAGAACAAATAAATCTTATGCAGAGACACCAGAATCTGAGGATATTAATGCAGAATCTGCAATTTTTTATTGGCAAGGACATGTCATGTCTTGAACAATCGAATCTGTAGCCTTCTCATCTTTAGCTTTTTCCACCTCAAGCAAAGTTATCTCTTGCCATATATGAGATCTTAACTCAGCAACTTAGGAAAGAAAATTATGAACGTATGGAAGCAGTGAAGGAATAGAGAAAATAAATGGGTCAGCTAGCGCTCTCCATCTTCATTTGGAACACCTACAAATTGAATAGGACTGTGACAGATGTCGAAGCTCTTGCTGTTCCTTGGCTGTCCCATTAAACATTGTTAGCTAAATCATTTAAGGCAACGGAGGTCTTTTGGTGATAAGCAGTAACTGAAATCAATCGCCAAGTCCAAGAACCGTGTTTTCCTCTTCTTGCTTCGGATTTTTCCTTTGCCAATTTAGGTAAGAAAGTTAAAAGTGCATTAAATTTGGCAGCAACCCGTATTTCAAAACAAATCTCCCTTTTCCGGGATAAGTGCTTAATTCTCTAAACTTCTCAGAAACAACTCCAGAAAAAAAAAAAAAAAAAAAAAAAGGGCTTTCTATGGCAAAGATCATTATCGCCCCAGTGCTGATGTCATGAATAAAGTCAATATTGAAACAAGATATATCGATAATTATGTCTTGAAAAGTACATGTGCCGTATATGATATATACCAAGTAAACAATAGATTAGGGCGTGGAGAGTCTTTCAAGTATATATTACCTACCCATAATGTCTAATTCTGCCTAAAGTAATGGACCCCTATTTAAAGATACCTATAGTTTCCCATGTGTCAAATTAAATAAAGAAATACTAAATTCTCTCCTACACCCAATAAATCACCTTAAATGGCCAGTACCGAATGGACAGCCTTTCCTAACTGCTATATGAAATAGACTTCAAAAGTTTTTTAAGTTCCTCACTGGAATTTAAGTACATTATGGGCTACAAAATCCATCTCTCCTCTTTCTTGAATCATGCAAGTAGGATGGAAAAGTCCACTGGTTTCTAAAGGTCAATTTCATATAAATTGATCACTCATCTTGGACCTTTCTTTCCCAAGTTCAACACATCGAGTATTCGCATAGCCGAAGAACGTCCACGTCTGCGTATACAAGAACTCTTGCATGGACCGAATGCATGCGCCCGTCTCTTTTGACAGGGTAGATCGGGACAGTGACACTCGAGTAGATGAGAAAAATCAAGGGAGTATCCTCCTTCCAAGTCCCTTTTTTTTAAGCCTGCAAGCATTAAACTACAACGGTGACATGAGACACATGAACCACTGAACATATATCACATCTATAGGCGCTTTATTCAATCAAGGACGCAAGGCGAGAAACCGACGGATAAAGGGAAAAGATAGAGAAGAATTGTTTGCAACCAAAAAATGACCAACTTCTAATTGTCGTCAACATGTGATACTTTGTCGATAAAAGTAGAGTTTGGTCATTCATAAACAGAACTATTGACAATTTGATTAATCGATAGCTTGAAGAAATTAACAAAAAAAATTGGAGTCAACAATCTTGGATACAACTATCAAATAAGTAATTGCCAAGATAATGGAATAAAGTAAACACTGAAGTAAAGTTATTAATTTCCATATTTACCTAGTTATCGCTTGTCTAGAGTTGCCACATAATCTTTCTCCTTTAATTGAAAGTCGAAGCGGATAGCAATGTGTCATTTCACATAGTAGGTGTCACAGCCAAGGCAAGAACTGAGTTTAGATTATGGTTTGGCCTTGACTTGCATGCCCGGAGTTTAGCGACTCTTCTATTGTCCGGACTTGGTGACTCTGCAATATATTTATATCTGTAAAATAGGGGAAATGGGTGGGGGGAACTAAACTAATATAGAGATTTTTCATTACTTTTATCTAGGTTCTATCATGAAATAACGCGGGAGTTAACGGATCTTGCAATTTAAGTGTAATGAAAGAAGAAGCAATTAAGAGAGAAATCAATGATGAATAATAAAGAAAATTAGAAATATATGAGGAAAATTATCCAAAAAGTCATAAATCTATTACACTTTTGCTAATTCAATTTTAATTATTTCAATTTTGTTAATTAAGTCGTAAATCTTAGCATGTTTTACAAATTGCGTTTATCCAACCAATTTTAGCTAGAATTGCTGACATGGATGTTGATTGTCTTACGTGACATGACCGGTATTGACGTAGATAATTTTTATAATTTTTTAATAAATTTCCAAACCTTTTCTTTCTTTTATTTTCTTTTCCCTCTTTCCCATTTTAACAAAATTATAAGAAATTTGTTCACATCTCAGTGCTGCTTGTCCTTATTTGCCATTGCCGACGTCCATGTTGGTGACTTTTGGTTAAGATTAGTTAGATTGACTTAATTGGCAAAGTGCGAAAAAGTGTAGGATTCAATTGGTGAAATTGAAAATGTTTAAGACTAATTTGATAAAAACGTAATAGATTTAGGATTTTTTTTGACAATTTTTTTTAGGATTTACGTGGTTCAATCTGAGTATCAGTATCTATTTGGTGGAAAGAGTCAGTACCAAAAACTCCATTATGAATTCGGAGAATGTAAAGTTATAGTCCATCGCTCAAGTTTCTATGGACCTAAATTACACCCAAAACAAAATCCTCAATTATTATTTCATAATCTCTCATGAAGAACTCACTAAAAAAAACTCAGAGAAAACCTTCTTATATATAATATATGTGTGTAAAATAGAAAACCCCTTTTAACCAACTCAAACTAAGTATCCAACTCAAACAAGCATTTGCTTTTGCTGCATATGTTTTCTCAACCACAAGTCTAATTAAGACTTTCCTAATTTATATCGCTAAGTTTTGGATCAAGTTTTGTTTGCTTTTCAAATTTGAGACATAATTTTACATGTGTAGTAATAGCTATTAGCTATGAATTTGAGAATCCTATGTGGTTTTGCCCAAAAAATCACCTTAAATGGCCAGTACCATATGGACAGCCCTTCTTAACTGCCATAATAAATGGACTTCAATTTTTTTTGAAGTTCCTCAATTTGGGACCCTTCTTGCAAACTTTTTGATTTCTGGAATTAAAGTGCCTGATCGACTACAGATATCGATCTCTTCTTTTTCTTGAATCATGCAGGTTGGACGGAAGAGTTCACTGGTTTCTAAAGGTCAGTCAATTTCATATAGATTGATCACTCATCTTGGACTCCTCTTTAGTCTTTCTTTAACATTCAACAGATTGAGTATCGAAATGGTCGAAAGTGGGAATCGACATATGCTATGGAAAAATTCTTGCACGGACCGAACGCATGCCGGTGAAGATGGATGAGAGCAGTAAATGAAGAATATCCTCCGGCCGATCCTTTACTTTAAGCCTGCAAGCATTCAACTGCAATGGTGACATGAGACACTCAACCCGCTGAACATATATTATGTATATAGGTCTGTCATTAAATTAAGGACACAACTGCAAGAAACAAGGGATCAAGTGTAAAGTTCAAGAAATAGAGAAGAATGTCATTCGGTTGTGCTAGCAAGTGGATCGAGGGATCAAGTGCTGGACAGCAAGCAATGTTATGACTTTAGATTAGGGTTTGGTCCTTTGTCTTGCACGACCCGGAGTTTAAGGGCTCCTGTTCTGTCACAACTCAGCCAATCTGCAACATGAAATTTCTTTTGTTTTGAATCTGTAGATATTATAGTCGTATAGGCAAGGTGTGTGCATGGAGATTCTTGTCCAATATCTTTTCAGCATATTTTGAGGAAATGGTGGCTAAGAAGGGGGAAAGGAAATTAAAAAGAAAAATGATTGTGTGACAGTTTTTAATGTATTGTAGGAAATAACAATTTATTTTAAATCACAAAAAATCAAATTATAAATAATTATAAATTATTTCGAGATCCATTTATTCAAGAATTTATAACTCATAATAGATTGTTTTATTCTCACAGTCATGCTAGCAATTTTTGTTGTGTAGTTATAATAATCCACAATGCCAAGTTTATTTTTGTATGTTTAATAAGTGAAATGTACATGACAATTTAGGTTCAACGGATAGGTCAATCTGATATGTAACCAACGAACAATTAAAAAAAAAAAAATAGTTTATGTCAGTGTTAATAAACTTAGGAAAATAAAGGTCGACCTAAATAACGTAGATTTTGTTGGGAAATTATTTAATCAATCATAAACTTATTACACGAATGTTAATTCAATATTAAAATTTCAAATTTTACCAATTTAATTCTAATGTTATATGTGAAATTCCAGTATAATCATTTTAGTCAATTTTCATCAAAAATCATTGATGTGGTAGTATGCCACGCAAAATGATTATATTGGTTAAATTTCTTAATATTAACAAATGATTAAAAAAATTGGCAAAAATGGAAAATTTAATGACTGAATTGATTCTCGTATAATAAATTTAGGATTTTTTTTTTGTCGATCTTAATAAATTCGGGCGTGGGAGTCGATTTATCGAGAGGTGGGGATTTAAACCTCACCTCCCCCTTCCATGTTGGAAGAGTGGCCACCTAATTTTCTCAACTTCTATCTAAGTACGTGTGAGCATCGTGTGGCGATTCTACTTTCTCATATAGTTTATACACGTGCTCACTCTCTCTCTTTTACCGGTTCATTCGCGATAGAATAATTCATGGAAAAAGCCGTGCCCACTTATAAATTTCTTTAATTTTGCGATCAACATTGCGTATACATACACACGCACGTGGCACAAACACGTGCAAGTGCAGTGCAAAGCCCACGTTAGTATATGACCGATTCAACACATGAATTGGTCCCGACCAAGTACAAAAAAAATTATGTCGTGTCGCGTTTGATGTGCGAGAGTGAGTATTGTGCATTGCATTCGCATTGCCGACATGTACAATGGCGAAGGGGGCATGCCAGTTTTTGTTTTATTAACTGTTTAAAGTTAAGAGCTGATAACGATATTCATTCACTGTTTAAAGTTAAGAGCTGCTAACGATACTGGAGCAAACATACTCCATCCATCGTCAATGAAAACATATTTTTATTAAATTGTGTAAAGCACAACATCATAGGAGGCATTTATAGTCAAGTGGTTGATATTGAAGATTCCTTTCAATGAAAATACAAAAATCAATATATGACATATCGCTGATAGCAATTGACTTTATAATTGTAGGATTTGTAATGATAGTAGTTTTACATAGAGAATAAAAATTATGTTGGGAACATTTATATTTAAATTTATATTTTATATTTTTTTGTTGCTAGCTGAGTTTGGGTTGCCCATGTTATGGGACTGAGCGAGAAGCATGCGCAGCAGCAAAAATTATGCAAGTTAGGCATGTGAACCGTCACCGTCCTGCGAAAATCAGAGTCAGGATGTTTATAGCTTTTTTATGGGCCCAACTTGCCGGTTGGTCTTGTTGATCTATCTTTCTTTTCATTTGTCATTTTGTTGATGTGAACAAGTCATGAGTAAGAACTAAGAAGGAAGCTGAACATTTCTATTCCCCATTCAACCTTTTCCACAACGTCGGGCACGGTACTTCCTGAGAATCATAGAAACGCCTCATTTAGACAGCACGCATTGCGCAGTAAATGCTCGACCCTCCATATTTTCGAGCGTAGGTGATTTCATGAACGGTGAGGCAGGCTTTTAAACTGATGCATAAGATTAATAAGTTGTATGTTTTATGAATGAACTTAGTTACATTAGGATTTCTTGTGAGAAATATACGTGCATATAGTTTACAAATTGGATTTTTGATTCGTGTCTAATCTCGTAAGTGATTAGGGTAGTTCTTTTTTTAGCCCCGTATCATGTCTACTCAATTTATAGTTTATACAGATCGAAGCGAAATTTCAACCTTCAGATTTGAAAATTAAGGTATTTCTCAATATGATTTAAGTCAATTAGAGAGGAAAATCTTCTCTCTTTTTTTTTTTTTTTTTTCCCTTGGGTGATTAATTAAATTGGAATTTTGGTTTTGCTTCTGCTTTATTTATTTCTTTTATGTTATTTTCTTATTGATAAGCGGGGTTGGGTTGAGTTGAGGTTTCACATCTGAATTTCCCTTTGGGCTCATTCTCAGGCCCACCCATTTCATGTTTGTTATGGATCTGACCCAATCCAGCTTGATGGGCCAAGCAAGTATTTTATTCTTCATCTGTTTTTCCCACAAAGGAGATTTTTACAATAATGAATAGGAAAACATACTCATTCAATCTTTTTTTTTCCTGATAAAGGAATGCATAAATGAAACTGATGAAATGAAATTGCTGACTTGTCCAAAAAGACATTAAAATAAACATGCATACGATCTTTTGTTCTATGATGTCGTTGCAGCGTGTTGTGATTTTGAAACCGACTTATACAATCTTAAATGAAAAAAGAAATGTTAATCGAGAAGTGACGGGTATATTTTATGAGAAATGTAATGCTCATTGTTTTGATTATATTTGTCTAGTACCATTGATTTTTCCTGATAAAGACCCGATCAAGCTCTTGAACATTTGACTGGTCAAAATCAAGTATTCTTTCAATTTTGCTGAAACCCAATTAAAAAAAGGGAAAAAGAAAATCACGGTGTTAATTTTTCTTTGAAAGGATCTTTCTAGTTCAGCACCCATTAAGTCGACTTCCAAATTTTGACAGCAAAATGACGTCTTTCGATCTTTCTTTTTGTATTTGATAAATTGGGCGTCCTTAGTTCTTAAGCAGACTATTTTTTTTTTCTTTGAGTCACAAAGATTTTTCCACTTGTAGGCCTTGAATTAGTCTCTCAAGTACAACGAAACATAAAAAATAAAGATCGAAAGACGTCATTTTGCCGTAACAAATTTGGAAAAAAATGAAAGAAGAAAGAATATTTATACCCAACTCACGTCTCATCTTAACCTCCGGTCCGTTGACACGGTGACGAGTCATATTGGTCATATTTGTTACGCGACAGATCTTGAATTTTAATGTTTCCATTTTGGCGTGACTTCACCCACTTGCGTCGAGCATGGTCAGGCCTTGTCATTGAGAAAATGACATAGATAGTCTTTGAATATTATCTCAACATGTAGTATGATCTATAAACTTTTAATTTATTCAATATGATTCATAAACTTTTAATTTATTCAATATGATCCATGAACTTTTAATACGTGTTCAAGTTAGTCACTTGATTATTTAGTCCAGAGATATAATAATTTAAGAACTATATTGAATATTTAGGACCATATTAAACGAATTAAAAGTTTAAGAACCAAATTGCATATTGAAATAAAGTTCAAGGATCATTTGTGTAGTTATCCTTATATCATTCGACCATAGCACTAGGATGTTTAGGCCTAGTTATCATACCCCTCATTGGCCAATCTATTAATTGGTTATGCTAAGGGTGCGTTGGATAAAGTTTTTGTTTTCGAAAACAATTTATGTTCAGAAAAGATTATTTTCAATTCTGTTCCTAAAAACAAAAAAGTAGTTTTTTTTCTTTTTCTTTTTACTTCTTATTTCTATTCCAAATTTATTTTTTTGGCCACTTTTCTATTCGGGGAAATAGAAAAATTAATTAACATTATCAAACGGATTTTCTATTCTTTTATTGCTTTAGAGGACAAAGGAACCAAAAAAGAAGAAGAGAAAATAGGATGGTTACCTAATATGCCCTAAATTACCAATTCTTCAAGCAAACCCAAAAAGCTACAGATGTGAGCATTTCATGATCATTCGGCCCGATCGGGGATGAAGGGATTACCTTACACGCCTGACGGGAAATCAGTCGGTTGTCGGCTAACGTCGGAGATCCCCAAGATATGAAAAAGAGCGAAGGGAAAACAAAGCTTTTATCACGTCATCTTTGCGTCCAAAGTTCCAAGCGAAGGCAAAAGGGAAGTCGATGCCAGGAAAGTCGAGAGCTTTTCCTCCGAAATGGACGCACCAACCCCGCAAGCAAAAGCAATTAGCCTGTCAAAATTCGATAAAACAAACAGATAAAAGACATTTCGGAGATGGAAGTCGACGGACGCAGCCGAGCGATTTGTCTTGACTTGGTAATATAATGTCGAATGAATAGGCGCCAGGGTCTCCGGTTCGATTCGACGATGACCCGAGAGAAAGTTCCTAGAATGTCAACTGAGAGCGACCCCTCATTCATTTTCTTGACTGACTGAATGATCTGCCGTGGCTAGTGCTTTCCCCGCTGGCAAGTGGAGCAATAATTTGTAGTGCGGGAAATCGCTGCTGGTGATTGGAGAGAGTTGCGGTCTCCCTAATCCGGCTTGACTTTTTCGGCCACTTCCATTATGGAGGACGGGGTTTGGATTATAGCCGGCCGCCGCACTGGCCGCACGCATTCTAGTTTCCGGATATTTATGGCGCATTTGATAACGTTTATGTTCTGGAAAATAATTTTTGAACAAAAATAATTTTTTATTTTTTTATTTTTCGTTCCCGAGAATAATTTCCGAGTATAAGAACGTGCTTGATAACTACAAAAAATTTCTACTCCAAGAATAGAAATGTGTTTGGTAAACTTATTTAATTTTGTTGTTTTTTTTAGTTTTTCAATAATTTTTATTATATTTTTCCTTCTTTTTTTTTCCTTCTTTCTCTTTGTGGCCGGTTGTTGGCCACGGCCGCGGCCTGTGACTAGCTAGGCGAGGCTCTGGCGAGATCTCGCCCAGCCCTGGTGAGGATGAGCCTCGACGTCTCCAGGGGCTGGCAATGCTTCGGCGAGGTCTCTAGCCCTCGTCTGGTTGGTTATCGGTGTCGGCCATGGCTAAGGCCGGTGACCGGCAAAAGGAAGAAGAAGAAGAAGAAGAAGAAGAAAAGAAGAAAAGAAAGAGAAGAAAAAAAGAGGAGAGAGAAAAATTGTTTCTCGGAATTGTTCTCGGGAACAAGAAACAACTTCTTTTTTTTCTACTTCTTGTTTTTGTTTCAAATCTGTTCCCAAGAACAAAAAGATAGATTTTTTGTTCTTGGGAATAAAACTTTTACCAAAAGCGTTTATGTTCTTTTTTTCCCCGGGACAAAAGAATAGAAATTTTTGTTCTAGGGAACAGAAACAAAAATAAACAAATAGGGCCTTAGTTTTCGAGATCATGGCCGAGGAGGACTGTTTGGACACAAAAGAATTGTCAATCTTTGCTTACCAGGCAAGGACCTCACTCGAACTTCCGTGATTCAAGGGGGCGAGTTTGTTGATTCTTCGATGCTTCCGGGGTCGCTCCAAGTTACAGATTCTAAATTAGAACAAAGGGATCTCGCCTCGGGCATGTGGTTGAGAATGGGGCGCAAGGTGTCGTCCCTAAAGTTATGGAAGGTTCTAATCTTTAAGGCTCGTTTCAATTTAGGTTGGCGATTTGTCTTTCAACTCCCTGGTGTCGTGTTGCGATGTCTCTTGCTACTGGCAAATAATCTGACCTTTGAAATATAATGGAGAAGTTTGAATCGTTCAAGCACGTAAAACTTTGCTCCAACTTGGTCTGGTTTCTATACAGTCTAGAGGAACGAAAGGGCAGGTTTATGAGTCGACTTGGGGAACATGGCTCAACTGCATTCTTTGACCTCATCCCTCTGGTGCTCTGACCCTGGAAATAAAATTTACCAGGATGTCCTAACAGTGTATGAGCTTACACCGAGGCAAAAAATTATTTACGAGGTACATTCACTGACTAATCAGATGAGGACTTCGATTAATATACGCTAACTGGAAGCTAAAATATGGCAATAATTGTGGGACTCTCCCTGAGTATTTTGCTGAAACCATCTTCTTTGAGTATTGACCCAGCAAAAGGTCAACAAATGCTCCTCTTAAACATTTAACAATCAGTTAGGAGTCTGATATAATCGATGACAATCCGACCTGGTGGGTATTCATAACTTGGCGTTCACTCTCTATCCTTTAATCAGGAGACCAAGCTCTCAAATGCTCTCTCTCAAATGCTCATCTTTCTCTTTTTTGCTCTGGTGCTGAGCTCGAGTCTGTCCTCTGTCGATTCTTCAGGACACGCGGGATATGAAGTCTCAAGGAGAGAATTGGAAGCTGCTGATTCTTCTGCTTCTCCTTCCTGTCCGCTGAACTTTGATTATCTCAGCAGGCTCATTAATGGGAGCTCCCAGCGGCTCCTGCTGCTAGATGTCCCGACTGAGTGTGGCTACATGCTCCAGGCGCTCCGGCTGGTCCGCTCGGAGTATCTCCACACCACCGGGCACTTCTTCCCGCCTCCCAACTCATCCGAGGCCTGTTGGGACGTGTACCAGAGCATAGTCAGTTCCAAGATTGCCGGGTTCAATGTCCGGTCCACCTGTGGCTTCAAGACCAGCCTCATGTCTGAGACGTGTGCAAATGTCACGACACGATCGGATTTCGAGAGGCTCGTGTCAAAAACCGAGCTGAGCGATGTCCAGAAGTTCTGCAATCAGTCCCTGGAGGATGAGTCTGCCTGCACGTCGTGTACGGACGTCTTGGCCCGCGTGCAAGGGTTGTATTTTGGGGTTCCTAACAACGGGAATGAGTCAGACTGCAATGGGTATCCATTCATCTACGCGGCTGCATATGCCGATCAGTTCAGACCGACCGATGAAGGGGACCTCAAGTGCTTGTTTTCGCTCAATTTCAGCGCAGACAAGAAGAAGAAAAAGAAGTATGGGGTCGTTTTCTGGGGAATCGTCACGGGTTGCAGCAATGGCTTCTTCGGGCAGTGATTGTGATTTGGCTGTGTTGGACATGGCATTGGAGGAAGAAATGGATGAGAAAGAGTTTGGCCCAGATGGAATCAGGCAATGCTGGTTCAGGAATGGAGATGAATCAGATGATGACTGCAAGTGCCAGAGCCATCAGGTTCACCCTTGAGGAAATCAGGAAGGCCACGAACAACTTCTCTAGGGACAACATGATTGGGAGGGGTGGATATGGGAATGTGTACAGAGGAATTTTGACAGATGGGTCAGAGGTTGCCCTCAAGAGGTTCAAGAACTGCGCGGCTGCCGGCGACAGGGCGTTCGCACATGAGGTAGAGGTCATTGCCAGCGTCCGGCATGTCAATCTCGTGGAACTGAAGGGCTACTGCACTGAGACCGGGCCCATGGAAGGCCACCAACGGATCCTTGTGTGCGAAATGGTGCGCAGTGGGAGCCTCTTCGATCACCTCTTCGGGGAGGAACAGAAGCCTCTGAGTTGGCCTGCCCGTCGGAAGATTGCCCTTGGGACAGCACGCGGGTTGGCTTACTTGCACTATGGTGCGCAGCCCATTATAATCCACCGGGATGTGAAAGCGAGCAATATACTCCTGGATGAGGCTTTTGACGCGAAGCTCGCCGACTTTGGCCTCGCCAAATTTACCCCTGAGGGCCAGTCACACGTGAGCACCAAAGTGGCCGGCACCCTCGGGTATGTGGCCCCTGAGTACGCTTTGTATGGCCAGTTGTCGGAAAGGAGCGATGTGTACAGCTTCGGAGTCGTGCTCCTAGAGCTACTGAGCGGGAAGAAGGCGGTTATTTCAGTTGAAAATGGCGAGGCCTCGCTCCTGGCGGATTGGGCTTGGTCCCTAGTGAGGGAAAACAGACCTTTGGACGTCATTGACGAGGGGATACCGAATTTGGGTGTGCCGGAGGAGATGGAGAAGCACGTTCTGTTGGCAGTGCTTTGCTCTCATCCAGTGGTGTATGCTAGGCCAACCATGGAGCATGTCGTGAAGATCCTGGAAAGCAATTCACCGGTACCTCCAATACCTGACCGCCCTATCTCCATAGTAGCAGAGATTGAGAACGTGGAGCAATCAGCAAGCTCTGGTGGCTCATACAGCTTCATGACGAGCCCCAGCGAGTTCCGGCCATTTATGTCCGAAGGTTACTCATTGAATTCTGATACAAGCTGAGATCCTGAACAATGAATGTCTCGTCTGATGGCAGGAAACTTAGGCTCAATTTTACAGCAAATTGCTCATTCTCTTCTGGTGTTTTTGCAGAACGTAGATGTTAGAACAAACAATGTTCTGGGATTAGGTTGATTCTTTCAATTAAAATCATGTAAAGATGATGTGTAAATGATTATCCGAATTTGTTGCCTGTTGTCTTGAAAGGACTCCACGAGGTTTTGTATTCATCCTTAACTAGGCTTATTGCCGTGTCAAGCAAGGGAAGAAAATTTGAAATGCGAATTATTCATCAATAAAAGAATGTAAATGATCGAATAAGATATATAAATGACAATGATTTAATCATTTTATGTATTCAATTTGATATGCGGTTAGGAAAACAAATGGAGTCTTGTATTATGATATGGTTTCCAAGAAGGAAATGGTTACTTGACTAGTATGAATCAAATTGTCATGCAATTTGTCCTTTTTTTTTTCTTTGAGAAGTTGCTTAATGTGAAAACATTTCATAAAACCAAACACGATTCTCCGTTTGGCAATTTGAACATAAATTTTTGCATTTGCCACTATTAATATTTATGTATGTTAAAGTCTAAAAAGAAGAGACAAAGAAGAATGCACTTCGAGAAGATTGATCTTGCAAATCAAGATCAAGAAAAAGATCGAATACTATATGATCATATCAATTTAAAATGGTTTAAATGATTTAATTTTTGCTTTTCAAAAAATAGATAATCTATTATATGAAAAGCTTGAAGATTTATTAGATTAGATGTTATGTCTATGATTCAAGCATCTGCAATGCCTTTTTATCATTAATATTGATGAAAAGCGTACGCCTTGTGGTGGGTTTTATTTTTCCGGTAAGACATTCTATATTAATATTTCTCAATGCATTATAATGATCACAACCTTATTGTATAGTTAATAAATATATGTTTTATATGTGTTGATGATTCAAAAAGACAGTTAGCAGTATTTTCATGGTGAATTTTTCGATCAGTTCTACTAGATTTAAGATTATTTATTTTTATTTTTCTTAACTTTGAATCATTATGATGACCTCATTACTATGCCATGACTAGATAAGATACATATGAACATGAATAAGCCCGGCTTAGCTAGAGAATTGATTTCATGTATGTTATTAAGCAATATAAAAGAATATTAAACAACATAATCATGATATTTCCTCCAAGTGACGAAGTTTGTCTAATCGTTTATGGCAAAGTGGGACCTTGTCGTAGAATAAATCATAAATTTGAAAAAATTTCTTTTAGATGGAAAAGAAATAAATGATAATCCAAAGATTAAGTAAACAAAATGAAATAAAAGTTCCAAAAAAAATAAATGAATAAGGAAGTAAGAATTCCATTCTTCACCAAACCTAACTGAAGCGGACAGGTGTCAAAATAGTATTACTTTAAAACCCCACTTTATATAATAGTAAAACGAGTCCACATTTTTTTTTTGGTAAAGAATAAAACGAGTCCACATTTGTCAGCTCTAGAATTGAATAATTCAATATTTCCTTCTTCTTTTTTCATTGTTCTGTTATTTAAAATATGTACAGCAAGTCCAAGCTCAAGTTCAACCACACACAAAACATCACAGGGGTACAAGGGAACAAGATGGTAGAAAAATAACATGAAGAGTACAAGAAGACATATTATTTCATACAGTAAATTATGAGAAAATTAATATTGCAAAACTCATTTGAGACCGACGTCGTTTCATTTGTCCAAAAGCTATGGGATGTCGAACTTGCAACGTGTCAAGCATTCCTGGCTATAAATTGATCTTACACGTATATTCCAAGTGCAAAGCCCGTGGCCCGTGTTCGGCCCAAACGAGGACAATGAACTAAATCCACTTGTGAGCAAAAGTGTGGGGACTGAAATTCGGGAAACTTATCAAAAAAAGTCTTGTACCAATTTAATTTTAAACTTTTCAGTTGTATCAATTGAGTTATAAACCTTTTAATAATTTCTCAATGTAAATTATTGGCTAATTTTGACTAAAAATTGCCGATATGAACGGATGGCGTTTTATGTGATGAAATCAACGTTGACATGGAAATTTTTTATAATTTTATAATTTTATAATTTTATAATTTTCATTTTTATTTTATTTTAAAACTTCCGCTCAACAAGGGCTAGGTCTAGGCAAGGGCATTGGGCCCTCACCCATGGCCAATGAGGGTTGTGACACCCTTGCCCAAATTGGGTGAGGGTTGGCCAATGACTTCATCAGCCCACAATTGAAGGGGGAAAAAGAGAGAGAAAGAAAAGAAGAAAAAGAAATAGACAACAAAAGTAATAAAAAAATTCAAAAAAAAATCTCCACGTTAATGCTAATCCTGTCATGTAAGATGTTCGGTGTTCATATTAGTGATTTTCAGTCAAAATCGGCCAGATTGTATATATTAACAAATCATTAAATGTTTAACATTTAGTTGGCATAATTGAAATGTTTAAAACTTAATTGCCATAAGTGTAATAGGTTGAGAATTTTGTTGGTACTTCTATTGTGAAAATTTATGAGTTCTCTATTGACTGAGCTCCATATTCGAATGCGACCATATCAAATAGGCAACCTCGCGTAGGGTAATAATGAGACCAAAGGTTAAAAATCTGAACTCGGAGCTCGAACTATTGAAGAGCGGGTTTACAGGTGCATAACCAGAATATTCCTTTTAACTTTCAGACACGGTGTCGATGACTTGTAGCTGGGAGCAGAAGCTCAATCAAACATCGCGAAGCGTTGAAGACCAGTTCCAACGTTCGTCCTCCGCATCCGGGCGTAATCTGAGGTTTTAGTCATTGCCAGTGCGCATTATCTGGCGTACAAGAAGCAGTCTGACTTGACTTTTAATGTACCCTGGTGGACTGCAAAAACAGATCATGGCCCATAGCGAAGGCATAAATGGACCGCCCCATCTATTCAATTGCATAAAGTATAATTAGTCGGGGCAAAGAAAGTGTTCGATCCTACGGTCGTGACACCCATGATCGTCAGGGTATAAACAATAGGGCATGATCGTGCCACGTGGCCATGTTCATCCAATTAGCATTAGTTCAGTGATTTGCCATCCTCACGCATTTGTCACTTATTAAATTTAAGTAGTCTAAGTTTAGGAATCGACGAAAAGAAAGTATCTTACTTGACTGACAAAATAGATAACAATAAAGATTAAATATCTCGAAATATATTTATATTATACTTCCATACAGAGATACATTAGGAGATTGTAGAATTGCTTTTTTATTTTTGTTCTTTTTCTTTTTGTGGACCGCATCTGAATGCGAAGCGAGGCCGACCGTCTTTGACTTGACAGAGCAAGCCGTCGAGGCCTTCAAGACTCGTTATCTCCAATTTGAGAAGTCATCAAGGTCCTCCAATCGTCCATGGAAGAAAGGGTCACAGAGTTTTGTCAATTCAATATCATAATAAGAGAACGTAGTCACTGCATTTGCACAATTTAAAGTACACTGTCGGATATAAATTCAAATCAGCAAATTTTATAGGTGCACAAGCACATTTATCCGCACGTAATATCCTAGGGATTTACTTTCCATCTCACCTCCACCTTGCAGTCATCCCTCTTTCCACCAGAAGATCAACAAGCTCGAATGTGAAATCTGGTCCTTCAAGAGCTCGGGAATCTTTCTTTCCTCTCCTGTCCAAGAATGCTAGGTGAGCTTCAATGGCGTCCCGAGCTTTCTGTAAAGTCAAAATGGTGTGCCGGACCGAAGATCAAGAAGGGGGCAGAATAGGTGAGTCAGAAATGGCTGAACAGCCCTAGCAGTACATATTGGACGGTTGACCAGAAAATTCAAGGATTTGGCAATATTCACTCTCGAGACTTTGATTGTTCAAAAATTGATTACCCGTATCCTTTAAAATAATTAGCTAAGAAAAGTTATTTTTATCATCGATAACAATTTATATTTGAATATTTTCGTAGACAATAAAAATATTTTTTTTGTTGATTTATTTTTATAAATAATATAAGCGATCATTTTTAGAAGGTATTTTTTAAATTATACATTTTTCGTGAAATAAATGGGACTTTACTTGCGATGGAGACATCTTTGTTCTTCTTATCCATGAAGATAATAATGTCACAAACGAAAAAGCTGGCCACATGTTAACTTTTTTTTTTTTTGGGACTTTTTGTCAAACGGATGAATTATAGGCGTCGAATTGATCTTTTCAATAATGAATTTCGTGATCAAAAAGTAATTAAATTTGCTTTTGAACTTCATGAATCAAGAGAAGAGCGAGACTTGGCTTTTATTATTTTTTTTTTAATAATTCTGACTGATTATCAAACCATTAATACAAAAAGAATGGAGTTTTTGAGGAACCAAGAACTCCAACTAACTATTAAATGAAATCAAACGATATTTCCAAGCATACCAAATCATTATTTTGTTATTCATCACCTTACTACTTTAATAGATGCGCCTGCATCTTTCGAGATACGGGGTTATTCAATAAAACTAAATCTAAGTTTATTTAGATTAACTTGTGTTTTTTACTTGCTTTTTACAAGTCTCGTATAATTAGCATTTTATGTAAAAAATTATCAAAAAATTCATAAACTTATTAAATGGCGGCTAATTCGGTTTTAAAACTCTTAATTTGGCCAATTTAGTCATGATTATTATTATTATTATTATTATTTTATTATTTTATTATTATTTTATGTCAATATAATCATTTTGACTACTTTTGGTTGGAAATCATTAACATGGATATTAATCGTATCACGACAAGACCAAGACTTAATGTGGACAATTTTTTACAAATTTTTCTAATGTATATATGTTTATATATATTTTAGGGATGATATTATGAAAAATCTTAAACTAGTATAATTGTGACAAATTTATCCCAAGTTAATTTTTGGATCACCAAAAACCTCAAATTGGTCAACTCATGACAAATTTATTTTAAATCAAGTTTTGGATTATCAAAAAATTTAAACTGGTACATCTATAATTCATGTACTAATTTAAGATTTTTCCTATTAATCATAATTTTTTTTTTCCTTTCCTTTCTTTCTTTTTTTCACAGTTGCCAGTGTTGTGCCTTTCTTGTGAAGTCTACATCGGCTACATTAAGGGCTCATTGTTTCTCTCGAGATCCGGGGCCAAGAGCTAGGACGCCCATTGCCTGCCATCGTAGAGGCCATGGACTAGCGGACGGAAATTAAAAAAATAGAAAAAAAATAAAAATAAAAAAAGAAAAATTAAGAAAACTTTTAAAAATTATTTATGTCAGTATCCCAACGACTAGCGTTAACATTAACAAATTTCCGACCCAAATTGTTTAAAAGAATTACATTAATAAATCATCAAAGGTTTTAGAATCAAATTGGCCGGATTGAAGTTCAAAATTGAATTAACATTTTTTTTTGGGGGTACATTTTCAATTTTATGTCTAGTTCACTTTTAGTTTTTCGAAGTGCAATGAAAGAGAAAAGGTTCAAAATACTTATAAAATTCAATGTTTTGAACTGATTTTTTTTTTTAAATAATTTTAGGGAGCGACATTTAACACGAAATGTAAAGTCTCGGTTCCAATGCTCGACAAATCAGTGAAGACAAATCACAAAAGAACAGTTCCTCACGAATTTGATTTTCTTGGTGCCTGACGTAAATGATTTGAATTTGATAGGACAGAGTGGGGGCATATAAGATGGAATACTCCACAGCAGAGAAAGAAGCCATAGTTGTTTCTTGTTGTCTGTGCACGTACCGTGGACTCTGTTTCACACACTCTGTCTCGCTCTGGAAAACTGCGTACGTGAGCTGAAGAGAAGTGGAAGACGACAACCCATTTTGCAGAGACGTCCATGGAAGGGGCGGGATCAGCAAACCAGCCGCTGCTTTCGAGAGCATCGAGGCCCGATGAAGATGAAGAGTCCGGGGCTTGCCATGATGGCGGATCAGTCGCTGCGATTGTTCCTTCCTCTTCTTCTTCTTCTTCTTCTTCTTGTTCTTCGGGGAATTCGATGGTTCTTTTCAGCTCCTTGGTCGCTGTCTGCGGCTCCTATGCCTTTGGAAATGCAGTGAGTCTCGATCGTTTTCTTCTTGTTTCTGTGCTGTTGGTTCAAGAAAAGTTGCTTCACTTTTCATTCTTTCCTTTTCGCTGAATGGAGTACCAATCAATATAGTGTTAAAGGGGAACATAAATTAGAATCCTCATGCGATTGCTAGTGTCTCTTTTTTTTCTTGAACTTCCTCTGTTTTCATTCTGGAAGATCTCTCTCTCTCTCTCACATGAAAATGGCATAACCGGGCATTTTTTTGCCAACTCCGTTTCGAAAGAGAATTCTCATTTTCGTATGCTCAACATGCTTTCGAGAAAATAGAAACACGGACTTCTGATTTCATTTCCAAACTGCACAGTTCTCGAACCAAACGTGTCCTTTGTCCGGCTTTGATGGCTTAGCAGGACAGCGGGATCAACGGAGATCTTACCTCTTCTATCATTCGTGTTTCGGTTTTGGCATTGGGGTTTGATTACAAGTATCCTTGTTTCTTCAGGGAAGAAATTAGGGAAAACCACTGCTAATCATCGTAAAAAGCTTTAGGCGGAAGATAGAAGCATGGTTTATCATTTACAACTCATTCAGAGCTTAGCTGGTAAACTGAAAATGTGGTTAATTATTAAAGTACCCAACTGCTATCTTGGTGTTTACGTGGCTAGACATTTCTTATCATTAGATTTTTAGGACGATCGTTGCAATACGCAAAGGTCTTTACTGATTTACCTAACATTCAATGAACCCCTTTTCCTTCACCTAGAAGTATATTGTAAAGGCGAATGCCATTAGTATATTATCATCTCGGGAAGATTCTTTCGGAATTTGCAGGCCTGATTCTATTATCTGTTTGAAGCTTTGACTGCTCCCGTTTTTTGTTTTTTTGTTTTTTTATGTTTGAATCCATAGGTGTGTTATGCAGTCATGCTTTATATAATCAGCTTTTTGGGCTTCTATTATACATGAAAACGATGTGCAATATACAAATGAATATGAATAATCAAGTTCAGGACAGCCCCTTTTGACTGAGGAAATTAGAGATTCCAGATGGTGCATGATGACAAGTTTAATATGTCACATGCCACTTCAAGGGCCTGGATTTGAATAGATCTTTTTTTCTAAAAGAAAATCCAAATTCGGGTGGCATGAAGAACATCTTTTAGTTTCTTATTCTCATAACCTCCCCAAATATCTGTTTACTTTTATATCACGATCAGTAGTTTTCCTGATCTGTCATTCAGCAGTGTTTTTTCGCATCCTTAAGACTTTGTACCATGGAAGTTTGCATACTGCTGTCCTCGCACCTTGCACCCGAGTCCATTTAATTCTCACGGCACCCCTGAGCTGAGGGACGAGCGGCATGAGCTTAAAAATATTTGATGAGGTGTTTTTCTTATTTCTTTTGTAGGTTGGATATTCATCACCTGCCGAGACAGGAATCATGGACGATCTAGGCCTTTCATTAGCAGAAGTAAGCCCAAATTTATCGGTCAGATCATTTTACAAGGCAGAATATGACGTCAGTAGACCAACATAGAACTCTTTGCTCCCAACGTTGCCATGTCTAATGCAAGTTAAGTTGAAAGATTTTGTCGCCAGGATAGATGCGGAGACGCATTTCTTCTGCTATGAGTAGTTCATAGCAGACATTGATACTTGAGCAACATAAAGAAAAATCTTCACCCTAATTATGTCACATAATTACGGTGAAGATTTTAATGTGGCTCAGGAAGTCAGGAGCCAGGTACGCTCTGGTAATTCAATGGTTAATAGATTACCCTGGCGGACCAGGATTAGTGGGAAATATGCTTTTACCTAACATCCGGACTATCTGCAAGTCGGGTGATTTGCGGGGATCAGACAGTCGGGCATCACCATGCATAGGCGCGGGAAAATGGCGAGGTGTTGCTGTCTGCCACTGCGCCTGCTACCAAGAAATCCTAGCCCGGAAACTTAAGGGGAGCACACTTTATGAAAAGGACCCCTACGGAAGGTCAAATCAAGGACCTACAAAAGTCATGGCCCTGGTCAACATTTGACCAAACGATAGGGGACTGTAGTATCTTTTCTCTCTCTTTTTTATTTATTTTTTCTTTCTCTTTAATTTGATTCGATAGGTTAAGGAAAATGACAGTATTTAATTTATTATGAAAGTAATAATCTACTCTAAATCATAAAAAGTAAAATAATAAAAAATAGAAAGAAATCTTCCTGTTCGGAGCAGCAATCTTGCGACCTTTCATCCTAGTACGAAGCTTCTGTTCTTTCAGGCTTTGTTAAACGAGGACTAAACTAAGAAAACTTACGCTAGGAATTCTGTTTCATAGCTTCAATAAGAGCCCGATCCTTTCTCTAGCCGGAAGTTTCTTGGTTCCGGGACGAACTCCACTGCATCTTTCCCAATGCCGGTTCTTCTTCTCGACTCCATCTTCCCCCTCAGTGTCGTTCTTTCTGGAGATGGGATTGGGTTTCTGACTACCCACCTGTAATGTTGATTCTTTCAGCCTCTCTGAAAGGTTCACCCAGAACTTATTGATACTTTAGTGTCAAATACTCCTCTCGAGGTGAAATGCCTGTAAAAAAGACGAGTCGTGATAGATTGATGACTGTAACGTTTCTAAATTTGCTTATCGCTGTCGGGTGCGAAGCAATTACCCCCCATTTGTGAAGTACCGGTCTTCACATTTAGGGGACTGAGACTCAGCCATCTCTCCCAGTGGAAAGAGGAAAAGAATCCGCAATAGTGGGAAGTTCAAAGCTTCCCAGGAATTCACGTCACAAGGGTCACAGGATGTCGGAAAGTTCGTGCCGCTTCAGTACATTGTCAGCTTTGGTTTCTTGCCCTCCATCGTCATCTTCCCTTTGGCCGGAAATCAACTTGAAATAGTTGAGTTCAACGGGGCTATTGCTCCTTTTCTTTGCTTCTGGCCAAATAGGAAAGATAGGGGTATCTGGATCAGTAAGTCAGCTAGTTTCTCCCAGTGTGTTGCCAAATCAAGATTTAGAGCATGCTGAATGGGACTGATGGGACCTAATTTGAGGGTCCCCTTCGGTTTTCATTTTCAGAATCTTGTTTGGTCGTATTTAATGTACGAATCAGATGGCTGCCTACTTTATGATACCTCAATAGTATGGTGGGCCTACATCATAAAACCGGCTAGAATCCTTGAATTTGGCCGTGCTGACTTGTTCACATCAAGAAATCTTCTTGGACTATGATTATCTGTGTCCATTCTATATTCAGAAACATATTTGCAGTTTTATTTGGAAAGACACAGCAAATATGCAAGCAGAAGCCTCGAATGCTGAGTTGTCTATGGATTGAGGAAGTGAATCTTTGTTGATTGCTTGTGTCAATAAGGTCTGTCCACTCTGTTAGGATCATGACTTAGAGAGATGGCCTGGGATCGTTTGCCGAGGACCTTAAAGGTTCACAGCAGTTTCCTCGTTCTGGCATCATCTAGATCATGCTGAAGCATTTAAAAGTCTCAATGAAAGCTCCTGAATAAACTGAACTTAATCCAGGAAAAGGCTGCTAATTTGGTAATCAAGGGCATAGAACTAAATCAGTCAATTTTCTTCTTCTTATTATGTTCTCTAATCAATATTGTCAACATTTCAGAAACTTGTCTGAGGAATCCTATTCATATAGGTTCTAACCATGTCATGTCTTTGATTACATAGTATTCTGTTTTTGGGTCAACATTGACAATTGGAGCAATGGTTGGAGCAGTACCGAGTGGGAGGGTTGCAGATCTACTGGGTCGAAGGGGTGTAAGTATTTTTTGTATTTTTCTCACCACCACGTGTCTTGATGGTGAACAACCTTATTGAGTACTTACACTGTTGAATCTGGCAAAGCAGGCTATGTGGTTATCAGAACTGTTCTGCATCACGGGGTGGCTTGCAATATTGTTTGCGAAGGTTTCTCATATTTCCCTCCTCTTTGAAGCATGTTCCATGGCACCTGTATAACTTAGCAGTAATTCAATCATTATGAGCCAATTTATCTCAAGCAAAGTCTGAAGAAAATGAATGTTGAAGTGTGTTAACATGCCATTTGGGAGGGTTTTCTACTACACTTGCCCCATCTTCACAAGGTCCAGGACGAAACTTATTGATAAGATCCTTAATCTATCCCAGAAAAGAAATTTACTGACAGACTATACCATCTCCTAAGCATATTGAAATGCTATGTGCGAGTGACATCTTGAAGCTGTCACCCATTTACATCCAAGAGAAATCTCTTGAAATGGTGCTCCAAAATGATGGGTGTTTTAGATATTTAATGCTTAGCCAAGACATCTGTGTTGACAGTTTAGTTAGCTCAACTAGCTATGCATAGTTATTTGTTCAATTCGATTCAGAGTATCTGTACTAAATGAGGTGCCATATTATTAAAAGGGTGCCTGGTGGCTTGATGCGGGAAGACTACTTTTGGGCTGTGGAATTGGGCTTCTCTCTTATGTGGTAACAATCATTGCAAACTATATCTATTTAGCAGATTAACCTATTTGATCCACCAATCTAATGATCCGCATCTGCACAGGTACCTGTATATGTTGCAGAAATAGCCCCCAAGAATGTTAGAGGAGTATACACATCTCTTAATCAGGTACCTTTGATATGCTTATCTTGCATATCAGGATCATCTGAAGTCCATATGATTTTGCTTAATCCATTTTAACAGTTGATGATAGGTCTTGGGAAAGCATTCATGTTTTTCATTGGTTCTCTTGTCAGCTGGCGCATTCTAGCTTTGATAGGTAATTTTTCAGTCTCCCATGTTGCAATTACTTAAGCGTGTATGGCACAGTTTCATGAAATCTACTATGATGTGATTCATCACAGGAACTCTTCCATGTCTGCTACAGCTTCTTGGTTTATTTTTCATTCCTGAATCTCCTAGGTGGCTGGTGAGTGTACATATTGAGTCTGGCATGCTCTCTGAATCTTATTTTGGCTGTTCACAATTAAAGAAAGTTATTTAAGCTTGCACAGATCTAGTGGAGCACTGAACTAGTATTCCTAATGGTCTACAGGCAAAAGTTGGTAGAGAAAAAGAATTTGAAGCAGCTCTCCAGCGTCTGAGAGGCAAGAATGCAAATATCTCTCAAGAGGCATTGGATATTAAAGTATGAATCTGATGCTAAGTTATTTATTAACCGCGCATCAGTTGAAATGAGAAGATTGATGACCACTTAAATGAGCATTGCATGTTTTTCTGTTTGCACTTTAGGACTATATGGAACACCTCCGTCGCATGTCTGAGGATGGAATTACAGAACTTCTCCAGGGGAAATATGCTTATCCATTAATTGTGAGCATCCCTATTTCTGCGCAAGCCGCCCGCGTCATGACAAAATTATGCCCTTTTTACGTCTATCCCTGACTGAAGATTCCTCTAGGTTGGAGTTGGGCTGATGATATTTCAGCAATGTGGAGGCCTGAATGGTTTTGTGTTCTATACAAGTGTCATCTTTGAAGCAGCTGGTAATTATACCTATAAGCGGCTAATTTCATTTCAAATTGAAAAGAAGGAACGCTTTTGATTAAAATTAATTCCCTTTATAGGTTTTTCAACAACAATAGGAACCATAATAGCAGCTGTTGTGCAGGTCTTGACTCTGATCTTGGATTTTAAATTAAGTGCCAATTTGATTGTTGTTACATTCCTAAGACTTGTATGCAGATTCTAGGTACAACGTTGGGAGTACTACTGATAGACAAGTCTGGAAGACGCCCACTTCTACTGGTTAGCATAAGCCAAAGACCCATGTTGTTTTTCCTCCTTTTTCCCTGCCATTTGTGTTTCATAAATTGGCGCTGAATAGCTACTTATCTTTGTAGGTATCTGCAGCTGGAGGGTGCTTGGGATGTGTCTTCACAGGATTGTCGTTCTTCTTGCAGGTTCATTCTTCATATCTAAATGGAGTTTTAAGTTTATCCACTGGCAATTGACATGAAAGAAGTTTCACAGACAGGGTTAGTTTTAATATCACGCTTTAGCTAATGGTAAGTAGATTTTTCTGAAGCATTGTGTATACCCTCAGGACCTTCACAGCGGAGCGGAGCTCGTTTCCAGTTTGGTGCTTGTTGGAGTTTTGGTAACGCCACTTAACAACCCGTTTTGTTCTTAGTCCTTCCTTATCTCTCCAAATTGAATAAAATGCATCAACTGCTCATTTCTCTCTTGTTCTTCACTCAGGTATTTCTAGGCTCTTTTGAACTCGGGATGGGAGGAATTCCTTGGATTATAATGTCGGAGGTATAGTCCTCAGACTTGCAATTGATTTATTGTGACTGAAATTTTCTTTCAACAATGCAAACGGTATACACAATGTGGTTCCTCATTGGCAGATATTCCCGATAAATGTAAAGGGCTCAGCTGGAAGCTTTGTTAACTTGGTCAGCTGGGTAGGATCTTGGTTTATCTCATATACTTTCAATTACTTGTTTGAATGGAGCTCAGCAGGTGCGTCTTTTCAAAATCTCTCTCAGAACGTTTCTTTTTATGCTCCTTTGTTGCTTAAATTCAGACTTCTCTGCTATTGCTTCAGGGACATTCTTTATATATGCGGGCATTTGCGCGGTCGGTGTTATATTTATCGCAAAACTTGTGCCTGAGACTAAGGGGCGGATGCTGGAAGAAATACATGCCTCCATTACCGATAAGAATGACAATAATTTGTCATGAAAATAGGAGCTTTGTGTGGGGTATACTTTGTGTAATCATATCCAAATACGGAACATCCTGGCAAGTTTTGATGAGAAGATCCCTTAGCTGGGGGAGTGAGTCAAAGGATGAGCTTTTAGAGAGTACGGAAGATAAAATATGAGAGATACATGGTTAAATCAAGGAGTGTAAATACAAAAGGAGGGCTGTAATTGTCTGTAAAATCTATACAGACTATTTCATCCCTTTGCTTTAAGCATTATCTGGTTTGGCATTAATCTGAATCATAGACAAATCGAAACAGCTGCATGATTTTAGTTTCTGAAGAATCCTGGACAACTTAAATACTGGCCTATCTGATGGTAACTAAAGGAAGGGCAAAATTTGAACCAATTCATGATCAACACACGATTTACGTACTTATTGTAAACTTTTTAGTGAGTCAAAATCAGTTCATCTGGACATTGTCAATGACAATGACAACGAATGCAGATAGAACTACAATGGCAGCAGAGAAAGGCATAAATAAATCATTCTTCAAGACTCCACACAAGATGACCAAATGACCAATCTCAGCATGAGAAGTCCCATTACCTACTGACCCTCAAGACTTCCATAGAAAAAGAAGAGGAGAAGAACCTGCAGTCTGAATTCTGAGCCATCAAGACTCAATGAAGAATTCTATAAATTGCAAAAACTCAGTGTAACTCAGTCGGAAACCTTCAATGACAAGGTGAGTGATATTCTTTCCCAGAAAACACATCTTGTCATAATTTATAGGGGCTCATAGAAGATTCATAATCAGGATAGTTATAAAGGCTCAAAGAATGGGGTTGTCTTTACCAAGTTTCCTTACTGAATATCAACTAATCTTATGGATTAGGTAACTGCGAGTTTAAACTCGAGCCGGTTGCTCGCATTTGATAATATAAATCGAACCCATACCATATACATCATCATTAATATTTTTTACGCAATTGATGACAATGCATAATTAAAATCGAAAGGTTCATTCTTGTGGCCAAATGTCCCTTTCCTAATTTTTATTGTAGGTCCCCTTTTTGGTGCGAAGTGTTGTGAACCAGGCTTGGCATCTTAGGTCTGCTGTCTGTTCATTTTCACATTGTTGTGAACTGAGCGCACTACATGATGCACACAACTCATTACGAAGGTTTTATCACTGTGTTGAGCGTTTAATACAGTGCCGTAGATTCAAATGAAAACCGAACTCTCAATCGGATGAGCTTTCTTATAATGCGGATGAGACATGACGAGTTTTCTTTACAAGGCAGATAAAACATGGGAAAGAGGTGGTTCAATCAAGAAATGCAAACAAAAGAAGAAAAACCGTAATTATTTGTAAAATCTGTAACCTTTTTGCACCTTTTTGCTCAAAGCAGTTTCTCCAATAGCATTCATCCTAGTTCTTTCTTTATTTTTTTTTTAAATTTTTTATTTTTGGTGCAGTAAGTCTCCGCATTGAGCACAAAATCAATGCGAATGAACTCCGTCCAGTACAAGCTCACGTTTTTCATATCAACCCTACAGCTGTGTTTAAAGAAACACTCTGAACCTGAAGCAACGTGATGTGCCAAAGCATACATCACAACCTCACAACCACGGGCACCTTCCCAAGATGTCCCAAAGACTCAAGTGCCTCAAAGGATCCAACCGGATTGCTCCAAGACCAGTATCATGTGCCTAACACGCACCTCCTCTGCATCTTGTTAAAAACAGAGCAACTTCAATAATCAGAGACCAATAGAAACAACAGCGGGACTTTAGTTTCAGGAAAATCCGGGACACCTCGGAAAAAATCTGTTTTGCTCTCGTACTATAATTTTATGCTGAGAATGCATGTTACAGCAGAAGACAGATCATTGAAGGTTGAAGATCCCGCTAGCAATAAATTTGATAAATCCGAAATTGTTCTGTTCTGTAAGGAACTGATGATCCAAAACATCGATTTGCTTCATCGTGTAGGTCGCCAAAGCTGCTTCATGACTGCCTTCAACCACTAAAGAAATCAAAAGAACTCGCCCAAGAGCTGAAGCGTGAAGCATGTAGGTGAAATGAGATAATCAGGGGGTGTCATATTCCCACTTTTAGCTGAGAACTCTAACATTAGCCTATCTCTCTAAATCCTCTCAAACGCGCGCGGCCAACCACTACAACCACTTTTACAGGCAACAACTGAAAGTCAAACCCTGCTTAGTGCAACAGCAAAAGTATCCCCTTTGCAAGAAAGAAAAGTAGGTAGACATAGATGCACATTGTAAAAAATATAGTGATGCATCGAATGATGGTGATATGCGAAATAAGTCTGATGCGGTGTAAAGTGAAGCCATTAGTATATTCTAATTGGTTTATAATTCATTTGTGTAAACTTTTTGAGTGAATATAAGTCAAATTGAATATATAGAGGGAGTCGGACTTGGACTCCCTTTTTAATGATCTTGAAGCGAAGGTATCGGGCTTTTACTGCATTAACCTAACAAGTGTATTAGAGACGATGATTTGGATGGGTTAGGCCCAGTGTATGAGGTTTGGCAATTTGGCAATTTATGAGTATCTCAAGAAAAGGAATCTCAGATGTGACCCCCGATGATGTGGTAGATGGTGCGATCTTGCTAAGCTTGGCAGGACTAAGGTGACTGAGGAGTCGTCAAGGCAGTATCATGACCTTGCTGAGCTTGGCTGGGCTAAGGTAGAGACTTTGAGTTAAAATGATTGTTGGTGCGATGGGATATCTAGACTACGGGGAGTGGGACTAAACATTTGTTGTGAAATATAATTTGAAGAATGGAGATGTGGTGTAAAGTGGAGCAATAATGTATCCTAATTAGTTCATAACTCTTCCGTTTTGCTTTTAAGTAAAGGTGGGTTTAACTAGCTTTGATCCGGAAATTCTTTTGATGATCTCCCTGGTCGGGAGCTCTATTTTCCAGTTCAAATCAGTTAAAGGTGAGAGTCAATTATGGAGAATACATCACCGTATGATATCATGTTATCCCTGAATTTCATTGCTTTTGCCTCTTTGGCTAGTTCTGCTATTAGTGCCCACGCAAAAATGATGACACTGTTTGAAAGATAAAGATGCTTCCTACTTTTCTTCAGCTTTACTCATATGAACTGTTGAGTTCTCAGATGTCTCTCTTCCTCACTCTCTGCGCGTGTAAGTGAATGAGTGAGCGAGCGTTTCAGGAGGAAGAATTTAACGAGGAAGACATGGGGACACCAGGAGGAGAAACGAGGATCCCTCTTATTGAAGAACAAGAAGAGGTGGTTCCTGACAGAATCACATCCGTGCTCGTTCTCAGTGCATTTTTCGCTGTCTGCGGCTCCTACGTCTTCGGAAATGCTGTAATAACTTTGCTTATCTTAAAGCTTCGCTACTAGCAGGAATTGTCTGTCCTTTTATATGCTTTTTTTTTCATCCCTACTCATGCATGTTTCTTTGTTCGGTTTCTGTCATCTCAAAAAACAAACTCTGGATGACTTATCAAACTTGCCTTTTGTCTTGGAGTCAGCGTGACAACGGTTTCTTGATTTGCGATATTGGCTTGATTAGGTAGAACAAGACTTGGCGTATCTCCCCGTGTTGATTCAAAATAAATATTTTGAAGACTGTGAGCACGGTGTAGTTCTCACTCCTAGTTACTGTCTAATTGGCTGAAAGATGAATTTTCAGGCGTCTTACTCATCTCCTGCTGAATCAGGAATTATGGATGAACTAGGCCTTTCTTTGGCAGAGGTCAGTGACCATCATTATCTGCTCTTTCACCGTTTTGTGTAATCCATCTAAAAGTATAAACTAAGTGAATGGAAGCATTGCTTAAATTGACTTAAAACATTTTGCAGTGTGAGTGAGATTTCACATGTTGGTTCTACCGATCATTTCTATGGTGTTTACTTTGAATGTTTTATTTCCTACTAAACAAGCTCTACATATTGTGTCAATTTCCTAGGCATAAGAACACTAGAAGTGCTAAAAGTTATATAAGCACTCATTTTAGTACCAAAAGTTTTCGCCGGGTCACTTAAGTGTCAACTAGGAGAAAAAACGATAACTTAAATGCCAACAGCAAGAAATTCTGGCAAAAAATAATACGTGTAAAATTGATTATGACTTGGCATATTATTTGAAAAAATCTAGTCCATGTGGTGTGCAGCACTGAAGTGATCACTTCAAACAAAATTTGGCACTTAAACGATCATCATTTAAAACTTTTAGATGACTTCGTTTAGGGGTTATATAATTATAAAACATGGCAATGTCGGATTTTTGGTGACCCAGATCGAAGTTGGTACTTAAGTGATCGTTTCTTAAAAAGGTAGCACTTAAGTAACTCGGAAAAATTTTTTGATACTAAAATAAGTGTCGTAAACAACTTTTGGCACTTCTAGTGTCATTTTCCTGCATTTCCTTTTACCAAAATCTAAAAGATGCGAGAAAATGTTACCCAAATGTGTGAATCTGTTGCGCCAATTAGTCTGTACACCAAAATTCTCTTTGGTTAACTGAATTGAAGTGCTGGTGAGATGTAGTATTCGGTTTTTGGCTCAATATTGACGGTTGGAGGACTTCTAGGTGCACTATGCAGTGGTAAAATAGCTGACCTAATCGGCCGGAGAGGCGTAAGTTTCTAGCTGATACCTTTTAAATGTTGTTTTACCGCTGCATTATCTCAAATTTGAGGGTCACAAATTGTTTGAGACTTTTAATTCTACTTTTGCTGATAATTCTGCACAGGCTATGTGGGTTACCGATGTATCGGGCATCATCGGATGGTGCGCCATATTCCTTTCAGAGGTACCATCTTTATGTGCCGATTGGTCCATCGTTAGTTTTCATTAACCATTTTACTTATTGCCTTGGCTTACTTGACTTGCTCCGCTGGCAAAATGCTTCAAAAATTTGATGTCTGGCCCTGGGTTTTATCAAGAAAATAGAAATTAATGTCCAAGGGAGAACCTGGTTCTTTTTTGTGAGCATAGTTTACTATCTGCTCTAGATAATACTTACACACTTTAACTTCTTGAAGAGTGCTTGGTCTCTTGACCTTGGAAGATTATTTCTGGGATTTGGAGTTGGTCTTGCCTCATACGTGGTAACAAATGCAATTTCTTCAGATCATACAGCATTGTAAGTCCAACGATTCAATGTTGATTGATTATGCATTTAATTGTACAGGTTCCGGTGTACGTTGCAGAGATAACGCCTAAGAATTTAAGGGGAGGTTTTGTTTCACTCTGTATGGTAATTAGAAGCTTCATAAGTTGTTGCTTTGGCTTTAGTCTTTACCTGAGGTCGAATTACATTGATCCTCTGTATGATCCACAAGCTCAGGCTGAATCTTTACAGCTTTTATCGATGTAATTTTAGGCATTCCACATATCTTTCCCAACTTGTTCTCGCATCATACAAATCACATCTTCTCACTGGAGGATCTCATGGTCATCCTTTCGTATTTTGAATTTAACTTCCTTTTTTTACATGGTGGACGATATACAGTTGATGATAGCCTGTGGCATGTCAATGACATACATCATTGGTTCGGTACTAAACTGGCGAATCTTGGCTTGTTTAGGTACTCCCCATTAGACTATAAATAATTATTGGTTCGTATGCCTTGATTATGATTTTTAAGCTTTCTCATGCAACGTGTTTCAGGAATTATTCCATGTCTATTGCAGCTGGTGGGTCTTTTCCTTATTCCAGAATCACCTAGATGGCTGGTGAGTTTCTTGAAGGGCAATTTAAGATGCTGATGCTGGAAAGTAGATGCCATGTTAATTAGAATCTAGAACCTTTCATGCAATTTTTGCCCACACCTTGTTGCATGCATGAGTAAGACTGGCAGAAGCATCAGTCGGGACTGATATATAAAATGATGATCGCCTTGCGCAGGCCAAGGTTGGTCGAGAAAAAGACATGAAAGCTGTGCTGCAGCGTCTCAGGGGAAAGAATGCAGATATCTCCAAAGAAACATCTGAAATTGAAGTATAAAATCTCACTGCAGCAGAATGTTTTCATTTTAAACTCATGGCTTAATTATGTCCAAATGGCTTTACTTTCGAGAAAGGTAGTGTGGTTTAGCATGAGGTAGCGCTTCGTTTTCTGCAGGGTTACATTGAAACTCTTCAGCAAGTATCAGAACATAGTATATTCCACGTGTTTCAGCGAAAATATGCCCAAGCACTCACCGTGAGCCCCGCAACTGAATTCTTACTATTCATCTCGAGCTTTACCCATCTCATGTTATTGATGAATCAAGCATGTGAATTCGATCTAGGTTGGACTTGGCCTAATGGTTTTTCAACAGTTGGGAGGATTAAGTGCATATGGATTTTATATGAGTTCAGTTCTCGAAAAAGCTGGTAACTTTATCCATGCTGAATCATCATTCAATGAGAACTTTCCATCTCAAGATGAATAATACACTGACAACAATTGGCTTCTGAGACAGGTGCTTCAAGTACTGCCGGGTCCATCACCACGGCCATCGTCAAGGTTTGTATTCCTGTGTAAATAGTGAGACTTTTTTTCTTTTCTCCTCCCTTAGCCTATGAATAATTCTTTTGTATCCATGACACGCAGTTGGCAGCAAATATTGTAGCCGTGTTCTTGATGGATAAATTCGGAAGACGACCGTTACTGCTGGTAGTTACTGAGCCAAAGCATTGCGGATCATTCTTATGCTCATCATATTTACCCAAAACAAATATTGCTTCAAAATGGCTGATAGATAAAATGCTTCTAAATGTAGTTGAAACTTTGCTGTTCCTCAAACCAACTAGCTAATATGCAGGTTTCAGCATCCGGAGCTTGCTTGGCTGGCTTCCTTATTGGATTATCATTTCTCCTGCAGGTTCCTTACTACACATGCTTCCTGTTTATTCTCATATGAATTTAGGCTCTTGATGGAAAACTGTCTAAGATTCAACGTGCAGGACTATCATCAATCAACCGACGTTGTATCCACCTTGACCTTTGTGGGGATTGTGGTGATTTTTTTCCCCTTGATATGTTAAATGCTCAATTTGTTGCTTCAAAATGCAAAGAAAAATGCAGCAGCAGCATCTTATGAACTTCGCTCCTCTTAGATGGATTAATGAGGTGCTCATTATACAACTTCAGGTTTTTAGCGGGTTTTTTTCGATTGGCTTAGGAGGGATACCCTGGATCATAATGGCTGAAGTCAGTGAGAAATCTGGTGCTCTAACTACGTTTCTCAAGTCCTGTATGCTCATTGAGTTCACAGGGCTTGACGTGATTGCTAATCGTCTCAATGTCTCATCTTATTATGACGGTTTCTGCTGTGCCAGATTTTCCCAATAAACGTGAAGGGATCGGCAGGGAGCCTTGTGAATTTGGTCAGCTGGTTCGGTTCCTGGCTTGTGGCCTACACATTCAACTATTTCTTTGAATGGAGCTCAGCAGGTGATGCTTCTCCACTTCTCGTCCTTGCCACTTTTTCTAGTGCCAAATTCAGGCACAAATTAATATATTCATCAGTCTGTTGAATGTGCCAGGCGTGTTTTTTGTGTTCTCGGGCATCTGCTGCTCTGCAGTACTTTTCATAGCGAAGATGGTGCCGGAAACCAAGGGGCGCACGCTCGAGGAAATAGAGGCATCAATGACCTCATAGCTCACCCTGGGAACAAGGTCCTCAACAAAGCATATATGTCCACTTGATCTCTATGATCGTGAGAATGGAGTTAGCTTGCTCTTATTCTTAGCCAAGTGTGGATCGAATGCTTAACCCTGGTCTGATGTCACTCCTGTGAACTTTTCGAATTTGGGATGGCCTGCAGAGAAGATAAGAGAGCAACTAATGCCGTGTCATATGCATTAGTGATGTGTAATAAAGGAATCTTGTCATTTATATGCTCAAGTAGAAATATTGGTAGAAATATTGCAAGAGTTAAATACTGCATGAGTCTGAGATTACCGGAAATGATTGAAGGTGGGGAAGCAGTGAGGGTCCTTGAGGAACTTGAGTGTAGTTATATTTTCCGTTGTATCGCTTGTTTAATACTGAAATACAATGCTAGTCTCACCGTGGAGTAGGTCTTACTAATCGAACTACATGAATCTAGTGTTGAATTTATTTCCTTATTTTATCAATTATTTATTTTCTGCAATGTAATGGTAGAAATGAACAATTGTCCACATGCGAGTCATACAGATTTACAAGTCACATAATAAATATGGGTACGGTGCATACCAATAGAGATCTATGTAGACTTGAGCTTCATGAATTTGAAATTAATTTCATGGGTTGAAAAAGCGCCAACTCTATATACTTCTGTTTTTTTATATCCCAACAATCTTCCCTTTTCTATTTTACTGAAGTACAAATATTAGGACTAAAAGCTTCTTTTAAGGTAAAAACAAAAGAGTTTCTCGAGTATGACTATTCAAAAATATGTCTTCACTAGCACCGGTAGATACCAAATGAGTTATAGTTGTTAATGTGAAATGCTATTGGAATCTGTGGTCAACGATTTGTATACGCATTTGCCAGTATTCCATGTGTTTTTAACTACATCAAAGCCATAAATTGTGATAAAAAAAATGATCATTCTTGTGTAAAATAATAACCTTATAGCAGAATGATCTTACAGCAAGTCATTGTTAAAGGGACACGTCTATAAAATTTTCTTATTGGTTATAAGTTAAATCATAATGCACCTGGCCATAACCTCGAAACAAAGAGTTTCATGTTTTCTGGTACCTTTGTCATGCTTATCTTGCATATTAGGACCATCTGAAGTCCATATGATTTTGCTAATCCATTTTAACAGTTGATGATAGGTCTTGGGAAAGCATTCATGTTTCTCATCAGTTCTCTCGTCAAGTGGCTTGACTTCTAGCCTTGTTAGGTAACTTCTCAGTCACCCATGTTGCGATTGAATTAAGCGTCTAAGGCACAGTTTCAGGAAATCTGCTATGATGTGATTTATCACAGGAACTGTTCCATGTCTGCTACAGCTTCTTGGTTTATTTTTCATTCCTGAATCTCCTTGGTGGCTGGTGAGTGTACAGATCGAGTCTGGGATGCTCTCTGAATCTGATTTTTGGCTGTTCATAATTAGAGAAAGTTATTTAAGCTTACAGAGATCTATCGGAGAGCTGAACTAGTATTCCAAACGGTCTACAGGCAAAAGTTGGTGGAGAAAAAGAGCTCGAAGCAGCTCTCCAGCATCTGAGAGGAAAGAATGCAAATATATCTCAAGAGGCATCGGATATCCAAGTATGAATCTGATGCTTATTATTTATTAACTGTGCATCAGTTGAAATTAGAATATCAATGACCACCCAAATGAGTATTATATGTTTTTCTGTTTGCACCTTAGAACTATATGGAACACCTCCGTCACATGTCTGAGGATGGAATTTTAGAGCTTCTCCGGTGGTAATATGCTCATCCATTAATTGTGAGCATCCCCAATTTCTGCGCAAGCCGCCCGCTTCATGATGAAATTGTATCCTTTTTACGTCTATGCCTGACTGAAGATTCCTCTAGGTTGGAGTTGGGCTGATGATATTTCAGCAATGTGGAGGCCCGAACGGTTTTATGTTCTGTACAAGCGTCATCTTTGAAGGAGCTGGTAATTATATCAGTAAGCGGTTAATTTCACTTCAAATTGAAAGGAAGGGACAGTTCTATAAAAATTAACTCTGTTTTTTGACAACAATAGGAGCAGTAGTAGCGGCTGCGGTGCAAGTCTTGACTCTAATCTAGGATTTTAAATTAAGTGCCAATGTGTTTGTAATTACATTCCTAAGACTGCAAATACCTATATGCAGACTCTAAGTACAACTTTGGGAGTACTATTGATAGACATGTCTGGAAGACGCCCACTTCTACTGATTAGCATAAGTCAAAGATCCATGTTTTTCCTCCTTTTTCCCTGCCATTTGGGTGTCAGAAATTGGCATACCAAATAGCTGCTTATCTTTGTAGGTATCTACAAGGGGAGGGTTCTTGGGACGTGTCTTCACAGGACTGTATTCTTCTTGCAGGTTTGTTCTTCATATCCAAATGGAGTTTTTTGTTTATCCCTTGGCAATTGACATGAAAAATGTCACATCCCAAAACCATCAAGAATGGAGGATGACATGGTTGTTTTTCCACTTGAAGGATGTGGCCTTAAACAACAAAAATCCAACTCCAAAAATGTCCCATTGTTGATATCGCTTATGTACTATTCATCGTTAGTTGAAAAACCTGAAAGGAATTGGAAAGTAGAGGAATGAACAATTACAGTTTATTGAGTAGTGTACCTCTTTGAAGGAGATCAAACATTCACTATACATATTTATAAACACGACATCACCATTTATCAATTCCAAAGCTAGAGTACTATATACACAAAATATCAAAAGTAGATAATATCCTTCCAACAAACCCTTTTTCCATATAAATCAGTAATGATATCAGTTCATAATAACAAATTAGATATCATTGGTTTATTCCACCGACTAAACTCTAATCTCACATCGATGGTTTGTTCTATTGATTATTGACTAATCTTAAATCACATGTCAATGATCCACTCCATTAACTAAACTTAAATAAGATGCTAATGATTCATTCCATTGACTAAATTCATGCTCAAATATTTGGTCATGGTCCCGCATAACACCTATGACAAGGCGACCGAGTTTCCTTCTTAATTAGATCTCCACTTATTATTAGCCAATGGCTTAGCCCATAAGCATATCTTATACTGGTATGCACATACCCACAAACCCTTGAGTGGGTTCATAAAATATTGAGCACCTAACCGTCATCCCTGAATATCATAAGTCCAATCCATAAACAATCTCATATATTAAAATACATTTCACAAATTAATCACATAAACTTTCACATGTCAATTCATTCGCTTGAAATATTTTTCGTAAAACATTTCTCAAATCATTTCAAGACTCATCTCATAAACCAATTGTACAAACCAAATCATATCAAATGCGTGTTATCATTCCATAAACCTTACTCAAAGTCAAGAGCTTTTCATAAAAAAGTTTTGCAAACCCAAAATATATAATATTTCTCAACTTGATTCATCAAACAAAATATATATTTCCACCAAACAGTTCTCACATCATTCATAAATATCAAAATGTAATAAATGTCCGATTCAACTTTTATGCAACAAATATGCTTATTCATAACTCACAATATATTAAATCTAGATCTTTTTGAAGACATGAGTGTACAAACTCTTAGAAGAGATAAAATACTCACCTAGAAATGTTGAAAATCAATCTATAGTGGTTACTCTAGCCAACGTACTCATATTTGTATCAATTAATCGAAAATGATATCAAAACCATGTAATATGCTACTCTAATCAATGATTTGACTAAACTATGCTTATTCGTTAATAAAGCAATACCTACGCGTTATCAAAGAAACTTGTTTATGGAAAAGTTTTATCTTTCTTTATAACACAAATTGTCTGCTATGTGTAACTCGAACTCAAAACTTAGAAATTTGTTACAATCAAACTGTCCCTCGGAATCGAATTTTGTTAAACCCCAAAGCTCTGCAACACCTTAGACTACCTTTTCCATGGATTTCGCAGTTAAAAACTCCTCATTCGAACCTCAAAGTTCAAGATCTACATAACTTAAAGTTTGTACCCTAATTTCCAAAATTACTCTAATTGGACAAATAATCAACTTGAATACTTACCGGGTGTTACAATTAGAAGTTGATTCAGCTAGTCGGGCTGTCCAGATCTGTCACTTGTGACAAATTTTTTTCCCCCTTTTTCTTCTTTTCCTCTTTCCCTCCTCGTTTTCTGCTTCAGCTTCTTCTTTTCCTTTTGTGCTTCAAAAGCACGAGCTCAAATAAAAAGAGAGAAAAAGGGGGTTGGGCTTGGGCTCGGCTTTTAAGAGACATGGGCTGGATGGGCTTTTATTGGGCCTATTATTAAAAAAGTTTCACAATAATGGTAAAGTGAATTTTTGTGAAGCATTGTGTATTCCCTTGGGACCCTCCTAGCGGAGCCGAGCTGGTTTCTAGTTTGGTGCTTTCTGGAGTTTTGGTAACGCCACTTAACATGCATTTTTGTTCTCAGTCCTTCCTTTTCTCCCCAAATCTAATAAAATGCATCAACTGCTTATTTCTCTCTTGCTCTTCCCTCGGGTATTTCTAGGCTCGTTCGAACTCAGGATGGGAGGAATTCCTTGGATTGTAATGTTGGAGGTCTAGTCCTCAGACTTGCAATTGATTTCTTGTGACGAATATTTTTTTCATTCAACAATGCAAATGGTATACACGGTGTGGTTCCTCATTGGCAGATATTTCCAATAAATGTAAAGGGTTCAGCTGAAAGCTTAGTTTAGTTGGTCAGCTGGGTAGGATCTAAGTTTATCTCATATACCTTCAGCTACTCGTTTGAATGGAGCTCAGCAGGTGCATCTCTTCAAAATCTCTCTCGGGACATTTCTTTTTATGCTCCTCTTAAATTCAGTCTATTCTGCTATTGCTTCAGGGACATTCTTTATGTATGCGGGCATTTGTTCAGTCGGTGTTAATTTATCGCAAAACCTGAACCTGAGACTAAGGGGGCGGATGCTGGAAGAAATACATGCCTCCATCACCAATAAGAATGACAATAATTTGTCATGGATGTAGGAGCTTCGTGTGGGGTATATACTTTGGGTAATTGTACAGAGCATGCCGGAAAGTTTTGATGAGAAGATCCCTGAGTTGGAGAGCGAATCAAAGAATAAGCTTTTAGACATTACAGTAGATAAAAGATGAGAGAGACGTGGTTGAATTAAGGAGCGCGTAAATAAAAAAGGAGAGCTGTCATCTTCTGTAAAATCTATACAGACTATTTTCATCCCTTTGCTCTAAGCATTATCTGGTTTAACATTAATCTGAATCATAGACAAATCGAAACAGCTGCACGATTTTAGTTTCTATGATTCATAACGAGTCTTGAATCCTCTTCGTGAATTGGATCTGACTTCGGGACATGGCTTAATCTCAAAATTAAAGCTCAGAAACTTCTCGTCCTTTTCGTTAAAATGGAAGGCCTCGACAACTTATCTCTGAAGTCAAAATTGGTTGGCCTTGCTTCGCATTCAGATGCAGTCTCCTAAAAGGCAAAAAATAAAAATAAAAAAAGCCATTCCACAAACGTCTAATATATTTGTGTCTGGAAGTATAATATAAATATATTTCGAGATATTTAATCTTTATTATTATCTATTTTGTCGGCTGGACACATTTAAAAATAAGAAACTTTCTCTTCTTGAACTATTTAAATTTAATAAGTGATGAACACTTGAGGATGACAAATCGCCGAACTAATGCTAATTTAATGAACATGGCCATGTGGCATGATCATGCCAAATTGCTTACCGCGGGGCGATTATATGTGCCACATGGTGACTGCAGGACCGTACACTTTTCTTTACCCTAACTAATTATATTTTATGCAATTGAAAAGATAGAGCTGTCCATTTTTGCCTTTGCTATGGGGCCAGAATGTCTTCTCCTTGTACCCAAGCTAATGAGGATTGGCAATGAAGGAACCCCGAATGCGGACGACGAACGTTGGAACTGGTCTTCAACGCTTGTGATGTTTCAGCTTCTCCTCCCAGCTACAAGTCATCGACACCGTGTCTGAAAGTTGAAGGAGTGTTCTCGTTATGCACCTATAAACCCGCTCTTCAATAGTTCGAGCTCCGAGTTCAGATTTTAACCTTTGGTCTCGTTATTAGTCTACGCAAGGTTGCCTGTTTGATATGGTTGTGTTCGTAGATGGAGCTCGGTCTATAGAGAATCAATGAATTTAAGCGAGAAAGGTACCAACAAAATCTTTAACCTATTATATTTGTGCTAATTGAGTCTTAAATAATTCAATTGTGTCAATTAATTTCTAAATCTTTTGATGATTTGTCAATATATTTCATCTGATCAATTTTGGTTGGAAATCACTAATATGAACGCTAAGTATCCTATATGGCATGACCGGCAATAACGTAGAGACTTTTTTTTTTTGAAATTTTTATTACTTTTATTTTTCTATTTCGTTTTCTTCTTTTTTTTTTTTCCTTTTTTTTTTCCTCAACTATGGGCCAGTGAAGTCAACAGCCGTCCCTCACTCGGTTTGAGAACACTTCTTGTCATAATCTATAGGAACACATAGAAGATTCATCATCAGGATAGTTATAAAGGCTCAAAGATTGGGGTTGGCTTTACCAAGTTCTCTTACCGAATATCAATTGACCTTATGGATTAGGTAAGTGTGAGTTTAAACTTGAGTCAGTCGCTCGCATTTGATAATATAAAACCATATACCTCATCAGTAATATTTCTTATACAACTTATGACAACGCATAATTAAAATTGAAATTTTCATTAATGTGGCCAAATGTCCCTTTCCTAATTTTTATTGTAGGTCCACTTTTTGGTGCGAAGTGTTGTGAACCGAGCTTGGCATCTTAGGTCCGCTGTTCTGATCAGCTTTGAATTTTCATTTTGACATTGTTGAAGTGAGCTTACCACGTGATGCACATAACTCATTATGAGGGGTTTTATCACTATATTAAGCCTTTAATACAATTCAATAGAATCGTACGAAAACCCCACTCCCAATCAGATGAGCTTTCTTACAATGCAGGTGAAACATGACGAGCTTTCTTTGTAAGGTAGATATAACATGGGAAAAAGGTGGTTCAATCAAGAAATGCAAACAAAAGAAGAAAAATTATAATTATTTGTAAAATCTATTTAGGCTTTATTCATCCATTATCTGTAAGCATTTTCTATGACCAAAAAAAAAAATCTGTAAGCATTTTCTCCAATAGCATTCCTCTGAATCAGAGACGAGTTTTATTGTGGTTTGGTAAGTTTCTGCATTAAGCACATAATTAGTGTAAATGAATTATGTCCAGTACAAGCTCACGTTTTTCATATGAACCCTACAACTGTGTCTAAAAAAACGCTCTGAACCTGAAGCAACATGATGTGCCAAAGCATCCATCACAACCTCATAACCTCGGGCACTGTCCCAAGATGTCCCAAAGACTCAAGTGCCTCAAAGGATCCAACCGGATTGCTCCAAGACCACTATCATGTGCCTCATACACACCTCCTCTGCATCTTGTAAAACACAGAGCAACTTCAATAATCAGAGACCAATTGAAACAACAGCGGGACTTTAGTTTCAGGAAAATCCGGGACAGCTCATAAAAATCTGTTTCAGTCTCGTATTATAATTTTATGCTGAGAATGCATGTTACAGCAGAAAACAGATCATCGAAGGTTCAAGATCCCGCTAGCAATAAATTTGATATATCCGAATTGTTCTGTTTTATAAGGAACTGATGATCCAAAACATCGATTTGCTTCATCGTGTAGGTCGCCAAAGCTGCCTCATGACAGCTTTCAACCACTATAGAAATAAAAAGAACTTGCCCAAGAGCTGAAGCCTGACGCATGTAGGTGAAATGAGATAGTCAGAGGGTGTCATATTCCAACTTTTGGCTGAGAACTCTAACATTAGCCTATCTCTCTCTCAAACACGCGTGGGCAACAAATGTTACAGGTCAGAACTAACAGTCAAACCCTGCTCGGTGCAACAGCAAAAGTATCTCCTCTTCAAGAAAGAAAAGTAGGTAAATATAGATGCACATTGTAAAAAATATTGAGGTGAGGGCGATATGCGAAAGAAGTTTGATGCGGTGTAAAGTGAAGCCATTCGTATATACCAGTGGGTTTATAACTCGTTTGTGTAAGCTTTTTGAGTGAATATGAGTCGGATTAGATATATGGACTACCCTTTGATGATCTTGAAGTGAAGGTATTGGGTTGTTACTACGTCAACCCAACAAGTGCATTAGAGACGATGATTTGGATGGGTTAGGCCCAAGATATGTGGATTGGGAATTTATGAGTATCTCAAGAAAAGGAATCTTGGATGTGACTCTTCATGACTTGGTAGATAGTGCAATCTTGCCAAGCTTGGCTGGACTAGGGCGATTGAGGAGGAGTCAAGGCAGTATTGTGCTCTAGCCGATTGGCTAAGCTAAGGTAGAGATTTGAGATGAATTAATGTTGGTGTGGTATGATATCTAGATTAAGAGGAGTGAGACTAAACATTTGTTGTGAATTATAATTTCCAAAAGGGGGATGTGGTGTAAAGTGCAGCAATAGTATATTCTAATAAGTTCATAAATCTTATGTTATGCTTTTGAATGAAGATGGGTCTAACTAGCTCAGATTTAAAATTCCTTCAGATGATCTCGGGTGAAGCTCTATTTTCCAGTTCAAATCAGTTGAAAGATGAGAGTTAAACATGGAGAATACACCAACCAATGATATCATGTATCACGTTGTCCCTGAATTTCACTGCTCATGCCTCATTGGCTAGTTCCGCTATTAGTGCCCACGCAAAAAAAGGTTGACTTGAACGAAAAGTATGCTTCCTAGTTTTCTTCAGCTTTCCTCTTATGAACTGTTGAGGTCTCATTTGTCTGTCTTTCTCACTCTCTGCGTGTGAGTGGTGAGTTAACGAGTGAGCGAGCGTTTCAAGAGGAAGAATAAAAAATGGAAGACATGGGGACACCGGGAGGAGAAATGGGGATCCCTCTTCTTGAAGAACAAGAAGAAGTACTTCCTGACAGAATCACACACATGCTTGTTCTCAGTGCATTTTTCGCTGTCTGCGGCTCCTACGTCTTCGGAAATGCTGTAAGAACTTTGCTTATCTTAAAGCTTGGCTACTAGCAGGAATTGTCTTTCCTTTTTATGTGCTTTTTTTTCTTTTTTTCATCTCTAGTCACGCATGTTTCTTCGTTCTGTTACTGTCATCTGGAATAGCAAACTCTGATCTGGAAAAGAATATAAGGCTGACCAACTAATTTTCTGGATGACTTATCAAACTTGCCTTTGCCTTCGATCAGTGTGCAACAGTTTCTAGATATGCAATATTGCCTTGATTAGGTAGGACAAGACTTGGCGTATCTCCTCGTGTTGATTCAAAATAAATATTTTGAAGACTGTGAGCAGAGTGTAGTTCTCGCTCCTAGTTACCATCTAATTGGCTTAAAGATATGATTTTTTCAGGTGTCTTACTCATCGCCTGCTGAATCAGGTATTATGGATGAACTGAGCCTTTCTTTGGCAGAGGTCAGTGACCATCACTATTTGCTCTTTCACTGTTTTTAATGTCTTGTGTAATCCATCTAAAAGTATAAACTAAGTGAATGGAAGCATTGCTCAAATAGACTAAAACATTTTGTAGTGTGAGTGAGAATTCACTTGTTGGTTCTTCCGATCATGTCTGTGGTGTTTATTTTGAATGTTTAATTTCTTACAAAGAAAGCTCTCTATATTCTGTCAATTTCCTGTGACTGAAATCTAAAAGACACGAGAAAATTTTACCCAACTGGGTGTATATTTTTGCACCTATTGGTCTGTACACCAAAATTTTCTTTGGTCGACTGAACTGAAGTGCTGGTAAGATGCAGTATTCGGTTTTCGGTTCACTATTGACGGTTGGAGGACTTCTAGGTGCCCTATGCAGTGGTAAAGTAGCTGACCTAATCGGCCGGAGAGGGGTAAGTGTTCTGGCCAATACCTTTTAAATGTTGTTTTACCACTGCATTATCTCAAATTTGAGCGTCACAAATTGTTTGAAACTTATAATTCGACTTCTGCTGATAATGTTGCACAGGCTATGTGGGTTACTGATGTATCGGGCATCATCGGATGGTGTGCAATATTTCTTTCAGAGGTACCATGTTTTTGTGCCAATTGGTCCATTATTTGTTTTCATTAACCATTTTACTTATCCCTTGGCTAGCTTACTTGCTCCGCTGGCAAAGTTCTTCAAAAGTTGATGTCTAGCCTTAAGTTTTGCCGAGCAAAGAGACATTAATGTCAAATGGAGAACCTGGTTCTTTTGTGGGCATAGTTTACTATCCACTCTTCATTATACTAACGAACTTTAACTTCTTGAAGAGTGCTTGGTCTCTTGACCTTGGAAGATTATTACTGGGATTTGGAATTGGTATTGCCTCATACGTGGTAACGAATGCAGTTTCTTCAGATCATGTAGCATTGTAAGTCCAATGATTCAATGTCGATTGATTATGCATTTAATCGTGCAGGTACCAGTGTATGTTGCAGAGGTAACACCGAAGAATTTAAGGGGAGGATTTGTTTCGCTCTGTATGGTAATTAAAAGCCTCATAAATTGTTGCTTTGGCTTCAGTCTCTACCTGAAGTCAAATTACATCGATCCTCTGTATGATCCACAAGCTCAGGCCTCTCCTTTACAGCTTTTATCGATGTCATTTTAGGCATTCCACATATCTTTCCTGACTTGTTCTTGCATCATACAAATCACATTATCTCACAGGAGGATCTTGTGGCCATCCTTCGTATATCGAAACTAACTTCCCTTTTTTTACCTGGTGGATGATATACAGTTGGTGATAGCCGGTGGCATGTCAATGACGTACATCATTGGTTCGCTGGTAAATTGGCGTCTTTTGGCTTGTTTAGGTACTCCCCATTAGACTATAAATAATTATTGGTTCGTATGCTTCGAATATGATTTTTAAGCTTTCTCATGCCACGTGTTTCAGGAATTATTCCATGTCTATTGCAGCTGGTGGGTCTTTTCCTTATTCCAGAATCTCCTAGATGGCTGGTGAGTTTCTTGAAGGGAAATTCAAGATACTGCTGCTGGAAAGTAGATGACATGTTAAATAGAATCTAGAACCTTTCATGCAATTTTGCCCCCGCCTTGCTGCTTGCATGAGTAAGACTGGCAGAAGCATCAGTCGGGACTGATATAGACAATGATGATTGCCGTGCACAGGCCAAGGTTGGTCGAGAAAAAGACATGAAAGCTGCGTTGCAGCGTCTCAGGGGAAAGAATGCAGATATCTCCAAAGAAACATCTGAAATCGAAGTATAAAATCTCACTGCAGCAGAATGTTTTCATTTTAAACTCATGGCTTAATTATGTCCAAGTGGCTTTACTTTCGAGAAAGGTAGCGTGGTTTAGCATGAGTTAGCGCTTCGTTTACTGCAGGGTTACATTGAAACTCTTCAACAAGTATCAGAACATGGGATATTCCGCATATTTCAGCGAAAATACGCACGAGCACTAACTGTAAGCCCCATAGCTGAATTCTTACTATTTATCTCGATCTTTACCAATTTCATGTTATCGATGAAATCAAGCACGTGACTTCAATCTAGGTTGGACTTGGCCTAATGGTTTTTCAACAGTTGGGAGGATTAAATGCATATGGATTTTATATGAGTTCAATTCTCGAGAAAGCCGGTAACTTCATCTACGCTGAATCATCATTCAATGAAAACTTTCCATCTCAAGATGAATAATACATTGACAAAAATTGGCTTCTGAGACAGGTGCTTCAAGTACTGCCGGGTCCATCACCACGGCCATTGTCAAGGTTTGTATTCCTGTGTAAATAGTGAGGCTTTTTTCTCCTCTCCTCCCTTAGCCTATGAATAATTCTTTCGTATCCATGACATGCAGTTGGCAGCAAATATTGTAGCCGTGTTCTTGATGGATAAATTCGGAAGACGACCGTTACTGCTGGTAGTAACTGAGCCGAAGCACTGCGGATCATTCTTGTGCTCGTCATATTCACCCAACACAAATATTGCTTCAAAATGGCTGATAGATAAAATGCTTCTGAATGTAGTCGAAACTTTACTGTTCCTGAAACCAACTAGCTAATATGCAGGTTTCGGCATGCGGAGCTTGCTTGGCTGGCTTCCTTATTGGATTATCATTTCTCCTACAGGTTCCTTTCTACACATGCTTCCTGTTTATCCTCATATGAATTTAGTACGGTATGCTCTTAATGGAAAACTGTAAGATTCAACATGCAGGACTATCATCAATCAACCGATGTTGTATCCACCTTGACCTTCATCGGGATTGTGGTGATCTTTTTCCCCTTGACATGTTAAATGCTCTATTTGTTGCTTCAAAATTCAAAGAAAATGCAGCAGCAGCATTGTTATGAACTTTGCTCCTCTTAGATGGATTAATGAGGTGCGCACTATACAACTTCAGGTTTTTAGCGGGTTTTTTGCGATGGGCTTAGGAGGGATACCGTGGATCATAATGGCTGAAGTCAGTGAGAAATCTGATGCTCTAACTACTTTTCTCGAGCCCTGTATGCTCATTGAGTTCGCAGGGCTTGACGTGATCGCCAATCTGTCTTGATGTCTCATCTTATTAAGATGGTTTCTGCTGTGCCAGATTTTCCCAATGAATGTGAAGGGACCGGCAGGGACCCTCGTGAATTTGGTCAGCTGGTTCGGTTCCTGGTTTGTGGCCTACACATTCAACTATTTCTTTGAATGGAGCTCAGCAGGTGATGCTTCTTCACTTCTCATCCTCGCTGCTTTTTCTAGTGCCAAATTAATATATTCATCAGTCTGCCGAATGTGCCAGGAGTGTTTTTTGCGTTCTCGGGCATCTGCTGTTCTGCAGTACTCTTCATAGCGAAGATGGTGCCGGAAACCAAGGGGCGCACACTTGAGGAAATAGAGGCATCGATGACCTCATAGGTCACTCTGGAAACAAGGTCCTCAACGAAGCATTTTTGTCTACGCGATCTCTATGATCACGAAAATGGTGTTAGCTTGCTCTTATGCTGAGCCGAGTGTGGATCGGGTAGCGTAAAATGCTTTACTCTGGTGTAGGAATTGAATGCGAGCTGATGCCAATTCTTTGAACTGTTTGAATTTGAGATGGCCTGTAAAGAAGATAGAAAGCAGCTAATATGGGAAGCTTGTCATTCATATGTTCAGGTAGAAATATTGGTAGAGATCTTGCGAGGGCTAAATAATGGATGAGTGTATGAGATTATTGGGCATTATTGAAAGCTGGTAAACACCCAAAGTGTTTGAATAACTCAAGTGCGGTTATATTTTCCATCATATCGCTTATTCAATACTAAAATCCTACGCTAGTCTCCCATGGAGTAGGTCTTGCCACTTGAACTATGAAAATCTAGCGTTCGATTTATTTTCTCATTGTATTTACTTAATAGATTGGTTATTTGTTTTCTACAACGTAATGGCAGAAAAGAGTCATTGTCCACATGTGAGTCCTCTAGGTTTACGATCACACGGTATATATGGGTATGGTGCATACCCATAAAGATCTATGTAAAGTTGAGCTTTTATGAATTTAAAAATAATTTTATTAGTTGAAAATGCGCGAACTCTATATACTTCCATTTTTAATATCCCTGTAACATCCCGGGCCTCACTGTGTAATATTGTCCGCTTTGGGTTACCTGCCCTGGCGCGGAAGAACCGCCATCCCAGCCACGGTCTTTTCCCTCACGGCTTTAAAACGCGTTACACAAATTAGAGGGACCAAAGTCTTATAAGCTAACTAAGATCTCCTTATAAGCGTGTGGGACAAGATCTCCTTCCCTATTTTGAATAAATTGGCGATGTGGGACAAGAGGTGGAGAAAACTAATCTGAAAATTTCTAAAGGCTACCCTAGGTTGGGCCGCGCTAGTATCGTGCCAAAGTGAAATTAACCGTGGAATTGGGATCGAATCGAAATTGGAAGTCCGGGTGTGTCACAAATCATTTCGGGATCATTGAATCATCTTTAGAAGAATTTTCTTGCAATCAAAGTTCTTTGGCAAATTAAATCGAAAAATGGCTAATTTGGCTCGAGAAATTAGTAGGCCCGCTTTTGGTCGTACTTTTGGGACTTAAAGTGATTATATAGTCAAGTGAAGATGTGAATTGGAGTGTGGTGACATTGAATTTATTTTATGGATTTCAATTTGGCTCAATTGGAAGTGGATTGAATGGAATTGAAGAATTAAATGTACAAGGATTTGGACCTCGGCGGAAAATGGAATGCAACCATTGAATAATGTTGTGGGAGAGGAGATAGTGGAAGATGACATCATGCAGTTGATGTCATGCGATTGAAGCCAAGCGAATGAGAGCTTGACAAGTGGCAAGTGGTGATTGGTTCTTCAAAAGGTGGGATGTCACCCATCATCTTCAACCTTTGGAGGAGAGAGAAAGGAGAGGGAGGGGGAGAGCTCGACCGAACCAGCAGCCGCCCGACGCCGCCCCTTCGTCCGCCCGCTCGGCCGCCCGTCGCCGGAGCCGTCGCACGCCTCCGCCCGTCGCCGTTGCCGCCGCGCCCGCCGCCTCTTCGCTCCGCCTCGGCCGCGTATCCAGCCGTCGTTCGGCATCTCCAGCCAGCTTCCTCCCGTCGCCGTTGCTTCGCCGTGAGTCCCGCCGGAGCCGCCGCCTCACCCGCCAAGCTGCGCCGTCGCTCCTCCGCCGTTCCTCCGTCGAATCGCCGCGAGCCGCCCCCAACCAGCAGCCCACCGGAAGTTGCAGAAAATGGGTATGGCAGCCCCTTCTTGGCCCGTTTTGGCTGCCTTCCCGAGCCCGGATGCTCGGCCCGCTTTGAGGAAAGTCGATCCTCGCGTCGTCCCCGTCGTTTTGGTCCGCTCGGTTTGTTAATCCGGTGAGTTTACCTCACTAAACCCTAATTAGAGGGTTAATGATGCTTTATGGGTGTTTAGTTTATGTTAAGTGTATTTAGGTGGTTAGTTTAGTTTATTTAATTGTGAATTAGATTAAGATGTTTGTTTAATTTAAAGTATGCTTAATTAAAGGTTAAGAGGGTTTATTTAATAATAAACCTTGATGGGACATAATAGGGTTTTATTTTTTGAATTATTTAAATGATTTCGAATTCTGGAATTTATAATATTATATCATATTCCGGAATTATTAAAATATTATTATAAAAAAAATTATTTTTGACCCCGATTGCTTAGAATTTCGTGCCGATCATTTTAGTGTAGTCGGATTGTGAAATTGATGAATGTATATCATAAATTGAGCGTGAATCGTGAAAATATGGATATTATTATTATATTAATTTTCGGAATAAATTTAATTATTTAATAAATTCGAAAATTTATTTTGGGACCCTAAACTCTCCGAATTTTTTAAGCTCTTTGTGCATTTAAAATTTGAATTTGATGAATTGATGTTGCAAATTGGGTGTTGATTGTGATAAATATGGATTTCCTTCATAAAAACCCAAGTGTTGGCTTTTGATGCAAAAATTGGATTTTAATAATTATATTAAATAGTGGGATTTGAAAAAGTGAGATATTGGCTTTTTGATTCGAAATTAGCGTGTTCCCACACACGTGAGTAATTTCTGGAATGTTTTTAATATGAAGAAAAATGGCCGGGATCACTATTTTAAATGGAAGCATTGAGTGAAATCAAAGTGTCCTGGGCCGAGTATGCTTTGGCTGTGTGGGATAATTAAGGGGAATCGTCCCGCCGTTGAGCCGTACTTGCCCCTATATGGGATGCCCACGTGGTGGATGCGGGTCGCAGTTGATTCCCAGGCCCATGCTCCTTGGGAACGCCGTCGATGTGCCGACGGCCGCGCTCCAAGGTGGGAGGCGATGCTGGCTATATGTCGGTAGATAGCCGAACAAACCAGTAGGCTATGCCCTTGTGTGGCGTGAATAATAATTGGAATGCGTGCTAAGTGCGATCGTGATTTATATGAAAGTGATGGCGTTCCAATTGTTTGAGTTATTATTATTACCTCGAGATTGTGTGATACGAATTGTGCTAACTCTACTGGGGAAGGAACCGAGGCGAGGTAAGTTCTGTGGTGACGTGGCTAGGCCACCCGGGCGTATTTTCTTTCTAATAGGGGTTTATGGGGTTGAACTTGCTGAGACATTGTCTCATCCCGGTTTGGGGAATAAAAATTTTAGGTCCCTGGTGGACGGAGCGGCCAGATAGCTTTGATTGGCCTTGAGGAGTTGCAGAGGTGAAGTCATAAGTTGGATAACGTGTCCGACTTTTAGATCGTAGGACAGTCCCTTTTTAAAAGCCAGTCCTTTGTAGACTTTTGGCTGTAGGCTTCTATTTGTAATTCTGTTGAATTATGAAAGTGCTATATTGTGATTGATTGCTTGCTTTTCTATCCCAAGTTAAATGTTGTCAGGGGATTTGTTTCGCTTCCGCATGTGCAATAAAAATGAATGGGTCGGTGACTCGTCCTGGGAAGTCGCAATTGTATCGACCAGAGTGGGATGTTCGCGTGCTCGGAGGATCGGGGCGTGATAGAGACCCTCTATGCCCGTGGGGCCACTGCGAGGACGCTGTTCTGTTAAGAGGGGGAGAGTGTGACAGCCTCCTCTCTTGTCCCACATCGCCTAGGGAGGGAGATCTTGGTTAGCTTATAAGGCTTGGGTCCCTCTAACCTGTGTAACACGCTTTAAAGCCGTGAGGGAAAAGACCGTGGCTGCCATCTGTGTAACGCGCTTTAAAGTAAGACCGTGGCTGCCATTTGTGTAACGCGCTTTAAAGCAAGACCGTGGCTGCCATCTGTGTAACGCGCTTTAAAGTCGTGAGGGAAAAGACCGGCGCTAGGGCGGGTGACCCAAAGCGGACAATATTATACAGTGGGGCCCGGGATGTCCCAAAGCGGATAATATTACACAGTGGGGCCCGGGATGTTACAATCCCAACAGCCTTTACTTTTCTATTTTACTAAAGTACAAATATTAGGACTAAAAGCTTCTTTCAAGGAAGAAAAAACGAAAGAGTTTCTTGAGTATTACTATTCAAAAAGATGTCTTTACTAGCACCAATAGATACTAGATGAGTTATAGTTGTCGATGTGAAATGCTGCTAATATTTGCAAGTCAACGATTTGGCGAAAAGTATAAAAGAATTAACTAAATTTTTAGTATTGATGCCAATTTAGTCCTAAATTTTTCAATCTCATTGAAATATTACACAAAGATAGATTGCTTTCCCAATCCCAAGCCAAATATCCCCGCTATGATGCTATTTTGTCCACTCTCATCCTAGGCCATGTTATAATTGTTTAGGCCACAACCAAACACTGTATTAGGAAATCTTTTGGAATATCCCTTGTTATGAAAGGTGTGTTGACATACCATTTTATTTAAGATTTAATCGCGTAAAAAATTAGGGATTAATTTTCAAACCCTAGCAAAAAAAAAAAAAAAAAAAGGAGAACAAGAGAAAAAAGAAAACAACAATTTTCACTAAATTGCATCGCATTTTAGCATTAGGAATATTTGCATCACTAATGATAATTTCTAATTTTTTTCCAAAAATTAATTAACTAAATTTTTAGTATTGATGCCAATTTAGTCCTAAATTTTTCAATCTCATTGAAATATTACATAAAGATAGATTGCTTTCCCAATCCCAAGCCAAATATCCCCGCTATGATGCTATTTTGTCCACTCTCATCCTAGGCCACGTTATAATTGTTTAGGCCACAACCAAACACGGTATTAGGAAATCTTTTGGAATATCCCTTGTTATGAAAGGTGTGTTGACATACCATTTTATTTAACATTTAATCGCGTAAAAAATTAGGGATTAATTTTCAAACCCTAGCAAAAAGAAAAAAGAAAAAAAAGGAGAGAACAAGAGAAAAAAGAAAACAACAATTTTCACTAAATTGCATCGCATTTTAGCATTATGAATATTTGCATCACTAATGATAATTTCTAATTTTTTTCCAAAAAGTTTGCTATCAAAAGGAAAATATTATCATTATTGAAAATTATGATCATAAAAGAAAAGAAAAGAAAAAAAGAGAGAAGAAAATCGAATGGGGTCTTGGGAGAGAGGGGAGAGATCGGAGAGAGCTTGGGAGAGACCGGAGAGCTCGAGAGAGCTCGAGAGAACGGAGGGCGAGCCAGAGGGAGAGAGCGAGACCGAGAGAGCATTTCAACATTTCTTGAGATCCGCCCGTTGCTCATCATCCGAACCGGGTAAGTCTTCCAAACCGTAGGTGCCCTGTTTTAGGAGGTGTCGGACCAGAGCTCGCGACCGACTAGTTCGCGCGAGCTTTGGTCCCGCTGGTCCTTCGTTGATTTTGTTGTGCATTCTGGTATGTTTCGATAGGAACTTAGGGCCGTGTTTGAGTCTCGGTCGCGTCGGAAATCTCTCGTTCGAGTTGCGCGCATGCCAACCGTTTGCAGGGATGCCTGAATGAAGTCCGAGTATTCTTAGTTGGTCTTTGACCGAGCCTTATCGTCCTTGAGTTCATACCCATGTTAAATTTGATGTGATCTGTCTCTGAGTTGGTCTGAAATGTTGTTTGTGTGTCCATGATATTTGCTTGGTCCGAACTCGGGTCCTCCCTTTAGCTGGTGCATTCTATCTGTTTGATGAAATGTCAATGAGATTTTGGAAATGGTTTCTGCGAGGTTTGTTACTATTGTGATAGGGCGAGCGATCGAACAAAATATAGACGGAAGAAGAAAAATAAATCGGACACCGGATTTACGTGGTTCAGTCGTAAAGACCTACGTCCACGGGGAGAGCAGCAGCGAATTTCACTATAAATCAAGCGATACAAGGAGATTACACACTCAAGTCACTCAAACACTCTCTCGGTGTTTCCCAAACCCCAATTACACCCAATAACGCACCCAGTGTTTAGCCCCGAAATTCTTCGGAAATAATCTCTCAATCTCACGAAAGAATTACACGCAAATCTTACCTCAAGATTTAATCGACTACAAACACTAAACTTCTTGGATGTAATTGCACGAACGAACCCACTTTCAAGCACTCGATATTTGGTGCTTCAAGTTTGCTTGCATCAACAACGGCAGAACAAGCACTCTCGCGGCGCTTCAAGATGTGGCTTCGCTGATGGTTGAACGTGCGGCTACGGACGTGGAGCTCGGCGGCAATTTTTCAGAAGCACCGAAAGAAGACTTGCAAAGTTACGCTTTTATACGTGGGTGTGCCCAAGGTCAAAGTTTGACCTTGGGTCCCACCAACTTTGATTCTTCACGTGCCTTGGCTTCAGCAGCTTCTTTATTTCCATTAAACTTGCTGCGGCGTCTATCACAAAGAAAAAAAGACCTCGGCAACTTCACTCCAAAAGGGAAAATTCCTCTTTTAATTATTTCCTCTTTTTCCTTCGCGAGTCTACCGAATTTCGTGTTTTAGCAAACGCTCAAACTCGAGTCATATTTAACAATCTCCACCTTGGCTCGACGTTTGAGTCAAATTACAATTGCTTCGTAAAAAATTCAAATTCTGTTGCTACTTTCTTATAGCCCCCGATGGGCTCAACCGCCACAGCTATTGTCCAAGTCCAAGCCTTACTTGAACTTTGCTATAACCGAGGACCTCATCAGAATACCAACTCCACATGCACTTTTAACTGCTCCGCAAGGCTTTTCTGACACAACCTTCTCAACCGCAGATAAAGCAAAACCATTATTGCATCCATATCTATCAGGAGATTGAATACATACCTTGTTAATTTTAGCAGTTACAACAATCGTTGGCTCTATAAGCTCCACCTCGCTACGAGCATCATCTGTGTCAATTACTTTGCTAGTACCTGTACTCGCTACCTCAGGAGTTTCTAGTTGCAACTCCACCTCAAGCTGAACACCGTCCAGATCCATATTAACATTGCCACAAACACTCCTAGCCAGAAGTACTGAAGACTCATCAAGGGTAACTTCTCTGCTGTTAATAGGTGAATTTATATCTGGGCACCACAACTGATTGCCCCGCTCACCCTGTGCATAGCCATTGAATATGCACCTTGCCCTCCAATCAAGCTTACCATCACTTACTCGAAAATAACACGGGCAATCAAACATTCTAAAAATAGAATAACCAGCAACGTTACCTGATAACACTTCTTCAGGAGTCTGCCATTTAATAGCAGTTGATGGGGATCTATTCACTAGGTAGCTTACCGTACTTAGCACACCAGCTAGGATTCTCCTAGCAATACCAGCACTAGAGATAATTTTTCGGGCCGTCTCTAGTAATGTTTTGCTCATCAATTCTGCAAATTGTTGTGATTTACTAGCACTAGTGCGGTGTTTCACTATGCTCTCTTTCATGCAGAATTTATTTGCTAGCTTCGAGCAGAACTCCATGCTATTGTCAGTTTGCACATGCTTGATCGACTTACTAGTCTCCATCTCGATCAAAGCTCTTGACTGCGAGATCCTGACACCAGCATCATACTTGTGCCTTGGCACAAACACCCAGGTCTTCCTCGAGCAGTCAATAGACTCTCGAATAGATGCATCCGACGTCTTCGCAACGAAATTTATCACTGTCTCACCTTGAAGTTTATACAGGCCATCGTGCTTGATTCCTTTCATTATCACCAGGGCACTTCGAACAACCTTCAAAACTCCACATTTTGAAGAATACCTGCAACCAGCTGAATCTAGGGCACCCAAGGAAATTAAGTTCTTTTCACCTTGCGAACATGCCTCACTCCAGTCAATGTCCTCACGATACCATCATGCATTCTGATTTTAACATCACCAACACCCACAACATCGCACTCAGCGTTGTTTCCTAACTGGATTTTACCACTACCCGTACACTGATAAGTGATAAACCAGTTTCTATTTGGTGTGATATGAAAAGAACAACCAGAATCCATAATCCGTCCATCAAGCGATGAATCATTGGTGACAAACAAGACATAATCGGCATTATTAGCTATAGCTGCAACATTATCTTCAGAATCAACCATAATTCCCTTACCATTTTCATTCTTTAGCTTAAGGCAATCTCTTCTAAGATGCCCCCTCTTGCCACAGTTCCAAGAGACAACATTAGCAGTTCTAGATTGACTATGTCTATTCATATTAGTACTACTGTTACCCACACGTGTTCTAGATCTTCCTCTATTTTCACCTACTAGAGCAGTAGATATAGATTCGCCGGATTCTCTTCTACGAATATCCTCGCTCAGAATTAAATCTCGAACCCCATCAAACGTCAAACTTGTTGACCTAGAGGAATTACTAACAGGGTCCTCCCGCTACGCAGCCCCTGTGGTAGTATTCCAACTATCGTCAATGAGGATAATAGAATCAAAGCACGTAATGAGGATAATAGAATCAAAGCATGTACCTCATCTTCAAAATCAATCTCAACTGAACTCAATTGACTAACAATCAAATTGAATTCATTGATATGATTTGCAACTGACGCACCTTCTTTCATCTTCAAGTTAAACAGACGTCGCATCAAACAGACCTTGTTGATCGCAGAGGGCTTTTGACGTTGCATCAAATCAGCAAAGTGGTCTTCTCCTTCAAGATGTTAAACGCGACGTTACGAGCCAACATCGCCCGAATAACACCCATAGCTCGTCTATCCAAAGAAATCCCAATCAGCTTGCTTCATCGTCTCTGGTTTCTCCCCAAATAAAGGCAAGTGCAGATTCATCTGGTAAAGATAATCTTCAATCTGCATCTTCCAAAAAATGAAATCCTTCCCATCAAATTTGTTGATTCTCACTTTTACTTCTTTTGTCGCCATCGATTCGCTTCAACTCAGCCAAACCTAGCTCTGATACCACTTGTTACGATAGGGTGAGCGATCGAACAAAATATAGACGGAAGAAGAAAAATAAATCGGACATCGGATTTACGTGGTTCAGTCGTAAAGACCTACGTCCACTTTAGAGAGCGATGCGAATTTCACTATAAATCAAGCGATACAACGAGATTACACACTCAAGTCACTCAAACTCTCTCTCGGTGTTTCCCAAACCCCAATTACACCCAATAACGCACCCAAAGTTTTTAGCCCCGAAATTCTTCTAAATAATCTCTCAATCTCACGGCGAAGGAATTACACGCAAATCTTACCTCAAGATTTAATCGACTACAAACACTAAACTTCTTGGATGTAATTGCACGAACGAACCCACTTTCAAGCACTCGATATTTGGTGCTTCAAGTTTGCTTGCATCAACAACGGCGGAACAAGCACTCTCGCGGCGCTTCAAGATGTGGCTTCGCTGATGGTTGAACGTGCGGCTACGTACATGGAGCTCGGCGGCAATTTTTCAGAAGCACCGAAAGAAGACTTGCAAAGTTACGCTTTTATACGTGGGTGTGCCCAAGGTCAAAGTTTGACCTTGGGTCCCACCAACTTTGATTCTTCACGTGCCTTGGCTTCAGCAGCTTCTTTATTTCCATTAAACTTGCCGCGGCGTCTATCACAAAGAAAAAAAGACCTCGGCAACTTCACTCCAAAAGGGAAAATTCCTCTTTTAATTATTTCCTCTTTTTCCTTTGCGAGTCTACTGAATTTCGTGTTTTAGCAAACGCTCAAACTCAAGTCATATTTAACAGTTACAATGATTTTGTCTTTGTTCGAGTTTGAGTCCCTTCCATTGTGTTGTTTGCTCATGCCGGTGTTAGTACTTGAATCAACGGAGTTTTGGTCATCTGAAAATTTAGAGTTAAAAAATCTAATCTTTAGCCGGAAGCATTCCGGCAACGGTGATGACCTCCGGCCAACTAGTGGCCGGCGGAAGTTCGGCAGTGGAAGGGTCGCCGATTGTTCCGGGCTGCGTCTTTGTTTGGCTGAATTTCGATGAGGCCATGTTTTGGGGAAGACAAGACTTCGGGCGTGCAGAGGGGATGCACGAGGGAGAAGAAGACCAAAGGGGAGGAAGAATAATAGAAAAAAAAGAAGAAAAAAAAAGTGCAGCAAAAAGTAAAAAAAAGAAATAGGGAAAAAGAGAGCAAAAGTTGGCTTCGGGAACGAGGAGTGCAGGAAGATGGAGCAGCAGAAAAAGACAGGGATAAGACAAAAAAGAGAAAAAAAGAAAGGAAAATGTATATATTTTAAAAAACTAAACTGAAAAAAAAAAAATCTTTTTTATCCGATGTGGGTCGGACTTGGGCTCAGATCGGATCGGATTAGCGGGCCGGATTGGGTTTACCCGGTCCGAGCCCTTTTTTCCTGAATATAATAATATTAGATATTAAAAATATATTAAAAATTCAAAAAATAAAAAATTTCCAAAAATAATGAAAAATAAAAAAATTTCCAAAAATTCAAAAACTCAGAAAGGATTAAAAAATTCGACCTCCTTTTTTTAATATTTAAATTAAAAAATTAAAAAATTGGAAAAATCTAGTTTTTTTGGGAAATTCGAAAATTCATTTAAAAATAGAAAAATCCAGAAAAAAATTCTAATTTTTTTTTTAATTTCCTCGAAAAGGTTAAAATTAATCTTTGGAGTAATTTTCTCCTAAAAATATGAAAGCTTTTCAATTTGGAATTATGCCCAAGTTTGACTAGGCCTAAAGGCTTTACCTTAGGGTTTCAATTGTCCTTAGGGACAAATACCCTTGAATGTACAATATTGATACATTGAGTTTGGCTTCTCTTTAGTCTAGTTAGGATTAGCATTTGTATTTGTTTTCTGTATAGTATTAATTCTTTGCTCTCCCATGAAATTTATTTAACGCGATCCTTGGTTGCCAATTGTCATTCTAATGATTGTGCACTTGTATGATCACCTCACATGTTAACGAATTGGTCTAAAGTTAATCAAAACTGCCTGACAAAAAACTTTTTTTTTAAAATGAACAAAATTAGATATCGAAAGGGTACTAATTGGTTAATTAGTGTAATCAAGTCCTCAACCCTAAATTCTCTGGTTGCGTGGTAAGTAAGGTATGCTTCTATGTCTCACTTGGTTTCTAGTTGACCTCAATAAACTAGTAGAGACTCATTTTTACGAAATTCTTAAGAACACCCTAATGTTATGCGAGGTATGGGCTTGGGAGAGCCCGTGCCTAATCATGGGCCATAGACCCGTCCTTTAGACAATGCCCCTAAACCTATTCCCTCCCAATGAGGGGTAGGTCGCGGCAAGGTGAAGATGTCAGATCCAAGTTGACCTCTGCCATAGGTTTCACCACTTCCATATCTAAGGTAGACCTGGTCGTACATATAAATGTCATTTTTACATAGACGGGGAACACAGAGGGGAAGATCACAAAGTAAAGGTCGATATGATGATGATTGGCTTTTATTGAAGTTACCTTGCCTTATGAAGAAGCAATGGCTACAGCCTTTACATTGCATCCACATATCCACACTAACTTGTGGATCATATAACTTAAAGTTTGTACCCTAACTTCCAAAATTACTGTAATTAGACAAATAATCAACTTGAATACTTACTGGGTGTTACAATTAGAAGTTGATTCAGCTAGTTGGGGTGTCCAGATCGGTTACTTGGGACAAATTTTTTTTTTTCCCTTTTTCTTCTTTTCCTCTTTCCCTCCTCGTTTTCTGCTGCAGCTTCTTCTTTTCCTTTTGTGCTTCAAAAGCACGAGCTCAAATAATAAGAGAGAAAAGGAGGGTTGGGCTTGGGCTTAACTTTTAACAGACATGGGCTGGCTGGGCTTTTATTGAGCCTGTTATTAAAAAGTTTCACAGACAGTGTTAGTTTTTATATCCCACTTTTTAGCCACTGGTAAAGTGAATTTTTGTGTAGCATTGTGTATTCCCTCGGGACTCTCCTAGCGGAGCGGAGCTGGTTTCCAGTTTGGTGCTTTCTGGAGTTTTGGTAACGCCACTTAACATGCTTTTTTGTTCTCAGTCCTTCCTTTTCTCCCCAAATTTAATAAAATGCATCAACTGCTCATTTCTCTCTTGCTCCACTCAGGTATTTCTAGGCTCGTTCGAACTCAGCATGGGAGGAATTCCTTGGATTGTAATGCTGGAGGTATAGTCCTCAGACTTGCAATTGATTTCTCGAGACTAATATTTTTTCATTCAACAATGCAAACGGTATACACGGTGTGGTTCCTCATTGGCAGATATTTCCAAGAAATGTAAAGGGTTCAGCTGGAAGCTTACTTTACTTGGTCAGCCGGGTAGGATCTGGGTTTATCTCATATCCTTTCAGCTACTCGTTTGAATGGAGCTCAGCAGGTGCATCTCTTCAAAATCTCTCTGGGGACATTTCTTTTTATGCTCCTCTGTTACTTAAATTCAGTCTACTCTGCTATTTCTTCAGGGACATTCTTTATATATGCGGGCATTTGTGCGGTCGGTGTTATATTTATCGCAAAACTTGTACCTGAGACTAAGGGGCGGATGCTGGAAGAAATACATGCCTCCATCACCAATAAGAATGACAACAATTTGTCATGGATGTAGGAGCTTCGTTTGGGGTATACTTTGTGTAATTGTATCCAAGTTCAGAGCATGCCGGAAAGTTTCGATGAGAATATCCCTGAGTTGGAGAAGCGAATCAAAGGATAAAGCTTTTAGACATTACAGTAGATAAAACTTGAGAGAGACGTGGTTGAATTAAGGAGCGTAAATAAAAAAGGAGAGCTGTAATCTTCTGTAAAATCTATACGGACTATTTTCATCCCTTTGCTCTAAGCATTATCTGGCTTAACATTAATCTGAATCATAGACAAATTGAAACAGCTGCATGATTTTAGTTTCTATGATTCATAACGAGTCTTAGATCCTCTTCACGAATTGGATGTGACTTCGGGACAAGGCTTAATCTCAAAATTAAAGCTCAGAAACTTCTCGTCCTTTTCGCTAAAATGGACGGCCTCGACAACTTATCTCTGAAGTCAAAATTGGTTGGCCTTGCTTTGCATTCAGATGTAGTCTCCAAAAAGGCAAAAAAAAAAAAAAAAAAAAAAAAGCCATTCCACAAACTTTTAATATATTTGTGTCTGGAAGTATAATATAAATATATTTTGAGATATTTAATCTTTATTGTTATCTATTTTGTCGGCTAGATACATTTAAAAATAAGAAACTTTCTCTTCATCAATTCTTGAACTATTTAAATTTAATAAGTGATGAATGCTTGAGGATGACAAACCACCGAACTGATCCTAATTTAATGAACATGGCCATGTGGCATGATCGTGCCAAATTGCTTACCGCGGCGCGATCGTATGTGCCATGTGGCGACTGTAGGATCATACACTTTCTTTGCCCTAACTAATTATATTTTATGCAATTGAATAGATAGGGTGGTCCATTTATGCCTTTGCTATAGGGCTAGAATGTCTTCATCAATTCTTGAACTATTTAAATTTAATAAGTGATGAATGCTTGAGGATGACAAACCACCGAACTGATACTAATTTAATGAACATGGCCATGTGGCATGATCGTGCCAAATTGCTTACCACGGGGTGATCGTATGTGCCATGTGGCGACTGCAGGATCATACACTTTCTTTGCCCTAACTAATTATATTTTATGCAATTGAATAGATAGGGTGGTCCATTTATGCCTTTGCTACAGGGCCAAAATGTCTTCATCAATTCTTGAACTATTTAAATTTAATAAGTGATAAATGCTTGAGGATGACAAACCACCGAACTAATGCTAACTTAATGAACATGGCCATGTGGCATGATGGTGCCAAATTGCTTACCGCAGGGTGATCGTATGTGCCATGTGGCGAGACCGTACACTTTCTTTGCCCTAACTAATTATATTTTATGCAATTGAATAGATAGGGTGGTCCATTTATGCCTTTGCTACAAGGCCAGAATGTCTTCTCCATGTCCCCAAGGTAATGAGCATTGGCAATGAATGATCCCCGAATTCTTCAACGCTTGTGATGTTTCAGCTTCTCCTCCCAGCTACAAGTCATCGACACCGTGTCTGAAAGTTAAAGGAATGTTCTCGTTATGCACCTGTAAACCCGCTCTTCAGTAGTTCGAGCTACGAGTTCAGATTTTAACCTTTGGTCTCGGTATTAGTCTACGCAAGGTTGCCTGTTTGATATGGTTGTCTTCGTAGATGGAGCTTGGTCTATAGAGAATCAATGAATTTCAGCGAGAAAGGTACCAATAAAATCCTTAACCTATTACATATTTGTACTAATTGAATCTTAAACTTCTCAATTATGTCAATTAATTTCTAAACCTTTTGATAATTTGTCAATATATTCCATTTGATTAATTTTGGCTGGAAATCGCCAATATGAATGCTACGTATCCTATATGGCATGACCGGTGATAATGTAGAGACTTTTTTTGATTTTTTTATTACATTTTTTTTTTCCTATTTCTGTTTCTTCTTTTCTTTCCCTTTTTTTTCCCTCAATTATGGGCCGGTGAAGTCAACGGCCGTCCCTCACTCGGTTTGAGAACACTTCTTGTCATAATTTATAGGAGCACATAGAAGATTCATCATCAGGATAGTTATGAAGGCTCAAAGATTGGGGTTGGCTTTACCAAGTTCCCTTACTGAATATCAACTGATCTTATGGATTAGGTAAGTGTGAGTTCAAAATCAAGCCAATTTCTCACATTCGATAAGGTAAACCATATACCACATCAGTAATATTTCTTATATAACTTATGACCATGCATAAATAAAATTGAAAGGTTCATTATTGTGGCCAAATGTCCCTTTTCTAATTTTTCTTGTAGGTCCACCTTTTGGTGTGAAGTGTTGTGAACCGAGCTTGGCATCTTAGGTCCGCTGTCCTGATCATCTTTGAATTTTCATTCTGACATTGTTGAACTGAGCTTACCAGGTGATGCACACAACTCATTATGAGGGGTTTTATCACTGTATTGAGCCCTTAATACAATTCAATAGATTCATGCGAAAACCCCACTATGAATCAGACGAGCTTTCTTATTGTTGGAAATTGTGATCCATTTTCTCTAAAACTTTCTAGAAACTTCAAGATTGATATTAGCTAGAAAATTCAAGAAAAATCCTTAAGAAAATCTAGCTTAGGTGGCCAAGAAAATGTAGAAGTCTCTAGAAGAACTTCAATCTAGAATTACCTAGATGAAGCCTACATGGACAACATTCTATAGAAATCTAGAATGTTGTACTAAGGTGTGACTCATGCCTATAAATAGGCTTGTAATTCATTTATTTGTGCGTGTGAGGTTTAGACCTCCACGTGTGGAGGAGTAGAGTTAAGATGGTTTCTATGTCATGAAATACTCTTCCATTATATCAAAATATCATGTACTATCCATTTCCATCAACTAGATAAATTATATCCCATGTTCTTTGTCCTTCAATTATCCTATCTTATCCCTTGTCCATTCTCTACAAAATATACCATACACTTGCACATATCAGTAATCAAAAACTATCATCCATAACTAAAACCATGCTTCTGCGCACATTTAATTCTAAAGATGAAACATGATGAGCTTTCTTTGTAAGGTAGATATAACATGGGAAAAATGTGGTTCAATCAAGAAATGCAAACAAAAGAAAAATTATAATTATTTGTAAAATCTATTCAGGCTTTATTCATCCATTATCTGTAAGCATTTTCTCCAATAGCATTCATCTGAATCAGAGAGGTTTGGTAAGTCTCTGCATTAAGCACAAAATCAATGTAAATGAACTATGTCCAGTACAAGCTCACGTTTTTCATATGAACCCTACAGCTGTGTCCAAAGAAACGCTCTGAACCAACATGACGTGCCAAAGCAGACATCACAACCTCATAACCCTGGGCACCATCCCAAGATGTCCCAAAGACTCAAGTGCCTCAAAGGATCCAACCAGATTGCTTCAAGACCAGTATTATGTGCCTCATACACACCTCCTCTGCATCTTGTAAAACACATAGCAACTTCAATAATTAGAGACCAATTGAAACAACGGCGGGACTTTAGTTTCAGGAAAATCCGGGACAGCTCATAAAAATCTGTTTCGGTCTCGTATCATAACTTAACGCTAAGAATGCATGTTACAACAGAAGACAGATCATCGAAGGTTCAAGATCCCGCTAGCAATAAATTTGATAAATCTGAATTGTTCTGTTTTATAAGGAACTGATGATCCAAAACATCGATTTGCTTCATCGTGTAGGTCGCCAAAGCTGCTTCATGACTGCTTTCAACCACTATAGAAATCAAGAGAACTCGCTCAAGAGCTGAAGCCTGACGCATGTAGGTGAAATGAGATAATCAGAGGGCGTCATATTCCAACTTTTGGCTGAGAACTCTTAGCCTATCTCTCTCTCAAACACGCGTGGGCAACAACTGTTACAGGTCAGAACTAACAGTCAAACCCTGCTCAGTGCAACAACAAAAGTATCTTCTCTTCAAGAAAGAAAAGTCGGTAAATATAGATGCCCATTGTGAAAAATATTGAGGTGAGGGCGATATGCGAAAGAAGTTTGATGCAGTGTAAAGTGAAGCCATTAGTATATACTAGTTGGTTTATAATTCATATGTGTAAGTTTTTTGAGTGAATATGAGTCAGATTAGATATATAGACTCCCCTTTGATGATCTTGGAGTGAAGGTATTGGGTTTTTACTACATCAACCCAACAAAAGTATTAGAGACGATGATTTGGATGGGTTAGGCCAAGATATTTGGATCAGGAATTTGTGAGCATCTCAAGAAAAGGAATCTTGGACGTGACTCCATGACGTGGTAGATAGTGCAATCTTGCTAAGCTTGGCTGGACTAGGGCGATTGAGGAGAAGTCAAGACAGTGTCCTTCTCTTGCCGATTGGGTAAGCTAAGGTAGAGATTTGAGATGAAATAATGTTGGTGCGGTACAATATCTCAATTAAGAGGAGTGGGACTAAACATTTGTTGTGAATTATAATTTCCGAAAGGGGGATGTGGTGTAAAGTGCAGCAATAGTATATTCTAATAAGTTCACAAATCTTCCATTATGCTTTTGAATGAAGATGGGTCTAACTAGCTTAAAATAAAATTCCTTCATATGATCTCCCTGGGCCAAGCTCTATTTTCCAGTTCAAATCAGTTGAAAGATGAGAGTTAAATATGGAGAATACATCAACCAATGAAGTCATGTCGTCCCTGAATTTCACTGCTCATGCCTCATTGGCTAGTTCCACTATTAGTGCCCACGCAAAAAAGGGTTGCTTTGAACGAAAAGGATGCTTCCTAGTTTTCTTCAGCTTTCCTCGTATGAACTGTTGAGGTCTAATTTGCCTGTCTTTCTCACTCTCTGCGTGTGAGTGGCGAGTTAACGAGTGAGCGAGCGTTTCAAGAGGAAGAATAAAAAAGGAAGACATGGGGACACCAGGAAGAGAAATGGGGATCCCTCTTCTTGAAGAACGACAAGTGGTTCCTGGCAGAATTACACACGTGCTTGTTCTCAGTGCATTTTTCGCTGTCTGCGGCTCCTACGTCTTCGGAAATGCCGTAAGAACTTTCCTTATCTTAAAGCTTGGCTACTAGCAGGAATTGTCTGTCCTTTATATGCTTTTTTTATTTTTTATTTTTTATTTTTATCTCTAGTCACGCATGTTTTTTTATTCTGTTTCTGTCATCTGGAATAGCAAACGCTGATCTGGAAAAGAATATAACGCTGACCAACTAATTTTTAGGATGACTTGTCAAACTTGCCTTTGCCTTCGATCAGTGTGAACAGTTTCTAGATATGTAATATTGCCTTGATTAGGTAGAACAAGATTTGGCGTATCTCCTCGTGTTGACTCAAAATAAATAATTTGAAGACTGTGAGCAGAGTGTAGTTCCCGCTCCTAGTTACCGTCTAATTGGCTTAAAGATATGATTTTTTCAGGTGTCTTACTCATCTCCTACCGAATCAGGTATTATGGATGAACTGGGCCTTTCTTTGGCAGAGGTCAGTGACCATCACTATTTGCTCTTTCACCGTTTTTAATGTTTTGTGTAATTGTTGGATTTTTGCGGAAGCGTGTGTGTGTGCTCGGGCGAGTGTGTATGTGTAAATAAAAGTGGACTACAACGCAAGAGAATATGGATTAAAAAAAACTTTTATTATGAAGGTTTGGATTACAAAGAAATGAGTGTTTCTAGTTTTTTTTTGCTACAAGGAACATACATCATCAACTCCTATTTATAGGCGTAAGCCACCGCCTTTCTCCACCGACAGAGTACAAAAATTAATATAAAATTTCAAGCTCGCTTCTTTGCCTCCTGCTTATGCGGCTTCTTCTGAATCTTCTGGTGACTTCTCCATTTTTTGCATTTTTCTATTCTGCAGCTCCACAGCTTTTGTTGACTTTTACTTTTCTTTTGCCTTTTTGCTGCCCACGTGACCACGTGGTCTTGCTGCCCACCATACCAGAAACTTCTTCAACATTTTGATAGTTTTCAAGACTTGCCTTTTCTTGCATGCACGTACACTGTTGTTGCCGACTTGGAGCAAGTTGTTGCCGCCAACTTTTTCCTTCTCCATTAAACATGAATAGTCTAGTGTGTTGTAGTACTTTCCAAAAATAAATCACATTTTAACAGTAATCCATCTAAAAGTATAAACTAAATGAACGGAAGCATTGCTTAAATAGACTAAAATATTTTGCGGTGTGAGTGAGAACTCATTTGGTTCTTCCGATCATATTTGTGGTGTTTACTTTGAATGTTTAATTTGTTACAAAGAAAGCTCTCCATATTTTGACAATTTCCTATGACTGAAATGTAAAAGACATGGGAAAATTTTACCCAACTGAGTGTATATTTTTGCACCTATTGGTCTGTACACCAAAATTTTCTTTAATCGACTGAACTGAAGTGCTGGCGAGATGCAGTATTCGATTTTCGGTTCAATATTGACGGTTGGAGGACTTCTAGGTGCCCTATGCAGTGGTAAAGTAGCTGACCTAATCGGCCGGAGAGGGGTAAGTGTTCTGGCCAATACGTTTTAAATGTTGTTTCACCACTGCATTATCTCAAATTTGAGCGTCACAAATTGTTTGAAACTTATAATTCAACTTTTGCTGATAATGTTGAACAGGCTATGTGGGTTACTGATGTATCGGGCATCATCGGATGGTGTGCAATATTTCTTTCAGAGGTACCATGTTTATGTGCCGATTGGTCCATTATTAGTTTTCATTAACCATTTTACTTATCCCTTGGCTAGCTTACTTGCTCCGCTGGCAAAGTTCTGCAAAAGTTGATGTCTAGCCTCAAGTTTTACCGAGCAAATAGACATTAATGTCGAATGGAGGACCTGGTTCTCTTGTGGGCATAGTTTACTATCCACTCTTGATAATACTAACGAACTTTAACTTCTTGAAGAGTGCTTGGTCTCTTGATCTTGGAAGATTATTACTGGGATTTGGAGTTGGTCTTGCCTCATACGTGGTAACAAATGCAGTTTCTTCAGATCATATAGCATTGTAAGTCCAACGATTCAATGTCGATTGATTTTGCATTTAATCGTGCAGGTACCAGTGTATGTTGCAGAGGTAACACCGAAGAATTTAAGGGGAGGATTTGTTTCGCTCTGTCCGGTAATTAGAGCCTCATAAATTGTTGCTTTGGCTTCAGTCTCTACCTGAAGTCAAATACATTGATCCTCTGTATGATCCACAAGCTCAGGCCGCTTCTTTACAGCTTTTATTGATGTCATTTTAGGCATTCCACATATCTTTCCTGACTCGTTCTTGCATAATACAAATCACATTATCTCACTGGAAGATCTTGTGGCCATCCTTTGTATATCGAAAATAACTTCCCTTTTTTCACCTGGTGGATGATATACAGTTGGTGATAGCCGGTGGCGTGTCAATGACGTACGTCATTGGTTTGCTGGTAAATTGGCGTCTCTTGGCTTGTTTAGGTACTCCCCAATGAACTATAAGTAATTATCTGTTCATATGCTTTGAATATGATTCTTACGCTTTCTCATGTAACCGATTTCAGGAATTATTCCATGTCTATTGCAGCTGGTGGGTCTTTTCCTTATTCCAGAATCTCCTAGATGGCTGGTGAGTTTCTTGAAGGGAAATTCAAGATACTGCTGCTGGAAAGTAAATGACATGTTAAATAGAATCTAGAACCTTTCATGCAATTTTTGCCCCCGCCTTGTTGCTTGCATGAGTAAGACTGGCGGACAGTCAGGACTGATATAGACAATGATGATTGCCGTGCACAGGCCAAGGTTGGTAGAGAAAAAGACATGAAAGCTGCGTTGCAGCGTCTCAGGGGAAAGAATGCAGATATCTCCGAAGAAACATCTGAAATCGAAGTATAAATCTCACTGCAGCAGAATGTTTTCAATTTAAACTCATGGCTTATTTATGTCCAAATGGCTTTACTTTTGAGAACGGTAGCGTGGTTTAGCATGAGGTAGCGCTTCGTTTTCTGCAGGGTTACATTGAAACTCTTCAACAAGTATCAGAACATGGGATATTCCACATGTTTCAGCGAAAATACGCACGAGCACTAACTGTAAGCCCCATAGCTGAATTCTTACTATTTATCTCGATCTTTACCAATTTCATTTTATCGATGAAATCAAGCATGTGACTTTGATCTAGGTTGGACTTGGCCTAATGGTTTTTCAACAATTGGGAGGATTAAATGCATATGGATTTTATATGAGTTCAATTCTCGAAAGAGCCGGTAACTTTACCTACGCTGAATCATCATTCAATGAAAACTTTCCATCTCAAGATGAATAATATACTGACAACAATTGGCTTCTGAGACAGGTGCCTCGAGTACCGCCGGGTCCATCACCACGGCCATTGTCCAGGTTTGTATTCCTGTCTAAATAGTAAGCCTTTCCTCTCTTCTCCTCTCTTAGCCTGTGAATAATTCTTTCGTATCCATGACACGCAGTTGGCAGCAAATATTGTAGCCGTGTTCTTGATGGATAAATTCGGAAGACGACCGTTACTGCTGGTAGTAACTAAGCCGAAGCAATGCGGATCATTCTTGTGCTCATCACATTCACCCAACACAAATATTGCTTCAAAATGGCCGATAGATAAAATGCTTCTGAATGTAGTTGAAACTTTACTGTTCCTGAAACCAACTAGCTAATATGCAGGTTTCGGCATGCGGAGCTTGCTTGGCTGGCTTCCTTGTTGGATTATCATTTCTCCTACAGGTTCCTTTCAACACATGCTTCCTGTTTATCCTCATATGAATTTAGTACGGTATGCTCTTGATGGAAAACTGTCTAAGATTCAACATGCAGGACTATCATCAATCAACCGATGTTGTATCCACCTTGACCTTCGTCGGGATTGTGGTGATTTTTTTCCCCTTGATATGTTAAATGCTCTATTTGTTGCTTCAAAATGCAAAGAAAAAATGCAGCAGCAGCATTGTTATGAACTTTGCTCCTCTTAGATGGATTAATGAGGTGCGCATTATACAACTTCAGGTTTTTAGCGGGTTTTCTTCAATTGGCTTAGTAGGGATACCGTGGATCATAATGGCTGAAGTCAGTGAGAAATCTGGTGCTCTAACTACTTTTCTCGAGTCCTGTATGCTCATTGAGTTCACAGGGCTTGACATGATCGCTAATGTCTCATCTTATTAAGACAGTTTCTGCTGTGCCAGATTTTCCCAATAAACGTGAAGGGACCGGCAGGGACCCTCGTGAATTTGGTCAGCTGGTTCGGTTCCTGGCTTGTGGCCTACACATTCAACTATTCCTTTGAATGGAGCTCAGCTGGTGATGCTTCTTCACTTCTCATCCTCGCTGCTTTTTCTAGTGCCAAATTAATATATTCATCAGTCTGCCGAATGTGCCAGGAGTGTTTTTTGCGTTCTCGGTCATCTGCTGTTCTGCAGTACTCTTCATAGCGAAGATGGTGCCGGAAACCAAGGGGCGCACACTTGAGGAAATCGAGGCATCGATGACCTCATAGGTCACCCTGGAAATAAGGTCCTCAACGAAGCATATTATGTCCACTCGATCTCTATGATCCCGAAAATGGTGTTAGCTTGCTCTTTGAACTGTTTGAATTTGAGATGGCCTGCAAAGAAGATAGAAAGCAGCTAATATTGGAGGCTTGTCATTCGTATGTTCAGGTAGAAATATTAGTAGAGATATTGCGAGGGCTAAATAATGGAGGAGTGTATGAGATTACTGGGTATTATTGAAAGCTAGTAAACACCAAAAGTGTTTAAATAACTCAAGTGTGGTTATATTTTCCATCTTATTGCTTATTCAATACTAAAATCCTATGCTAGTCTCCCCATGGAGTAGGTCTTGCCACTTGAACTTTGGAAATCCAGTGTTCGATTTATTTCCTCGTTGTATTTTCTTAATAGATTGGTTATTTGTTTTCCACAACGGTAATGGCAGAAAAGAGTCATTGTCCACATGCAAGTCCTATAGGTTTATGGTCACATGATATATATATCGGTATGGTGCATACCCATAGAGATCCATGTAGAGTCGGGCTTTTATGAATTTAATTTTATCAGTTGAAAAAGCGTGAACTCTATATACTTCCGTTTTTAATATCCCAACAGCATTTACTTTTCTATTTTACTGAAGTACAAATATTAGGACTAAAAGCTTCTTTCAAGGAAGAAAAAACAAAGGAGTTTCTCGAGTATGACTATTCAAAAAGATGTCTTTACTAGCACCAATATATACCACATGAGTTATAGTTGTCAATGTGAAATGCTGTTAGTATCTGCGGTCAATGATTTAGCGAAAAGTATAAAAAAAAGTCCTAAACCTTTTATATCGATGCCAACTTAGTTTTAAATTTTTTAGTTTCTTTGAAATATTACATAAAAATAGATTGCTTTCCCAATCCCAAGCCAAATATCCCTACTATGATGCTATTTTGTCCACTCTCATCCTAGGCCATGTTGTAATTGTTTAGGCCACAACCAAGCATGGTATTAGGAAATCTTATGGAATATCCCTTGTTATGAAAGGTGAAGATGTCAGATCCAAGCTGACCTTTGCTATAGGTCTCACCACTTCCATATCTAAGGTAGACCTAGTCGTACATATAAATGTCGTTTTTACATAAATAGGGAACACAAAGGGGAAGATCACAAGGCAAAGGTCGATATGATGATGATTGGCTTTTATTGAAGTTACCTTGCCTATGAAGAAGCAATGGCTACAGCCTTTACATTGCATCCATATATCCACACTACTTGTATCCACCACCAAGTTTGCATATTGACCAGTGCCAACTGACAGGGTGGTTATATAATAATTGAGATTAGCCCCTAGCAACCGGAGGTTGTAGTGCACTAGGGCTCTATTTATTGACTCCTTCCAGAGCATTGAACTCGACGAAACCATGGATTTGAGTTGGCACACATGAGCCTTAGATATCTTAAAGATTTTTTTGATATCTTTCTTCTAGGGATAGAGCGTTGTGTCAAATCGGTCTATGGGGATAAGCTTAATACTAAAACCATGGATTTCAAAAGACTTGGTGGTGATAGGAAAGCAAATGAAGAGAGCAACTAGAGTAAGAAGTGACATTGTCCTAGTTTTCACGAATTTTCTGGTTGTGTTCGCAAGTGCTAAATCCTCATATAGTGCTATTATTCTTCTTTTTCTCACTGCTAATAAATTGTGTTTCGAAGAAGTCTTTTTTTTTTTTTTTTTTTTTGGGGGGGGTTTGTTCTGGTAATAAATCAAATTTCCGCTAATTAATATACTCCCAAAGTAGAGACAATTAATAGAATGATCCGCATTTATTGTAAAATGTTTCATTTTTCAAAGACAACTCATCTTCCTCCTAAGGTATACAAGTTCCAACATTGCGAAGAAGTTAAAGGAAACGGCTCATGCACAAATGGTAGAGATAAATCGGATTTCCTCTAATTAATATGCTCCAAAAAGTAAAGACTATTAATATAATGATCCAAATTTATTGTGGAAATTTTATTCTTCAAAGTCAACTCATCTTGGACCAAAGATATACAAGTTCCTAAAAAGGCACCTGTTCTTACTTTAACCTAAAACCTCCTCCTGGTCCATAGGCTCTTGCAACCTATCCTACATGAACTAGTCAATTTCACGCATTCCTGGAACCTACAGTCTAATGTAATCTTTTTCCAAATACAATTTTTTTAATTACCATTAATTGCTAACACATTCATTGAGGAAAAAAGAAAAAAACAAGTACAATTTACAGTCTGAGTACAAGTTGTCAACAACTTCTTAGATAAGACATAATAACATTGCACAGGTACAATGCAAAACTATATCCATTTTGTTCTTCTCATAAAAATATAACTCAGCAACTTGTACCGAAGCATATCCTTTACACCCTTCCCCTCATTCTCAACATATCTTTCAATCTCTTCCTTTTCAAAGGCCTCTCACAATTAAAGAAAATTAACTCCCAGGGTTGAAACAATTGATTGTGGCTTTGGAATTTTTTCCAGCTCATGAACAAGTTCATCAGTTCAAACTTACCATTTGTGTGTAAATTGCTTTAAGTCGAGATTACTTGAACAAAGTAAAAGTTTGGCCTAAACTGATTCATGAGACTTACAAGATGTTTATGGGCCTTTAGGGACCCAGGTCTTTATGCTTGTGCCCCTAAATTATCTATAAAAAATTATATGCATTCAAATGCAATATGACTTGAATAAAATTGAACCCAATAGTGCAAGTGTATGTCCCATATTAAAATTGATTCTTGGCTAGTTTGTCGGGTCTAGCCTTCATCACAAGAAGTTGTTTATTCATGCAAATTTCTTTAATTATATTGGGTCGCTTCAAGGGAGATGAATCTCATAATTGGAGGAACTGTAGAAGAGCATCCTCATAAATATCATTCTTAAATTGCCTTACCGAATGACAAACATAAACATGAAATATGCATTATTTACCTTAAAAGTTAGAGCCATACTCGTCTTATTCTTTTTCCATAGTTTTTCATGTCGCACTCACATAATAATTGGTCAAGGATAGACAAGAGTACACTATCGAAAAAAAGTACATGATGCAATATAATAACCATTTTTCCTTTTTTTAAGGAAAGATATGGACATTATGCGAATGTTGCCTTCATCACGAGATGAACAAAAATAGATTGGGAAGGCCGGTAGGTCCAAGAAGAGTTTCAACGATGTATAACCGAATTTGCCTAGTACTTGAAAGGGAAAGTTCCCTAACCAGGAGAAAAGAAGGTTCATGCAGTCATCGGAACCAGCAAAAACATTGCCCTCCTGGAAGCCAGCGCACAAGTGGTACCATACCTTTTAATGATTGATCAGAGACACAGGCATGACAGTACATGCTACTTCCGAGTATCTCGGTCAGGGTGAATATGTCCAGGAAAAATTTGTGCCCCACATTTCAGTTAGCAGTCCACCTCCATTGCACATGCCTAATAAAAGTTACTGTAGAAGTACTATCGCGTTTAATTATAGGCGTGGCACATCAAGGAAATGTACAAAACAGGATAAGCAGCACTTCCAATCAATGTAAATGACTTCACGAGAGAAAAGCATCAAATGGAGATCCAAGAGATTAATTACTTACCCAATGTCCTCGTATATATAGCAACATAAAGCTGCCTGGGCTTTAAATTCTCAGCACCCGGACGATTGTGTAGCTGATTACTTCACCGTTGTGATGATCTTATAACGCGGTTTTTCCAACGTTACATTTTGTAGTCAATATTATGAGAACTTTTTTTTTTTTTATTTTTATCAAATATATCTTGTCTTGGATGGTATCAAAGATCTCATGGAAAACAATGGCTAAGAGAAAAAAGAGAAGATATATTACTATCATAAAATCTATAATTAACTTCAAAAAAGCATAGGCCTCAGGTAATTTGGTGGCTCAAGGTGATTCTGTCTAGTGGATAGCGGTTTGTAATGGAACTTTAACTTTAGCTAGTTGTGATCATTAAAATCATCGTTTCACTTTCGGGGGTCGGGAATGCATCACTTATCAATTTATCAAGTAAACTATTGGGGGCCCAAGTAGACCCTATAGATTAACTGTACTTCTTGCCTAAGTAATCAACCTATTGTTTTTTGTTTTTGTCAAAAGAGTAATCAACTTATTTGAAGTGGCTCACTTTGTACTTGAATAGCTCATCTATGAACAATGATTAGTTTTACTCCAAAATTTTGGAATTATTTGGCTCCTTGTCATTCTCCTCCACCAGGAAAAAACTCCCCTCGGAGGAGCTGTACGATCTCTATCTGGTAAAAGTTTAACCTCTAATTTCTAAAACTTTGGTTTATAAATCCAACTCGTCCTTGCCGCAATTGATCTTTCGATTGACCCTTCATGACGATTCACCATTTTCTTCAGTGAACCAATCCAGATCAAACATCTTCAATGCTTCTTCAAAACTCAGTGGGATGACAAAATGGGCTTCTGTCAACATGATTTGCGTAGCTCTCAGTCTCTCCCGACATTTAACATCAGAACGCGTTCTGTTCTCTTTAAATCTCTCAATATTTAAGTTGCTTCTCAACTTCAACAACATTCTCTATGATGGGTATGAAATCTAGTTCAATTTGATATGAATGATTTTCGAAAAGCATTTCTATTTTAGGTGGAAAAAAGAACGAAATCCTTAAGTGAAAACACATCTTTCAAGTTGAAAATTCTCCAGCTACTTAAAGGGAAATTCGGATACTTCAATTTGAATGTCTACTTCATCGTTTGTTGACTCACCTTGTCCTGAGAATCTAGGGCGTGTTTGGTGCCCACCGTGTGGCATTGGCAGCACCATGATGGTGTCTCTTTGGGAAAAAAAAATTATTGCTCCTTTCTTGGGATAGAAATTCATTTTGCAAAGTTCTATAATGCCAATTTTGATCAATAGAAAACAATTTTTGCCGACCGATTCATTTTCCTAGTGTCTAAACAGATGAGAAATATGAAAACATTTTCCTAAAGTTGGTTTAACACCGACTTCGTGAGTGCGTACTGTTTTGTCTTGAAGGAGGGCTCGTACGTGAGTCAAGTGTTCCATGGGAGCGATACAGAGGTGACGGGAAGATGCTGAGGCATAGTGGTGGGAGCGGTGGCGCCATTGATGGGAATGGGAAGGACTTTCGACGGTCCATATCAGATACTAGTGAGCTATTAAAATGCAGATAGTTCAACAGAGTACGCTACTCTATACAGGCAAAGAATCTGAACAATAGTGATAATGGAGGATTGGAGTAAGACAGGATTAAGTGAGGAATTTTTTTCAAATTGTACATTTGGACATATCCACATTTATCCAGTGTTTCGCATAGATAATTTTTGCATGGCCATTGTTGCGAAAGTCTAGCGCAATGAAATTCAAGTGATCGGCCGTGATGGAAAACAAAGAAAAGAGGTTGAGCAATTCAGTAGAAACTAGGAGATCAAGGTGGTGTCAACTTGGGAGTAACACTCAGATCGAGAGAAGGGGCAAGGAATCTCAAGTGATTGCCTGCACAAAGAAATCATAATGATTGTTAATATGCAACGATATTGATCCCGTCAACACATTCAGAATTAAGTTACTATGATGAAAATTAGTGAAAATTCATATCATTTCAAACATCATTCATATGATAAAATGAGAAAAAAGAAATCCCTTCGAAACAAATCATATTAAGAAGAATTGTCTCATAAAATGGTGCAACGAACATGTCTACGACTCAAGAACATGTTGGCTCATTGAATGATGCAACTAACACCTCTACGGCTCAAGAAACATTTTCTCAAGTCATAGATATGTTAGCTACACCATTTTATAGTCAATTCTTTTATACATTTTCTCAAATGTTGAGACTATTGTTTGATCATACCTAATTAAGTTATCGCCATTAGATGATATATGAAGAAGATATTGCAATCCATTAACTGTAATCACATCTAGAGTACCCATTAACTGTAATCACATCTAGAGTACCCTCCACACAAAAATAAGTTCGAGCAAATTATGCTTATGGTCTAGAGAATGCTCCATATATCTATATATATAATAAAAAGACTGAATATGAGCTTTCTCCGATTTTTTCATATGTCAAAATCTTATCAATCTCCAAGTTTACATAAACGGACATGATGGATTCATATGATATTTGAGACAATTGCTCCTATTCCGAGCATCTTCCCTTCTAGCCACGTGGCTCTTCGGTGTTATGGAAGGGAATGACAAGACAAATCATGTGTCTTTTCGACTCTTTTGTACCTATGCTAAAGACCAGACAATTTGAAATTTAGTTTCAAGCAATTGCAATAATTGTTACAAGCTAAGGGTCACAATCCGCAAAAAGTTATTGACGCTCGAAGTTCATCTTGAATTATAACAGAAGAAGAAAAGACACGCTTCGAATATTTATTCCCCATTAGGAATAATCCCAATAGTCTTTGCCCATCCAGGCACATGTTATTCCATTGATTACATTTAAATTCGAAAAATTCAAGTTTTTATTCTTGACACAATTTATAATAGCATTTCGACATAACATAACAACTTGTCGTACATCGATCGAGATATCTACTGAACACTAATTAGTTGTTTTTCTTGTCTACGTCAAATTCTCGTGTTCTAATGATGCATGAAGAAAAGTCAAAATGGCAACACTCCCTCTATGCATTGGCCGACTGCCAATACATGCGGATGGGTCTTCAACTGAAAGTAGCCGATTTTCGCAACATGCAATTCATGAAAATTGACCGCTTTTGTCGCCCAATTTCACAGATGAATACGACACCGTATTTTCTTTTCTTAAAAAAAAAAAAAAAATCATCACATTTTGATGTTAAGGTGATTCGTATCATGCTAAATAACGATGATGAACCCGAAAAAAGAAAAAAGAAAAACGATTAGCGCAGTGATCGCCCGTAGTAGACGGGATGAGGTTGGGCCAATAGATTAAAAAGAAGTGCGGCTTGACTCATTCCAGAGACCCAAAAAAATGAAAGGAAAGAAAGACTTATAAATCATTTAAATCTGAACCAAACTTGAATATGTATACACGACACATACAACATATTTTAAAATTATTTCGCCAAAATTATCAAAAAAATTGCAATTTTATTCTTCTACCATTTATATGCACAAAACGCGAAAGCTGCAATTATTAGAGTTGAATGAGGGTCGGCCAGCCAGCCACTCTTGCTAGGCTTGAAAGATTAAAAAGGAAAAGAAATAAATAAAAAAATTGAAAATTCAATTTTAAAAAATTGCAAAATTTGTTCAGCCATTTATGCCACGTAGGACGGAAAATTGCAAAATTTGTTCAGCCATTTATGCCACGTAGGACGGCGTTTACGTCAGCAATTTTTTGTTAAAATTGGTAGGATGGTATAAATTGACAAAATGTGAAAATATTTAATATTCAATTAAGTAAAGCATAAGAGAGGCATTATAAGGGAATTGAATTGATAAAAATAAAATACATTTAGAACTTTTTAGACAATATTCCTTCTCTAGAACATGTCCAAAAGAGTTGCAGACAGACACATCTATCATATAATTTCCTTCCATAACTTGAAAGGGGCACATCTAATAGTACAAGGGGATCCACATGGCTGAAAGGAAGACACTTGAAAACGGAAGTTTGCTCCATTCCTTGTAAAATGTCTCAAGACCAACAAGTTGTTGACTTATATGCCAAAAATTTGCTCCTTGACCATGGCCCTAACATGTCACATCGATCAATGATGTCCATTTATGGTAAAAAGTTGAGAATGACAAGATTTTCACATTTGATACAATCAGAGAAAGCTCTTCGATCCGGTCTTCTTATGACATAGAGACATATGCATAGTTTCATAGGGGCAAAATTTTGAAGTTAATAGTGCATTTGAGTTTGTTTTATTATATACAGAGATATATCATAGTAGATGTCAGTGACATCATGTCACAAGTTCCGAGTCTTTTAATACATTTCTTTTGGTGGGTCAATAAGAAGACAGACCAAGTCACATTAATACAAACTAGAATCCAGCCAAAGCAGAAGGGAGATATTTGGTGTTTTTGTAAAACAAGTCTCGATTGGGCAGGAGGAGGCTGCTCTACACAGCAGGACCTCTCCACTCCAAAAAACAATAATGATGTTTAATAGGAATCTCTTTACTTATGAGATTTACGTTCCATTTATCATGTGAAAAATAATTCTCTTATTTTTTGATATTTGATTTATTTAGAAAAATGAGTCAATGGAAAATCTATACTTATATTTAGGAAAATAATTTTCCCTTTAAAAATCGGAAATCATTCTCTAGAATATGACTAGATATAAACATTTGGCCTAAAACTCTACACTTGGGCATATAAACCCTAACACTATTTCCTAGGTCCTTATCGTCTAGGACCAAATCTCTGGTGCTCACGTCCAAATCCCTTGTGCCCTCGGTCAAGTCCATCAAGATAGAGCCCACAATCTTGTTGCCCGTGCTTAGACCCCCAATGCTGATGCCCACACTTGGGTCCATTAAGGTCGAGCCTGAAGCCCCGGTGCAAAGTAGATGCAGCTTAACTGGAATTCGCTGGAATCATGCATGCTAAATCAATTAGCAGACCACATCAGATGAATGGGCAGTAAATCCTTAAATTATTGGGCAGATGCATGGCAAATTCACAGCGGTTCAATCACACTATCAAACACTCTCAAATTAGGCAACACCAGATACGCCGATAATGTAACGTACCAAATAACGAGAAGACAACAAAGCATATGCAAAACAAGATTAAAAGCAGCAATCCTAAGACAGAGTAGATACTTTACATTCTGACGAAGCTGCATGAACGTTCACCCCAATTTTCATACGGTCGCAAAGCCTCAAGAAGAAAACAGTTTATAATACCGGCGGAAAAATCATTTAAATAACTCAAACCACTCTGATCAAATCAAAAACTCGAACATGCCTAGTTCTATTCTGCTGACATGGTCCGTCCATAAGACTCCATGATTAAGTTTGCCTTCATCTACTGCGAGTCCAGCTGCTTCAATAAAAAAAACGCTATTCCTGTTTCAAATTCTCAAGGTTCCTGGGGTCCATCGACCTTGTTCCCACTTTTATGACCTCTTCAGCTAGGCCTAATTTATCGAGCTTCAATAAACAATTCTTTCTCTTCCTCCTCCTCCACTATCACTCCTGCCCCAGAGCTTCGGGAAATTAGAGACCCTTCACATCAAAGACTCTTTCTCGAACTTGTGCCTCATTTTCATCGTCTTCTTTTGCAGTGCCTCATTTTCATCATCTTCTTTTGCAGCCTGTTGCAAATCGATCATCTGTTTTGGATGAGATTCAGGCAAATTATTCCTAAAGAAAGAAAAGAAGATTATCTCTAAAGAAAGAATAGAAGGATCTCAAGTTGAGCATAGGTTTGGGGCTTTTCTCATTATTGAATTTGAGCATTTATTTTGTTTGGTAGAATCAAATCAAATTTTTGATGGAAAATATTTTCAATTTCATTTTCAACTTTTAACCAAATACTTTCTTAATTGTCTCAAATGTCTAAATCTGATCTATTCCCATGTTTACATAAACGGACAAGATCGATCCATATGACATGTGAGGATCAACAGAAGGAGCAAACCTCAGGAATCAAGCGTCTTTCCTTTAGCCATGTGGCTCCACCCACGCTATTGCACGTGGCCTTTTCAAGTAATGGATGCGAATGATAAGGTAGATGTGGTGTGCTTTTAGCTCTTTTGGACCGATCCTAAAAGACTATGGTCAATTTGGAGTATAGTATGGAATTGCAATAATTGTTCCAACTTAGGGTCGCTATCTGCAAAAAGTTGCCGATGCTTGAAATTTATCTCGAATCCCAATGGACTAAGACAAAACACACACCACATTTTTGTTCCCCGTGAGGGAATATGCGAAGGTCTTTGCCCATCTAGGCACGTAACCATTCCATTAATTACCATCAATTTAAATTCGAAAAGTCAAAATTTTCATTCGTGAATGCCATTTCATAAAACCATTCCAATAAAATTTGAAAAAGTAGAGCAACACATTGTGTATCCATCGAGATATCTACTAAATACTAGTTGATTCTTTGTCTTGTCCATGTCAAATTCTCTTGTGCTTCCATGATGCATGAAGAAAAGTCAAAAAGGCTCCACTCCCTCCATGGACTGGCCGACTGCAGTGCGTGATGTATGGGTCTTCAACCGAAACTCTTGCCTTTTTTTTCGCAACTTGCAATACATGACAACCGGCCGCCTTTGTCGCTTAATTCCTCCGACGAAGACGACTCGATATCTCCTTTTCTTCACAAAAACCATCGCATTTCGATAGCAACGTGATATCTATCGTGAACATGCTAAATAGATATGACGAGCCAAGTTCACAGCATTTTAGAGCATTAATTTGGCCCAACAGTCATTGGTCGTGGATGGGATGAGGTTGGGTTGTTAGTCGACCTCTCAAATGGATGGAATTGGATCAGGTTGGATTGAAAATGATTCCACCTATATTGACTAATTTAACTCGTTTTGAGCTATTTATATGCAATACAATTTTAGTGATTTATACCCGACCTAGTCCATTTGCATGATCCAACATTTAGTGCCAACAATTTTTTGACATGGCCCATTTGCACAATCCGACACGACCCAACTAAATAGGTTTGTATTTAGCCTGTATGAGTTCATGTGTCATAACTGAGTTGACCTAGTTATGACACAGCAAAAATTGTATGTTACGTGAGTTATTATGCTTAACCAAATTAGACACGAATGGGCACGTTTAAGTTAATGTATGAACGTGTCATATGTTTAGCATGACATGATTAAACAGGTTTTAGCACATTTAATATTCGCATCTAAAGAGTTTTTTTTTTTCTAATCCTAAATAGTTTATACAAATAAACCCATGTTAAAATGAGTGAAAGGTCAAACAAAAACAGTAATAGGGATGCAGAAGTCATAGAATGTCAAAAGAAAAGGCTCATATTTTAGATTTTATATGAAGCAAAATTATTCATATATGTTGAAATATGTCGAAACTCATTACAGAAGTTATTATGTATTAATGTGTTTTTTTCTTAATCGTGTATGCAATTACATGTTAAAATTAATTTGTAAGCAAGCTAACATATCGTGTTGTGTGAACTGCTTTATTAGGTGTGTTGAAGCAGTTTTGTCATCTTCAAGTCAACAAAATTCTTATTATACTTCTGTCTCTAGACGATATGATTAACACGAAATAACACCAATTGTCAAACCCAATGAAGATGACTTTAAAATAGTATAAAGAAAGAGGAAGAAATTACAAATCACCTACACAAAAAATAACTCAGCTTCATGTCTTCGACTTTTAAGACTGGACACTAGCAAGCAAACTACCTAAAAGTTTGAAAATGATCAAATTCTTTGTTGCGAATTCGATGGATATGTTTTGGGAATACCCACAAAATCATGCTTAGGATGCATTTCTTTTCTTTCATGGCAAATGGGTGATTTGGAAATTGTTTTTGCTTATATCATCTACAAAAATGAATCGGCAAAAAATATTTTTACTGTACATGAAAATTTCAGTCACTCCAAACACAAATGATAACCATTATATTTCTCTGTTTTTCTAATTTTTTGTTTTCAGGAACAAATTTAAAGTAGAAATCTGTTTGGTAATGTAATTTCATTTTTCTATTTTTGGGATAAAGTTTTAGCTCGAAAATAGGTTTAGAACAGAACTAAGAAGTTACAAGTTTCTATTTTTCTAATTCTGGAACAAAAACAGAAATAAAAATTATTTTCATCGCTCACTCTCTCCGCTTGCCCTAGAAGGGAGATATTTAAGAAAGCCCATCAAATGAAATTTCTGTTTTAGGAATATAATTTTTGTGTCGTTATTAAACGTGCATCTTTTCTCCGAAATTTATTTAAGGAATAGAAACATAAATATCTATTTATGGTCACAAATTTTTCCGAGAAAAGAATGATTATTATTTGAATCCTTAGTTGCTCACTCTTGATTTTGCTCTTCCCAGGCCTTAATCGCTAGACTCACTCGCTCGACCCGATAGCCTTATCGTAAGAATCTGAGAAATTTTTTGTGATTGTCCTTGTGAGGGGATAGATCGTGTTGCCTTCCTACTGCAAAGTATCTTCCGTTGCTGATCTGTAGACAGGCATTTGTAAATAGGAAGTGCTTCCTGTCGGGTGGAGATCTTTGTATAAGCAGAACCGTGAATTACGAGTAACTTCGACTCAGAACCACCAGTTCTATTTACCCACTTGGAAACTGTTCCCAAGACCATATAATCCGATTCCCGATTCCACGGAACCGGAAATCGATCCCACGGGTACGGTTCTCAATTCTTAGACGGGAATCGAGCCGCCGGAGAACCGATCAGCCTCACAGAAAAAAGAGTAATTTTCATGGGGAAAATGAGAGGAAACTATAAAAAGAAGGAAGGAAGCAAAAGGAGTGGAAGGCGAGGGCGGATCTGGCGAGGGCCAAGGCGCATCTGACGTGGGACCCGGGCACCGTTTCGCTCTATCGGTACAGCTAATCCTTTTTAACACCTTTCGTCTCGTTGGCGCTCTTCTAGCCATTCCACACCAGTACTCTCTCTGTCTCTGTCTCTGTCTTTCTCTCTCTTCCCCTATCTTTGGCATGCGGATATTATTAACGCCCCCATCCCTCTTTTTCTTGAATTTTTCGTGTATTATTGGATATTTCATTTTATCTGTTTGATTATCGTCTTTAATTTTTGGTCTTTGCCCTCTGTTTCTCCCCCTATATAAGCCATTTCCTCCCTCAAATCTTCCACTCCAAGGAAAAAAAAGTGTGTGTTGATGCTCGCTCCCTTTTTGTCCCCGCCTTTCTCCGAATTATGATCATGAGCTTTTGCAAAAAGGGTCTCCACTCATTTCTGGGCCTCACTTACTTCATTGATAGCAATACCGCCGCCATCGCGGTCGCCTGCCCCGCCACTAAAACGTCGCCTCCTGCTGCCGCCGACGCCAACTTGGCTGGAGGAGTGGGTCTCATGACGGTCACGGGGGAAATGTGCCGCCAGCCGAACGTGTTGGAATCTTCCGCCATCAAATCACTGCCGGCTGCGGCGGCAAAGAAGGACCCGGATGGGAATGGTAACGTGGGAATGTTCTTGGATGACGTAGGGGAGGTGGTCGACGGGTTGATGTCGTGCACCGAGAGCCTAGGGTTCGAGAGCTCCGATGAGCGGAGGGTCGACGACCACACGATGATGGAGGACATAGGGAGCATGAACAACAAGAACGGCGATGATGAGTGGCATCACGTGGGGAGGACAAGGTGGAGGGAAGAGAGCGAGAGGAGGAGAGAGAAGAAGTTCCCACCTCCATTGTCCTCCTTGAACCACAAGGGCCAACCTTGCTTCTTCCTCAGGCCTGTGAGGAGGGATGGGAGGTTGGAGCTGACCGAGGTGAGGATCGATCGGCCCGAGATCCTCCGCTCCTCACGGCAGGATGGGCGGCTGCGGTTGGAGTTCATTGTAGACGAGGAGGATGAGGAAGAAGAACAAGAACAAGAAGAACTAGAAGAACTAGAAGATGAGGAGGAGCAAATAATAGAAGAAGAGGAGGAGCAGGATGACGGCAACCACCGCGAGGTGCAGGATCCCGGAGATTCAACGGAGTGCTGGATAAGCGAAGAGGAGGACGGTCATCACGACGGGGAGACATTTGAGTTTGAAGAAGAGGAAAGGATGGGCGAGTGGAGGTTTCACCACCATCATCACCATCATCAAGTGAGTAATGAAGGGTTTGGGAGATGCCACGAATTGGTGAACGGCCGCGACCACCACCCCCACCACCACCACCACCACCACCACCACCACCACCATCACCTCCATCACCACAATGACTTACACGTGTGGAGGCAGCCTTTTGTGACCACAAGGTGAAGTTAGCACATGCTCCCCTCGCGGTTGTGCGAAAAGGACTTGGGATGGCAAAGGAGGCGGCCATTTATTTTGTGTCGAGGATTAATGTGTTTTCCCTTTTTGTTGTCATTGGGTTGTGCATAATATCTGCTGAATTTTGAGAGAGAGAGAGAAAGGGTGATGATGTGTCTCAAAATCAACCAAAGTTTTCGGGCACAAGCGGTTGATGTGGATAAAGGTGGAATCTTTGGAAATGGGAAATGTGAGCAGTGCGGTCTGCATCTGGAGGTTGGAGAGAGATGTCAAAATATTAGTTATGTTTTTACCAAATATAGTTGTTCTTTAGTTACAAGAACTTGGCAACACGCGCCATCATCTTGTGAAATATAAATGGCATCGTGTATTTAAACAAAGAAAGGAAATTATGAAATCCCAGAAGCATCCAGCGTCCAGACTCTGCCTGCAACACACACACCCTCAAGTTCTTGTCATATCATAACTTCATCTATCTTTTCCTTTCTTGAGGTTTTGAAGGAAACCACGTGGTAAGATTGTGAGCTGGTGCTACATGGTATATTCGGTCTTGCAAGGAACTGCCCCTTTCTTCCCCGCATATGGTCCTATCTTTGTCTCCGTATCAGCAGAAATCTTGGGGGAGTACATCTTCATGATCTCTGGACAGATGAAGAAAATGAGAGAAATTGAGACACGGTGACAAAGTTGATGAAAGGAACGGAGAGAGACTTCTTTTGAATCGACGAGACAAAAGGAAAAGCTAAGGACTAGGAATCAATTAAAGCAAAGGTGCTCGTAAATGTTTGTGGCAATTGGATATAGTTTGAATGTTGGAGAAAAAATAAGTGTCATAACTTTTATATATTAAAATTTTTTGTCGAATAACTTAAATGTCAAATCGAAAGAAAAATGATCATTTGAGTGAATTAAAAAAATTTATTCCTTTTTTTTGTACATAATTGTATTGCAAATACAATGTATATTAAGAACTCTAAGAGATAAGATACAAAAGGTAAAAGAATAACAAATATATCCTAAATATATGCTGACTCTAAGAGATAAGATATAAAAGATAACATAATAACAAACATTTTTTATATGTTTGCTAAACTTTTCTTCCCTTAACATCCCCAGCAAGCTAATGGTGGAGGTGCAACATTAGCTTGGATCGCAATTGAAGGAATCAACGAGAAGACAAGCCTTTAGTGAAGATATCTGCAGTTTGTTCTTCGGTAGAAATGTAACGGACTACCAATTGTTTCCGAGTAATGCATTCCCGAATGAAATGGTAATCAATTTTCACATGTTTGGTTCGAGCATAAAGCACAAGATTTGTGGATAAGTAGATGGCAGATAAGTTATTGCACGAAAGAGTGGGTGGCTCGGGTGGTTGCACGTGAAGATCTTGAAGGAGATATTCAAGCCACATTGTCGTTGTATCTGCAAGACATATGTATTCTGCTTCAGTGCTACAACGAGCCATGGTTCGTTGCCTGCAAGATGACCGACAGATGAGGTTTGGTCCATGATAGACACAAAACCCACCAACGGAGTGACGGTCCGTCCTGTCGCCCACTAAACTGGCATCAGAAAATGCATGGAGCCGAGTGGTTGCTGCTCGAGTAAAAAAGATGACCATGCGAGATCATATCAGCTAAGCAATGCAGAAGGCGTTTCACTGCTTGCCAATTGGCCATAGTAGGGGCGTGAAGATGTTGACAAACCAAATTCACCGCATATGCAATATCGGGCTGCGTGAGAGTGAGATATTGAAGTGCTCCCACAATGCTTCGAAATTGAAATGGGTCTATAAGTGGCTCATAAGAAGCAATCATGTCCGATTCCACGGAATTTGCAGGAGTAGTAGTGGGTTTGGCAGATTGCATATTAGCATTTTTTGGTATTTTCCTCACAAATTGACTTTGGTGAAGATGTAATCCATCGTTTGGTATGAAGCACTTCAATCCCCAAAAAAATAATGAATGTCCCCTAAATCTTTGATAGCAAATTCCGACTGAAGGGATTGCCTGAGATTGTGTAATGGAGCATCCGAGGAACCGGTTAAAATAATGTCATCAACGTGAAACAATAAGAAAATGGTGAAATCAACCGTGTGTTTGACAAACAAGGTGGTGTCGGCCTTGGATATGACAAATCCCAAGTCGCACAAGTAGGAACTCAAGTGGGTGTACCAAGCGCGAGGCGCTTGTTTAAGACCATATAACAACTATCGAAGGCGACAAACATAGTTGAGCTTACTTGCATCAACAAAATCCTGCGATTGAGTCATATAAACTTCCTCCTCAAATAATCTGTGTAGGAACACATTAGAGACATCCAATTGTCAAATGGACCAATGTCGGGAATATGCCAAAGACAAGACTGTGAATGTAATCAATACCCCTGTTGATGAAAACCCTTGGTGATCAATCTTGCTTTATATCGTTTAATAGTTCCGTCGGAGTGGAGTTTAATCTTATACACCCATTTGCATCCGATGGGTCAAGCATGAGCAAGAAGCGGAACAAGATCCCATGTGCAATTCTCCATTAGTGCTTTGTATTCAGACTATATTGCAAGCTGCCATTTTTCATCCTTTGCTGCCTTGGAAAAACAAGTGAGTTCTTCAATAATACTAGACTAAACCACAAAAGCCGAGGTGTGATTTTTTTAAAAAAGTTTGATGAGCTATGGTCCCATCCAAAGACGAGTCGTCATAGGGTGTGAAGATGATGATGGTACCATGGTAGAAGTTTCTTGTGGTACCCCTACAGGTTCAATTATAGTTTCAATGATGTCAGCAAGTGGAATATCCGGATTTGGTGGAGATACCTATGGAAACTCAGGTGGTCCAGTAGGTGTCAAGGATGATAGGGACAAATCGGCAGGCAAAAATAATTCAACATGTGTTGGTGTTGAGGCATTTTGAGAGGAGTTTGGCAAGGCAGCAAGAGGATAGGTGGCCTCATCAAAAGTGGCATCCACAACAACATAAAAATGCTTATCTTTGGGGCAATAGCAGCGATATCCTTTATATCTTGAAGGACAGCCATAAAGATGCAAGCCTTGGATCTTGGTGCAAGCTTATGGGGCAAGTAAGGGCGGATATACTGCACAACCAAAAACATGTAAATGCGTAATATTGGGTTTAGTGTGAAATAAAGCCTCCCAAGGTGAAATATTATCAATGACTAGTGTTGGCATGCGGCTAATCAAGTAAACCACAATTTCAAAAGCAAACTCCGAAAACACTAGTGGACCGGAACCTTGATGAAGAAGAGTCAATCCAGTGTTAACTATATGTCGATGTTTCCATTCTATAGTCCCGTTTTGATAGGGTGTGTAAGGACAAGAAACCTGTTGGTGATTGTCATGGTCTCTAATGTATTGGACAAATTTGGTGGATGTGACAAATTCAGGTGCTCCATCGCACTATATAGATTTAATTTGATTATCAACAAGTTTGTGAAAGACTTTAAAAATGGAACAAAATTGACTGCGAGATGAGAATGAATAGAATCAAGTAAAACGAGAGAAATCATCAATGAAAAAAATATAGTATTTATTGTCGTTGAATCAAATAATAGGAGAGGGACCCCAAATATTAAAATGAATTAATTCCAAAGGATCAGCCACCGCGTGATGACAAATTAAACACACGTGGAACCAGAAACATTAGCCCCGGTCATATCTGTATACCAAATTAGGTAACTTCTTGATCCGTACCCAATTTAAATATTTAATTGCCTAACTTGGATCATTACGATTTTAATCTTGATTTGGTGTGAATTCTAGGCGTTTACGGATTAGGCAATTTCCTTTCTGGAGTCGTGCATATAATTAGAGTTTCGATCGATCTTTATGACCTAAAGATCGGATTCCCCAATTCCTCCTTTTGTTTCCTCCATTCCGAAGACGGATCCGGTTTCGGGTCGGTCGGTGGATCCGGACCCGATGATTCCAAAATAAAAAAGAAAACCCTGGAAGCCCTAGAGAAATTGTCTCCAGTTCACACAGATCCAGGAGGAGGAGGAGAGATGTCGACGATCGGTCCAGAAGACGTGACAGAAGCAGAAGGAGGAGGAGGAGAGATGTCGATGGTGGGTCCGGAAGAAGACAGGGATCCGATGATAGCGGAGGCCGAGCGGTTCGTGGAGAACTACTACAGCACGTTCGACGCGAACAGGGAGGACTTGGTGAACCTGTACCGGCAACGATCGGTGCTGATTTTCGGCGGCCGGAAGATCCAGGGCAAGGAGGCTATCCTCGCCAAACTCACCTCCCTTCCGCAGCCGTGCCACCACGAAATCGCCGAGTTCCAGTGCAGGACCTATCGCTTGGCACCCGCATCGGTCGCCGTGTTCGTCGGGGTCCGCGGCGGGACTTGGGTAGGCGGCAAGAAGGAGGAGGCGGACGCCGCCCTTATACAGCAGGTCTCTCTCTTTCTCTCTAAGTTATTATTTCTTGTCAACGCTTTGCAATTTCTCTTATCGATCAATCCATTAATCAATCGCATCGCGCATAAATACCGAGAGTACATCTCAAGCTCCAAGCTCCTTGTCTAACGCTCTGGCTGGCTCTGATTCTTAACCTTCAGGGCTTCGATCTGGTGCCATCACGACGAGGAAGCTTTTACATAGCTCAACAATCTGGGATGTTCTTTGATCTCAAGAAGCCTCGGACCGGGCGTATGTCCACCTGGGTACCGAAACTTCCCGCCTCGGTAACGCCCATGTATGCCTCGTTATTTCAAATCCTATCCTCGGCATACCCGCCGACGTCGGCTGCCACGGCACCGAGTACGCCTCCGCATTTCGAACGCCTCAGCATTTCGAATCCGAATACCACCCATGATGAAACTTCCTCCGTCTCTACAGAGACCTGATGATAAAACTGTTTTATTTTCAATGTTCTAGACTCTTGTTTTATTTTCAATGTTTTGTTTCAGTACTTTTGTGAATATGTATTGGATTCATGTTCGAATCCAAGTTCAGCATATGTCATACTGCTCTTATGAACTGAACTCAGTGGCAGGGCCTTCTAATTCTCGTGGTAATATACTTAATGTTTCATGACATTAGCAGTGAGGAAGTTAATATGATGGACATACATGATGGTGGCGCAAGGAAGTCCTCATCTAAGAGCATATGCTCGTGAGAAATGTGAGACATGTACTAAGAACGTGCGCTGAAATTTGGTTACTTAAATGATATGATTACTCATCATTGTCGGATGAAATAAGTTCACCGGGCCCTACTCTTTAAACACTTGGCAATTCATAAATCATTTACTAAAAGAATATTATAGTAAATACTTTGGATCCCTAGTATTGTTTTATGTCCGTATAAATTGAACCCGACTCATTTAGCACGAAACACTCTCAATAGAATACCTAACACCAACTCGCGACACCTAAAAGACTAGGATTGTCGACTTATAAACCATCATTCGATACAATCGCCCTGACACAAATTATGGGAGGGTAGAGTGGCTTGACCGCCTCTGCAACATGAGGACGACAAGACTGACTTTCAGACAACCACCTTTTAGCAAAGCTGGGCGACAACCATGGACCTTCTCAACCCTCAAATATGTCCTAGCACTCCCTGGAGTAGACAATTGCCCATCAATGAATGCACGAAAGAAGTGATACTGTAAAACAAATCGATGACAAAAGCTTCATGAACATTTACTGGCTCAACATGGCTGTTTATTATTTTTCCACTGATTTTATTGATAACGGTCCAGATTGTTGAGAGAAACAACAACAAATTCAGGTAGCGGGTGTATCGAGGAGCACATTACACAATGGACCTGATCATTTTCATCCTCTGCTGGAGGGGGGAGATTTCTTAGCCTCAGATGGTTTGTCGATGCCACAATTCCGTTTGTTACACTTTGTCCGGAATGAATAATTTTCGTTACTGCATTGCTCACACTTCCAACTACTCTCTGGCATTTTTGTTTTGAAAGTCACTTTACAAATGAGTACCAATATAGACAAATACGAGGCAAGCAACACGGCCAGTAGTGATAACTTACTATAGTTCTTTTCAGAGTTTGAAACCTGCAGTTGAAGAGCATAAAAACCTGTTAATTTAAACCAATAAGCACTCTTCAGGTAAAACAAATTGGCTAGAGCAAAATTATAGCTCAGGAATACGATAAACACATGAAAGAAAGCCACAAAGTCTAATCTCCTCGAGCTGCTAAATTGTTTGCCAAAGCAACACCGACCCATGATTCAGGCTTTGGAGCATTGCACTCTTCACACCGTTCTAAAAGAGAAGTAAACATTTCCACAATCCGGGCACGTCCGATCATTATCGCGTGTTGCATCTACAACGTATTTCAAGGAAATCTAATGTCAGTTGGAGATGAACCGGTATTCTTATTGTTAATTCTAAAAGCAATCACCAGCACATGGAATACCAACCTGCCCCCTTCTTTTGAAGTTTATCACCGGGGAAAAATCCCGGCCGTGGTCCCTGGGAGAATAAATGCCAAAACAATGACATGCAGAATATCTGAAATAGTGAAAAGGAAAAAGCAGCAACATCCAAAGACAGAGAAATTTCACATAGATCATGCCACCGAACCCATCGGAAGCCCCAGCCATATCTGTCCATCATAGCAGGCATCCCATACGTTCCACCTGAACTGAATCCCTTATGGGTCGTTTTTGTCATATGTTTCTTTTTTAATTATTCTTTTGCCATTTGTCTCATGTGTTTTCTTGCACTGTTGGTATAGGTATGTAATACAGATGCTTCCCTTACTGTTGGTATCTAGTCATATATAGTTTAATGAACGAAATCTCAAATAATTGGTAAATCATTGAAGGAATGATGATTATATTATGTCGGTAGTCTAATACGCAATATAATAGTCGGCAATATGCACCCGCTATTTGGGACAGTGATCTAAATTTTCATAATCTCATATTATATAACTCATAATATGCTATAATCTTGATTTCAAATTATATCAATCAATGCTCGAATTTCAAATGCAATTACTATTTCAACTATGCTGTTAATTATGTAATAAAAATAAATTTAATAGCATATTATATGATTAAGTACAGCTTATTACCTTAAATTATTTATTTAATTTTACATACCGAATAGCGATTTTTTGATGATATATATAGAGTACTACACTCGTGATCGATATTAGGTAATAACTACCGTGACATAGTATTTGCTTTGATGCAATCCCACGTCATACGCTTAACTTTTGATCATAATCAATAACTAAATTATTAAAAGTATAAATAAACATTTGATAGAACATGTTGTGTATACAATAATTTATATAGGAAACTAAACTCATGAGTCATAATTAATTTTGATATTCCTTCAAATCTTGATTTGGGGGAAGTATTTTTAGATTTCTGTTCTATTTGGACCTGGAAGAGTTTAATCGAAACGGGAGTAGTCGCAGACAATGTCGGCATTTTAGAATGCTTCCTGATGCGGCCTTTTTGGGTTTGGCCCGTTTTGGGTGGGTGGGGAGGGGCAGAGTCGTGACTGAGTTGAGCCGCTTAGGGGCTATTTGGGCTCCTACTGATTAATCAATCATTAGAACACGAGCCTCTGGACTTGAGCATGCAAATTTCATTTGAGCGTAAATGTTTTCTATTGACTGATCATTCTTACCATATGACTATTTTACGAAAAGTTTTCTCATTTAAATAAACACGCCTCAAAGTCAGAAATTCAAGATTACACTAAATTCCTCCCTAAATGATCAAATCGGTCAGACCATTTCGTATGCACACACTTTTCTTCCTTTTCCTTCCTATCCTTTCCTTTTTCAAGGAGTAACGAGGATCATGTTTTTGTTTGGTCACTCAACGCGAAGGTCACCAAGACCGATCGTGACATGATTTTGTCTATTATATGATAGGGCCCGACCTCTGTGGCTCGTGGTCCCGGTCACAAATTACATGGCGATCATGAAGTGGCCATGTTCTTGGTGGTTCTTGGTCCATGAAATTTCTCGGCTCTATCCTATTGTCAAATCGTGGGGCTAAATATCACATGGTCGGCTCTATTAAATATTTCGCCGCGTTATAAAACTCCAAAAAATCTCCCTTCGTGATTAATTCTATCTATCATATAACAATAAATTACATATATATATATAAATTTATCCACGGTTAATTTGGAAGTTTCTCTTAATTCATCATAATCCTAGGAATTGTGCATATATTTTTATTGATCGGATATATCCCTGATTTATTATAATTATTATGGAGAATAAAAGAATCATTGTTCGCCGGTCTGGGTATATCAAGTTAGCTAAATTTTTAGAACAATGATTCGTATCTGATAACCCTACCACCTTCTATTTTTAACCACTGAATTTGTTGTACTCCCGATTCTTTAGAGTGCACAAAAAATAAAACAATAGAAATTTATAGATTAGAATTTTGTCAATTTTAAAATTGTTCGGAAGACAATAGCCCAGGATAGTCCAACAAACTCATAGTAAGCATGAGGGGGAACATGAAGCTTCAATATATAACAGTGCTGAGATTGATCCGCATTCGTCCATTTTACAATCAGTAAGTGCATGCAAAATGGACCAGAGAAGTACTGCATTACTGTGATAGTAAATTGCAGGACTGTCTCCGCCGGTACTTGTGGATTCAATCGTGCAAGAAGGGGGGACACCATTTGCTTCTCATCAAGCCCCCAACCGTATTGAATGACCATTCCTGTCGCCATCCGTCACAGGTTATGTATCTTAATATATATGTCTACATGTATTCACCTTTCGCTGTGAGAGTTTTCTCATGAAAGGTAATCTAAGGTAGAGAACATCGACAAACTTCTCAAAGCATAATGTTACAGGACCAACCCCTTGAGTTTGCTTCAGTTCAGAAGAAGAGAGAAAATTCTTCCCCAGGAGGAAGTAGAAGCTGTGAAGCAACATCCAAACCAAAGCAAAATACAAGCTACTTTTCAAGGTATGATCTTAGTTCTGAGTTAGCATTAACAGAGCCTTCACTCCGTGCCTCGGTGATCTTTGTACAGCCAATTCCCTGAAAGAAAGGGGTCAAAGTGAACGTCTTTATAAGACTAAGGGCTCCGAAATCCCATAAGGCATGCATCTGCAAAAAACTTCTCCTGCGAAGAGGAGAACAAGAACAACCCAGGACACATGTGGATACACTCAATGTAGCACAATGATTAAATTAAATCTGCCAAAATGCTCCAATGACAGATAAAGCCATAAATAGACATCTCACGTCATTGTGTTCGACTGTTTTGATATCCCGTTTCATATTAAACTCCTGATCCTTAGATACGACGGCAAGGATCATGGCCAACAAAAGCATGGGACTGATTCACTGAGTGCCCAGATAAAGAAGGTAATTAATCATGTCAATAGCATGAATGGATGACAGTACCACTGGATGAAAAGTTCGAAAACGAACAACATGCCAATGCACATAGCTTGAAAAGTGCCAGAAGGAAAAAGCACAAAAAAGATTGAAATGGCGAGCTGACATCCATGAAGGATGACATTCCCTGTTCAGCAGTAGAACAGGACCCCTAAAATAGGAATAAGGCACTCGCAGGTACTTGCTCATGAGCTTAATAAGGTGCATGCTATTTCATTACGAGAAAGAAAAAGAGGACAATAACCTGCCACGAAGATGGTTCAAGCCACAAATTGTCGACTACATCAGAGTTTGATAGTCAAAGAGCTATAAGGCCATGACCAGCTGCCCAAACAGCATGAGGGAACTTGGTTTCCTCTGTCCACTTTCAAATCATCCATATTATGTAAGTCACCTCGAAGAAACCAACGGAACTTGTACGCATAATGATATCATCGTTTGTTCGCCGGTCTGGGTATATCAAGTTAGCTAAATTTTTAGAACAATGATTTCGTATCTGATAACCCTACCACCTTCTATTTTTAACCACTGAATTTGTTGTACTCCCGATTCTTTAGAGTGCGCAAAAAATAAAACAGCAGAAATTTATAGATTAGAATTTTGTCAATTTTTAGAATTGTTCGGAAGACAATAGCCCGGGATAGTCCAACAAACTAATAGTAAGCATCAAGGAGAATTAATTGAGCATAACTCCATTGTTTATTTGGCCGTACGGTTCAATTAGATCAACGACATTCTGTGAGTCCTCCTCAGTCAATGTCAGCCCCAGATGATTCACCAGCATTCGGCTAATCTGCCTCACAACTTTTGTTTGCCGAATCCATTTAGGAACCATATTGCTCAAGGCCTATGCAAAATAATGAGCGAATAATACGCACATGGTATAAAATATATCACATAATGGGTAACTGCTTCAACCTCCAAAACTTCCATTTTTACTCTCCTCCGAGAATGAGATTAGAGCACAAAGTCCCGGTGCTTATTGGTTTTAGCAAAGAGAAAATGATCGATTCAAGCAGAACTGAATTTTGCTTCCCCTTACTCTTCGTCAATTATAATTTATTTTCCCTTTCCTCTGAACAAAAGTGATGGATTTAATTGGTGATGGGCTTAAGGCCCGTCCGCCCAAGTTGGGCCCAAAAAGCCCGGTCCATGGGAATAGGGCCCGTGGATGGGGGAAGGTATAAAAGGGAGGAGAGAGAGAGAGAAGACACCCTTTGGCCATTCTAACGTACGCTTCTCACTCTCTCTTTCCCTCCGAACGCTTAAGGCACGTTGTTTCCCTTTTCAAGGCAAATCGACATCATCGAATCAGAATTTATTCCTCGGTCTTCAGCGTTGGTGTTTAATCTGTGGCTAACAAGGTACGCCGACCGTGGTGTGCTTTACGATCGGTGATACGTGTTTTCCCGGGCTTCGCTTCCGCATTCGTTTTAGGGGTTCGATTTAGTGTCGAATCCGGTTTTCGGGGATCCGTTATTCCCAACATTGGTATCAGAGCCGACTCCCGACAGCGTGTGGGGCCACAGCGAGGACGCTGTTCTGCTAAGGGGGGGAGAGTGTGACGACCCGAGCGGTGGTGCGCGGAGAGGAGGGATGGCGGTGCGTCTGCGCCTCGGTCCCCGGACGTGCGCAAGGAAGGGATCCCTCTCCCACTTGTCCCACATCGCTTAGGGGGGAAACCTGGGCCTTGTTTATAAGGCTTGGGTCCCTTTAATTGTGTGACTCGTTTTAAAGTCGTGAGGACTCAGTGTCCAAAGCGGACAATATCACACAGTGGGACCCGGGATGTTACAATGGTATCGGAGCCCTAGTTCACATTTTCCTGATCAATTTGATGTTTTTACATTGATTTTTCGCGAAAAATTTTCGGCCGTACGGATTAGGGCGAGAAATCCCGACACCCGAGCGTAATTCGGCCATTTTTCTGAGTCTTCGTAAGTCGAAATAAAATTCTGAAGGTACTGGGTGAAAGGCGACGTCGAGACGAGTCCGGCGACATGTCGCAAGCCGCCGGGAGACGTTGCATGCGCCCACACGCGCGGCCGGAAGGCGCTGCGCGTGGGTGCGACGCGCCCGGAGGCGCTGGATCGCCGAGCGCATGCGGCACACGCGCCGGTCGGCGAACCGGCGCGTGCTGACGTCACGCGATGACGTCATCGTGACGTCATCCAACGGTCGGTAACCGCTCGGATGACGTCATCGCCGACGACTTTCGCCGGGCGGTCACCGGCCGGCAACCCGACCCGAATGGCGACCCGACCCGACTTGCGGACGCAGGCACGCGCCCGGCACGTGCCGGATGACGTCTGCGTGACGTCATCCCCGGCACGCGCGAGGCACGTGCGGTCGGTCCGCTCGAGCGGTCCGACCGGCCCGACCGGTTCGACCGTCGCGACCGGTCCGACCCTCTCGCCCGTTGACCCGACCCGTTGACCGACGACCGTGACCGTTGACTTTGACCGTTGACCCGAAAAAAAAAAAAAAAAAAAAATTATTATGTATGCCTATGTGGTTTACATGTAACCCATTTTTTTTATTATGCATTTGTTGCATGAATTATGGAAAATTATGTATTTTCTTTTATGTAAATTATGGATTATGGGTAATCCATTTTTTAGTTCTGCATTTGTTGTAGGAACTATGATGCGTCATGCACGGATACCTGCAATCCCGAGAACGGACGAGGGAAATGCAAGACTTAAAAAGCTGATGTCAGATTTAGTTAATTATCGGTGGCATGACGGTGATTTAGTATCACATGTGGTCAGGGTCAATTAGATGATACAAGAAATCATCTGGAATGGTTATCTGATGCCGGATTTTGAAAAGGTGTCGGCTTTCATGAACACTCTTCCACTTGAATGGCAAGCAGTGTTAGATCGGCTGTGGGAGGTCAACGTGGTCCCGGGTTATAGGAGGTTAGTGGAAGCTTTTGTAAGAGAGTACTATAGGATTGAGTTGGCCAAAACTTCAACCCTTAGATTAAGCGCCACATGGTGCAGAGTAAATGCGCCTTGGTGGCGACATGAAAGCTCTCCAAAAGTTTTTCTATGGTTGGCAAATGTGCCTTCAGTTTTCTCAGATGTTTTGACTAATAGATTAGAAGGGACATTCCCTACTTATTTCTTTGATTAGTATGAGATGTTTTTTATGTGAATATCTCTTTCCATGTTGATATTTTCTTTTGTATATATATTGCTTAGTGTAATGTATAATTGTATTATTTGAAAGCATTGTTATTTTATTGGATGTCAATTATTATATGCTTTCTATCATTGCTGGTTGCTGTGGGTAATTAGCTGTGGGTAGTTTTAGAAGTTTTTGTAGTTTCATAGAATTGATTTTGCATAAGACAGTTATATTAATGATAATTTTAAGTTAGGATTTTTTGGAGGATGATTGGAAACATAGTGACCTTTTGATTTTGAAACCTTACTTGAAATTATTCATTAATATGATGGGTCTATGCAAATAGGGATGCATAAATGATAGGCATTAAATATTCGTGCATGTATGTCTCGATGTGTTGGATCGATGGTTTTAGCAACTAAGAATGTGATTGCCGATATGAACGGCAACAATTGTGAAATATTGAATATGAAGATTCAATATGTGCTGGAAAAGCAAGAAGCACTAGAAGCTCTTGACCATATTATGGAAAATTTTGAGGGTGTCGTGCGCCACCTTGAGCTAGCGAGAGGACCGCCTAATGGCATTTGAGCTGAAAATGACATTTGCAATGCTGGTTCTAGCTCAGAAAGGGCTTTGAGCTCTAAGCGCAAGCGTATTGATTCGTTCAATATATGGGAATGCAAATGATCAAGTCCTTATTGCAAGAAATCAAGAGTTAACCAACACAAGAAAGGAAAACGTCCTCAAGTGAAGAAAATGTCAAGTGTGAGGTGTTACAATTGTGACAAAAAGGGTCACTATGCTCGTGACTGTCGTGAGCCAAAGAAGGTATACACCTCATGTACATTTGAGAACTTTGCTTATGTGCCAAGTTCTGTATTATTGGCTGAATCCAATCCTTTGTGGACTGTAGATTCAGATACGACAGACCATATAAGGAAGGATAGAAGATCCTTCGTGAAATTCCGACGATACCAACTGGAACTATGTGGATTTATGTGGGAAATAATTTCAGTGTTGAAGTTAAAGGGATTGGCACCTGCCAATCAAACATGCGTGGTGGACGCATTTTTGTTCCTACATGATGTCCTATATGCTCCGGAGATTCGTCGAAATTTAGTGTCTGTTTTAGTGTTGGTTAAGCTTGGTTTTAGTATGAACTTCCATAATAGAGGTGTAGATTTGTATTTGGATACAAACTACTATGGTTGTAGTCACTTTCTAGATGGTTTCATTGTACTATACGTTGACTATAGTGATGTCAATATGTTATTCCCTTATTTCACGTCTTCTACTTTATATGATAATGATGTGAATATGTGTGGCATGCTAGACTTGGTCATATGGGCCAACAACATATGAAAAGACTAGCCAAAGAGGGCTTGTTGGGCAACATTGAAAAAGTCGATTTGCCTAGATGTGAGCATTGCCTAGTAGGGAAAATGGCAAGGAAACCATTTTAAAAGGTAAAAGAGCTGAATTTCCTCTGTATTTAATCTATTCTGATGTCTGTGGTTCAATGAATGTGAGAGGAAGGCAATGGGCTATTTGTTTCATCACTTTTATAGATGATTCTACTTGATTCGGATATGTCTATTTGATTTCTCATAAATCTGAAGCATAAGTTGTTTCAAAAGGTTTATGAACTTGGTAGAAAATCAATTAGACAAGAAAATAAAAGCATTGAGATCCGATCGAGGTCGAGAATATTTATCTGATGAGTTCAGAAAATTATGTGATGAAAAAGGAATATAAAGACAGTTGTCTATTCCATATACTCCTCAACAAAATGGTGTTGCGGAGAGAAGAAACAGAACCCTACTGGAAATGGTTAGGTTCATGATGGCGCATGCTAACTTACCTATCACTTTTTTTGGAGTGATGCGTTATTAACTGCTGCCTATGTACTTAACCGGGTGCCTTCCAAATCAGTTGCTTTCACTCCATATAAGTTATGGACAGGTAGAAAACCAAACTTAAGTTTTCTTAAGGCTTGGGATTGTGCTACCTATACACATGAGTCCTCTCACAAAAAAGTTTGGGAAATTAGGTCCCAAAGGAAATAAGAGTATTTTCATGAGATACTCCGAACACTCAAAAGGGTATGTGTTCATAGGTGAGCAGGAAAGTGGGAGTATAACTGAATTTGAATCACGGGATGTCACATGCTTAGTGAATGAATTTCCTAAGAAGGGTGAAATAGGAGAAGATTACTCCCTATTTGAAACTTTGGATCAAGATAATGATATTAGTGGAGTTTGTCCAAGTGGGAGTAATATGAGAAGTGATGAATTGAATTCAACTCATTCTCAATTGCAACCATATGACGAGACAACATCATCATTATTTAATCCAAGTGGGAGCATGATGGGTAATGATGTGCTAAGTGTACAATCTCCCATACGGCGAACAAGTTGCCAAAGTATTCCCCGTCGACGTTTTTGACACTGAAGGGGAAACTTTTATGGTTGCTCCACAAGATGAGGATGAGCCAAGAAATATTAATGAAGCTCTGAATTGCCCTAATAAGGAAAAATGGATTTATGCAATGAAAGAGGAAATTGAGTTAATGAAATCAAACCAAGTGTGGGAACTGGTTGATCTTCCAAAAGGACGCAGAGTTATTGGGAACAAATGGGTTCTCAAAATAAAGCGAAAGGCTGATGGCTCGATAGAAAGGCATAAGGCTCGCCTTATGGCGAAGGGGTATAATCTACAGGAAGGAATTGATTATGAAGGTACATTTTTTCCTGTAGTGAAATTTACCTCGATTCGCATTATTCTGGTAATAATGGTATATATGTTTTCATAATGCCATAAGGGTATATGATTTTACAATGATTAATGATGATCATTGTGTATATATCAAAAGATCCAATGATCAATTTGTGATCATATCATTATATGTTGATGATATACTAATTGCCAGAAGTAATATGGAGTTTGTCAATACTGTGAAGAATTAGTTATCTTCCAACTTTGATATAAAAGACATGGGTGATATTGCATACATTCTTGGAATTAAGATTTCAAGATTGTAAACCCATAGATACTCCTATTACAAAAGGTGAAGGGTTGAGCCATAGACTGTGTCCAAGGACTCCATAAGAGAAGGAACAAATGAAACATGTTCCTTATGCTAGTGTTGTTGGAAGCTTGATGTACGCTATGATGTGTACAAGACCTGACATATGTTTTGCAGTTGGGATGGTGAATAGATACCAATCCAATCCAGGTCAAGCACATTGGAAAGCCGTTAAGAGAATACTGAGGTATCTAAGAGGGACTGCTGATTATACGTTGAGTCATTAAGGAAAGGATCTGCAACTTTAAGGCTATTCTGATGTTGATTGGGGAGGAGATTTAGATGAAAGAAAATCTACCTCTGGTTTGTTTTCTTATCGAATAATGGCACCATATGTTGGAGCAGTAAGAAACAAAAGTGTATAGCCTTGTCCACGATGTAAGTTGAGTTCGTGGCATTATCGAGTATAAGAAGGTGTTTGGCTTAAGAGATTTTTTGGATCATTTAGGTGTTATTGGAAATGCTGCAGATTAATTGTTGGTTAACTGTGATAGCCAAGCAGCAAAAGTGTACACCAAAGATCCAAAATATCATGGCAAGACCAAATCTATAGATACCAAGTATAATTTTTGTTAAGGATATGATTGCACGAAAAGATGTGAACTTAAAGTACATACTACGCATAGAATGGTAGCAGATCCTATGACAAAGCCAAAACCTAGAGATGTGTTTTGTGGCAATATGAAATCTCTAGGATTGCGTAAAGGCTGATGTACTGAATATTGCAATTTCCCTAAGTGTTCACAATTTGATGAATTTGTGTTTTCATCATTAATGCCTATGAATCTTTGTTTGATCTTTATGTATCTTAATGCTCAGTGCATTATTTTAAGTTGAGAAGTATGTCGGACAGATATAAGATTAGCCCACTCACACGGGTAATCGTCTCTATTTACTGTGTGATAAATAGAGATGAGACTGTTTTTAAGCTTATTATCTAGGTGATAATCGAGGGCTCAAGCTTAAAACACGTATGTCGCCTTAACTGAGTGTTAAGATGAGGACATAATTCTTACGATGTCCGAAAGTAAAATACCCCACATATTTTACTTTATCTGTCTAAGATGCTAGATGTGAGTTCTGATGAATTTAGTGAATGAGTAGATAAAAGAACTCAAGTTAGACATTGGGTATGTCTGAACTATCATCTATACGGTATTGAAAGGTGTAGACATACGCTCCACGGGAAAGGAGTTAATACCGTAATACGTATTTCATACTACGTATGCATGAGATGACCAATAAGAGTGTCAAAAAGTTTGATCTCAACTTTTATGCCGTGTGAGACTCTTGAGGAAAAGAGTTCCTCAATTTTTAGTCCCCTCATGACTCTTACTTATTCTCAAGATTTCTATTTAGTGTTTGCTATCTTAGGATGTTGCCAATGGTCATGAGTTTGATTCGATCTAATGGGACATTTCTAGAGAAGCGAGCTGAACTGAAATTGAGAGTTTGAAGGAAAGAGGAAGATCGAATTTGGAGAATCACATTATAGTTTTGTATTCACTGGTTAACCAATTATGACTGTCTTTAGGATAATCATAATTGTGAATACAATATATATATCATTGTTTAAAAGAGATCAAGAGAGATATAAATGTGATCGATCGATCTAGGGTACTGCATACTAAATCTACTCAGGATGTGATGCCCATTATAAGCTGCTATATATTCCTAACAGATGTATAGCAAGGAGCTCTCAAAGTATGCTGGTCGCACGGATTATTCACCGGTATGAATGTTGAAGAGAGGAAAAGAGGATTTTGTTCGGCCCATCATGTTAAGTGAGAGTCTATGATGGATTTTTCTCTGATGGGGATGAGTAGGGCCTGTCCGCCCATGTTGGTTTTGTACCACCATGTGCGAGTGGGAGATGATGGATTTAATTGGTGATGGGCTTAAGGCCCGTCCGCCCAAGTTGGGCCCAAAAAGCCCGGCCCACGGGAATAGGGCCCGTGGATGGGGGAAGGTATAAAAGGGAGGAGAGAGAGAGAGAGAAGACACCTTTGGCCATTCTAACGTACGCTTCTCACTCTCTCTTTCCCTCCGAACGCTTAAGGCACGTTGTTTCCCTTTTCAAGGCAAATCGACATCATCGAATCAGAATTTATTCCTCGGTCTTCAGCGTTGGTGTTTAATCTGTGGCTAACAAGGTACGCTCGAATCCGTGGTGTGCTTTACGATCGGTGATACGTGTTTTCCTGGGCTTCGCTTCCGCATTCGTTTTAGGGGTTCGATTTAGTGTCGAATCCGGTTTTCGGGGATCCGTTATTCCCAACAAAAAGAAAAAGGGACATGCAGCCAGTTCCATGGACCCCCGGGAATCGGATCGGGCAAATCCGATTCCAAAGCCAAATAGGTTGGTTCCCAATTTCACAAACTAGGACCCAGCCCGTCTGGTCAAGTTCCCGGTTCCAGAGTGGGCCACTTTAGCTCAGAATCTACCCATAATCGGGTTCAAACAGTTCAGAGAAAATTCAAAATAACTTGGAATTACCACCGCTCAAAGTTAAAAAATCAATCGTCAAAAAAAGTTAAAAAATCAACATCCCACTGAGAACTTTTCAGATCATTATGCAACGTCAACTGAAAATACATTAGATCAGATCTAACGTATTGTCTTCACTGACCTGTGCCGACTTTTGCCAACAAATTGGAAGACGTTTAATCCCCTTAATCCCCTCGATTTCTTCCTCGATTCAAAAATCTTCAATCGGAATTTAACTTTATCAATTCGCAAAGTTTCCAAATCCAATGGGGTGTCGGAACTTGTTCGGAGGTCTTGTGAGCATGCATCAATCCCCGTTAGATATTAGAATGAGGAGTCCAACAAGAGAATACAGCTGAAATCCAAGCGCCTCAATTCTCAAGTCAAATATAAGCTATCCGAATCGCAAATCCAACAAATGACTCCACCTTCATGTGATGATGATATCTTTGTTCTCATTAAATAACCACACTGTTCATTTACGATGACATTCTCTTTCTTCCTGGTAAGATGAATCTCAGATTACCATGAGCACATCAAATGCATTTACAAACACTGTCGCTGAATTCACTAGTGCTAAAACTTGCGAACAACGGTGCTGTAGAAGGCATGAAAAAAATTAAAAAAAGAAGCTTTGGTTATAAGATTTTCCCATCCGACTCCAACTGCAAAGATTAAATTCCAAGTCATTGATTTTAATTAATCTGAGATCACATCCATCAAACTAATGAGAGATGGAGTGACATCAAAAAATTACCTCACATAAGCACCATATACCCCGAGTTCTGACATGGCGTGATCTTTATAACAAATGCCATCACGAATGAGAGTTGTGGGAGAAATGGACGGAAAAATTCTTTGCATAAGGATATAGGCAGCATCCTCCTCACTCCTTTCACGTTGCAGCCTTAATAGGGTTTCTCTCACATCGTCGCCATAGATGTTGTTCCCTAAAGAGAGAAATGACTTCATTTTAGAAAGAAGATAGCGCGGCTTATAACAAAGCAATCCTTGAATAATATAATCAAGGTGAGAGATAATTACCTCCCCCTTCCCTCTGGGGCTTCATGAGAAATAGCTAGGGACTTTCAATTGCTTTACCAACAATATGAGGGTCTTCTAAGCTCCATAAACCTGCAAAGGATTTCTGGATCTTGGCAATGTCTTCTTTGTTCTCAAGGAATCTGATATATGCACCAATGGAGTCTCGTAAGTGATCAAACACGTAGGAGATAGAGTCTATTCAACAGTGCATCTTCTCCTGTAATTAAATTGACTTCTAATGTTCCCATCGATATGTTATCGAGACTGTTTGGTAAGACATATGAAAGGAGCTAAAATGGCCATTTGGTATTAAAAGTAGTTCTTAATTCGCAGTCCTGGGTGCCATTGATTACATCTAAGCTTCAAACTCAACTAAACATCATCATATTAGCTATTGTTGTATGCGTAGCACACATCTATATACATTTGTGCTTCAGGAGTTTTTCCAGGAATGGTACGATTCCATATAAAGCACAGAGGATGAAGAAATGTGATATGTTGAACAAAATATATCACCTTTCAAGTACATTAGGTTTTGCAAGTTCTTGCCGAGTTTCACGAGGAGGGTTGGCGATTTAGGGTAAGAGAGATCGAAAGAGACTTTGGAATGATAATATGAATTTCCCTTCTTCAGGAAAAGATTTGGCAGTAGATTTGAGTGGCGGTTTGACAATGCTTAACTGACCACCTTCCTTGTTAGCGATAGCGACTACTTTCACTTGTTGCAGTTTATGAACTTGCTTATCTCCTACAGCATTGAATCACAAGTGAAAAAAAAAACAGGTCATTGTTGATTGGAATTGGAAGACAAATGCAGAGGTTAAGGGATTAATTTTCTTGCTTTTACCAAGAATCAGAATCGTGCGGCGACAGTCATGCAACGGTTGACGGTTGTGCAACGTTTGTGCAGCGGTCGTGCGGTGGCAAGCGGCGGTCAATGGTCGTGCGGTGGTCGTGCGATGGTCGTGCGATGGTCGTGCGACGGTCGTGCAGCAGTCGTATAATCTGGAAAATGTAGCAACCTATAATCTACCAAAAAGAAGTCTTTATGTAGTATTTCTATTGTGGCATCACGAAAAAAAAAAAAAAAAAAAAAACCAAGGAAGAATTTACTTTTCTAGCATGAAAAGAAAAAAAAAAAATCTAACGCGCACAAGAGTCCAAATGTGAACTTTGATTCAATTAGGTTTTGGCATGTAGTAGAGAATTTGCAGAGACTCAATGAACTGAGAGAGCAGAATGGATGGAAAACGCGCACATTTTGTTTAGGAGGTGGTTTTCAAGTGCGGCCAAGTGCACCAAGCGGCGCCTTTTGATTGGTCGCGCACAAGACCGGATGTCTAGGGAGGTCCCATTTCTCAACGTGTCGCAGCGAGGGCATCGGGAGCGAAAGGTGCACCATCTTAGCATAATTGAAACAATTAGCAGTTATGGTTAAACTGAATGACCCGATCTAGGTCATCTACTCTCGCCATTCGAGGCAAATTATCCCAAAATTCGAGTAAACATTAAACCAAAACACACGGGTTAACCCATTGAAGCAATCCAATAAAATGTAAACCAAAGTTTCCGTCTCAAGGGTTCTCCCTCCCTTGAGTGCTTTAAGCATCTAACGTCGCCGCCAATGCCACTATCCCACCCTGCAGTTCTTCCAGCACGTCCGAGAGCTCCGGTGCCTCCGGTGCCTCTCCCCGGGCGGGTCCTCCTCCTCCGCCACTACCCTAGGCAAGACATCCATGGCTTATGGTATCGTACGGAAGACAAAAAATACAATGGGTACTCCCTCTGGTGTCATTTGCAAAATAAAAGTCTAGGGCAAAATATTCTTCCTATTCCAAAAAGACACAGCAAAAGCAATAGAGAATACCTCGTGGAAGTTGCGGGTTAGCCCTTCCCTCAAATACCGTCCAGCAAAGGAGGCGATGATGCGATCAGTGATGTGGTCAATGAACACACTGAACTCATTCACATGGGGCATAATTCACCCAAGTCGTTCAAGAAGGCAGCAATGACGTCCAGGGTCCCAAGACAAACCCCATCAAAATCCATGGATGCTTCGTCATAAAGGATTATGACCTCTTGCATGTTGTGTCCGAAAGCATGATAGTATGATTCACCCTAAATTGACACTAACTCATTGAGATCATTATCCATCATGCGAGAGTGAGAGAGAAACGGGAAGCCGAGTTTCACGAGGAGGGTTGGCGATTTAGGGTAAGAGAGATCGAAAGAGACTTTGGAATGATAATATGAATTTCCCTTATTCAGGAAAAGATTTGGCAGTAGATTTGAGTGGCGGTTTGACAATACTTAACTGACCACCTTCCTTGTTAGCGGTAGCGACTACTTTCACTTGTTGCAATTTATGAACTTGCTTATCTCCTATAGCATTGAATCACAAGTGAAAAAAAACCAGGTCATTGTTGATTGGAATTGGAAGACAAATGTATAGGCTAAGGGATTAATTTTCTTGCTTTTACCAAGAATCAGAATCGTGCGGCGGTAGTCATGCAACGGTTGGCGGTTGTGCAACGTTTGTGCAGCGGTCGTGCGGTGGCAAGCGGCGGTCAATGGTCGTGCGGTGGTCGTGCGGCGGTCGTGCGATAGTCGTGCGACGGTCATGCAGCAGTCGTATAATCTGGAGAATGTAGCAACCTATAATCTACCAAAAAGAAGTCTTTATGTAGCATTTCTATTGTGGCATCAAGAAAAAAAAAAAAACTAAGGAAGAATTTACTTTTCTAGCATGAAAAGAAAAAAAAAAAAAAAAAAAATCTAACGCGCACGAGAGTCCAAATGTGAACTTTGATTCAATTAGGTTTTGGCTTGTAGTAGAGAATTTGCAGAGACTCAATGAACTGAGAGAGCGGAATGGATGGAAAACGTGCACATTTTGTTTAGGAGGTGGTTTTCAAGTGCGGCCAAGTGCACCAAGCGGCGCCTTTTGATTGGTCGCGCACAAGACCGGATGTCTAGGGAGGTCCCATTTCTCAACGTGTCGCAGTGAAGGCATCAGGAGCGAAAGGTGCACCATCTTAGCATAATCGAAACAATTAGTAGTTATGGTTAAACTGAATGACCTGATCTAGGTCATCTACTCTCGTCATTTGAGGCAAATTATCCCAAAATTCGAGTAAACATTAAACCAAAACACACGAGTTAACCCACTGAAGCAATCCAATAAAATGTAAAACAAAGTTTCCGTCTCAAGGGTTCTCCCTCCCTTAAGTGCTTTAAGCATCTAACGCCGCCGCCGGTACCACTATCCCACCCTGCAGTTCTTCCAGCACGTCCGGGAGCTCCGGTGCCTCCGGTGCCTCTCCTCGGGTGGGTCCTCCTCCTCCGCCACTACCCTAGGCAAGACATCCATGGCTTATGGTATCGTACGGAAGACAGAAAATACAATGTGTACTCCCTCTGGTGTCATTTGCAGAATAAAAGTCTAGGGCAAAATATTCTTCATATTCCAAAAAGACACAGCAAAAGCAATAGAGAATACCTCGTGGAAGTTGCGGGTTAGCCCTTCCCTCAAATACCGTCCAGCAAAGGAGGCGATGATGCGATTAGTGATGTGGTTAATGAACACATTGAACTCATTCACATGGGGCAAAATTCACCCAAGTCGTTCAAGAAGGCAGCAATGACGTCCAGGGTCCCAAGACAAACCCCATCAAAATCCATGGATGCTTCGTCATAAAGGATTATGACCTCTTGCATGTTGTGTTTGAAAGCATGATAGTATGATTCACCCTAAATTGACACTAACTCATTAAGATCAGCATCCATCACGGGAGAGTGAGAGAGAAACAGGAGGCCTAGTTTTGCGAGGAGGGTTGGCGATTTAAGGTAAGAGAGATCAAAAGAGACTTTGGAATGATAATATGAATTTCCCTTCTTCAGGAAAAGATACATCCATACCACTCAACAATGGCTTATTTCTTTTCATTGGCAGTAGATTTGAGTGGCGGTTTGACAATGCTTAACTGACCACCTTCCTTGTTAGCGGTAGCGACTAATTTCACTTCGTTGCAATTTATGAACTTGCTTATCTCCTACAGCATTGAATCACAAGTGAAAAAAAACCAGGTCATTGTTGATTGGAATTGGAAGACAAATGCAGAGGTTAAGGGATTAATTTTCTTGCTTTTACCAAGAATTAGAATCGTGCGGCGGCAATCATGCAATGGTCGGCGGTCGGCGGTTGTGCAACGTTTGTGTGGCGGTCGTGCGGCGGCAAGCGGCAGTCAGTGGTTGTGCGGTGGTTGTGCGACGGTCGTGCGGCAGTCGTGCGACGGTCGTGCAGCAGTCGTATAATTTGGAGAATGTAGCAACCTATAATCTGCCAAAAAGAAGTCTTTATGTAGCATTTCTATTGTGGCATCATGAAAAAAAAAAAAAAAAAATAAAATAAAAGGAAGAATTCACTTTTCTAGCACGAAAATTTCAGCTTTTTTTGTTTCCGTATCTTTTCAATATGGAAATTGTAGCAACCTATAATCTGCCAGAAAGAAGTCGAAGAAAATAGATCCCATTTCATTTGCCAATTCTTCCTATATTCCGAGGAAGTAAAGTCCAAGTCTTGTTATAGGCATTAAAAAAAAAAAAAAAAAAAAAAGAAAGGCATAGCTCTACCGCATTAACACGCTCGTTCCACATACTGACCTATCGACGGTGCTCGAAGGGAAAAAGACAATGTGCTGTGCACGCTTCTCTCCGATAAAAAAAAAAAAAAAAAAAAGCCTCTGCTCCACGACGGAATTCGATCACAGGAGGAGGAGGATCCACCAGTCATTGCGGTGGAGACTCACCGCGATCGCCGTTTGACGCGCACGAGAGTCCGAATTTTGCAGGGACTCGACGATGAACTGAGAGAGCGGGGCGGTATTTTGTTTAGGAGGTGCACGAGACCGGATGACCGGGTCAAGAGACCCACCCCGACTAATTTCAAAATACCCTACGTTAAGTTTAATCGTTCGGACAATTATTACTGAGTAGGATGAGATCAATGATAGATATAGAAATTGAAATTTCGCCAAGATTTCCAAGATTCTTCAAAATTTGATCCAAGGTCATCTCCAAGCCAAAGATTATGCTAAGATTTCCAATATTCTTCAAGATTTGATCCAAGGTGATCTACATGCCAAAGATCACAAATCATGACGCCAACAATTTGCCTAAATTGCTTAGCCCGCACTCAAGTGATCGAACCAATAGGAATAGACAACGGGTTGCCTAAATTGCTTAGCCCATGCTCGAGTGATCGAACCAATCGGAATAGACAACGGGTCCCTAACACCTCCTCCTCGATATGGCTCGATGTTCACATCAACATCAACTTCGCTTCAACCAAACTTTCAAGAACACCATATCACACTCAATCAGGACATACTACCATTACATCTCCGTAGTCTCCAACAATCTCAACAAACGTGAAGTTCATGCCATGCACCCATCAAGCAAGCAACAACATAACAAAAACACTAGCTTTCCTCTGTACAACAATCGAACAACCGAAAGCGGAAACAAAATCTGCATCGCCACAACTAGCAAAAATGATAAGTGCAAACAACCTAGGCATAAAAAGAAAAAAAAAATCCAACACACATGAGAGTTTGAAGATGAACTTCGATTCAATCAGGTTTTGGCTTGTGGCAGAGAATTTGTAGAGACTTGATGGACTGAGAGAGTGGGGCGGATGGAAAGCGTGTACATTTTGTTTAGGAGGTGGTTTTCAAGGCGGCCAAGTGCATCAAGTGATGCCTTTTGATTGGTCACGCATGAGACCGGATGTTTGGGAGGTCCCATTTCTCGACGTCTCGCGGTGAGGGCATTGGGAGCAGGTTGATTTTGGTGGCCTCGAGCGTAGCGGAGCGTGCCCCAAAGCGGCCGTCAACATTATGCGATTTATCCATGCAAAGCATTTGCGCTTGAGCCATTGCGTGATGACTAATTTCAAAAGATCTTACGTTAAGTTTAATTGTCCAAACAATTTTTACTGAGTAGGATGATATCTATGATAGATATAGAAATTGAAATATCCTATGCGGTGTTTGGTAATATCTGAAGATACCATGAATTCAAATAAAATTATATGATTTCCAAATCAAAGTTAGAAATATGTGGGCAGAGTCTCACTCAACTCGACTCATCTCTCGCCACTATCTCTTTCTCTCTCTCATATCAATGGTGAAGATCAAGCGGAGACAAAATGTCACAACCTACCTTTTCCTTTGGAGGGGGAAAGGGATATTACTTAAAGGACGGGGCCCACAGCCCATGAGTTAGACACAAATTCTCCTAAACCCATATCTTGGGTGACGTTGAATGTTCAAATTGACAATATGAAAATTGTCTAAAAATAAGTCACCACTAACTTATTAAGATCAGCTAGAAATCGAGTGAAATATGAGAATGTACTTCACTTTCTACATAACAAAGAATTTAGGATTGGGGACTTGATTATCTTAATTAAATTATTAGTGTCATTTTTGGTACTTAATCTTGTTCATTTAAAAAAAAGATTTATGTCAAGTAATCTAGATTAATTTTATACCTATGTACTAATATGTGAGGTAATCATGCAAAGTGCGAAAGCATTAACATAACAATCGGCAACTAAAGAAAGTATTGAATAAATTGCACGAGACAACAAAGATCAAAATCAATATATCAATAATGCACAACCAATGGCGATTGTCTTTAAGGATAATTGAAATCCTGAGCCCCTAAGGGATTGTTCAATTTTTGAACACAATTTTAAAATCAAGAGGCTTTCTTTAAAAAAAAAAAAAACTAAAGATCTATTTTTGAAATTTTTCAAGGAATTAAATTTTTTATTTTAAAATTTTTATTTTATGGAATTTTCTAAATTTTATGAATTTTTTTATTTTTTAGCATTTCTTATGTTTTCTGTGATTTTTTAATTAATATTTTGTGTGAAGTTTACTATTATAATTTTTAAAAAAAAAAAAAAAGAGAGAGAGAAAATCGGACCGGGTCAAGAGACCCGCCCCGACTCAACCGACCTAGACCCTATCGGTCCAAGTTGGACTAAAAAAGGGGCTATGCTTAGGCCCACTTTGAATTAATCTCAATTGACTCACGGAAATTTTAAAACAGCCCACTCAATTTCCAGCCCGCTTCCATTTTCTCTCTCAGCCCAAGTGGGGGTTTCTTTCGAGTAACAACACCTACCCAGACACTTCAACATCCCATATCAATTTCAGAATAACATAAATTTAACAACAGCACCACTGTTATCTCATCTTTTAAACCAAGAATAACATAATTCATCAGCAAGCACCTTTTAAACATCGAAGCTCCACGAATGGACGAGTACCATTACCATCGCCGTTCGCCGGACGGTGGAAGTAGCTGGCTGGGTGATGCGAAAGGCGGGGACGTTCGTGAGCGTCCCAGAGCGTGGGTCTCGAAAGAAAAGAGTGACCGTCGAGTCCCCCTCATGCTCATTGAGGCTCGCTCGAATGACGAAGCTGCAGCTGGGTACATAAAATGGCAAGGAGTCAGTGTTATATCTCTTCTCTCTTCCCGAGCCTCTTTACTATAATCATCCTTTCCTTTCTAATCTAAACGTTGCTCATATCCCATTCCATCGAAAGCATTGTCAAAGCTTCTGTGGACGCGGGCACTGTTGTGAACGAAGGTACTGGTGTGGACGAGTGATCATTCATGGCCAACGACCACCATCTAGCTCTAGCGGCTGGCGATCGCAGTCCAGGTCTGGCCCAAACCCTAAGCACAATAATTAGGGTTTTCTATTTCACCAATTAGGGTTCTAAATTGGGGAAAACATGTTTCACGACATCGTTTAGGCTATGTATGCGGAGTTAGAGCGTCGGCGAGCCAAGTCAGATTGAAAAATGATAAAAGATTACTATTTTGAATTTTCAATCATTCAAATCGAAGTTAACACTTGAAATGATCTAAATAAAAGTTTTTGCATCAAAATTAGTACTATGTAAAAGTTTACGACACTTACAATAATATTTTCCTCAAGCCTCATTGCCGGAGGTCCAATTTTGAGACCTTCAAAATATGCCGTTCTCACTATAATCCTAGTGATGAGGTCTTGATTTTGTTGTGTTGGGCGCATCATAGACGTACGGCAAGACCCCGTAGAAAATTTCAGTGATCCATAAGACAAACCAGGGTCTTATCGTCCATGACGAGAAAAATTAAATGCATGATAGTCCTTTTCATTGAATATTCAGTGATTGGTGAACTGTTTAGCCGGTTTTGGTCTTAGTAGGTGGCCATGTCTTATATATATATATATTTACCAATATATCTTGTATATTGGGAGTAACGAACTAAAATTTGGATTTTGCTGGTAGTTATTTGACTTCACTAGTGTTTTACAGATGAAGCTACTGCGAATAAATGAAACCACGCATTCAAAGTCATCAATGATTTACTTGTATCAGCAAGACATCGTTTCGTTGCACGTATAGGTAAACAATTTATTTTTATTTTTATTGTACGAAAGCTAACACATAGTTTTTCGCATTAAAACACCGTTTGAATGGTTAAAGACAAAATCAATTTTTTTCAATAATACAAACCCGTATGATATATTATCTTGAAAGCAATATACATACATACGTATTATATTTTTTTTACAAGACTAATAAGAATAAGCTGTATTTTCTTCTTCTTCGCAACAAAAATTAATCACGATTCCTTAAGACTATCTTCAAAATTAGTCCACATGAAAAATTGTCTTAAAGGTGGAGCCATTATGAAAAAGATGCCCCAAAGGTGCCATTTTTTAAATTGGAAACTCTTCTGATAAGTAATATGTTCTAACTATCGAAGCACACGAATTCATCTGAGTTTTAGTATGCCTTGTGCTAAACTTCGCAGGATTATGTTGCTTCATTGAATTTTCTCCTTTTCATACGTCCTTCAATGATATAAACATGATGAATAATTTGTTGTGTATCCATAGCACCTTTTCATATTTAAATAGTAGTATTCTCGTTTAAGTGGTTAATGATTTTTTGCCATATTATAATCCCTGTTCAAGCAATAATTAATTTGAATTGACTATACTCGATTAGTGGAGAGTGCAAGAAAATTACTTCTTGGAAGGAGGGATGACCGGTCTCTGGTAAATTAGAGCCCTACGTGTCAACATTGGAGGCAAATTTTAGAGAATACATAGTAATTATATATTTCTAGATATTGCAGTAGTGATTATTAGAGTTTGCAAATATCTACAATATCAACCTTGCAAACACTTGACAAACTTACTTATTAAATTGCTTACTAATGACTAGTTGATCTATAACCAAGTTACTAATTTGTTTTGAAAGAATTACAAACTTATATTCGAATTTACTATTGATTACTCAACCGATACACCGTCACTAGATGTTTCATTTTTATTGGAGGACCAATACCAATGATGTCAACCAGATGTTGCCGTGGACGATGATAAGACGACTCCCGACGGTGGAATTTCTTTACCTTGATCAGTAACCTGCTTATCTCCCCTCAATATTCAATCTTTTTCAGGAAACAAACGACAATCTTGAGGATGCAAGCAATGGGCTAATTCTTACTGATGAGGAGGTGGTGCGCTTCCAGATAAAGGAAGTTTTCGCTCACGTGCCAAAGGATGAATTGTAGAGCCGAATCGAAGATATGAAAGAAGTAACTATGAAAAACTTGGAGAAACTGGAAGAGGAGAAAGAATCTGTGCTTACACATGGCTGAGATGAAGAAAATTTGTATGGGAAGTGCGGGGACTCCATCAATTTGGAAGAGGATTAACATAGCTGTCACTGCTGGTTTTCCTTTAGTTTCTATTGATTGAATCATTTCTCATTTGCTTTGCTGCCTTCAGGCAATTTAGAATGCCTGCTGCAAGAGCTACGCAATAGCCTGGTTTTTGATCTACCCACTGCCATTATGAGTGACTGATAATGTTCTTAGAACTTATTTTGTTGGCATTAGTTTTGGTCCCTTCTAATTAAAATCGCAAATCGCTCGAATTTGTCATCCAACCTTCAGCCTTAAGCTACTTATAAGACTACTTTCTCTACTTCTGGGTTTACTCTTTCGCGCGAATGTTATTCTCCCTAAATTTCTTTTCCAAACTCTTACTTGGACATTGATGTAGAATCACAATGTCAATGCGAAATTAAATTGGTATGTAGTTTTTACATAGTATATTTCCTTTAGGGAAACAAATCAGCAAGGTGTGAAGTGAGAAGAGAGTTAAGTCATGACTCGTCAATGGTCCATGAGAGAAGAGTCATTGTAAGATTCATTTGGGACGTGCTCTATCATGGTTTAAATCTGCCAATTTCTGGCAAGATAGTCTCCAACTAACTAAGAGCGAAAAGTGTTGTTTACAATTGAAGCATTTTGATATTGTGCAATGTTGAAGATCTTAATGGCTAGAACTTTAGCAATCGCCTTCACGAGTCGCACACTTTTCACAAGTAGAAGTCAGAAAGGAACTATTAATGGTCAGAGGATGAATGCACACCCGTAAGACAGTTTAAACATCCGACAGAAAGAAATGCAAGCATGGTCTTCTAACATTCAAAACTATCATAATTAAACCATAACAAGTATTGAGATATCTATTTTTTTTTTTTTGGTAACCCAGGATCCGCCAGGCCTGACTTGCTTACGCTCGCCAACCCACAGCCCGTAGAGTGCGTGGTGCATCCCAGACCAAGCGTTAATACCTAGGGGGAAGCTCGCATAGGACTCCACCACAATAGCCCTCCACTTAAGACGTGTTAAAAACTACGAGTTTTGACCCTGGGACCTCTGTGATGAAGTGTCCAAAGCCGAACCAACTTAGCTGCCCACCAATGGGTTTGAGATATCTATTCATAGGCGTAAATTTCCAAATGTTTAGGTATTGAGAGAAATGGGGATTAATATCTACAGTATTTTAGGTTAAAAGCAAAAGAATGATTGACCTAAATGTGTAACTTAACACATGGCCTAACCCTCTCCAAATGTCCAATCTGTCCATCATACTGGCCTGAACTTTTGGCAATACAAGCTGGTCTTGATTTGGTGGCCAAGAGATGTTATATATGGGTATTAGCTGAAGCCATGAAAATGGCAAATATGATCATCAAGGCAGGCAGTGTTCCCAGTTTGCAAGATATGAATGTCTAACTAGGAAGAGAATGAGAGAAAGATACACAATCTCAGCATAATCGAAACAATTAGCAGTTATGGTTAAACTGAATGACCCGATCTAGGTCATCTACTCTTGCCATCTGGGGGCAAATTATCCTAAAATTCGAGTAAACGCTAAACCAAAACACACAGTTGTTTCGCAAGAAAACCCAACTGAAGCAATCTAATAAAATGTAAACAAAAGTTTCTATCTCAAGGGTTCTCAGTCCCTTGAGTGCTTCAAGCATCCAGCGCCGTCGCCGGTGCCATTCTCCTACCCTACAATTCTTCCAACATGTCCAGGAGCTACGGCGCCTCTAGTGCCTCTCCCCCGGGCGGGTCCTCCTCCTCCGCCACTACCCAGGCAGGACATCCATGGCATCTGGTATTGTACAGAAGATAGAAAATACAATGCGTCCTCCCTCTGGTGTCATTTGCAGAATAAAAGTCTAGGGCAAAACATAAAGTCAGTATTTTTCCTATTCCAAAAGGGCACAGCAAAAGCAATAGAGAATACCTCGTGGAAGTTGCGGGTTAGCCCTTCCCTCAAATACCGTCCAGCAAAGGAGGCAATGATGCGATCAGTGATGTGCTCAATGAATGCATTGAACTCATCCACATGGGGCGGAATTCACCCAAGCCGTTCAAGAAGGCAGCAATGGCGTCCAGGGTCCCAAGACGAACCCCATCAAAATCCATGGATGCTTCGTCATAAAGGTTTATGACCTCTTGTCTGAAAGCATGATAGTATGATTCACCCTAAATTGACACTAACTCGTTGAGATCATCATCCATCACGCGAGAGTGAGAGAGAAACAGGAGGCCTAGTTTCGCGAGGAGGGTTGGTGATTTAAGGTAAGAGAGATCGAAAGAGACTTTGGAATGATAATATGAATTTCCCTTCTTCAAGAAAAGATACATCCATACCACTCAACAGTGACTTATTTCTTTTTATTGGCAATAGATTTGAGTGGCGGTTTGACAATACTTAACTTTCCTTGTTAGTGGCAGCGATTGCTTTCACTTCGTTGCAATTTATGAACTTGCCTATCTCCTACAGCATTGAATCACAAGGGAAAAAATACCAAGTCATTGTTGATTGGAATTGGAAGACAAATGTAGAGGTTAAGGGATTAATTTTCTTGCTTTTACCAAGAATTAGAATCGTGCGGCGGCAGTCGTGCAACGGTCGACGGTCGGCGGTCGTGCAACGTTTGTGCAGCGGTCATGCGGCGGCAAGCGGTGGTTAGTGGTTGTGCAACAATCGTGCGGCAGTTGTGCGGCGGTCGTGCCACGGTTGTGCGACGGTCGTGCGACGTTCGTGCATCAGTCGTATAATCTGGAGAATGTAGCAACCTATAATCTGCCAGAAAAGAAGTCTTTATGTAGCATTTCTATTGTGGCATCACGAAAAAAAAAAAAAACAAGGAAGAAGTCACTTTTCTAGCACGAAAGTTTCAGCCTTTTTTGTTTTCGTATCTTTTCAATATGGAGAATATAGCAACCTATAATCTGCCAAAAGAAGTCGAAGAAAATAGATCCCATTTCATTTGCCAATTCTTCCTATATTCCAAGGAAGTAAAGTCCAGGTCTTGTCATAGGCATTAAAAAAAAGTTAAAAAAGAAAAAAGAAAGGCAGAGCTCTATTGCATTAACACGCCCATTCCACATACTGACCTATCAACGGCGCTCGAAGAGAAAAAGACAATATGCTGATCACGCCATGCAAAGCGCGCTTCTCTTCGATTAAAAAGATCAAGTTCAATATATCAATAGTGCGCAACCAATGGCGATTATCTTCACGGACCATTGAAATCCTAAGGTAAGAGCCCCTAAGGGCTTGTTCAATTTTTGAACACAATTTTAAAGTCAAGAGGATTTCTTTAAAAAAAAAAAAAAAAACTAAAGATCAATTTTTGAAAGTTTTCAAGGAATTACATTTTTATTTTAAATTTTAAATATTTTTTGGAATTTTCTAAATTTTTATGAATTTTTTATTTTTTAGTATTTCTTATGTTTTCTGTGATTTTTTTAATTAATATTTTGTATGAATTTTATTATTATAATAAATAAATAAATAAATAAGAGAAAGAAAATCGGACCGGGTCAAGAGACCCCGGGTCAAGAGACCCGCCCCGACTCAACCGACCTAGACCCTATCGGTCCAGGTTGGACTAAAAAAGGGGCTACGCTAAGGCCCACTTTGAATTAATCTCAATTGACTCACGAAAATTTTAAAGCAGCCCACTCAATTTCCAGCCCGACTCCATTTTCTCTTCTCAGCCCAAGTGAGGGTTTCTTTCGAGTAACAACACCTACCCAGACACCTCAACATCCCATATTAATTTCAGAATAAAATAAATTTAACAACAGCACCACCATCATCTCATCTTTTAAAAACCAAGAATAACATAATTCGTCATCAAGCACCTTTGAAACATCGAATAACATAATTCAACATCAAGCACCTTTCGAACATCGAAGCTCCACGACGAGTACCGTTACCATCGCCGTTTGCCGGACGGTGGATGTAGCTGGCTGGGTGATACGAAAGGCGGAGATGTTCGTGAGCGTTCGAGAGTGTCCGAGAGTGTGGGTCTCAAAAGAAAAGAGTGACCATCGAGTCCCCCTCATGCTCATTGAGGCTCGCTCGAATGACGAAGCTGCAGCATGTGGATGAAGGCATTGATGTGGACGAGTGATCATTCATGGCCGATGACCACCATCTAGCTCTAGCCAGGTCTGACCCAAACCCTAAGCACAATAATTAGGGTTTTCTATTTCACAAATTAGGATTCTAAATTAGGGAAAACATGTTTCGTGACGTCGTTTATGCTAAGTATGCGGAGTTAGAGCGTTGGCAAGCCAAGTCAGGTTGAAAAAATGATAAAAATATTACTATTTTGAATTTTCAACTATTCAAATCAAAGTTAACACTTGAAGTGATCTAGGTAAAAGTTTTTGCATCAAAATTAGCACTATACAAAAGTTACGACACTTATAATATTATTTTCCTCAAGCCTCACTGTTGGAAGTCCAATTTCGAGACCTTCAAAATATGCCGTTTTCACTATAATCCTAGTGCTGGAGGTCTTGATTTTGTTGTGTTGGGTGCATCATAGACGTACGGTAAAATTACTATGATCCATAAGACAAGCCAGGGTCTTACCATCCATGATGAGAAAAATTTAATACATGATAGTCCTTTTCATTGAATTTTCAGTAATTTGTGAACTGTTCAGCTAGTTTTGGTATTAGTAGGGATGCGCATAATAATAGCTAGTTTTGGTGTTAGTATGACGCGTGTGATAAAATTTCTATTTTTTGATTTTTCTGTTTTTTTTTACTCAAAAACAGAAATTTATTTGTAGAACACAATTTAATTTTTCTTTTTTGGAATAGCTTACTATTATAAAAATAATAAATTAATTTTTTTACTTTTCGTTTCTGAAATAAAAATAGAAAATATTTCTTCTTTTTCTCCGATTTGGTTTTTTTTTAGGTAGGTCTTCCTTTCTCCAATTTGGACGTCCTTTTTCGTTCACCATACGGGCTTTTCTATTTGGCCGTTCCTTCTCCTTCTCCTCAACGCTTCAACCAAAAACCCTAGCGCCGTCGCCGTCCTCTTGCCGGTCAGATCGTCGCTCATCTCGCCGTCGCCGTCCTCAGACCGTCCAATTTGCTCCGGTCGTCCCGTCGGATTCCGCTCTCGATTCCGCAACTCCGGTCGCCGTCGCCCATCTCCGTCGTTATTCAATCCGCTCGCGTCCGCGTTCGTTCGCGGCCTTCTCTGGAACTTCCCCCACGATTCCTCACGAGGTTCGATCGATCCTTCCCTTCTCGTCTCTCTTTATCATGTTCCGGCTTTCGTTTCGCAGATTCGATTTCGATTTCCCTGTTGCTTGCTGGAGAGGGATGGGGGATTTTATCTTCTCGGTGTTTTGTCTAGCATTTGTCCCTCTTCCGGAATAGTTGCTAGTGGATTTCGCCTCTTTCTTGGTTGTTCTGCGCTTGTACTAGGTTCTGTTCTCATGCCAATGTCCTTTTTCTTATAGCTACAGTCAGTTCAGGGTGAAAAGTTTTACTGCTGCTCATCCATAAATGAGAGATTAGTGCGGTTTTATGAAAAAATTTAGTATGTTCTTATTAAATCATGGGAGGGGGTTAGCCTTTGATTTACTATGACAGGGAAAAGAAGCAGCATATTGAAGGTAGATTATTATGGTGGGTGGGTACTTATGTATATTTTTTCGTGGGTCTGGTAGTAGAATTTGTCTATCCAAAGTCAATTTTTTTGCTTCTGCTAATGTGCGAATGTTTGTTTTCTCGCGATTGTATGATCTTTTCCTTTGATGAAATTTTCTCGGTGTACTCCCATACTGCATATGGAACTTTAATTGCATATTGATGGTAATGCATTTTCAGCAATGTAGTCGAGCACGGATTTACCGGCTAACTTGATTCCATTTCTTTATATCTTCTCTGTTTAACAAAATATCAGATATGACATGAGGGTTTCCAGTGGCTACTTTTTCATTTCTTATATTTATTTCTGTCTCCTCTCCTAAATTTAAGCTTCCCTTATCAGTTTGCTGTTATTTCTTGAGGATTTTAGGCATTCATAATAGGATGCAATAGTTGTTTTAAAAATTCCGAGTATTGTTTTTGCACCAGAGTAACAGTGACAATTTGTTCTCTTTATCTCCGCATAAATGTAAAAAGTTTGCAGAACACAGGATAGAACTTTGTTCGTTTGCTGGCATAGGTTTATCTGCACATTGATTATATTTATGCCGAAGAGGCTGCCCCTTTTCCTTTTATTCTTTTATGTTGCATTTTTATTGTGACATGCTTGACAAGAAATGCTGGGTGTGAACCTTTTTTTGATATTGTTGGTATGGTTGATTACATAGGCGATTGGGACGTGTCGTGTGTCATGAAGTTGGTTGGTTATAGCTCTTGTCATCTAGGATCATGGCACGGGCAGTGCCTTGTGAATTCTCACTATTGTAAGCAAAGCAAGCCATTGATACTAGTCTATTTGGACCTGGAAGAGTTTAATCATGATAGGACTAGCCGGAGGATGATGTTGGCATTTTAGAATGCTTCCTGATGCGGCCTTTTCGGGTGCCCGTTTTAGGTGGGTGGGGAGGGGCAGAGTCATGACTGAGTTGAGCCGCTTAGGGGCTGTTTGGGCTCTACTCGTTAATCAATCATCAAAACACGAGCCTCTGGACTCGAGCTCAGAGTACCCAGTGGCTCACGAGCTTGATTATCTTGCGCATGATGGTTTGAAATGTTCTGAAGGAAGTATGATATTATCATTATGACCGCACTTGTATGTTTGTCTGCTTCAGATGCAAAAAAAAATCAGCTGAGATATAAAGTTTTCCTCCTCGGGTATGAACTTTGATGCCCTAGTTAACATGAGATAATAATTGCTCTTTTTTGTTCTTTAATTTCTAAAGGGAAAGCCTGTTGAAGTATTTTTTAAATCGTTTAATGTGAAGTTTTAGAATAATTTTCATCTTTTTTTCTTGGTTATCTTGCGGAAGATGGTTCACCATTCCTGGATTTCATAGTCTGAGTCTGGATTTCAAACTTTAAATTGATATTTTCTAGTTATTTTGGTGGATCTCAGAACTGATTTTCTATGTTCTGCTGCTTCTTCTACTGAAATCTTAATACGTGATCATTGGACTGTTTCTCTCTTTTTTGGGGTTGATGGCATCAGTTCAGTTACATATATTTCATTGGGCCGTTTGAATTTTCTGGTGCTTCTATTGGAACATAAAACAGTGGTGCAATTGAGTTCGAGTATATAGTCGATTCAGTTCTGATTGATTTTTGCATCCTGAGTATCTGAATTGACAGCTTAAGCTTAAATCTAAATTGGTTCAACTCAGCTCACTTACATCCTATTCCCATGGGGATTCACTGTTATTCTATACTGTAATTCCCTCAAGATTAATTCTTTTTATACCAATATATGTTGTTACATGCATGTTTGTCTCTTGCCCTGATTCCTGGATATAATGATGTACGGGATCTGATATATGCAAGAATTTTATGTTTGTTTTGTACACATCTAAGCCAAATTTAAGATGAGGTAATTATGATCATGACGTGCAGATGGCAGGGTCATCTGCATACAGGAGCCTTGCTCCCAAGACAAAGAACCTGGTCGTCGCGGGCGGTCTGACAGCATTTGTGTTTGGAGTGTATTTTTACACAATGAGAGCTGTTGGCGGTTCAGATGAGCTCCAGACGGCAATCGATAAGTTTGAAGAGCAAAAGAGCAAGCAAGGAGCTTAGGCAGAGAAGTGGTCCAACCGGACGCGACTTCGACGGTGGCCTAACTATAGTTTTGGATTTCCTGGACTCCACACGCAGCGTGCACATTTTTCTGTTTTTGTTAATATGTGCACACATCGTTCGTCAAGTGCTGTGACAGTGCATCGTCGATGCCGAATAACGCATGCTCGTGTTATGAGATGATCTTTGTAGTCAAATTTTGTCCGTATCGGCCCTAATATATAAAGATGCATGCCGATATTCATCAGAATATGAAATCTTAGCTCGGATTACATGTGATAGGATGGACCCGGTCCAGGGTGTTTGTTGATTCTAGGATGGCGGCACGAAATCCTGGCATTAGGGGATTAGGGCTCTGCGTTGGTTTCATATGATGGACACGGCAGTTGGATGGACCAGTCCTAGGCTCGAAACATTAATTTAATGTGTGGGACAGGACCGAGGGTTTATATTTTATGTAAAGGGTTTTCTATTCGAAATCAAATAATCTAAGAAAAGCAAAGGTAACCAAATTCGGAAAGGGGCACTAGCACACGAAACCAAAATCCCCCCTCGCCATTTTTTTAACAAGTTTATCCGACAGCATGGTCTGTGTCACGTGTGTGGTCTCTGGTGCTTATCCTAGTCAACACGGATATGGTGTACACTTTCGATACGAATTTGGTAAAATCATCCTGAATTTCATGGCTGAATATTTAATTCGGGCGACCGGATGTGTTCCAAAAACGGAAGCCACCACCACGACCGACGGAAATCTCAATCTGCATGACTTGTCGACGCAATGTGAATGCAGAAGAAACAGGAGTCTCTCCATTGTCTATATATTGGTAAATGCGACGTAGACAAAACACGAGAGAAAAGTCAAAAACGACAGGACAAGAAACCAACGAGCGCAGCGCAGATTCGCACGCAAAAAGTCCGAAACGCAGAAGAGATCGAAGAAGAAGAAGAAGAAGAAGAAGAAGAAGAAAGGAAGGAAGGAAGGGAGGAGAAGAGGCGGCCGCCGGCGAGTCGGAAAATGGGGCACCCGCAGCAGCACGGCGCGCTGCTCCCGAAGCGCATCATCCTCGTCCGCCACGGCGAGTCGGAGGGGAACCTCTCGCCGTCGGCGTACGCCACCACCCCGGACCACAAGATCCCCCTCACCCCGGCCGGGGCCGCGCAGGCCCGCGCCGCCGGCGACCGGCTCCGGGCCCTGGTCGCCGGCGGCGGGGGGGAGTGGCGGGTCTACTTCTACGCGTCGCCGTACGAGCGGACGCGGTCGACGCTGCGGGAGATCGGGCGGTCGTTCGGGCGGGGGCGGGTGATCGGGGCGCGGGAGGAGTGCCGGATCAGGGAGCAGGACTTCGGGAACTTCCAGGTGGTGGAGAGGATGAAGGTGGTGAAGGAGACCAGGGAGCGGTTCGGCCGGTTCTTCTACCGGTTCCCGGAAGGGGAATCGGCGGCCGATGTGTTCGATCGCGTTTCCAGTGAGTTTTTTCTTGTCTTCATCCTTACGTTTTCGATCAATGCAATTTCATGTGAACGCTGCGTGTTGAGTTGGTCATCGATGTCGGCTTTGCTTCGTTGCTGGTCTGAGAGTGTTCACACGAGAAATGAACTCAAGGGATGAACTTTTGTGGATGGCGTACGGATGTCTTGCTTGATCGATCATGTGTTTTCGTTATCGGTCAGAGAAGTTTGCTGTTTGTCGTGTTTGCTTGAGTATGCTCTTGCTCAATTTGCTGAATTAGCCGACTGAGCGAGCTCAATATTGGGAAGAGAAAATGAGGGATTAGAATTTCATGACGGGCGGAGTTTGGATTGTTGGAAGCCTGACTTTTGATGGGACTCGCAAATTTTTCGGAGTCGATGCTCTGCAACTGTTCCCAGTGAGGGCTCCTCTTGATCTTGCCTAAATGGTGTCTGGCCAGCTTTTTTTGAGAGAAAGAGAGAGATGCTTATGCTCCGTTTGCTGCTGGTTTCACCAGCCAATCTACAAAGTTCTGTTTTTTGTCTGATCCTCTGGATGGTGTAATTTGCAATTCGAAGAGCTCGAATAGCTTCCTGAGTGTGCGGAAGAGAGAATGCAAACATATGATCACCCAGCTTTGGGATTACTGCAGTTGAGGATATAGCTTATCATTGATGCAAAATCTCTACACATAATACCAAGTATTATGGTTCATGAGTAAAGCTGAAGTAGAATTTTTAGGGCGAAAGTATCTTGGTGACTGGCCTTCAGATTTCTCGGTTACCTCATAAGCGTATCTATGCTTTTATCTTGACGGCGTGCTTTACCAACACAATGTATGGTATGGTGATATAAATGTTTAACAGAAATTTGAATTTAATCGCTATAGAAGATGAGAAAGAAGAGTAACATCGACTGCTAAGGTGATAAGATGGCTAAAGCATCTTGACCCAGCTAGTATTCTAACATTAGGTTGCGGTCATTGGTTGTTCTATGATTATCAGACAGGTAAGGTAAGCTGACATGTGAATATGCAGCTTTCATTTATTTATTTTTTTAGTGTGATGTAGAGTGCTCTTTAGAAGATGTTCTGCCCCAAGAGGGACAGCCAGCCAGATGAGCTCCATGAAGTCTTGTTTGCATAAAGTTGTGGTCCTTTTACCATGCTTATAATACTGCAGAACTGCACTTAAGAAGTATGTCAATTGTGCAGGTTTTATGGAATCATTATGGAGAGACATCGATATGAACAGGCTTCACACTAATCCTTCTCATGATCTGAATCTCATCATCGTATCTCATGGATTGACATCGCGTGTCTTCCTCATGAAATGGTTTAAGTGGACGGTTGAGCAATTCGAGCAGCTCAACAATCCAGGGAATTGTGAGTTCCGCGTGATGCAGTTGGGGGAAGGCGGAGAGTACAGCCTTGCAATCCATCATACTGAGGAAGAATTACGCGAGTGGGGCCTTTCATCAGAGATGATCGAAGATCAGAAATGGCGAGCTCATGCAAAGAAGGGCGAATGGAATGAACGATGCCCATGGTACCTCGATGCTTTTTTCGATGGATTCGCTGACTCGGATGATAATGCAGGAGAAGAGGATGATTGCTGCTAACAATTGGGTTATATCCAATTTGATCTGGCCGATTGTAATCCGATTTAATAATTTTTTTATTATGAAAAATTCAATATCGTTAGCATAAAAGCCATGTGTAACCTCTCTCCTTTGTATTTTCGGGTTTGTGATCATGGTAAATATGATAGAAGAGGGAGATTAACGCGATGCATTCATTTAACTGGCAGTGGTTGAGAAATACCATCAACTATCCTTTTCTTTTCTCTTTCGCTACTTACAAGCGGCCATTTTAATTGCTACTTCATCGCCGCTTTACAGGTTGAACGCGGAAGCTAGCACCATGATGCATGTCTTCGAGCATGCGCAAAAGAAGCAGAAAATTACGATGTCTGAGTCGGAAATCGCGAAATAGGAAAGAAAAAGAGGGTTGTAATGTCTTGCCGGGACCTGAGAAAGACGAGTCCACACGGGAAGATGGAACGCTAGCAAGAGTATACTGGCGATCGTCCTCGCAAGGATGAAGAACACGGCTCGTTCTCAAATTGCTTGCCTTCTTATTCCGTGAACGAGCTTGTACTTAAAAACTGTTCTCGGCCTCGGCATAAATTGAGTGAATGTCCGTATATCACTACTCTCTAGTTCATTGTCACTCTTCCTGTGTAGCCTTTTTTCCTAAGAGAATGACAATAGAACTTACAAGACATGCCTCTCATCGCAGGCTCTGAAGAACTTAGTGCATATTTTGTAAGACGAGCAACTACGTATTGCTCCTGGTCATGTATATTAGGGGTGAGTAAAAAGAATAGTCCGATCCTGGGCAGTTTCCATAGAGACTAATCCAATTCTCGGTTTCCATAAAATTGGAACTGGTGAACATCGTTCTATTTCCCGTTCCAAATATAGCCTTGCCCATCCGGATTGGACCGATTTTTATTTTTATTTTTTGATTCTTTAAGACCTCGAAAACTCTAATCCCATTCTTCACAAATCCTTAGTCATGAGCTCTCTCATGCTGAAAGTCAACGCTCAATCGCTCACTCTCACGCCTCGACGCCACCCTCTCGCGAGTCCTCTTGCTCAATGCCTCCCTCTTGCAGTCTCAAGTCTCGATCGTTACCTCCATCTCTTGCTCTAATTTTGGTTCAACCGTGATCGTTAACTTCCATTTTTACTCTCCTCCGAGAATGAGATTAGAGCACAAAGTCTCGGTGCTTATTGGTTTTAGCAAAGAGAAATTGATCGATTCAAGCAGAACTGAATTTGCTTCCTCTTACTCTTCATCAATTATAATTTATTTTCCCTTTCCTCTGAACAAAAAAAAAGGGACATGCAGCCAGTTCCATGAACCCCGGGAATCGGATCAGGTCAAATCCGATTCCAGAGCCAAGTAGGTTGGTTCCCACTTTCACAAACTAGGACCCAGCCCGTCTGGTCGAGTTCCCGGTTCCAGAACGGGCCAATTTAGCTCAGAATCTACCCATAATCGGGTTCAAACAGTTCAGAGAAAATTCAAAATAACTTGGAATTACCACCACTCAAAGTTAAAAAATCAACATCCCACTGAGAACTTTTCAGATCATTATGTAATGTCAACTGAAAATACATTAGATCAGATGTAACGTAGTGTCTTCACTGACCTGCACCGACTTTTGCCAACAAATTGGAAGACGTTTAATCCCCTTAATCCCTTCAATTTCTTCCTCGATTCAAAAATCTTCAATTGGAATTTAACTTTATCGACTCGCAAAGTTTCCAAATCCAATGGGGTGTCAGAACTTGTTCAGAGGTCTTGTGAGCATGCATCAATCCCCGTTAGATATCAGAATGAGGAGTCCAACAAGAGAATACAGCTGAAATCCAAGCGCCTCAATTCTCAAGTCAAATATAAGCTATCCAGAACTGCAAATCCAGCAGCGACTCCACCTTCATTTGATGACGATATCTTTGTTCTCATTAAATAACCACACTGTTCATTTATGATGACATTCTCTTTGTTCCTGGTAAGATGAATCTCGGATTACCATGAGCACATCAAATGCCATTAGAAACATTGTCACTGAATTCACTAGTGCTAAAACATGCAAACAACGGTGCTATAGAAGGCATGAAAAAAATAAAGAAAAAAAGAAGAAGCTTTAGTTATAAGATTTTGCCATCCAACTCCAACTGCAAAGATTAAATTCCAAGTCATTGATTTTAATTAATCAGAGATCACATCCATCAAACTAATGAGAGATGGGAGTGACATCTAAAAATTACCTCAAATAAGCACCATATACCCCAAGTTCTGACATGGCGTGATCTTTATAACAAATGCCATCACGAACGAGAGTTGTGGGAGAAATGGACGGAAAAATTCTTTGCATAAGGATATAGGCAGCATCCTCCTCACTCCCTTCACGTTGCAGCCTTAATAGGGTTTCTCTCACATCGTCGCCATAGATGTTGTTCCCTAAAGAGAGAAATGACTTCATTTTAGAAAGAAGATAGCACGGCTTATAACAAAGCAATCCTTGAACAATATAATCAAGGTGAGAGATAATTACCTCCCCCTTCCCTCTGGGGCTTCATGACAAATAGCTTGGGACTTTCAATTGCTTTACCAACAATATGAGGGTCTTCTAAGCTCCATAAACCCGCAAAGCATTTCCGGATCTTGGCAATGTCTTCTTTGTTCTCAAGGAATCTGATAATGCACAAATGGAGTCTTGTAAGTGATCAAACACGTAGGAGATAAGATTCTATTCAACAGTGCATCTTCTCCTGTAATTAAATTGACTTTTAATGTTCCCATTGATATGTTATCAAGACTGTTCGGTAAGACATACGAAAGGAGCTAAAATGGGCATTTGGTATTAAAAGTAGTCCTTAATTTGCAGTCCTGGGTGCCATTGATTACATCTAAGCTTCAAATTCAACTAAACATCATCAAATTAGCTATTGTTGTATGCATAGCACACATCTATATACATGTGTGCTTCAGGAGTTTTTCCAGGAACGATACAATTCCATATAAAGCACAGAGGATAAAGAAATGTGATCTGTTGAACAAAATATATCACCTTTCAAGTACGTTAGGTTTTGCAAGTTCTTGCTGAATCTTTTTCGTGCCGGCTAAATGATAAGATATTGACGGGCACTTAATTGCAGATGACTCTTCCATAAGTAGCCTTGCTCTCCATTCCTACAATACAGCAAGAAACAAAACTTAAGTCACACCTTTCAAGCATTGACCCAGGGCTTAAGATTTCCGCACTTCTTACTATTTTATAATATAGGGTTTTCAAGTGGCACTAATTTGACACCTGTCAACTTCTTGAGGTTGTGTGAAGAATGGATTTCGTATTTCCTTTATTGGTTTCTTTCCATTCCCTTTGTTTACTTATTTTGTAGATAATCATTTATTTGCATTCCATCCAAGAAATTTTTTTAAGTTGATAATATTTTCTGGAACAAAGTCCACTTTTGCCATAACCAATTGGACAAACTTGGTTATTTGGAGGAAATGTCATGATTACATTGTTTAGTATTCTTTTACATCGCATAATGCTATATGTTTTGAACATGAAGTCAATTGTTTAGCCAAGCTTGGCTTACTAATGTTCATATGTACATTATCAAGTATTGTTCATTGTGGCCAGTCTCATGGAATTATGATATAGTAATGAGGGAATCCTAACAATCAAAATGTGCAGGAAATAGAGAAGTATATTATAATCATGAATCTAACAGAAATAATCGACTTGCATAAAACATCATGACGATACTAATAATTGTTCTATTCAATCATCAAGACATATAAAAGCAAATCTTTATGAAAACTAGAGTAAGGATGCAGTCATTATAACATTGTAAGAAATGCTGACACAGAAATATTTTATAAGAAGAATAAAACCCGCCTCAAACGCGGGATTTTCACTAGTATGGTAATAAAACATATCTATAAAGAAAGTATCTGGTAAAGATAAAATGGAAGGAGAAATTTTCTGAAAATTAATCACAACTACAGTCAATATTTCAAGGAAGACAATCTTCTCTTAGTTGCTACTAGCTAATTATTAGGATAAGGCTTAAGGAGGTACCGATTCTGAAGGATAATCATTTGGGGTATACCCAGCTCTAAAATAAATAACTGCTACAGGGACTCCACCTCTTGCAATAGCAAAGCTTCATTACTTAAGTGAAACGTGCATGTAAAGCCAAAGTTCAACAAGACAAACTAGAGATGTGAGCAACTACATACACAAGTAACGTCCCATCAGGCTGAAGTTCCCCCTCTGCATCAATTTCTGCTAAGGTCTTCCGAATAGACCTCACATTATGTGTGTTATATAATTAAGGAAGCATCCAAAGCAAATTAGGGACATGAAGAGACCGATGGACAGAAATAGATAACTTTATAGTTTGGAAAGCAGATTTTTGGACACAGAGCATCATAGCAGATAGATGTAGAATCCAAGAAATGATCTAAGAGAGACAAAGAGAAATAATCACAGATATAACCTACCCTTCTGATATCTCAAAACAATCACTAGTATATAGAAGGATATTTTTCCCTCAAGACAGAGCTAAGCCAGTGCTGGTCGTACATATTTCGTTCCTCTGTCTGAACCACAACCAGAACAGTGGCCCTGTTAAAAGTAATCAATTGTAATCAGGTCTTAATGAACTATACTACACATATGCAGACCTATGAATAAAAAAAAAGAAAAGAAGACGACCATAATTATTTTGCAATTCTTACTTTGGGTTATTGAACTCGATCCAAGCTTTGGCCAAGGCCTCTGCATAATGACTCACAGAAGCATTGGTAGGGATCCTCCTGGGATCTAACCCAAGAGTTTCACCATAATGGCTGAGCAAGGACCTGTGTCATTGCCACCTGACGTTAAGATCAAGCTTTTGGTTTTCTGTGACCATCTTTGACCGTGCATGTGAACAGGTGTGTATGGGCTTAGAGAAATCATAGGGAATGTAAGAGTCAGTATATATGACCAACCTAACCTGTGAAGCTCACTAACAAGGCAGCTAAGACCTGAAAATGAGGATGATATGGTGTTCAATTCTATCTGAAGCAGTAACTTCGTTTGTTCATCAAGCATATAATCTGATCGATGCAAACCCAGTCGTATCTCCTGTGGAGAATTGAGAGAGCAAAATTATGGGGTTTAGCACACTAATCATAGTCAGCAATCAGCATATATTTCTTTCAGACAAGGAAAGCAGCCAATCAAGTGACCTGAACTTGCAAAGCCAATTTTAATACACTATTGCAACCAAACTTAAGGTAAAGCTTCCACAAAATTCTAAATTTATGAACTTACATCTTTTTTATTAATTTCCATCATCTTGGAATGAATATCTAAGAGTCGAGAGGTGAAAGCATCCACCTTTTTGTTCTGCAATGAGAAGAAGTTACATCATGTAATTCAACAGTAAGTTTGGACTTGCTTCACCAATGCGACAACTAAAATCCGGACTACAAAATAACCATTGATTGCAAGGAAGGTAGAAGGGCTCATAATATCCAAAATACTAGGTTATGAGAAAAATAGAAGAGCTAAAAGGAGTTGAATTTGTCATAAGCTAAGAAACAACCAAGAGCATATGATACAAGCCAAAGAAGAGTGAGAATTGAATCAGACCTAAGAATTCACATGAAACAATGGTCTTAATCTTGTTGAATTGGACACTATATACTTATAGCATAAACTACATGCCGTATTTGACCAAAAGAAAAAAAAAAAAAAAAACTACGTGCTGCAGACATATAGCTGAAGCAGAATAAATACCTGGATAATGAATCTTGTAAAAACTTTCCATCCAAACTCACACGATCGACAAGCTCATTGAAAATAGGAGCTAATTCGCAAGCCTCCTAAACTGACTCTCCGGGAATGAGATGGGCAACAAAGCAAACGGAGCATGCGTCAGACCGACACCAGGTACTTTTCCTGATCTCTGCAACACATATGCATACATACCATTATCAATCAAACTGTAGAATTAAACAACCCAGATCAAATTCAACAGGAAACTCCATAAACAGCACATCAGAAAGTCGCATATTCTCTTTTATTTCAGCAGAGGGAAAAAAAGCATCTTTACAATCATCAACCCGGAAACATCCACTTTTCCGATAAAGCTAACAGCTTTAGTATCCCAGATGCTAAAATTTATCAACTTTGCGAAACAATTCAACAATTTTATACCAGAAGAGAACTCCAAAACTGCCTTCATCACAAGCACTTCAAAATAATGCTAACTTCTCATATTTACGGGGGCACATACGTTAACATTCCTGTCGCCAACGACGAGCCCATGAAGAGAACTCCAAACCAGAGCATCATAAACCATCTGATCAATCAAACCCTGATCAGTTTCGACGAAACCCAACGTGGGTTTTCCCGCGGCCTCATCATTCTTGGCCTCCATCTCAGACCTCACGCACTTCAAAGGCAGACACCGCGGAAAGATCGGATTTTGGGCGACGGGGCTCGTGAATTTCGAAACGGGCGGCTCTAGGATCTCACCAACTCTCCGAATCCGGCCGGAAAGGGAAGAGTTCGATCTGGGTTTGGCTACGTGGGACGATGCGCGAGGAGGAAGAAGAGCGGACGCCACGGGGATAAAGCATGCGTCAGCCGTGGTGAGAGCTAGTGGAGATGACTGAACGGCTCCCATCACTTCTCCCCTTTTGACTTGGCTTTCTCGGGATTTTTCAGTCACCTGAAAAGGAATCTTCTTGGGCACAATGAAGGGATTAGCCCATAGGCAATAAAGCAAAATACAAATCTGATTTTGCTTTGATCGGGATTTAGCAGCATCCGTTTGATTCTGCATTTTTCTTCTTTATTCCATGGACAGGTCAGCTTTGGTGCAAACATTTTGTATATTCTCTGTCAATCTCAATAGCATTTTGCATATCTGGACAATAGTCTATTTGAGCCCATTTTCTCATTTATATTGCCACGGGAAGCTTATTAAAATACATCAAGTATGTCTCACTTATAACCTGCCATAAGTGATTGGTTTGGAGATTATTTTTTATTTATATCGGCTTACAAAAATGAAAGGAAATAATGCAAAAATAATTGGTTGATCATTATTCTTTTTCCGTGGGGTAGACATGCCTAATATAATAGTCTTAATCTATCAAATCCTGAGATTACTCTTCTTCTTTTAACACCGCCTAGTTGAATGATCCAAAGATACTCTAGCTGGATAATGACCATTATAGTTGCAAAACAGGTCGTTACATCGATTGAGAATTAATTTGTTGTCGATGCCTTATGTGAAATTTTCAACGGAAAAGGGAAAATAAATACATGCACAAGTTGGTTTCGTTTTTAGATATTCCACGGCAAGGGTCTCCTCATGCGGATTCGCCATTCTCTGTTTTCCTTTCCTACCAGACAGGAGCGGAATTTGTTCTCCAAACCGGATCGCTATTCTCTACAGAGATACCTTCAAGTTTCAGGTTTCGGAAGAACCATCAACTTCACCGAAAGGTTCCATGAAAGTTGGTTTTATTTTTTTTTAAGCAAAAGCGGGTTCGTTCTGATCAGTCTTTCTTCGGTACTGATTCCGCATGCTTTCCATATTTTATCAGGGAGAATATTTTGAAAAATGCATTGAATCTGGACGTGTTTTTATGGGTCTTCACCAGCCACCCCCCACAGAGCATATCTTCTTTACAATTTTATTTTCTTTTTCAACATATCTTCTCTAATTTTTTTTATAAAAGCAACATTTCATTCATTTTTGCAAAAATACCATAAAGAAGCTATGCAATTCAACTGAAAATCAAGATAAATCCCACACAGTTTCGAAACAAAACAAGTTCTAAATAACAAGATAACTCATCGGAACAAGATTAGGAGTCCATACGTTGAAAAAGTATATCCGTGACTTTTTCAAACCAAAATTGACAACTAATCACCGAATCTATCTTTAGTAATGAGTGCACACCGAAAATTACATATGTTGGCGTGGCTTTGCCCTCGATTTATTGCCATCTAGAGTAAAAGGTCGAAGAGCACAAATTTAATGGTTGATTAAAACTGGATTTGTATATCAACAAAATTCGAGAGAAGCAAAACCCCGAAAACATACATGCAAAAATCCCAGATCTAGACTAGATCAAGATAGATTCCTCCCCAAAATGAGAGAGCAGTTCCTTGATCTATGCTAGATCGAAAGAGAAACGGGAGGAAAGCAAGAAAAATAAAATGGGGAACCGAATCGGCCTAAGAAAAAGGAAGGGAAATTGTTGGAAATGGTGATCCATTTTCTAGAATTTCTTAGAGTTGCTAAACTTCTAGAATTCCCTAGATGAAGTTTCTGGAAGAAAGAGAAAAATGTAGAAGCACATATGTAGATTTCTCTAGAAGAAGAGAGGATAAACTACAATCTAAAACTCTCTAGATTAAGCCTAAGTGGACAACATTCTATACAAATCTAGAATGTTGGTAGAGCACCTTATAAATAGAAAAGATGGGAGAGCATAGTAGAACAACAAATGTAAAGGTGTGAGGGGAAAACTCTCCACAAATGTGTGGTGGGAAAACCCTCGAGAGGTCTTAGACCTCCACCAATCTCCATCAAACTATTTTGTTCAACTAATAAAACTATTTTCCCTCATATCTCATGTCCTATATCTTTCAATTATCCTAGTTTATCCCTTGTCCATTCTCTATGAAATATAAATTATACCATGCTTCCGCGCACATTTAAATTCTAACATGGATGTATGCGCTGTGTACGGAAGCATGGTTTTGGTATTAGTTATAGTTTTTGGTTAATGGCATGTGCAAGTGTATGATATAGTTTGTAGAGAATGGACAATGGATGAGATAGCAAAGGATAGACATGGGAAAAGGATAGTTTCACTAGTTTATGAAAATAATTTTACAATAATTTTACATTAAGTGGCTCCCTCACCAACACTTCCTTCAACTATTGTAAAATTATTTTTATAAACTAGTAAAACTATCCTTATCCTGTGCCTATCCTTTGCTATCTCATTCATTGTTCATTCTCTATAAACTATATCATACACTTGCACACGCCACTAACCAAAAACTATAACTAATACCAAAATCATGCTTCCACGCACAGCACACATCCAATATTTTTATCATGGTATCAGAGCTAGGCATATTGGATGGTTATGGGCGTTTGTCCTCACCATCCTCAACTAAAAAGGCCAAAGCCCGAGCGAGAGCCAAAGCCAGAGCCAAAATCAAAGGCCAGAGTCCAAGCGAGAGCCAACAGAGCCAGAGCCGGAGCTAGAGCCAGAACCAAAGTCGGAACCAGAGCCAGAGCCTACGAGAGCCAGAGCCAAAACTCGAGCTAACAACTACAACTAAGAGCATTTTAATGCCCCGAGACATATGGGACATCGTTGAAGAAAAGACATGCACATTCAAAGGCAGGTGCGAGTGTGCCAACAAAAGGATACAAGGGATCATGGAACGAAGACGGAATAAAAGACATGGGACAAACTACAATATCCGAAGTATCCCGTAAATGGATCAAGGGGGAGTGTTGAAAATGGTGATCGATTTTCTAGAATTTCCTAGAGTTGCTAAACTTCTAGAATTTCCTAGATGAAGTTTCTGGAAGAAAGAGAAAAACTGTAAAAGCACATGTGTAGATCTCTCTAGAAGAAGAGAGGATAAACTAAAATTTAGAACTCTCTAGATTAAGCCTAAGTGGACAACATTCTATACAAATCTAGAATGTTGGTAGAACACCCTATAAATAGGAAAGAGAGGAGAGCATAGTAAAACAACAAATGTAAAGGTGTGAGGGGAAAACCCTCCACCTTATGTGTGGTGGAAAAACCCTCCACTGTAAGAGGTCTTAGACCTCCACCAATCTCCATCAAACTATTTTGTTCAACTAATGAAACTATTTTCCCCCATATCTCATGTCCTATATCCTTCAATTATCATAATTTGTCCCTTGTCCATCCTCTATGAAATATAAATTATACCATGCTTCCGTGCACATTTAAATTCTAATAGGAACGAGTGATCTTGCTCAAACGGTTGAAAAATAACTTTGTGTGGAGAGAGAGAGAGGGAAAGAAGAGGATGTTGGCGGCTATACTAACGTATCTTCTTTATTTGATCTATTCAATTTTCTATTTTATTTGGGTTCTTCAATAGGAAAAAGTGAATGCCTGATGAGAAAGAAAATCCTTGCTCCCTTTAACTTAGTACTTCATCTATATCAATGGAATAAATCCCAGAGAGGGCAAATGCTTGCTTGTGTACAACATGGGAGAATAAATTCCTGAGCACGACCAACTTATAATATATTCTCCCAAAGCATAATGTAATTTGTCTGTGTGCCCACGTCAATGAATATGTTGTGAGAGGACAGCAGTTTCCTGAGTTGGACATCATTTGTGAACATCAGCTGACAAACAATCACCACTATCAGACCTATTAGTTTGCACAGGAAGTTCTTGAATTTCTACTTGTACCAAACTTTTGATTGATTCAGTTTAACTGTATCATACCAATAAACTATCCCTTCAAGAATAACATCATAAAAGTTCTTACTTCATTTCGCCAATGGACCACATCACTGAGACAATCTGAGTTGAAATGTACATGCAAAGGTCGATCCTTATGCTATGGTTATAATATATCCTAAATCAACTTGTTTAATACAGCTTGTGTTGGAGCCAATAGAAAGAGAAGAAAGAGAAACTGCTGTGTATGAATCCGTTTTTCCTCTTACCCTAAATACTCATGATGTCTTGGCTTCATCTGGCTGTTGGGTACTGGGATCCGATGTTGCATCCAGGCCAGAACCCATCTTCAGAATCGGCTTGATTATCTCATCCTCGTTGCGCTCCACTGAGCTCGTCCTCTCAGTTGATCTGATCTTTTTCAATTTTCTCTTCCTCCATTCAATTATCTCTAACTTGTGGTCAAAGCTAACGGTCTTCCTCATAACCTTTTCCTGAGACTGAACTTCGGGGATTGGATTTTGCTGCTCTTTTTTGCCAGGATCGTCATAGCATGAATGTACTTGCTCCTCATTGTTGACGATGTCACCGATGCTGTTTACAGGTGGAGGCTCGTCATGCTCATTTGGAGCCACCGTGCCATCAAAGTTTGCCTTTCTGAAACTCAAACCTTGATCTGAAAGATTTTGAGATGAAGGATCCAACTTTCGTTCTGCAGTAGCATTGGAACTGCCCTGCGATTCGACAGAGTTGGGTGTTTCGGCTAATCCATTGCTGAGCCTAGGATCGCCTAATGTGATAGTCTTGCGAGTCTGCGATGCTAGCCAATTCATGATGACATTGAATAGCTTTTGGCATATGGTCAGCAATTGGAATTGGTCCTCTCTACGATCCATCTCGTGTACTTTTCTTCAAAGACGTCGAATTCGGTGTTTGATATAAGAGTTTGAAACGGCGGAAAAAAGAGATGTGAAACGTTTGAAGTTGAGTTTCAAGGTGAAAATTATTCTGCTTGTGGGACATATTCTTTTCTTTACTTGGGGACAATCTTAGCCCAAAACTTACTACTTAAGCAGACAGCGAAAGGAACTCATAAAGAACTCCACAGTGAATATTTTACAACGATAACCTTCTTCCCTCTAATTTGTCACTTAATCCTTTTCAGGAAATTGAAAAAAACAAGGTGTAGAAAACATACAAAATTGGGATAAAGCGTATTCCCTACTCTTTACAGCCAATCTCAAGCTTCCTTGTACATTTATTGTTCCTCTATAAATAATATTAATGACTCCATGGACAAAATAAAAGGAAAATCAATTGCACTCACCATCTAATTTAGGAGTTTTCTTGTCTCTCTTCTGCCTCGCCAGTTGGTGATCCAGGAACGAATGGAACAAAACCCCTTCCACCAAAGACTGGCCTCATGAACCTGTCATCAAATTTCCTCCACAGGTAATGAACGCTAATGCCTGGGTTCGTCATAAGCAACCTCAAGCTTCTCTTTCTCTGACTGCTTCCCTGTTCGCTCTGGTCACCGTTTTCAATGAACAGGAATCTCAAGTCCTCTAGGCTCGGGAGATCAGAGGCGTCAGAAATCATCGGTCTTGAGTGCCGTAACAACAGTGCTTCTATTAGAGGCTTTGTTATGGAACCGAACACCTGTCCAAAAAGTTGAAGTGTCCATAATCTCCACAAGGAAATGCAATCAATAGAGCTGCCAAATACAAGTGATTCATGATACGGAGAAAATCTTAGAAGAAGATGGATCATCCTTGTTGCATTGTATTTTCTTCACCCAATATCAAAGGATTAATAGCTTTGCCATACCGTTTTGCGAGCAACATGACAATCTTGGTTTGATATGCATGAAGGAAAACTATGGAGATCAGTGAAGAGGCAACTAACCACTGTACTAAATAGAACAACTATTATGGTGCAAGTGATCATCAAACTATCTTGTGATGTTGAATCCGACGACGATGCAAACTGCGTGAAAATTGCATAGGTTGAGTTGATCAGCAAATTGACAATGGCTGCAAGAAGAGAATCATAACTTATGGTAGGAAAAGCTAGTTACCTCACTGTAAGACAACGCAATCGTAACCGCACCTCGCATCACACCTGCCCACCATATAATGAACTAAAAATTTGAATGGTTAATAATGTGATAAAACCTGAGCAAGAGGATGGGATTGATCTCAAATGCCAGAAGATAGCAGTTATCACCTGTTGGCGAAACTCAATTTTCGTTCCATCTCTTTTTTTAAAGCAATTCCTGATGTTTGAAATGGGAAACACAAATGCAGCCCTTCCAACCAATACAAGTGCAAACAAAGTTGAACTGACGGCAATCGAAGTTCCTGCGCTGAATCAAAAGCACATGAAGCAAGTTAGGACAGCACTTCGCACATTACGACATCAACAGATCTCTTGTCATTGAATTGCAGAACCGACATATTGCTCAAATCATACACCGTTGGAGCAGTCTCAAAATCATTGTCAGGAGAAATATTAGTAAAGATTCAGTCTACAGCCCACATGGTAAACAGAACCAATCACAGCACAGGGAGCACATGTATGGGGTTTATTTTCTTTAACAGGGTCAGTTGTGTGTTCTTGAAATGTTATTGGCTTGGTCTACTAGAGTGATCATGATAGCTTGCATCTGCAGATTCTCTTGAAAAACACACATTAGTATATGCAGCCTACCAGAAGGAACTCACTCAACTAGGGTTATCTTGCACTAAGTATGATTAAAATAAATGCAAAAGAGAAAATATACATTTATTCTCTATTTATCTTCTACTACCATGTATGATCAAGCCACCCAGCACTCTCTCTTTAAAGACCCATGTCCAGGTTTTCAACCATGGATCTGCATACTTATATGAAGGAGGAAGGTACCTTGCCCCGCTGCTTTTCCATTTATCAATGTCCAAGGCATCCATCCCAACGTATAAGAATATGAAAGTTTCAGAAATGAATGAGATTGTTGCAAATGCATGCCTGAAATCATCGAGCCATATAAACAATAAGGATCCAGTCAGAATTCATTGTTCATCTAATCAGACACGTGAGTTGCTAAACCTCAATAGGAAAAAAAAGGTGAATCAAAGGTGATACATACTTGGTTGTTATCCGTGAACTTTCTGTGACATTATGCCATGTGTAGTGGGACATGACGATTCCACAAAAGAAAACTGTTAATATCCCACTGAGATCCATAAGCTGCAGAGCAACAATCAGTATGGACAAGTACCAGAAGCAATACACCACAATATCAATTCAATTTCACTAAGGGCGGTCATATATTGGTTTCTGAATTGATGACAATTTCCCCAGTAAGAAATATCACATGCTCATGACAATTACTGAAGTATGGAGTTAGCAGGTTTCTGGATAAATCAGGCAAGTAGGATGGAATGCAACTGAGAAGCTAGACTTGAGATCTTCTTGAAATGAAAGCATCAGAATCATAGAGTTGAGAAGCCAAAGATAGGCTCAAAGCTAGTAAGGCTTCAAGTTTTTCTTAACAGTTTGATTTACATAATAGAAAGTTGTCAGATTTAAAAGGATATATTTACCTCAGCCAACATGTATGACAAATAAGCCATTAGCATCATCAACGCGACTTCCCGATCTGTGGAATGCCTGTTGGTCAAATACCAGTAATGTCATTAGTCTACAATTGGAACCTCTTTCACAAAACTAGATGATCCTGTTAAGACCCGGCCAATACATAGACTAGAGAACTCACAGAAATACCCAGAATTGAAGCAAAACAGCAATATGTTTGTGATGTCTAGAGGCTTCGGTGCAAGAAATCTAGAGTACAGAGAATTATAACCTTGATGCTGGAGTCAGAAATAAGTCATGAAAATTTAGTTTACCTTCCAAAGTAAAGTGTCTTTATGATGAAAGCACTCAAAAGTCCGGCCTGAAATAATTACAAAATTTGAGCCAGGATAATGCATTTATTAAGAGACTCAAACAATATGAGCTAGCTAATTGAACACTTATGGTAATTTTCCATTCCCAGTCTATGCCAGCTTGATAGTAAATCAGACGATATGATCTCGACACAGATAATTCATTGGGGAAGTTTTCTAGTGAAGCCTTTCCAATTCAATTGCATGAGGGCAAAACTGGGAACGGTTGTCTGGTGTCTTATACAAGTACAAGCTGATATCTCAATGCATCGAACATTTGGAACTTGTCTGAAAAAATACATTGCTCTTGATGATTCTCTGAATGATCGTGCAAATAACTAACATGGAAACCAACTGTAACTTACCACAATACCGAGAGCTGTACTAGTGAAGAATAGGTAGAGGAAGGTTCCAAGCAGCTTTAAAGCCGTAAGACCACTAATCTTTTTTAAGTCAATCGACTGTACAGCATTATAGAGCACGATGGATGTTGCATCATTCACAACTCCTTCCCCAAACACAATACTGTAAAGGAAGGGTGTCTCATCTTGATTGAGAACCTATAATATCAGATTATCTTCATATTAGTAAATATTTTATTAGTGTAATAAAGCCCTGTCAAAACCAACTCTCCAACACGTACCTGGAGTGTGCAAACTGAATCGGTGGCAGAGAATATTGCACCCACAGCTGTGCACACACAAAGCCCTCTGTATCAGTGTAAGAATGTGTAGATTTTGAATATAAGAAAATATGGTGATTTACCTAGGTAATCCTGAACACTAAGAGATGTCACCCCGATTCTGTTGAACACCAAAAATACCCCTACAAATCGACAAGGGGAGCCGACAAGACTAAATTAATGTGTGGATAACATAGAATCAGTGACTGAGGAATAAGCTCAGAGACTTTGGTCCGAACAGCAGTTTATGATAGTGCTTCTGGACTAATAATAGCTTCCAGAAAGACCAAAAACCAAAATAGCATAACCAGCTAAAAGTTTGATATTTTACCGAGCGATATGATGCAGAAGGAAATGACAGTGCCAAGCACTCCAAACAACAATATCATCGAAATATTCTTGAAGAATTGCTTTTTTTTGACCTGGAACCTGCAATCAGATGAAGAAATGCAATGGTCAAATGACAGAAGAAATGAAATTGCCGACACATCTACTCTACAGTTCCTCAATAAATCATCTATTTCGATTTAGATTCCATTATAACCTCTCACAAGTATGAGCTCTAACACATCAAGTGTGCTGTTGCAATCACACACACATGAGAGAGAGAGAGAGAGAGAGAGAGAGAGAGAGAGAGCATACCCAGCATTAAAGATGATGGGTGGAAGCAAGTAGAGGAAGAAGAGATTCTCGCTAAAATCGAGTAACTTAGAATTCTTCCCTTTACTAACCAGCAAAACCACACCTCCTGAGCCCAATCCCTGTGTACCCACATAACCATTTTTACCATAATCGAACATGAATCATCACAACAAGTCATCAGAGATCACTAAAAGGAGTCATTTACACCATAATATCGCATACCAACAAAAGGGCTGTGATGGATTCGTTGGCCCACCGGTTCCCATGTAGGAGGTGGCCAATGATGATGCAAGCACACAGGAGAGCAAAGAACACGCAAAGAGCAATCACGGTTGTCAAGTTGAAGAATGACGAGCCCTTGACTGGAGCAGGCAACTGCGACACTGTGGTCTCGAGAGCCTCCATGTCTGAGCTTCTTGATCTGAATTTGGCATTTACAACTTGTGTGCCCTGAGGGTGAGAGAGAGACAGACAGCTCCAGAGGATTCCGCCAGGGCCTTTTAAAATGATCAGCACTACAGGATTCCCTCTGAACTTGAGGTGCGACAAGACAGCGGAGTGAAAGAGAGGCTGCGTTATGTCCTTCTGTTGCGTGCGTGCGCGTCCGTTTCGGAATCGACCGTCTTCTTGGGTGCTTCAAGATTCAAAGTGGAGGGAAGACTGGCAGTTGAGCAAGGGGTTGGCATCAAGTGTGGGCACAGATTCATACCCAGTTGCTGCAACCAAAACGTGTCGCCGCTCTATTCGTGCATGTCATCTCCACAAGCTTACGTCGATCCTCTCGTACTCGTCATCTTGTTTATGCGGCTGTCAACCCCTTGACAAATCCCAGCTAAAGTTCCACATCAACCGGGAACATATTAAATACAACAGACTAATTAAGCCTCCCCATTCGGACCCAGAAAATTTATATTTCAGACAAGTTTCTCAGCATTCTTAGATCTGTCAAATGACGGGAGCCCTTTGCTCGTTGGAGGAGCGTGGAGCGTGCGATGGACGCTCTGTACGGGATGATGAGAGCAGCAGGTCCGTTGGCCGTTAGGTGGCGCTAGAAATATGTTCGTAGACTTATTTCGGTCAATTAATAGCTGTTGCCATTTAGATCAAGAGACGTGCATAAGACTGTAACGACTGACGGGATGAGGGCAGATCCTGAGCTGGCTCCTACGTGGAAGTATTTTGATAAGTACAATATCAGAGAGACTCTGAGGTGGGATAGAATAATGAGGGAAATTCCAGATCTACTGCATGGTGATGTAGAAAAACTGGAGCGCAGAAATCAGATCTCTGTAGTACAATTGGGCCAACACAGAAGGTCAAACAAAAGAACATCCTGGGACGTGGGTGCTGAAATCGAGGATTCTTGGGTCCGAGAAAGATTTCAGTGTTGATGAGTTTTAATTGTCCCGATGCACAGAGAGAGGCCACTGCATTTAGCCCTGGCTCTGAGATAGTCCTGCTTAGAGATCGGCTAATAAACAGAGCCGATACCCTTCAAAGGCGGCATCTATGAACATGAATGGGCAGACCATATACAAGTATACCTAAAGTTCTTGCTGTTGAAACCCTTTTCTTATCGTGAGTAGTTGCGCCTTTTTGAGATCTCAACCTACTGATCAAAGACCAATGATCACCGTCCTTTTTCATGATGATGAGTATCTCTGTCCTCCGTCATGATGATAAGTTGCAGTGCTTTTATTTTTTACGGGGACCATAGGATATATCATGTTCTGTCGCAATCATCGGCGTAACCTGTGATCCATGGGAGGATAGGACAAGCCGCAGGATAGTACCATGAAAAATATCCCCTGCAACGAGACAAGTGCCTCTTTCACGAGAGTAGACAAATGAATGCTTGTTGACATGCCAATTGGTAAATGGGATCACCGTAGGTTTGGTGAGTTGCATCTACAGCTGGCAGAAGTTCTTTTCTTAAACCAAAATAAAAAAAAAGTAGTCATACCGATAACCCAAAAGTCTTGCTAAAGTGGTAGCTTGTCTTGAACAAGTATGCTCAAATGGGAGTTTGTTACTTGTGGGAAATGCAAGAGCTATTGACTTCTTCATTCGGAAATTGATGAAGTCTAGAAGGAAACGCCAACTTATTGATATAGTCAAGAAAACGGGGGGAAAAGAAAACAAAAGCTCAGATGCTTGGAGAGAGAAAACATAGGGTCACTTTGAATGATTCCATGAAGTAAATATGAATTGTGGCATAAAAAAAGGAATACTATATGCGTGAAACAGAAAATACGAATGCTTAGCGATTGGTCGAGTAAATCCAGGTTGCTGTCTTTGAGATCACAAAATGCTCCACTTAAATCTTAATTTGCTTAGAAGGTGGATTATCTGGTAACCTGCTATCACTTATAAAGAACAGTTATGTGCATTCTTAGAGAGTGAAACTACTTTGGATGATCCTCAGAAAGCGCAGGAGAAAAACCGGAATGAAAAGAACCATACACAAACTACGGCAGATGGAAATAAGAGAACGAACTTTTAGCCCTTCTTTTCATAGCTCTCCGGAGACGGAGAATATTGAAGCATCTTTTTGCTTCAAATTTAGATGCTATTTACCAAAAGAATCAGATCTCACACTTCAACATGACCAATCTCCGAAGAAGTTTAAATATACCCATGCAGATGGCTCAGGGATAAACAAGGTTCAGAATTTCCCTCATTCAAGAATTCTCCACCAGGTTCTCCGAGATCAGAACATAATTAGCTCCTGCATGAAGCCAGGTCTCCAGGTACTGAAGCAATTACAAATGAATGTAGGTATTGTCTCATTTAGAAACTTCTCGCACGTAGATGGATCCGTTAGCATAAAGCCCAACAGAAGTTGCAGCAAAGAACGTGTACAAAATGATCTGGAAAAGAACAAACGGTAAGTGCGGAATGGCAATTATGAAGATCTTCAGAAGTTAGGATGTCGATCTACTTGATAAAACTAAAACTAAACATGTGCAAAACAAGGTTATTGCAGTAACCTTCCAAGTCCAGTAGCACGGTTAGAGAAGTGTGAGGGATATAGCAGCAGAGCGGAGGCGCACTCCATCATCCTCCCATTTGGACTGTGGCGCCGTTGCTCCAGCAATAAATACCTGTAGATGGAAAAACCATGCATTTATAAGAAACGTAAGAGGAAAAGAATCTTCTCTCCAACCTTCTTTGCATGAAAACTTGCGAGCTTTTTACTTCTTATGGGTGTCAGTTCCGATGCTATAACACCATCACCATGTACATCTAAGAATATATATGTTCCAAGCTCCCACGTCATTAATTGGAAAAACCACGCACAATTAACATATCATTTGTTTGGCGGAGTGCAACTAAAGATATCCTAAATTTTGGGCATAAAAATGGCACAGTAATTCTTGGAGGGAGCAAGCAAGTTGGCATTACTCAAAGTTTCAACGCTTTTAGAGTTCAATGAATGCAGTTAAGACCTTCTACCAGCAAAGTTCCCCAGCAAATTTCTTGAAGTGTCATCTCTATATGACAAAGAATTTTTAGCAGTTGAAGGGCATCAACTAACCTTTCCACTGTCTACAGCAGCAACCAGCGCAACATGTTGCTGGTCTCTAGAGAATTCATAAAAGTAATAAGTCCTGTATCAATAAAGCATTAGATCAGTATGGATTGAAGAGTCGCATGACAAGAATCTTTTTCAAACACTGAATCTGTGTGACAACATTTTACATGTTAGTTATCAAGTGGTAAATTTGCATAGTGCATCTGCTGATAAGAAATGCTGCCACAATAACAACGGCCACCGAGATTGGAACTCAAACATTTTTAGCAAAGTGAAGAATAAACTCACTTGAAACCTTCCTCTTCCTTTATTTTGATATTTCGGGCAGAGTATATTGTTGCGCCACCTGCCATCACAATGCAGTACACACAAAATAATAAGAGAACCATGAAAAGTAAAACAGCTGGAAAAAAAAAAAAGAATCCATCTACGGTGAAATCACAAACAAGGAGATGAAACTACTCGAAAACACTGAAGATGCATTTGTGAAAAACCACTCGGTGGCAGAATCCTACCTGGAACAAAAATTTTGGCAGCCTCCTTTAAGGAACCCAAGTCAGTAATATCTTGGGCCTGTAAAGGTTTCTAGTCAATGACAATCCCAAAAAATAGAAGACCCAACAGTTGATCAAACATGTAATAAAAAGGATCCAGACCCATTGAAATGTAGCACCAGCACTACCAATTTGGCATTTTCTTAAAGATGAATTTGCAAGGAAGTTAATACTCTAGGCGCAGCAAAGCATAAGTCAGAATGGAGGATCACATAATTTCTGTATCCTTTTTATTTTTTGTGGGCACTAGGTAAGATGGGGCTTAATATCTTTGTAAGGAAAGCTTATACATCTTCATGGGTATCCATTCAGCTACTGAAGGGTAATCCTTCAATTCTCTACAGTATGAATCCTGCTTCTTATGCTCATAGTTTTTTGATTGGATATCTTTAGGCCAGCAAAATGAACCGTATCCTCCCAATAGAAGCAGAAATGAGGAGCATTGTTTACCCTTAATCCAGAAAGACACAGATCGGCAGCCTCATTCTTCAATTTTCTTGACTAATTGCAAAGCAAACTCCCATAATAGACACAACACATAGTAAATGAAATAAATGGAGTCCCATTACAGTCACATCATGACAGCTATCTCGATAGCAAAAAGCTCTTTCAAGAATACTAATAGCATATCATAAGAATTCGGAATTTGCTATTGTAAATACACTAACCTCCAAAAATGTGATCTTGAGTTGATTGGTTGGGCGAATCACAACACTTAAGACTTCAGAACTGCATCAAATTAGCATTGTAAGTAATTGTTAATATAAATGTCTTTCGAACAATTAGGGTCTACTGTCTAGCCAAGAGACTTCAGCTACAATTATCAGAGATGCGAAGAAATATGAACAGCACACAACATGAGTAACATACCCATCAGGCAATGCAAACCGAGCTGCAAACTTTTTTGGCTTCGCCTTATCTCCATAAAGAGACATACCAGCATTAAAATCCTGAGATCACCAAACCTTTTAGACCGCAATCAACAAGAGAGAATATGATGAGAAACGATAGGCAGCGGTCTTACTCTCTCAAATGATTATTCAAAGATTGTAAAATCACCCGAGACTTCCTTTTCACCGTTGGACCATAAAAATCAAATTTTTCCACACGAAAAAAGAAGAAGATAAAAGCCCCCCAAGATTGATTGCTCAATAAAAAGAACCATCTTTATAACAATCCACCCACCCTATAAGCAATTCCCACTTAATTTCTTCCAGCATACATACAAACACTGGCCAAAAAAGACAACAGAAACTTTTTCTTTTGCGAAAACATGCAATTCCTACTGACCAGACGAAAACGTAGTCCAACATGACAAGAGAGAGCAATACCTCGGGCTCCGTAATGTCCTCAAACTGAGGAGGCACACGAATTGCGAACCCAGCGCCATAAAACTGGAACCACGACTTTGTGTTGGCGATTCCCAAAGGAGCCGCCTTTGGAGGTGGCGACAGTTCAGCCGAGCACTGAGAGAATGTCGACGCGGGGGCGAGTGAAAAGACCAAGAATTTAGCTGTCTTAGAGATGAATTCTCTCTTTGAGAATCGAATGAGATGAGGGTCATTATCTTTGGAGGAGGAGGAGGAGGAGATGGAGGGGATGTTTGGTGGGTGGGGAGAGAGGGACAGGCAAATGGGAACAGCCATTTTGGAGAGTGAGGGTAGTAATATTCATGGTTGCAGAAAAAAATTTGGAGGGAGATAATGTGGGGTAAGAGCTGAGACTTTGATACGTGCCACACTGGTGATCGGTAGTGAGAAGATTTGCGGAAAAGCGAGGGGTATTTCTGGCATAGAAATTGACATATACGATACCAACATTAGTGAGTCCATTCACGGTACCGAAACAAACAAATTTAGGGACATTTGTCCATCACCAAGGTAAAATTTGTGAAAGAATAGCATGAGATGGATCGAATTTTGCAAAGAATCGGAAAAACCATGTTTAATGTGGAGGTCAAGATTTCGGTTTCTGTCGTTGGAATAAAGAAGAAGCGTCTGTCTGCTCATTTTTTTTTTTTTTGAACAGTCTGTCTGCTCATTTAAACAGAGCAATTATCCAATGCCACAAAATGTCATCGATGTGTTTTGCAAAGTGGACCGAAAAGCCCTTGACTCTTTCAGTGGCTGACGCAGGCATTATCCTTCAACAAATATCAGCCAAAAATCCGCACTAGAAACAAATGTCATCCACCCAAAATCTGAAACCAACACAAGCCAGGAACCCACAGCGAGCACAGCGAGAAATCCGAGGAAGAATTTGCTATGTATTGTCATCACTTTCTCATGATTCACAGATTTTGAAGACCCGTTTGATCTCTAAGTTATGGAGACCATTCTCTCTGCTCGTTCACTCTCTCCACTCATCGCTCCCAAGCCATGCTCTTCTTCGAAATCTCCACAGCCAAGATCAAGCACCCTCTTTTACACCAAACCCATCTCTTGCATCCTCAAAAGCCACCATCTTGAGTCAAAAAACCCATCTTTCAGTGAGACCAGGAGCTGGTTCTCTCATGCCCAACAAGGACTAGCAGCTCTAGCTCTCACTCTGGCACTCAACTTTTGCCCTCTATCGCTGGACAGTCCTGCATTGGCTTCTGAGTTTGATGTGATCAGTGAGGGGCCACCGAAGGAGTCTTATGTTGTTGATGATGCGGGAGTTCTCAGCCGAGTCACAAAGTCTGACTTGAAACGGTTGTTGTCTGATTTGGAGTCCAGGAAAACCTCAGAATTAATTTCGTCACCGTCCGAAAGCTGACAGTAAGTTCTGTGGCATTACATTTTGCTAATATCTTCCGTTGGAAGCCATTTTGTGTCTGATGAGTGCAGATTCTTATTTGCAAAAATACTCCCTTCTATTTTATATCCTGATGAAATTGACTTAGAAAATTATAGACTTACCTTTATTTGCATTTCAACCGATCTCATCATTGAGATGGAAGCTTCACGACAGGGTGTTCATGACTTGATCTGACGTATGAACCACTTGAAAGTAGTATAGCGCCTTGGTATTCCAACTGGCGTGGCAAAATATCGGTGGGTATTCAACCAAGGCGGACATATTCAACTCCTGGTTAGAGTTTGCCACAGTATAGCGATTTTGTATACCATTTACACCTAGGATTTTTCCTTTAAAATTCTAAAAACTCATTGGATGGTTGACCAGCAAGAGGATGATAGTTCATGATGAGATTAAGTGGCGATGTAATTCTTAATTTTGCTGCAGAGTAAAGCTGATGCTTTTGAGTATGCTGATCAAGTTTTGGAGAAGTGGTATCCAACAGTGGAAGAGGGCAACAACAAGGGCATTGTTGTTCTTATCACAAGTCAAAAGGAAGGAGCAATCACAGGAGGCCCCGAGTTCGTCAAGTCTGTTGGAGATAGTATCCTCGATGCAACCATCTCAGAAAATCTTCCAGGTAAGATTGCATTCTCTCCTATGTGATCTACAGTCCGTGGCTGCTTTGTCTAATGGTCAATGGATCAGAAAATTCAAGTTTGTGATTGATTATTGAATCTGAGAAATTCTTGTCCACTAGGTGCTGTCCTTGTCCTTTGTTGACAGCCACTTGTGAAAAATAAATTTTTCAATCAGGATGAACCTCTTAATAATCCTTTCTTTTTTTTCATAAGCATCTGAATCAACCCTTCCCGTGCATGCAATAAAGTTGGTGACGTACATCAAATATGCCTACATTTCAAGGCCAAAGTGGCATTGTTCTGTCCAAATGTCAAGAGTTATTAGAGAATCTTGGCAGTTTCTTTCACCACATTCTAGGCTACACTTCCATTAGTACAAATTGGTATGCATTTACCAAAAGGAAAAAAAAAATGGTGTTTAATGAGGTGCCATGATGTTTTAAGTTATCGGAGTCCATATCAGACTATGCAAAGATTTTCATGAAAATATATACATTCCTCACTCAAAGAGGAAGCTGGGTTCTGCTTCATGATGCTCAGTCCTGATGATCAGGCTATTGATTTATTCATTGCAGTATTGGCAACAGAAGAGAAGTACAATGAAGCAGTTTATAGCAGTGCCAAACGGCTAGTCGCTGCCATTGATGGGCTCCCAGATCCCGGGGGGCCTCAGTCAAAGGACTATAAGAGAGAATCAAATTTCAAGACCAGGGAAGAGACTGAGGAGAAAAGGGGGCAATTTAGTCTTGTAGTTGGGGGTTTATTGGTAATTGCATTTGTCGTTCCAATGGCACAATATTATGCTTATGTCTCCAAAAAATGAGGAAATGTATATCTTTGTCTTCTAGATACTTCTCCAATTTCTCCTGCGCTGATTAAGAAAGAGCATGTTCAGCAACGATGGTTGTGAGCATGATGATACTATAGACAAATGTTTGAGAAGTTTGCACATCAAAGGATAATATGATTTTGGCATCTGAGCAGTATCATAAGTATTTTATTTTGTGTTTTCTAACTGAAACGGTCTTCTTTGTCCAGTTACATTTTTGCAGTATACAATGGGAAAATATACATACATGAAACTTCCAAAAGCGGATCTATGAGTAGAAGCACTTTCCAGCCCTGCAGAGTGCTATTTGTATAAACCATAGATGGCATCCACTAGATTGAATTGCTTTGAGTCGAATGATTACAACAAATTGTCAAGTGCATACTCTGTTAGCATATAGCAAATCAGTAATCACTCAAATAAATGAGTTGTCATTTGACTATCATGGATGGCTTTTAGGATTTTTGTGTCCAACAGATGCTGAGAAACAGTCAAATTTTTATAGCTGTAGAGGATGATCATCCTTCAGAACTTGAGCTTCATTGCAAAAGGCATTTTGTCTGCAAAAGGTGGATCTGAGTATTTTCCTGTTAGTATTTGAGAGGAAATGAACTGGTTGGCAGCCTCAGTGTAATGAATCCCATCCCAATTGACGTACTCGGTGCTGTCATCACATGCTTTGGCCGTGACTGTGGTACCGTTAAGAACCTTTGTTTGCCCACAAGAAACCCTGCTGTCATAGTTCAGGGGTGCGCCCCCATAGCCACAACACGCCATAAATGGTTGCTCAAATCCTGTAAAACACATTACAGAATAATTGATCTTTCTTCCCAGATTCAATCTTCTATAAATTAATCATCATCCAAGTTCAAGATGAAGAATCTTGTTGTCACAAACCAGCAATTGATGTTCCAAGCTGACATAGTAATTTCCCAATCAACCATGAGACCTTAATTCTTCTTTTGTGCAATCTTAAATCTAGGAACTGGCAGGATGAAATATGCCATGGATGAAATTGAGGAAAAGGCAATTGCAGGTGGCGACTTACCATAGCGGGAATAATTGGCGATGAGGTTGGACTTTATGGAGAAGATATCAACATACGTGATATTTGCATCAGTGTACTGGCCCCGCAATTTCGCGCATAGAGCATTGAGCTGCAAGTTGAAAAGCTTAGCCGCTTGGCTGTGTCCGCTGACGCATCCGATCTCATCAAGCTTTGATGGATCGGTCCCAAACTTTGCAATATTCTGAGTTATGCATCCAAGGGGACCTGTGTTGTGTATCCAAAAATTTCTACCCCCTTGATCATACAATGTCTGCAGCAAGACAGCAAAGTAAATAGATGCAAATTCCATTTTTATCTTCTATGCTAGGTTCTTTCCTGATTGTGTACATCCTTAGATAGAATTCCTGTATATGTCAAAACTATGAAACAGGCGTGTGCAAAGTAAAAAGAATAATTAACATGCTGTCATCAGGATGAAACGTACCTTGAATCCATTTTCGAATTCTACAAGAATTGTTGGAATCAAGGCGAGTATCTGATCCAACGACTTGGAGTAAAATGGGCCAGCAAGGTCATTCTGTCCTATATCAAACATGTAAAGGCCCTGTGCAAAGTACTCTTCTGCTGGTAGATACTTGATAAGCTTCTTACCTGGAACAGAATTTCCAGAGAGGCATGAAATTGTCAATGGCTATTGACAGCAAAGCTTTTTGTGAGGTTGAGGGCAAAAGAAAAAAGAAAAGGAAATATTAAAAACCTTTGGCCAGCAACTCAAGCACACGGGCTTTAAAACGGAGAAACTGAGACACCTGAACCCCAAATGAAAATGGGCTCAGTGATGTTGCAGTTGCCGGAAGTATCGTCGATGCCGCCGTTGCAAAGTTGCAACCTCTCCGGAAATTTGGCGTGCCGATTGAATCTAGATAGGCATTTAGGAATGGAAGGTCCATTGCATCCACTGTAGCATCAAACAAGAGGCGTTCAATTTCTATTCTCAAAAGCAAAGTCCATCTATATTAAAGAAAAAGAAAGACGATAAATAGCAGCAGCAGCAACAGCAAAGCATGAGCAGAATGAAGGAACAGAACAAACAATGACACGACACCAACAAATTGAAACAGAGAGAATCCAAGCAACATCAAAACCGTTGTTCTTGCATTGACTGGTGATTTACTCAGGAAATCGATGATGAGACGGCCATCACAGTATCGCCCAGATGGCAGCTGGAAATAGCTCTGGCCATTAGGAGGGTTGAGGCTCTCGATCCCGGCCGAGATAAGATTGCCCGTGTCCGAATTGGAATCGCCAAAGTTGAAAACAGCAGGGAAGTTGAAGAAGTCGATCGAGTTGCCAAGAGGGAACAAACAGAGCAAAGCCAAGATGGCAATGCAGGTCTTGGAGGCCATGGATGATGTTGCAGGAAGCTTGTGTTTTTCTCTTGGAGGTTAGTTACCATCAACATGTAGTTCATGGTCCCCTCTCATGATTAAAAAGGAGATGTCATATTTTTTTAATGGGTCTAGGTTGCTTTCTATGAAGGAAACCCATATAATAAGATATTTAAGAAGCAAGGGTCTCCAGTTTTCTTTGTTCACCAACTAGAGGGTGGAATTCCACAATATCTTATCTTATTTCCCATGCGCTCTACAAAACTAGATTGATAATGTTGGTGTATTAGAATAATTTCTTTTATGCTGCAGAACTTTTTCATCATATCTTTTGTAGGACAACCCTAGCAGGAGACAATTCACTGTTCTTTCACATGTTAAATAGTTGTTCACTTTTCAAGGTAGACACGTGACTCAATCCTTCTTTGCTAGTTTGAGCTCATAGACCACAAACTCCACAAATATGGCTGAAAACAAGCCATCTATAACAGTACAAGCACATAGATGGCATGAGCAATCTGCACAATCTGCATTTTTTCAAGACAATGATAGGTAACTAGTTTACTGAGAAAATCGACGATGAGACGGCCGTCGCAGAATCTCCCTGCCGGGGCCTTGAAGTAAGTGTGGCCATTGGGAGGGTTCAAGCGGATGCCGAGTGCCGCGACGAGTTCGCCAGTGTCGGAGTTCGAGTCCCCAAAGTTGAAAACAGCTGGGAAATTGAAGTCGGTGGAGGTCGCAAGAGGTAAGAAGATGGAAAATGAGAAGAGAACATGAAACAGAGGGAGGATTTTGGTGGGCATGGCTCCTTTTGGAAGGTCTTGTGTTGTTGTTCTGTGTGTGATGACTTTTGCAAGTATCCAAAACTAGAGAGTTTTGGGGGACCTTTTGGGTTGGTATTTATTTGAACAGTGAGAGATTGCTTTAAGCCAATGGATGTGGCAACATGAATGCCCTAAGCAAAAGATTTATCCTTTTTTCCCTCTAAATTACGATTCTGGCTGCCCCTGGTGGATGCAATTCAGCCATAAGCACCTCAGGAAAACTCCACAGGTTGGTTGTAATTTTACTGTGGTTGAATATGCTCGTGGTCATTGCACTTGCAGCATATTTATCTTTACCCTGTGTAATAATCTGAGAAACTTGATTGATGAAACTATTTTCTTGCACTTAGAAAAATGCAATGTACAATTCACTGTATTTTCGAAACGGGTAGGCCATAAAGATATACTGTGTATACCAACTACACTCAACTACCAAAATAAATGACGCACCTATCCATATTTAATGATGTACAACTTCCTAAGTATATACCAAAACAACCTGAGTTAATTCTCTAACATTTTGAAATTTCGAAGCTTGGGACCTTTACTGTAAGAAAGAAATGGAAAAGAACTGCTGTTAACCTGTTAGCAATCCTAGCAATCAAGGGCAAAAGGCAAAACTGAAATTGTGCAAAAGCATTTGAGAATTTGAGTAAGCAAGGTGGACGCCATTCTGCAAGCAAGATGTTGAAGTTTCCTTGCAAGGGCAGCAAAAATAATCTAAGATAAAATAGAATAAGGAAAATCAAGAAAAATATTTAAAATTACTTGGAATGTTCCGGGACAAGAAGAAAATGAATAGGGGAAAACTATCAAAGGTAAGGAGGTGGACATCGTATAATATGATCTATACTCATATCAGTTTTTTCTGATTTTTGAAATTCACTTTCCTCTCTTCTTTCAAAAACATCCTTGTCATCAATTTTTAAATGTGCTGACACACGTGGACAGACATGATAATTAAAAAAATTTAAATGGTAAAATGGTATAAAAGTTCGTTTAACCATTTTCCATTTTTCAAATCTCGTACACTCTCGAATGGAGTGCCTACTTTTTTATTCTAGCATAAAACCTTTTTGGTCTCATAAAATGTTATCAAAATTTGTGACAAATTTTTACAAAAAAATTATAAAAATTGTAAACTCTCATATCATTTAACTCTCATATCTAAACATTCGTAAAATGTTATCAATTTTTACTCAACTCTCATATCTACATTCGTTAACACTCCCTCTTATCGCCCTTAGTAATATGGCATTTCCATGTCATTGCTTTAATGTTTTTCAAATTTCAAATTCAAAAAGATATCTTTTAGAGAGATGAATTTCCACGTGAGCCAAATCAATGTCTTAATGAATCTAAAATTTGGGTAAAAATTAGAGCAATCAGGTTATATTTGGTCATCCAGATTTCTAATCACGATAAGACTGGATATGATAGATATGAAATTCAAATATTTTACTATATCTTATTTATTGTTTGGTGATCACAATAATAAAGTCGAATATTTATATCATATCATGTGTATAATTTGGTATTAAATGGCATATTAATATTAATGAACTAAAAATTATACAAATGGTGATGGTAAAAATCTCTCACGACACTCTCACCTACTTTATATTTATTTGCTTTTATTTTATTTTCCTCTTTTTTTAAATCATTTTATTTTTTATTTTTTTCTTCTCCTTCCATCATTCTTTAATAAAAATTTATTATGTAGTAAACTATACTATACTAATATATTTAAAATACCTAAAATATGTAATAATATAAATAATTTATATATTGAATTTATATTATAAAATCGAATTAATTTGAATATATGAATAAAAATAAGATTAAATTAAAGAAATAACTAAATTGTTATTTTTTGTTATTTTGAAGTTTTTATATTAGCATTCAAATATTATTTATATCGAAATATAATTTTAATTTCGTTAATTTAAGAAGATTATCATTCGAAAAGATAACTTCCTATTATAAATGTTAGAAATTTTATCCATCTTTATTCCATATGGGATAATTTTATCCGGTATATATCCTCTTATATCCGAATTTATTCTTTCTTAAGTAGGCACTAAATGCAAGATATGATAAATTAAAATTATAAGTATCGGAACTGCCAAACACAACTTTAAAGTTGACCTCCTTCAATTGCTAAGAGAGTTTTCATTCTATCTTACTCAAGAATATTTGATTTTGTGCTCAATATTCAATCTCTTGTGTTTAGAAGTCTTCCAACTCAAGACGCTCAAACAACTCACGCTCGGGAGTTTTTTCATTTGTCGATTGTCAAGCTAAATTTGAATGGAGGGATAATTGGGGCAAATTAAAAATTAAAGTAAAGTTGATGATTTTTTTTAAATAAAAATAATTATGATAGATCATGGTTTTTTTTTTTTTTTAAGACAAAAGAAAGTTTGAGGTAGAATTGGAATAGTTTAAAGTTGGAGATTTTTTATGAAACAGAAAAAAAAGAGAGTTTAGGGTGGAATTGAGACTAGATTTAAAGTTGGGATTTTTTTTAGGGCTATTAGGCCAGTTTTTGCCAATTTTTTATGAGTTTCGGATTAATTACGGATTTTTCTTATAGCTAAATAATCAGATTTGAGATTTCTTCATTTTTCAAGCCTACCCGAACCCGAAAAACCGATCCAAACCCATCTCCGCTTCTCGCCGGCTCCCCTCCCTGCTCCTGCTCCTCCTCCTCCTCCTCCTCCTCCTCCTCCTTCCTGTCCTGTGGAGGGCGTTGCAGAGAAAGAGGCGAGAAGAAATAGTTCTTGAACAAAATGGAGAAGCAAAAGCAAACCGTGAGCCTCCATCTGGTCTCTGCGTTTCTCGCCATGGAACCCACCGACTGCGTGATGTCATACGCGAGGTAAAATCTTCCCCTGCTTTTCCCTCTTTGCGCGCGGTTCACTGAACTCACCAGTTTTGTGGTCTTTAGTATCTCAAGATTCCGTGTGCATTGAATTTGACGCAGTTGTCTCTTTTATTCGAAACCCAGATCGCTTGGTGGCGGGTCCGTGACGGTGGATGTTCAGAGGTTCATTTGGGATCACTGCATCAGTAAAGCTGTAAGTTTTGATTGAGGGATCTTCCCAAACTCAAGAACCCAAAACAGCAAACAAGAGGATGTCTCAACTGAAGTGTCTTTTGAGTTCACGTCACATGTTGACGTTGGTTTAGGATATAAGTGACAAAAAAAGAGCAATCTCTTGTGTTTCCTCTCTGTCATTTCTGCTAAACTGAATGTTTTCTTTTGCTCGTTGACACCATGTAGACTAGCCAAAATGATTATATGCTTCTGTGGAAGTTATGGTTCATGTTGCTACTTTTGGAATTGTTGCTCTAGCTTAGTTATACTAGCTCATGCATTAGTACTTGAGTACCGGGTTCATTGCCATCTGTTTTTGCTGCATTATTTTAGTGAAGGACTGTTATTGTGTAATTCTCTGAACAGGTGATGTGTTGATGCAGATTGGCAAATGTCATGCTCCGTACTTGAAAAACTTCTTGAAGAAGCTCATATTGGAAATTGAGTCTAATCGTGATGACGTGCTAGATGAATTGTATGAACTGTACAGTGAGTTCATGATTTCTTTAAAGGTAAAGCTTATTGTTGTTAATTTTTCTTACGGAATAATGTGTCCCATTTCTCCTTGTTTACTTAGTAATCCTCAAGCTACCTATGACGAAGTCTTTTTTCATTAGGATGACAATACAGGCAAAGGGAATGTGAGGGCTTTGAAATATATTTCTTTTCTTTTCCCAGATGGTAACTTCTTTTTTTTTATTTTTTTCACTTGAGTTTTTTTGTATGCATCATCCGAATCTTTCGCTAATTATTTCCTAGATGCAAGTTGTGAGGATGCAATTGTAAGGAAAATGGTGGTTCCTCTGCATTGTTCACTCAACATGCTTGAAGGAGATACAGGGTATGTATGGGATTGAATCATGTATATTTTTGAAGAACTGAATGCTTGTCCTGGGTCATATGCTTGCTTCGTTTTGTTCAGTTAGAGTAGACGGGGATGTATACTCTTCTTTTTTTGGGCAAAAGAGCACAATGTACACAGATGGTTTATTGTCTCATGCATTGTGTGGATTAATGTGCCGACTGAAATTAGCTTTCAGCCCATTCTCTCATCAGGTGCTCGATCTGGCCAGCCAGTCTATTTTTGTCAGAGTTCATACTTTCCTTTCCGGATATGTTCTCCAGCAAAACATGTTTTGAAGTAAGCTGTCAGAAGTGCGTCAGAATTTTCAAATTAACATTGATGTTATGGGTTCAGTTTTCTTGTTTTATCCACTTTGGATTTGGTTCTCTTGTAGACATTCCGTTATAAAAGTTTTGCCAACCCCATTACTTTATTTTCTGTAGTAGCAATCTGATTCATCAGATCGAGATAATTACTTGGCCTTCTATTCCCTCCCCCCTTATCTGTTTTCACTTTATATATCATGCACTAGAACTGATTTCAGGTACTGACTAGAATGTTGGACATAGGTTGGCTCGGGGGTTGGCTTAGTTGGTATCTGTCTCTCCCACGTTAAAGCTTCCAAGGTACTGTCCTTGAGTTTCAAGCTCCTTTCTACTTAGGTTCTTTTGCTTTTGCCTGAACCTTCATATGTTTATGCATTGTTCTTAATTCATCAATCAGTATATGTAGATATGCTAGGGTTGTGCTCGCTATGGTTTTGGCAAGCAACTCTTTTGTTGTACTTGGTTCTTGGAATTGTTCTTGCTCCCGTGTGCTGGATATCAAAAGCTGACTTGGTTGTGAAATGACTGATCTGTCCTTCAGCACATATACAAACTTGGCTGAACACTCTGGACATGGTTTCATGATGATACATGATTAGCGGTTGAGAAATTGACCATATTCATGCAGGTAATATTAAGTGATGGCGACCTATCAACCTTAAGCAACATGAAGCTTAATTTGAAGATGAATCAAATGAGCACGGAAGATGATGAGACAGTAACTTCGGAATGTTTAGATTATGTGAGTGATCATGTCATTGTCCTTGCAATTCCACCCTAAGCGTGCATCTTTTCGAGTTTTTAGTTTCATATTTCACACACACCCCCCAGAGTTTTCCTTCTTTGATCTCATGATAGATTTCATTGGTATGGAAGATATCGTTATGATAATGCCTTTAGCATAAAAGAGTAGTCCTGCTGCATGACTTCCCTGTTAGTCCTTTGGTTACCTCGATAGCGGTGGGGTTTGTCCTTTTTTATTGAAAATTTTGATTTTCTTGAGAAAAGCATGGCTTTGAATGAGGTCCATCCAAATATTCATCTTTTGCAATCATGTGGAACCTGATGCAGTTTGATCATGCGCAAATTGGAGGAATAAGAAATGAAATTGATATCATTTCCTCGCCCCAGGTAAAATGTTTACACCTGCCTTGGGAATGTGCATCTGAGAGCATACTTCAGGGATTGAAACCGGATATAATGTGAGTAGTTTCTCCACTAACACACTTCTTCTGTTGAGCATTAATGTGAGAGTTGTTTTCTCTTTTCATCTGTCGGTGAAGGCGTAATTTCTCTTTTTCTACAGCTTAGGTGCGGATATAATATATGACCCGTTGTGCCTGCCACACCTTGTGCGTGTGCTCTCCATTCTTTTGGATAAAACGAAGTCATCTTCACGACTCCCAGGAGTAGGCTGCGGTGGTGCAGTTGGCAGTTCACATGATTATAGTGATGGATGTGGTTCCCGTGATGTTGAGGCAGCTTGCGACAGTGCAGGAAATGCTGGTCCTACTGAGCATCCGATGGCTTACATTTCATCTGTCATCCGCAATGCCAATACTTTCGATCACTTTCTTGCTTTAGTCGACAAGGCAAACCTTGCCATCACAGACCTGACCAGAACTCTTCAACCTGCCAGTTTGCTTCCTTACATGCAATCATACGATAGATCAAGCATGCGACTGTTCAAGCTCTCAAGCAAATGATGCTCGCTGTTTGTACCTTACCATAATGGGAATAGTTTGTGCCCCATTTTCGAGTTGGCACACTCACGCAAGCAAGGATTGCGCATTGTCCTCATAGTGATCCATGTCAGGGCATTTCTGAGACATTTCCTCTTATACTTTCACTTGGCCTATGTGATTTGATGTAGAGATAGCGAGCATTGTTTGTAGTAATTTTGAGTTTTGAGAGGAAATTTGAGAGGAAATGCTACATCCACACTGGTGTGAATGATGCTTGCTCGACAGCGAGATACTTTGTTGGACGATAGCAGAACGAAACTCTTTTCAGGACGCTGAGTTATGGGGCTTGTATATCTTTAATCGGATGCACTGACCCCTGTTTCGCCGATGTTGTGAATTGCTGGAAAGTTGAATGTCCTTTTGATGTCAAAGTGAGAGGCTAATGAAATTGATGGGTCTTTTGGCTAACGTAACATCCAATGTCGATATAGGCCTCTGGGCAGCCGATGTCGAACTCAACCTCTGGACAGCCAATGCTCAAAGGGCGCATCACGAAAGGTGGATCGTCCGAGGTGTCCTCACAGTTACAGGTCCCTGGCCCTGCCACCGATTGATGATGATTATGCTCCCTTTTTGGTATGGCAAATGATCGCCAACAAGCCTTGTGACACGGCCCACCGACGAAGCATGTCCAAGACCGTCTGTGATGAGGGCGTGTCATGCACAAGGGCTTGATCAAGAACAGTCCATGAACAATCCATGATCTGCACACGGCCAGCCCATGCGCAATCTAAACAAAGGCCCATGCACGACCTGTGAGTGACTCATGAGCAATGTTTGGCCAACCCTTCACCTACTCCTATATTAGGTGGCCCTGTTGCACTAATCTTTCTCCTGACACATGCCCATGGGCTTTCTCAAGGGCTAAGAGCCATTGAGTGGCCTACGGTGTAGACTTGTAATGAAGGCTATCATTCAAACACAACCATTGAATCGGAGGGACGATCAACGGCCAAGATACAACCCAAACTTGTATAAATATGAGTTCCTCCCTCATTTTGTGCAGCCGACCCTTGTGTTCGTGCATGTGTGTGAAAAGGCTGGCTTTGTGTGAAAATGTTAACTTTGTATGTGTGTGTGAAAAGGCTGACTTGAGATCACAAATTCTAAGGCCACACGATGTTTGATTGATCGTAATCAACAGACCCATGACAGATCCATCAAGAATTAGGTGTTCTTTGTGCTAATTAAACCCTTGCTGCACGTCTCCTTTCAGTGAATCCAATGATCATTCGTCGTTTCAAACTTCGAACAAGCAAACCCGCTGTAGATAACATCTAATAAAGAACCTTACCCTTTTTTTTTTCTTGATGATGCTTTCTTCCCCAATCCTTGTGTGAAATGCAAAGTATTTTGGATGCCCGACGATGAGGGCAAGGCTCGATATATCTGGAACCGGTCGAAGGACGCCTCCTCATTAGCCTTCGGGAAAAGCCATTGGCTTGCCATCTCATCCAAATGATCTGTTGAAGCCATATTAGGTCTGGAATAGCAGTGATATGAAGGAGATGCCCAGCGAGCTAACGCTGTTGCATGCGTGCTAAGAAGGAGATGTACTTCAGAAAAGGATCAAATGCAGATGATACTTCACAAAGTCTTCCAATGCGGAATATTGCTTACCTCTTAATTTGTCTTCATGAAATTTCTTGAGGGACTTGCCCAAGATATGATTTTGGGCAACTGTGACGGAATAGCCAAGGCGTCGACTACAAAGGAACAATGGGAAAGTTGACAAAAAGTTCTAAAATTATTGGACTTTTACCAATTCAATTGTAAACCTTTCAATTTTGTCAATTAAATTATAAATATTTTTATGTTTTGCTAATTGAGTACATCGGTCAACTTTAATCAAAAAATTATTGACATGAAAGCCGGAAGTGTCACATATGACGGTTAGTCTTTGATGTAGATAATTTTTTATAATTTAAAAATAAAATTGGTTTTTCTATATTTTATTCTTTCTTTTGCTTTTTTTTTTTTTTTAACCAAGGCTGATGAGGGTCAATAGTGAGGACTTTGGCCTGCATCAAATGGCCAACGAGTGACTTTCGTTGGGTTTTGAAGAATTACGGACGTCAATATCAACCTGCATCACGGTTGGCAAGGTCCTCACTTTTGACTAGCGAGGGTTGACACAACCTCGCTTGCAATTGACGAAAGTTGACTAGTGACTTTCGTTAGGTTTGGAAGAAAAAAAAAAAAAAAAAAATAAAGAAAATAAATGAAATTAGAAATTTTAAAAAAATATTAATTATTATTTTGTCTTATTTTATAAAACGGTTGATATTGACGTCCGTAATTTTTCATTAAAATTGATTAAATAAACTCAATTGATAAAATATAAAAAAATTTAGAGTTTAATTAACAAAGTTGTAATGTTTTGAATTGAATAGGGAGAAATGTAATAATTTTAGGATTTTGGACAGTTTTATCGGGAGAGTGATTGTTGTTGATTTTAGACACCGTCTAAGGATCTCTCGTACGCGTCTAAATTCATAGTATGCCGTACGGCTGCTACGGGACATAATGATAACTTGTGTCAACATCTCTCTCCCTCCCCTCTCTCTCCAATCACTCCAGAACCTCTGACTGATTGAGATTCAATGTCCCGCTGTCTGTCCTTTTCGGCACTACCACTTGTCTGATGATTCAACGTCAGGTGAGCCGACCACTTTGAGCTTGGCTGTCAACTTTCCAAAGTCCTCTCTTCTCTCCTAAGCCAAACTTTTGATTAAACGATTCCCTTGGCCCAAAACGCACGACAAAACCAATCTCCACCTTTTAATCTTCGAGAGTGCCGGGTCTAGCCCCGGGCTACACTAGGATGCCCCGATCAGTGTTAAGGTTAGAACAAATTATCCAATCAAATCCGAAACGCATTGTACAAATGTTAATTTAGTTATAACTTTCTAGCTTAATTAATTTGGTTATAAAAATTTATCAAAATTCAAATGTGGTACTTTTGGTCAATATTTACCCAACAAAAGTCTAGTCATCTTCGACAATTCTACTTGGCACTCCATAATGTCAATAATCTTTAGTGAAAACCAACTGGAATGAATATATTAAAATTGGTATTGGTATGGGTTTACAACTATTTTTGTAATTTGCCTACTAAATGTGACCCATCCCATGTTTTTGTACTTTCTTGGTTTGTTCTTCTTTTATTTCAAGACAATATTCTTAATATATTTAAATATTAAAAACTCTGTTCATTTCACGGCTAATATAATGTTTTTGAAAAATATTTTCCTTTAAGCCATTTTTAGGAAAATGATAATATTTTACAGTATTTGGCTGAAACTTGAAAATAAATTAGAAATTTTTTCCACTATTTGTTAAGGAAAATCCTTTCCTCCATGTACCCATTTCAATTATTTTTTAATCAATTTTTAATTATTTTTTTCCTTTCCTTTCCTTTCCTTTCCTTTTCTTTTCTTCAGCCACATGCTTGAGGTCACCTGGGGCCGGAGGCCAAGCTCACCTGAGGCAACAAGCTTGAGCCCCGCCAAATTCGGCTTGCTTGATGCTAGTCAAGCAAGCTTAACCTCCTCAAAATTTGGTAATCTTGAGCCTTGTCAGCTTGTGGCAAGGCTCAACCTTGCCTCGCGGCTAATTGTCGACTGCCACTGTGGCCGATGTTTGGCCAAGGAACTAATGACTAGCCAAGGAAAAAGAAAGGGAATAAAAAAATACTAAAAAATAATAAAAAAATCTATTTAAAAAAAATTAAAATTAAAAAAAAAGGAAATGGTTGCGAAATAAATGTTGGAAAATCTAAAAACGATTTTCTTGAAATTTATTTTTTGTAAAACGAATAGAGCCTTAAATCACATGTTTCTTCGATAGTTTAAGCTTTTAGAACAATGAGGTAGGATTATTAGAATATTACGGATTCCTACATGGTTTTAGTCGAACACGCGTAGTTCTCACGGTACGGTGGAGTTTCTTATCCATACATGGTTTTGGGTCTAAGATGGTACCGAAGATGGTTTTGAAACCCTTTAGATTCTCGGCTGCACAAGCAAGTTGCGTTCCAACCAATCAAACACTAAAAGACCCAAAAGCCAAATCCCACCATCTCCCTAAAAGTCCATATCATATCAAACAACAACAAAACCAGCATCTGCAATACCTAGAACTGGGTGGCAAGGTCCAGGGCCCTAGGGGAGGGCGGGCAACCTTCGCCTAGATTTGGAAGAGCCCTGCTAGTTGATGAGGATTGCTAGTCCTCGCTCAAGCGCTAGTGACCTGCCGGCTATTGTCGTTGCCCCATCGACAATAGGGCTGTGGCATGCTCTCTCTTTCTCTTTCTCTCTCTCTTTTTTTTTTTTTTTTTCAAGTTTTAGTTTTTATTTTAGTTTGCTTTTTTATGAAAATAAAAAAAGAAAAAGAAAGAAAAGATGAAAAATATATAAAAAAATTGAAAGACGAAATTGCCCTTCACCAGTCGGTGAGTTCAAGCCTTTATTTGAAATTGATATGACTACTTCAGGCCTTTACTTGATAAAATGAGTAAAAATTCGGACTCTTATTTGAAATAATGTATATTTCGTACTCTTATTTAAGAAAATGAAATTCACGCCCTTATTTGGAATTTTTCCTTCCATAACTCCATTCTAACACATGATGTTGGGCTCCTCAAGTCCCAATTCCCACACATGCGATGTTGTTCTATTGAGCTCGGAGAAATCCTTTCTTCCCTATCTAACGAAATTAGTTAGCGAAAGCCTTCATGCAATCCAACGATCAGTAAAAAAATCTAGGTACACTATCATTCTCTCTCATTTGCACCACCTAGACCTATCAAAATAGGTCACAAAATTGATTTTTTTTTTTTTTTTCAATTTATGTTTTTTTTTTTTTTGTCGGTTATACTCTAGTCTTATTCTAATACTCACTCTCAGACTTTTGCCTTGCCTCATTGCAGGGCGTGAGAGTCGAAACTCACTCATGAAACTAAATGGTCATCACCCCAACCTCCCTTGAGAAGGTGGGGATTCGAACTCCCCACCCCCCCTTCCAAGTTGGAAGGATGGCCACCGAATGGTTATATGAATTAGTTATATTAAATAAAGGGGTTTATAACGGTAAAATCCAAAATAATATGGATGTTAAATGAGTTTATGATTTCTTAGACTTGATTCATTCTATTCATTCTCTCTTACTCTCACTTGATCTTGTGCTCGCTCATTCCACATGGTCACCTCGAGTATGAGTTTTCCTAAATTTGATTAAATATTGAAGTGTTTTAGCAATATGAATCGGAATGTAAATTATAGATAGGGTTGAGTATGGATTATTACGTTTATATTGCATGAAAATGGATCAAAACAAATCAAATCAATCAATTTGGGTTGACTCATTTCAGTCACTTACGTTTAATTTAAAGTGTAAAAAAAAAAGTTTCTTTTTGGACCGAAAAGTTTAAAAAAAGTCGGATAAACTAGAATACGTCTTCTTCAGTGTCCATCCCTATCGTTCTTCTTCTCTTGCTTCTTGGACTGAAACGCCGTGGAGGATGTCGCCGCATCATAGACGAGCCGCACTTCCGGCATCATGCACACCATGAGCCGTGTCGAAAGTCCCTGGCTCATAGCCAAGCCGTGGCTTGGAGCCCCGATTCGCTGTGGACGACTGAGCTCCTGGTGACTTTCCTCCCCAACTCAGCCGCGAGGTCGTGGCGTGGCTCGGAGCCGGAGCTTCCTGTCATGGGTCGCTCTGCTTCGAGGGCGTAACAAGTGGCGGTGCCGGCACAGAAATAGGGTCGACCGCCTGAACTACCGATAGAAGATAGTGCGGTGAGCTACCGCCCGGTCTGCCTGATAAGGGAAGAAGTCCTCGATTGGTGCTCGCAAGGTCACGGTCATGGAGTGACATTGTTAGCGTCCCTCCCAGCCTCCTCAACCCCGTGTTCACCGCCAGGTCAGTCCACTGGAAAGATGCCGGCGGAGGCAGCGTCATCATCTCGTCCTTTGCGAAGGAGGAGTCCACGCCGGATCCATGCCGGGAGTTCTGGGGCTCGTCGACCGTTCGCGGAGGGAGAGCTCGGGCTTGTGGGGAGAAGGAGTACGGTGTCCGGCTGAGATCGCCACTTCCGGTGAGCAGTCACTGGTTCCTCAAGGTTGTGGGCTGTTGAGGCCGGAAGATGGTGCTCAAGTACTTGGAGATCCTCTTGTGCTATGATCCGGTGACTGACGAGCTGGAGGGGGCGACGCTTGCAGCACCACCGTGAGTTCGCTTTTCTGCTGCCACTGGTCAAGTCGCCGTCGACACAATTGGTCAGCTGCCGGCTCTCTCTCTCTTACACACGAGGAGAGAGATCCGCATACTCGAATAGACACCCACAAGCTTGAATACCCACATACAATAAACTCATCGCCATCGCCGCTCTCCCCGCAGTTCATTCTCACCCACTTCTTCCTCTTTCTTTCCTTGTCCTTTCCGCCATCTCTCTCTCTCACAAGCACTTGAAGAGCCGCGCACAAACTTGAAGAACCGTAATACGGTAACCTCATCGCCGCCTCTCTTTCCAACCATCTCTCTCTCTCTCTCTCTCTCACACACACACACACACTCGAAGAGAGACACAAAACTTGAAGAGCCCTAATACAATAACCTCATCGCCATCGCCCACTCAATCCTAGTTCATTCTCACTCACTTCTTCCTTTCCCTTTTCTCTCTTCTGTGGACGCCATCTCTCTCCGTCTCTCTCTCACACGCTTGAAGAACCCCCCGTACAGTAATCTCACCCCCATACAGTCTCTCTCTTCCGTCAACGCCATCTCTCTCACACACGCACACTTGAAGCACCCTCATTCTCATTCGCTTCCTTAATCTTTCCTCTTTTCCGTGGACAGTATTCATCATCCCTGCCATCGACCTCTTGGCAGCGCAGGTGATGATATTAGCTTCCTCACCTGAGTTTCCTTGTTCTTCTCTTCACTGCAAATTATCTTCAGTTTGGGGAGTTTTGGGCAGGTAAATCAGCTCAAGCACAAGTCCAACAGAGTGAAAAGGGGCCACAAGCGAATATGGTGATGAAGATCATCAACAAAGTATTGACGATATTGATGCAGTTGATGTGGAAAGTGGTGAGACCTGAGGATCTCAAACTCGGGGATCACGTTTATAGATATGGGTTGTATGGACTATACAGCCATCATGGTGAGTTCTCCTCATCTTCCTGATCTTGCACTAGTCCTATTCTATTTTTTCTTCCTTCTTTTTCTGGCCAATCGTTTTGCTCGTTAGCCGATCAATTTACACTGATCCACTCCATTTCCAACAACACCTAGAAGCCTCAGTCAGAAAGTAACATAATCTAGTGGATGGTTCATCGAAATTGAAGCCACCGGAGGATAAATCACTACAAAGCTGTGGAGCCAAATGAGATGCAAATTAATGGTAGTAAATGTCACCCGCCTGTTCATCCTGGTGTCGATTCTCTTCATCTCTACTCTTCCTCTCCCCATGATTTTCTCTCCTTTCTCTCACAAAGAAAATGTAGTAAATTCACGGCAAAGGTCACTCTCCTAATGAAGACGATACGGAACAAGATCAACAGGCAAGTGGACATTTGGGTCGACTGCACATTAATCTTTTTTCAGCAATCAAAATTCTTTCCTTTCAATTCCTTCTCAATGTTAAGTGAAATACACTGGTTAATAACTGCACTTGTGGCTTGTAGAGTTCCCTTTCTTATACCATTTATCCGAAGTCAGCCTAGGCCCGAAGCAAATGATACTATCAAAACCCACTTTTCATCTTTGAAGAATCATGGGTCGAGCTGCAGCTCCACCCGGTTTACCTTTGGCTTTGGAGGCTCCATTAGTATTGAGTTTAATCCTTCCCCACCGTTTTTCTTTCATTTCAAGGCAATTCATATATGATTTTTGTCGCCAGAGAAAAGGCGTGAAAAGTTCTAATGACAATTCAAATCGGATTTCTTCGATTGCTTGCGGTCATGATGGATGGCTCGTGAGTCCACTTTCTTGCACTATGCCAAGTCAAACTTAGACACTTGCCCTCAGCCCAGTATGAATGATAAAATCAATTCCCCCTCTCGAAGAACTGGGACAAGCTGCGGCTAAATCGGAGTCACCTTTCTAGGATCTATCTGCGTTGAGTTTAATCCACCCCCACGGTTTCACTCTCCTCTCCTTCCATCTTTTCTTTTATTTCAAGGCAATTTATATTTGAGTTCAGTCAAACATGCCAGAAAAAAACACCTGGCAAAGTCCGATCGATGGAAATTCGGGAATCAATTGACAAAGTTCATGCCACGACGATCTATATGGAAGGGCAGTTTTGTTGATGCAGAAAAAGGCACGATGTGTTCTAATAACACAGTGGAAAACCTGGATTCTTGTTTGGGGTTGGGGTTGGGGTTGTTGGGGGGTGGTTTGGAGAGAAGGATTTTGTCTTGACTTCCAACAACCAATCAACAGTGATCGCAAACGCTTGAGAAAATATTGGGTGCCTCTTAAGAGGACGACACGTGTCGCATGTGGAGCCCAGGCTGTTCAAAGCTCCTCTCCTCTTTCTCTCTCTGCACGCTTCCCTCTCTCTCTTATGCCTCTCCCCTCCACGCCCTCTCCTCTCTCATCTCAGGCTCTGTCTCACCCGCTTCTCTCTCTCTCCGCCGCCTCCTCTCGCTCCCATCGACCCCTCGTCTGACCGACGAACCACCGTTGCCAACCAACGAACTTTGCGATGGAGGAAGCAGAGGCGCGTGGTGGTTCGTCGGATGATGGTTCGGTCATGACTGAAGAAGTTTATGCGCAGAGAAGAAGTTAGAGAGCTTTTGAGATGAATCCTTCTTTCTGTATTTTCTTCTATGCTTTTACAATCACGAGAGTTAGCCTTTTTATATTCAATGGCTATCTCTAGAAACTACTTTACAGGTATTGAATCGCTTGAGGAAATGGAAAAACTAATTAACCGAAGCAAAAGAAACTAACTACCTTCTAGTACCGAAATACACCAAACTAACTACCAAGACTTGCGGTTCTGAGTATTCAAAACAGAGCCTTTTAGCTCATTTTTACGGATTATCACTTTAGCTCACTTAATCTTCTTTCTCTTTCTTTGATGCTAACCGTAGCCCCTTTGCTCCTCTTTCTTCTTGGCAGCATTTATATTTTCTACTTCATCTTCTTCATACATTTTCTCTTCATTGCTCTTATATATGTTACTTCCCCTGTTTGTAGTAGTCTCAGTATAGCTTCTGTTCTTGCTAGTCTCAGTAGAGCTTCTGTTCTTGCTGTCCTTAACATCCCCCCTCAAATTGGGAATGGGTGAGAAACCAATTCCTAATTTGACTCGTAGCTGATAATGTGCAAGGCGAGAGAGAGATTTTGTAAATATATCAGCAAGTTGGGAAGTACTTGGAACATATTTCACTTGTAGTGACCCCCAAGAGACTTTCTCTCTAACAAAATGAAAGTCGATCTCAATGTGTTTGGTGCGAGCATGCAAGACAGATTGATAGTAAGAGAGATGACTGATTTATTATCACAAAAAGCTGTGTTGGACGAGTCAATGAGCACCCTATATCACGAAGGACAAAGCTGATCCGGGTAAGCTCTGCGGAGATGCGAAGCAAGTGCACGATATTCAGCTTCTGTAGAGGATCGACTGACTGTGGATTGTTTCTTTGCTGCCCAAGATATGAGATTAGAGCCAAGGTATGTACAAAAACCTGTTGTTGATCTTCTTGTCTCAGCACAGCCTGCCCAGTCTGAATCTGAAAACCCATACAGGTGAAGAGAGCTTCGAGAGTGAATGAAGACTCCAAGACTTATAGTACCTTTGACATATCTCAAAACTCGCTTGAGTTTATGTAAGTCTGCTATAGTTGGTTTCTGTAATTTCTGACATAGTTGATTTGTAGCATATGCAATGTCAGGCCTTGTTAAAGTCAAATCAAGGCCACCTACTAAGCTTCGATACTCAACGGATTAGAGAGGAGAGCAGAATCATTTATCAGAACAGTTGGTTTCAATGATACAGGGGTGGTGATTGGTTTGCACTCAAGCATATGAGCTCGAGTAAGAAGATCCTTGGCATATTTAGTCTGGCAAAGAAACAGATAATCAAAGGTATTTTTAACTTCAATGCCAAGAAAGTAATGTAGAGGTCCAAGGTCTTTCATATAGAACTGAAGACTTAGAGAATGGATAAGGTTGGAAAGAGACTGAGAGGAGCTTCCAGTTAGCATAATGTCATCGACATATAGTAGTAGAAGAATTGTGTCTATATCGCATGATAGATGAATAAGGATGGGTCGGTTGAGCTGCAAAAGAACCCATATTCAAGCGAAAAGTTGCTTGAACTTGTCAAACCAAGCTCGAGGGGCTTGTCGAAGTCCATAGAGAGACTTCTTGAGAAGACATACATGATGAGGTTGCTTAGGATCTTGAAAACCAGGAGGCTGCTCCATGTAGACTACCTCATTCAATGTACCATGTAAGAATGCATTTTTGACATCTAGTTGATGGATTGGCCAGTGTTTCATCATGGCTACAGATAGAACTATGCGAATTGTAGCATGCTTAATGACTGGACTAAAGGTTTCTGTAAAGTCAATGCCTTCTTCCTGATGAAATCCCTTAGCAACCGAGCTTTAAGTCTATCAAGACTACCATCAGCTGCAAGCTTCGTTTTAAACACCCACTTACAGCCAATTACATTCATTTGATCAGTTCGAGGGATTAATTCCCAAGTTTTATTCTGATAAAGTGCATCCATCTCTTCTGTCATTGCTTTGTACCAACCCTTATGAGCTAATGCTGTTTTGATTGTTTTTGGCTCACTAGGTACTTCATATACAGCAAGACATGCATAACGAGGATTGGTCTTGATAATGCCAGACTTAGACCTAGTCTGCATAGGGTGAGTAGGTAATGTACCTTGTGAATCTGTCTGATTATTTGAAGTATGTTGCTCCATATCTGGTCCCTCTGTTGTCTCAATTATTTGAACAGGTATGGGAACTTGTTGTGGAGAAAGAGGAGCTGCTTGTTCTATGCATTCAGGTGAGACCTGTCCATTTGTTTGCTCGGCTATGGATTCTTGTTCCCAACCTGTATACTGAGAGGTTGCTTGTTTTATGTGATCTGTAGTGGAGGGAGCTAGGAACTGTTCTTCTTACCCACAACTTATACAAGTGTGTGTAAGAGGGATAAACTGTTGTTAATTTCTGAGAGAATGGGAAGAAATTTTCATCAAACACTACATGTCGACTAATGTAAATACGACCAGTAGTAGGAACCAGACATCGATATCCCTTATATTGATCACTGTATCCTAAAAAGACACAGGTTAAAGATCGTGGATCAAACTTGTGTTGAGCATATGGTCGAAGACAGGGATAGCAAGCACAGCCAAAGGTTCTGAGATGGTCATATCTTGGCTTATGCTGATATAATTTGCTGAAGGGAGACTGCATCTGTAATTTTTGAGTAGGTAGAATGTTAACAATGTAGTTGGCTGTTACAAATGCATCTACCCAAAACTTTAATGGAATTTTCGCATGGTATAGCATAGCCAAACCAAGTTCAACTATATGTCGATGTTTCCTTTCAGGTATTCCATTCTGTTCAGGTGTATATGGACATGATATATGCTGTTGAATGCCACAATTCTGTAAGTATGTTCTGAATTTCTGGCTGATAAACTCTCCTCCACCATCACACTGGAAAGTCTTGATTTTACAGCTGTGCTGATTTTCTACTAACTTTTGAAACATGAGAAAATACTATAGAAATCTGACTTCGGCTTTAATGGATATATCCAATCAACCGAGAAAAATTGTCAACAAAAATGACATAATACTTGAAACTTTGAAAAGATGTAACTGGAGAGGGCCCCCAGATATCACAGTGAATCTGTTCTAAGGGTTTAGTAGCTGTAGAATTCGATAATGGAAAAGGTAGAGCAGTACTCTTGGCTATTTGGCAACTTCTACATATAGACTGTGGTTCTTTGTTGTACTAGATTAGATTTTTGTTCTTCAAATGCTTCAAGATATTCTGATTTGTATGTGCCAGTCGTTGATGCCAGATACTTTCTGCAACAATTCTTTGTCTCTGGGTGAAGTAGACTTCTGCAGCATGAGGATCTACTCTGTACAGTCCTCTAACCTTGTTTCCTATCCTCACGGTTGTGTTGGTGGTACTGTCCTTGATATATACACCAATTTTGTTAAAGATAAAGGAACAAGGGTAATCATCAGTTAACTTTGATACTGATAGAAGATTTTTCTTAATCTCAGGAACAATCAGCACATCATTTAGAGGCAAGGCATCAATTGCAGTATTCGCATTGCATTACCAATGTATCTAACAAAAACACAGAGACCATTGCCTATCATGACTGTATCGGCATTGTTATTTTTAGAGAGACTATGAAGTATACCAGTATTAGGAGTAATATGAGCTGTTGCTCCAGTGTCTGGATACCACCCTTGATCATTTGTCTCCTCAATGTGTAGAGCTGCTAGTGCTGTTGGTATCTCCTCAGCTTGATAGGAGTTATCAAACCGATACCGAATGCAAGGCATCATGACCGGGCCTCTTCGATCCGACATTCCAAATGAGTATGTTCTCTGCTTTTTCTATTTGCACCCTTCGTGAAGAGTTGAATTTGATGCGGGAATGACCTGGTATCGAATACCTTTGTGTTGATGCACTGTATGGTCTGAATCCTTGAACAGGACCCAAGCCAGAGGAGGTATTGAGTTGTTTGAACTGCTGATTTTCTTGTTCATAGTTTGAGTTTTTATTTCTGTAACTCATGTTTCTTCCAGGATAACCAAAGTTCCTGTATCTGGCATTATATGACCTTCCTCTTTCATAATTTCTTCCTCCTTGATTGTTTGCCCTTGACCCTCTAAGGATAGTATTATGTTGTGTATATTCTCTGTCAGCCTCTTCTTTATGTATAGCTTCAGTTTTCCTCTGGCCATAGTAGGCTAGGTTAGGGCTGAACGATTCAAAGAATAATTCTGTATCCTGGCTTCAAATCTCTCTAAGTGTGAGATTACTTCATCATATTCCGGTTGGGGTTTTAGGCAATAGATTGTTGTTTTAAAACTTTCATACTCCGACCCCAGACCTTCCAAGACTCCAAAAAGTTTTGTGATTTCATCAACTGGTTTTCCTATGGCATTCAATTGGTCACATATTGACTTGTAATCCCTGAGATATGCTGATAAAGTTCGTTCACGTTTCTGACAAGCCTGAAGTTTTCCTCTTAACTCGAATTCCTTAGCTACTGACTTCTGTGTAAATCGATTTAGCAGGGTTTGCCAAACTTCATAAGCAGTATTTAACCCAATTATCAAGCTGAGTATGTTTTCTGATACAGCACCACTAATCCAAGAGGATATGAGCTGGTCTGTTTTTATCCAGTCGTTATACTCAGGATTAGGGATCTCAGAACTTTGATCTCCTTCTTCGACCTACACTGTTTTCGCAGGTGATGAAATCTCCCCATTCACAAAGCCAAACAGATCTTGGCTCCTTAAAAATCTACAAAATTGAGCTTGCCATAGAAGGAAATTATCCTCAGCTAGTTTGATGGTAACAAAATTCGAGATATTAACATGGATAGGAAATGGATATCGCAAACTTCTTGCTGCCATTCTATTCTTTCCAGATCTTTGATCACTTCCAGCTTGTAGATACGACTTCTACCGGTTTTGCGCACAATGCCACAAGTATAGTGCTGATGAAGATTTAGATGCGGATGAAAACTACCGATTCACGGATCTTGATAGAAGATTCAGATATCTTCGAGATGAATGAAGTTTCGTATCTAACTTCAATCGATGTAGATCCAAAAGACTTACAGAATACCTTTTGAGGAATCCAAAGGTTGAACGCACAGCAGCAAGATGATTTCTTCAGGATGCAGAAGGCTCTGATACCATGAAGAAGTTTATGCGCAGAGAAGAAGTTAGAAGTTTTGGATGATTGAGCAGTAGAGAGCTTTTGAGATGAACACTTCTTTCTGTATTTTCTTCTATGCTTTTACAATCACGAGAGTTAGCCTTTTTATATTCAATGGCTATCTCTAGAAACTACTTTACAGGTATTGAATCGCTTGAGGAAATGGAAAAACTAATTAACCGAAGCAAAAGAAACTAACTACCTTCTAGTACCGAAATACACCAAACTAACTACCAAGACTTGCGGTTTACGAGTATTCGAAAAACAGAGTATTCGAAACAGAGCCTTTTAGCTCATTTTTACGGATTATCACTTTAGCTCACTTAATCTTCTTTCTCTTTCTTTGATGCTAACCGTAGCCCCTTTGCTCCTCTTTCTTCTTGGCAGCATTTATATTTTCTACTTCATCTTCTTCATACATTTTCTCTTCATTGCTCTTATATATGTTACTTCCCCGTTTGTAGTAGTCTCGGTATAGCTTCGTTCTTGCTAGTCTCAGTAGAGCTTCTGTTCTTGCTGTCTTTAACAATGACTCGGAGGGAGAGAAAGAGAGCAGCTGGGAGAGGGCAGCGACTCGGCGACGGCGGAGCCGGAGGGGCGGCGCTGTGGCTTGTTGGTCGGACGAGGGCGCGGTCGCTCGTCCGACGAACCACCGCGCGGCTCCGCCTCACAATTACCTCCGCCATTGCGAAGTTCGTTGGTCGGGCACGGTGGCACATCCGACGGACCACCGCGCGGCTCCGCCTCAAAAGGTTGCCTCCGCCGTCGCCGCGGTGTTTGTTGCTCGGATGAGGGACGAACCACTCCTCGGCTCTGCCTCCGCCTCGGAAGGTTGCCTCCGCCATTGCCGTGGAGTTCATTGGTCGGATGAGGGCTCGGTGGCTTGTCCGATGAACTACCGCGGTCTCTGCCTGCGCTTCAAAACGGATGAGACAGAGGGCGTGCACTGCACGGGGAGAACACAAAGAGAGGAGCCTGGGCCCCCACACGTGTCCCAACCTTGCTGACCATTTTGCTATGACTAATCTCTCGTTCTTAATCTTGATATGAAGTTGAAAAGGACTCCTTCTGTGCATTTATCTACATAAGTCAAGGTCCGAAAGAAAACATGCTCCGGTCGAAATAAATTAAGTGAGCCTTGTTTGTTTCTGTTCTGCATCCTTGCTATAAATAATTAATTATAGTCTGGCCTACAAAATTAATTCCGGTCATTCTCCAAAACAATCATGCAGTTTTTCATTTCATTCTCAATCCGTAATTTCTTTTTATTTTTATTTTTTCCTTTTAGCTCATTCGGCTGCATCTTTTGCAGCCATCTTAGTCTCTTTTCCTAAGTACAATCATTACGGTCTCATTTTGTTGCGAATGGAAAACCACCATAGTTATTTTCATGAGAAAGTGCTTCCGATCAGACCATTTTAGACAAGTCGATGTTCATTATTGTATTATGGCTGTGCAAATAAAGAGAATTGGATTTTTGTAGTTTTGACATGAGATGGACTCATGTTAGTAAAGATGCGTTTGGTAACTATTCCATTCCCGATAACAATTTCTGACCATAATTTTTTTTTATTATGTTTTTTTTTTTTTTGTCATTTTTTTTATATTCTATTCCCTACAACAATTTCTAAGCAATAGAACGAATTTAGTAATCTGCACAAAATTTCTAATTCTGAAATAAAAAAAGAACATAAATGCGTTTGGTAACTGCATAAAATTTCTATTCTAATTCTTTTTCAATTACCTTTTTAGATGATTGTATATTTGATATTGAATTCTCATGGACCACTCACCAATATAATTGTCATTTTATGAGTGAAGAAATCATATTATATTTTATTATTTTTTCAATTTCAAAAGAATTCGAATTTAGAATTCTATTCCATTCTAAAATTCTATCAAATCATAGAAATTCTATTGATTAATTATATTTATACTAAGTAATAAAAATATTAACTAATCAAATTTGTATTAAATAGTAAATAGTAAACTATAGTATAAACTATAAATATAAATACTAAATAATAAATTAAAATATAAAATTAATTATGTATTCTATATATAGCAAAATTTCAATTCCTACTTTAAATCATTTTTTATTTTTAAAATAATTTTATTTTTTTCCTTTCTTTCTCCCCTTCTTCTTCTTCTTCTTCTTCTTCAAGGTGGCCGGTCACCGGCCTTGGGATGACTGGCGATCGGCCCTCGGACAAGGGTCGCCGACCTCACCGGAGCATCGCCGACAACCGGGCGAGGCTCAACCTCATCGGGGCACCACGAGGTCGGCCTCGCCTTGGCCGGGCGACGCAGACCTTTCGGTGCCCCGGTGAGGTCGAGCCCTGCCAATGGATGGGTGAGCTCAGCCTCGCCAAGCCTTGCCAAACCTCGCCTTGGCCTAGTGAGCCTCCGGCGAGCTCGCTGGTGATCGATGGCAGTGGGCGGCGGACAGTGGCGAATGGCGGGGGGGCGGCTGCAGTACTTGAAAAACAAGAGAGAGGGAAGAAGAACAAGAAGAAAGAAGAGGAAAAAGAAAAAATAGGTTGACTTGATTCTAGAATTGTTCAATGGAACAAAGAATCAATTTTTTTTTCTACTTCTCGATTCTATTCCAAATCTACTTCCGAACAAAAATTTTACCAAACGCTTTTCTGTTCCAAATCTATTCCTGGGAACAAAAAAAGAAACAAACACTATTTGGCAAGTTGCCAAACATGCCCTAAGCAGCTCGACGACTTTAAAGTCCAATCGTCTTTAAAATAATAGTGCTGTCCTCGCTTTTAGTGCGTGGAAATTTTGTGTCTTTTCTTGAGTCGAACACCCGAGAGAAAATTCTAGAGCCGTGCTGGTGTTGCAGCACATTTCATTTCTATCTAACGTGCCGAACAAAAGATTAGGAATTCATTCAGATTTCTAGTCCAAAATCGACCTACCAATCCAGTTAAAGAAAGAAGCTTGTGAATATTCATAGTACATTCCAGCCTTTATGTCAAAAAATTGTCCCTCTAGAATTTCTTTTCTTTGTTTTCCATTTTGAGCTAAATTTGATTCTTTAATGATTTGCATGTACTAATTACAGGAATTTATGTCGGCAACAAATATGCGATTCATTTCACCCGAACCTAGAGCAAAAGAACTATATTTCCGTCACTTTTCAAGACTAGTTACGAGCAAGAAATTTCATTTCCTTGCCTAGAATGTGGATACCAGGAGAGCATCCACCGTGGGGTTGTCAAAACTTGTCTCAATTGCTTCCGACAGGATGGCAAAAAAGTCCAATCTCTTCACCGGTATGAATAGGAGTGGCCACTACTGAGGTGTAAGTTCGCAAGGCCAGGAACTTGCACCACATTACTCAATACCAAATTGCCCCATGAAGTCGTCAATAAGGCCAAGGAGCTTCACGCGAATAATTTGTTTGGTGATTACTGTCACGCCCCGATCCTCCGAGCACGCGAATATCCCACTCTGGTCGATACAATTGCGACTTCCCAGGATGAGTCGCCGACCCATTCAATTTTTATTGCACATGCGGAAGCGAAACAAATCTCCTGACAACAAGATACGGGATACAAAAGCAGGAAGCAAAACCACAACATAAGACTTTCATAATTCAACAGGATTACAAACAGAAGCCGACAAAAGGGGAACTATCCTAACACCAACTAGCAGGACACGTTCACCAATACTTCATTCTCCTCCTTTCCAGACTTAGGGCTTTGGTCCTCCACGACCGCCATCTAGGGACCTGAAATTTTGATTCCCCAAACCGGGATGAGACAATGTCTCGCAAGTTCAACCCCTAAACCCCTATTAGAAAGAAAATACACCCGGTGGCCTAGCCACATCACACGAGAACTTACCTCGCCTCGGTTCCTTTCTACCCGCAGTTAGCACAATTCAAATCACTCAATCACAGGTAGAATAATAATTCAAACAATTGGAACGTCATCACTTTCATATAAATCACAATCGCACTTAGTACTCATTCCGATTATTATTCACTGTCATATAAGGGCATAACCTACTCGCTGTTCGGCTATCTACTGGCATATAGCCAGGCATCGCCTCCCTACCTTGGAGCGCGGCTTCGTCAGTACATCGACGGCGTTCCCGAAGGAGCATGGGCCCCGAATCAATCTGCGACCCGCAATGCATGCGTGGGCATCCCATATAGGGGCAAGTCCGCTCGACAGCCCGGACGATTCCTCTTAGTTATCACACAAACAAAGCATACTCGGCCCCAGGACACTTTGTCTTTCACTCAATGTTTCCACTTAAAATAGTGATCCTGGCCATTTTTCTTCATTTTAAAAATATTCCAGAAATTACTCACGTGCGTGGGAACACGCTAATTTCGAATCAGAAAGTCAATGTTTCACTTTTTCAAATCCCACTATTTAATATAATCATTAAAATCCAATTTTTGCATCAAAACCCAACACTTGGGTTTTATGAATAAAATCCACATTTATCACAATCAACACTCAATTTGCTACATACATTCATCAAATTCAAATTCTAAAGGCACTTTGCAGCGATCAAAGACGAAATTCGAGAATTTAGGGTCCCAATTTAATTTTTCGAATTTATTAAATAATAAAGTTTATTCCGAAATTTAATATCATAATAATATCCATATTTTTCACGATCCACGCTCAATTTATGATATCCAATCATCAATTTCAAAATCCGAATACACAGCAGTGACCGGCACGAAATTCTGAGCAATTGGGGTCAAAAATAATTTTACTGTTTTTTTTATAATAATATTTTACTAATTCCGGAATATAATATAATATTATAAATTCCAGAATTCGAAATCATTTAAATAATTCAAAAATAAAACCCCATTCTGTCACATCAAGGCTTTATATTAAATAAACTCTATTAACCTTTAATTTAATCACACTTTAAGCTAATTAAACACATTAATATAATCCACACTTAAATAAATTAAACTAACCACCTAATCACAATTAACATAAACTAAGCACACCTAAAGCGTAATTAACCCTCTAAGCGAGGTTTAGTGAGTTAAACTCACCGCATTAACAAACCGAGCGGACCAAAACGACGGGGACGACGCGAGGATCGACTTTCCTCAAGGCGGGCCGAGCATCCGGGCTCGGGAAGGCGGCCAAAACGGCCCACGAAGGGGCTGCCATACCCACTAAAACCAGCTGCTGTCCATGGCGGTTTGAGGCCGAGAATGGGCGGATCCGGCGCCGGTAGAGGCGGCCAAGGGCGGCGGAGGCAAGGAGAAGCTCCGGCGGGCTAAGGCGGCGACGGACGGCGGCGGGGGACGAGCTCGGCAGCTCGTGGAACACGCAAACGAGGGGCGGGCGGAGGCCGGCTGGGCGGAGCAGCTCGCGGGGCTGCGACGGTGAGTGGACGGAGACGCGCGGGCAGCGCGGCGACGGCGGCGACGAGGGACGGCGATCCGGCTCCGGCGGCTTGCTGTTCGGTCTTGGCGCTCGCCTGCTGGCGTTCCCGATCTGGGCTGGAGACGTCGAGCATGAGCGGGAGGCGGAGGAGAGAGGTGATGGCGCGGGCGGCGAGCGGCCTGGTGGAACGGCGACGGCGGGTGCGGACGAAGGCGGCGATGGCTCCGGCTGGCTTCCGTCGAGCTGCTGCACGCACGAGCTCCCCCCCTTTCCGTCGGTTCCAGCATGAAGAAGAAGAAAAAGAAGCACCAACGGGAGAGGGAGGAGAGAGAGATGGGACCATTTTCTTTTTTCTTTTTCTTTTTCTTTAACCCACAAAAATGGCCCACCACCATGACATCATGGGTGACATCACACTCCACTCACCCAATCCCCCACAACCTCTTCCAATGGTTGCAATTCCATTTTCCGGGTCCAATTCTTGTACACTAATTCCTCCAATTCCATCCAATTCCATTCAATTCTCTTCCAATTGGGTCCAATTGAAGTTCATAAAATTAATCCAATGTCACAACACTTCAATTCACATCTTCACTTGTCCATAGAACCAACTTAAGTCCCAAAAGCGCGACCAAAGACGAGCCTACTAATTTCTCGAGCCAAATTAGCCATTCTCTGATTTAATTTCTGAAAAATTCTGATTACATGAAAAATCTTCCAAAGATAAGTTAATGATCCTAAAATGATTTGTGACACACCCAGACTTCCAATTTCTGAATTCGATCTCAATTCCATGGTTAATTTCACTTTGGCACGATACTAGTGCGGCCTAACCTACCGGGTAGCATTTAGAAGTTTTCATGCATTTGACCTGTGGTTGATCATCTCAAGCCACAATGTACATCTTTGAAACATTGGCGATTTTCGGTTGTCGAGGTAATCTCAAGATTTCAAATTCGAACATAGGGTACCCAATTGATAGAAAAGTCGGTCCAGTGTCGATCGACAAGAATTGTGCGATCTGGTGGAATCACCCATACCTGATCACATGCCTCTGTCGAGTCGACCTATCTCCAATCTCTAATCGATTTTAATCGTGCCGTAATGACCCTTGCAGATTAGCTCGGTCGAAAGGTCGCTTCCTAGTCAAATTCTCGAGTCTGATGCATTAGAAACTCTTAACAGCTTCACCCGATAGACTAGTTTTCACATGAGTGGCCGACTCAAGGAAAAGAACTATATGCGTGCCAATGAAATGCCCGTCTCAATTTATTGAAAATAGAATTGGAAAATCGGGATGTCACAACTCTTCCCCTCTTATAAAAATTTCGTCCTCGAAATTTAAACCTTTACCAATTCTTAACAAAAAGGTGAGGGTACAGTCGTCTCATATAATCTTCTCTTTCTCATGATGCTCCTTCTGCACCAATACTGCCATATCACTGCTATCTTGCCCAAACCACTTCGGATACAAATTACTAAACACTTGCCCACTTAAAATTCCAAAGGTCTTCAACATAAAATCTGCGAAGCTAAACTGGCGATTCTGGGCAATCTCTAAACTGTCTTTGATAATTGCAACTGAATCACTGATTTCTGAACCAACTCTAGACCTGCGATTTTTTTTTATCTCTGATCTCATCTCAACCGACTGAAGTCCTGTACACTCTACTCTGTACTGATTAAAAAGAAACTATCTGACTGATCTGCTGAAACTTGGAACCTCTGGTCAAGGTCTGATATAACTCTGACACTAATCTCGGCAACTGCAATCACCGACCACTGTACAGACTCTGGCCTGTGATCTTTCTTTCCTTAACTTCGTCTTAGCAATCGAAATTCTGCACTCTCTGCTATGCACTGCTTAAGAAAGAACCATATGAAAGCTTTGCCAACTTGGAACATCTGATTCAGATTTGAAATACAATTCATCCCCAGCACTCCATGCAGATAAGTTATATGATATACACACACTTCGATGTACCCACTTTGTGACAAGACAGAATCTTTCATTTTTGAAATCGAACTTAAATTGACGGTTAATTTCACTCTGACACGCTTTTAGTGTGACATAGGCTACTAGGTAGTTTTCGGAGCTTTTTAGGACAAATGACCCGTGGTCGATTTTCTTCGAGCCACGATGAACCCACTTGACACATTGGCGACTCTCGAGGGTCGTGAAAATCTCAATGATTCAAATACGAACACATGGTATCAAAACGACAATAAAATCAAATTAGTGTCAGTCGATGAGAGTTTTCCAATTTAGTGGAGTCACCCACGATCGGTCATTCATCTCAGTCGAACCGACCTATCTCTGATCTTAATTCGATTTTTAACTGTGCCGTAATGATCTCTAAAGATGAGCACGGTCGAGAAGTCGATTCCTGGTCGAATTCTCAAGTCTATTTGCCTTAAAGTCCTTAATAACTCACCTAGCTAGTCTAGTTATCTCGTAAGTGGCCAACTCAGAGAAAAACACTGTAATCGCGTCGATGAAATGCCCAATTTAACCAATCGAAATCAGAGTTTGAAAATCAGGATGTCACACACTCAAAACAAGATCTATTCGTACTGTCTGAACAACGTTGAAATTGCTATAATGAGTTTCCCATAAGATCTCTTATTTAATCTCTCGTATCGTCAATTACACACAATCATCCTCGAACCTTAGCGTTACTGTTTTCAGAAAATCTGAAATTCAACATCTCTCTCATCTCGCATTCTCTTATAGAGTCTTCCGACTTACGAATGGTCCACCGAAGCGCTTTGATTCTGATCTGAACTTTCAGCTCAATTCTGAGGATAGCTATAAGATTCAAAGGGTGGCCTACCTTAGATTTGAAAACCACATTTCGAACTTTCTCAATTAAGATCCAATCCCTAAGTACCAACTGTACAACTAAGGACTCTTGACTCAGTGCATCTGCGACTTTGCTCACATTTCCAAAGTGATACGAAATATCAGTCATAATCCTTAAGAAGTTCCATCCAAATATTTGTCTTACATTTAACTCCCTTTTTGAGAATACATACTTGAGACTTCGATAGTCATTGACGATATGAAATATTCCTCTGTACTGATAGTGCCTCTAAATTTCCAGAACGAACATAACTACTGCAATAACCCTATCATGCCGCATCAATAAGCAACCCAATCCTTTAAACGATGCATCACTATAGATCTCATCACTTCTAGGACCCGATGGAATAATCAGCACAGGTGCGGTAGTCGGCTTCTACTTAAGCCCTTGAAAACTACGCTCGCACTCATCTGTCCACACAAACTTTTCTTACTTCCTTAGTAGTCGAACCAACTGCAACGCTGACGCTGAAAACCCTTCCATGAAACTTCTGATCTCTTTCACTGTAGTCAATCTCAGCCAACTGTTCACTGCTTTAATCTCGGACGGGGTCTACGGAGATTTCTTCGCCTGAAATCACATGACCTAGGAACGCAATACGATTCATTCGAAACTTGCATCCGTTAAGCTTATTTCAAAATTCAAAAGCACTCAAGGTCTGAAGTACCATCCCCAAATGTCTCTCACGCTCCTCAGCACTCTTTGAACACACCGGGATAACTTCAATAAACACGATCACAACTGATTCAAGTATCCTTACACATTCTGCTCATTAGACCCAAACAAACAGCTAAGGTGTCCATCAAACCACTCGGTATTACAATGAACTCATAACTGCCGTATCAAGTGCGAGATGCTAACTTCAGTATGACTTTCTTCCTGATCCTCAACTGATGATACACTGATATCAAGTCGATCTTGGAGAATATCGATGTACAAATACAACGAATCAACTCTATTCTCACAGGTGCTCCCCAAGGTGATACACTGGAACGCATGAATCCCCTATTCAACACCTCCTGCATCTGCAACTTCAGTTCTTTAAACTTGGTAACACCATCTGGTAAGGAGCCTTAGGGACTGGCTCTGTTCCGGGTGTTAATTCAATCATGCACTCAATTTCTCTTTCTGACAACAAACCTGACAATTCCTTAGAAAATGCCTTAGAAAACTCCTGTACCACGATTATGATCTCCATATTCGGCTCCTCAACTGACGCATCCATTGCAACTGCCATGTATATTCGATAACCAATAACCAGAACCAAGTCATCTTCAGTGACAATAACAAGGATCGAAGTTCCTCTTCAACTTTCAGTAATTCAAAACTTTCACATGCTAACTGAACAAACTGAATTATATCAATACCACGATCCAAAACAACAAAAAGCTCATTGAGCCAAATCTTTTTATAAATGACTTCCAAGTCATACTTAAGCAAACCCCTTCAAGTACAATTATAGTCAAAGGTTCGTGTTTCTATCACTTTATTATCACAACGAAAATCCTACAACCATCATTGAAAATTATACTGCACTACTCTGATAAAACATCTCAAAAACATTCTTCTTCTGATTGATGCATGGTTCGATTCATTCATGTGCCTTTCGCCATCCTAGTGGCGCCCTAACTGCGGTAGCGGTGCCGGTGCTCTCCTGGACCTATGAGGACAGTTCCTCACTTGATGGCCATGCTGCCCACATCCATAGCACACTCCTGTTATATCTGGACACTGAGTTAGTCCATGCTTCCTTCCACAAACTCGACATCTATCTGGCGGGTCCTCTACTTCCTCTCGGATGGCAACATGCACCCTTTCTTGCACCGGGGGCCTTACCCAAGTACTCCACAGTGCGTCTTGTGGCGCATTCTCTCTATTTTGATCCATCGGTGGCGGTGGTAGAAGCAGTTGTTGTCCCATCGATGCACGCGGACAATTCGACCATGTGACCTTGTCAAGGCCACACATAAAACAGCCACCCATCCTAAAATGGCACGGGGTTGGTCCATGCCTTTTCCCACAGGCACGACACACTCCCTTTAGATTGGGTGCTGGCTTTCCCATAATACTCCTTCGAGTGGGACGTTTAAAGTGTTTTCCCTTTAGATTCGGTGCTGCTACACTCTCAGTACCGACTTGCAGCGGTACTCTCACACTCGCGCTGGTCTGAGCCTGCGCTCTATCTCGGGTACCGACTCTTGTCAGCGTCCTACCCCGAGATACGGGTCCTACCGACCTCCTCCAAGGAGTTCTCCACTCTCGGTCACCCATCCTACAGGTTCCTTATAGACACCTGTTTTCCAATTCCAACATTAGGTTAGAATTTGAGTGACCCCTCAAAACAAGCTATCAAACAACTATCACTCACATGCATCGGCATGAAATAAAGGTCATTCCTACTAACTATCCCATGACTCATCGCACCTTATCACTCCATACACAGACCATGCTCTGATACCACTTAAACGGGGATGTCACGCCCCGATCCTCCGAGCACGCGAACATCCCACTCTGGTCGATACAATTGCGACTTCCCAGGACGAGTTGCCGACCCATTCAATTTTTATTGCACATGCGGAAGCGAAACAAATCCCCTGACAACAAGATACGGGATACAAAAGCAGGAAGCAAAACCACAACATAAGACTTTCATAATTCAACAGGATTACAAACAGAAGCCGACAAAAGGGGAACTATCATAACACCAACTAGCAGAACACGTTCACCAATACTTCATTCTCCTCCTTTCCAGACTTAGGGCTTCGGTCCTCCACGACCGCCATCTAGGGACCTGAAATTTTGATTCCCCAAACCGGGATGAGACAATGTCTCGGCAAGTTCAACCCCTAAACCCCTATTAGAAAGAAAATACACCCCGGGTGGCCTAGCCACATCACACGAGAGAACTTACCTCGCCTCGGTTCCTTTCGCAGGTTAGCACAATTCAAATCACTCAATCACGGGTAGAATAATAATTCAAACAATTGGAACGTCATCACTTTCATATAAATCACAATCGCACTTAGTACTCATTCCGATTATTATTCACTGCCACACAAGGGCATAGCCTACTCATGTTCGGCTATCTGCGGCATATAGCCGGCATCGTCTCCCCACCTTGGAGCGCGGCTTCGTCGCACATCGACGGCGTTCCCGAAGGAGCATGGGCCCCGTAATCAATCAAGCTGCGACTCGCAACCACTGCGTGGGCATCCCATATAGGGGCAAGTCCGGCTCGACAGCCCGGACGATTCCTCTTAGTTATCACACAGCCAAAGCATACTCGGCCCCAGGGACACTTTGTCTTTCACTCAATGTTTCCACTTAGAATAGTGATCCCGCCATTTTTCTTCATATTAAAAATATTCCAGAAATTACTCACGTGCGTGGGAACACGCTAATTTCGAATCAGAAAGTCAATATTTCACTTTTTCAAATCCCACTATTTAATATAATCATTAAAATCCAATTTTTGCATCAAAACCCAATACTTGGGTTTTTATGAATAAAATCCACATTTATCACAATCAACACTCAATTTGCTACATACATTCATCAAATTCAAATTCTAAAGGCACTGCAATGATCGGCACGAAATTCTGAGAATTTAGGGTCCCAATTTAATTTTTCGAATTTATTAAATAATAAAGTTTATTCCGAAATTTAATATAATAATAATATCCATATTTTTCACGTCCACGCTCAATTTATGACATCCAATCATCAATTTCAAAATCCGAATACACAACAATGACCGGCACGAAATTCGAGCAATCGGGGTCAAAAATAATTTTTTTTTTTTTTTTATAATAATATTTTAATAATTCCGGAATATAATATAATATTATAAATTCCAGAATTCGAAATCATTTAAATAATTCAAAAATAAAACCCCATTATGTCACATCAAGGCTTTATATTAAATAAACTCTATTAACCTTTAATTTAATCACACTTTAAGCTAATTAAACACATTAATATAATCCACACTTAAATAAATTAAACTAACCACATAATCACAATTAACATAAACTAAGCACACCTAAAGCGTAATTAACCCTCTAAGCGAGGTTTAGTGAGTTAAACTCACCGGATTAACAAACCGAGCGGACCAAAACGACGGGGACGACGCGAGGATCGACTTTCCTCAAGGCGGGCCGAGCATCCGGGCTCGGGAAGGCGGCCAAAACGGCCCACGAAGGGGCTGCCATACCCACTAAAACCAGCTGCTGTCCATGGCGGTTTGAGGCCGATAATGGGCGGATCCGGCGCCGGTAGAGGCGGCCAAAGGCGGCGGAGGCAAGGAGAAGCTCCGGCGGGCTAAGGCGGCGACGGACGGCGGCTCACGGCGGCGGGGACGAGCTCCGGCAGCTCGTGGAACACGCAAACAGGGGAAGGCGGAGGCGGCTGGGTGGAGCAGCTCGCGGGGCTGCGACGGTGAGCGGGCGGAGACGCGCGGGCAGTGCGGGGCGACGGCGGCGACGAGGGACGGCGATCCGGCTCCGGCGGCTTGCTGTTCGGTCTTCGCTGCTGCCGGCGTTCCCAGTCTGGCTGGAGACGTCGAGCATGAGCGGGAGGCGGAGGAGAGAGGCGATGGCGCGGGCGGCGGCGACACGGCGGAACGGCGACGGCGGAGTGCGGACGAAGCGCGGCGACAGGCTCCGGCTGGCTTCCGTCGAGCTGCGCTGCACGCATGAGCTCCCCCTTTCCGTCGGTTCCAGCATGAAGAAGAAGAAGAAGAAGCACCAACGGGAGAGGGAGGAGAGAGAGATGGGACCATTTTCTTTTTTCTTTTTCTTTTTCTTTAACCCACAAAAATGGCCCACCACCATGACATCATGGGTGACATCACACTCCAGTCACCCAATCCCCCACAACCTCTTCCAATGGTTGCAATTCCATTTTCCGCCGGGGTCCAATTCTTGTACACTAATTCCTCCAATTCCATCCAATTCCATTCAATTCTCTTCCAATTGGGTCCAATTGAAGTTTATAAAATTAATCCAATGTCACCACACTTCAATTCACATCTTCACTTGTCCATAGAACCAACTTAAGTCCCAAAAGCGCGACCAAAGACGAGCCTACTAATTTCTCGAGCCAAATTAGCCATTCTCTGATTTAATTTCTGAAAAATTCTGATTACATGAAAAATCTTCCAAAGATAAGTCAATGATCCTAAAATGATTTGTGACACACCCAGACTTCCAATTTCTGAATTCGATCTCAATTCCATGGTTAATTTCACTTTGGCACAATACTAGTGCGGCCTAACCTACCATGTAGCATTTAGAAATTTTCATGCATTTGACCTGTGGTTGATCATCTCAAGCCACAATGTACATCTTTGAAACATTGGCGACTTTCTATTGTCGAGGTAATCTCAAGATTTCAAATTTGAACACAGGGTACCCAATCGATAGAAAAGTCGGTCCAGTGTCGATCGACAAGAATTGTGCGATCTGGTGGAATCACCCATACCTGATCACATGCCTCTGTCGAGTCGACCTATCTACGATCTCTAATCGATTTTAATCGTGCCGTAATGACCCTTGCAGATTAGCTCGGTCGAAAGGTCGCTTCCTGGTCAAATTCTCGAGTCTGATGCATTAGAAACTCTTAACAGCTTCACCTGATAGACTAGTTTCCACATGAGTGGCCGACTCAAGGAAAAGAACTATATACGTGCCAGTGAAATGCCCGTCTCAATTTATTGAAAATAGAATTGGAAAATCGGGATGTCACAATTACAACCTCATCAACAATAACTGCGAGCATTTTGCCACATATTGCCGGACCGACAACAGTGCAAGCGAACAAGCAGCATTTTTCAGTGATTGTGAACGGAAAAGTGAGGAAGTCAAAAAATGGATCAAGAAGTTGCTGCGAAGAAACTGAACTTGAGTAAACCAACCTTCCCCCAATGTGTTTCTTTGTCTCTGTTGTTTTAGAAAAGGAAAATGTGCCCTACTCAACTTATAAGTGTGTGGACATCTTTCAGAAATGTGTACTTGAGGGAGATACAGGGTATCTATGGTACCCGTTCATATATATTTTTGAAGAACTGAATGCTTGTCCCGGGTCACATGCTTGCTTGGTTCTGTTCAATTATATTAGGCGTAGATGTATTTCTTTTTCTTTTTCTTTTTCTGGCAAAAGAGCACAATTTCATTTTAGTTACGAAGATGGTTTTAATCACAGGTGGTTTATTGTTACATGCATTGTGTGGATTTATGTGCAGACTGAAATTAGCTTTCAGTCCACTCTCTCATCAGATGTTCGATCTGGCCTGCCAGTCTACTTTTGTCAGAGTTCATGCTTTCCTTTCCGGATATGTTCTCCAGCAAAACATGTTTTTGAAGTAAGCTGTCCAGAGTACATCAGAATTTCCAAATAAACATTGGTGTTATGGGTTAAATTTTCTTGATTTATCCACGTTAGATTTGGTTCTCTTATGGACATTCCATTAGAAAAGTTTTGACAGCCTTATTGTTTTATTATCTGTAGTAACAATCTGATACATCAGATCCAGTAGTCTATGAAACACCGCAATGATCAGTTTGTTGTCACATAATCACTTGGCCTTCTATTCCCTTCCCCCTTTATCTGACTAGTTCTATCTGTTTTAATTTTATATATCATGCACTAGATTTGATTTCAGATACAGGCTAGAATATTGGACAGAAGTTGGCTTAGTCGGAATCTGTCTCACCCATGTGAAGGCTTCCAAGGTACTGTCGTTGAGCTTCAACCTCCTTTCTGTTTAGGTTTTCTTCTTTTACTTGAACCCTCATATGTTTATGCATTGTTCTTATTCCATCAATCAGTATATGTAGATATGCTAGGGCTGAGCTCACTGTGGTTGTTGCAAGCAACTCTTTTGCTGTATTTGGTTCTTGGAACTGTTCTTGTTCCTATGAGCTAGATATCAAAAGCTGATTTGGTCGTGAAACTAGCGATCTGTCCTTCAGCACATACTCAAAAGTTGGTGGAACACGCTTGACATAGTTTCAGGACGTTACGTAAGTAGCAGTTTAGAAACTGACCGTATTCATGGAGGTAATATTAAGTGACAGCAACCTATCGACTTTAAGCAACATGAAACTTAGTTTGAAGATGAATCAATTAAGTACGGAAGATGATGAGCCAGTGTCTTCAGAATGTACAGATTCTGTGAGTGATCATGTCATTGTCCTTGCGCGTTTAACTGTTAAGCGCCCGCTTTTTCAAGTTTTTAGTTTCATTATCCACACACGCAACCCGTAGTGTTCCTTCTAAGATCCCATGGTAGATATTTCTTTAATTGGTATGGTGGAGATAATGCCTTTAGCCTAAAAGAGTAGTCTGCTGCATGACTTCCCCATTAGTCCTTTGGTTATTTCAAATTCCTACTTTCCTCCCCCATCGTATATTTCTACGTTACGATCCCACAAAATTTTACAAACCTGATTTCAATCAAACATGCCATCCCACCACCAGAGAAAAAAAAACCATGAATAGGCTAACAATACCATGCCAACCCTAGATCCTTGGCTTCACATGCAAGTTTAACACGCCAAATCCATTATCCGCAGCTCCATCTCATATCAAACTCCAACACAATCAACTTCGTTTTTATATGCTCAACAGTTCAAGGACAGCCGAAACCCAACATGTATGAAATGGTCTGATCAGAAGCATTCTCTCGCGAAACTAACCGTGGTGCTTTTCAATTCACGAAAAATGAGCGCCCGGATAGTCGCGATGGGTAACAGCTACAATGAAGTAGATAAAGTGGAACGCGGAGCTGGTAAAGAAAGAGGTATGGAAATGTCCTTTCCCTTGACAGAACGAGAATAAAATGGAAATTCGTGTCGTTCTTTTCGAAAATGGGTTGGAGTTCATTTTATTGGGTGGCATCATATCTAAGCGGGGCAAATAGCCGATGCCCTGAAGATCGCGCATGGATCGTATTCATTATGATGTTTTGGGGGGGAGAAACTAGGGGTGTGCAAAATACCCGGGAACCGCCCGGACCGCCCGGAACCGGACCGGAACCGCCCGGAACCGGCGGTTCTTGAGGGAACCGGTCCGGTTCCCGGTTCCAATTGTTGAGAACCGGTGGGAACCGGTCCGGTTCCCGGTTCCGTGGGCGGAACCGCCCGCCCACCCACCCGGACCGGACCGGTACCTATTTATAATAAAAAAAAATACTAAATGAAAGAGACGAAGCCCTAATTCGCGAAGCCCTAATTCGTGTCTCATCTCTTCCGGTTTCTTCCTCAGTCTTTAATTCTCTCTTTGTTTCTTCCTCGCTCTTCTCTTCGTCTTCAATTCCTCCCCGAGCATCCACGCCATCGCCACTGCTCCTCCTCCGCCGCCGCTCGCTCCTCCTCTCTTCCTCATTCACGTGTAGTTGACTGTTATTTAATGTTGAGCATCGTCTATTAATTATTGTTTTAGTTTTTGGAGATTGGAACTTGGAATTTTAGAGCTCAAAACTTTGGAACCGGACCGGACCGGTGGTCCGAGAAACCAAAATTGTTTCGCGACCGTTTTACGTTGAAAACTAAAATTTTTCGCGTCGAGATCGGTTCCATGGATCCACCCGGGAACCGGACCGGACCGGCGGTCCGGTTCCCGGGTGGATCCATGCAACAAACGGGTGGATCCCGGTTCCAATTTTTCGGAACCGGTCCTTAGCGGGCGGTTCCCGGTTCTAGGTCGGGAACCGCCCGCCCGGACCATGCACACCCCTAGGAGAAACAAAGAGACAATGAAGCGGCGCTAGATGGGCCCACGAATGAACGACCAATGAGTCGTATAAAGAAGGTTGGTATCACCATAAGAGCCCATCTTAAGCATCGCTATTCCTCATTTTGGCGCACCATCTGTCTGGAAAAGAAACATCTCGCGAAAAAGGATGGATGTTGTTAAAGTGGTTGCCCAAGGAAAAAAAAAACCTCATTGTGAAAATGTTATTTTTTAGTGATAGCACGTAATTTCGAGGAATCATGCACAAAATTTAATTTTCGAGAAGTTTTAGAGAAAGAAGTACATGGACCATCACAGAAATTTGAAATTGGTAGTACAATAGAGCACAATCGATTTTTAGCATATCAATATTTGAAATTGAATGTGTTAGTAGTCGATCGGGAGTGCATACAATTCCATGGGATCGAGTTTTTCCAAGTGGAGGTTTATGATATTGGACTGATTAATTAATGATGAAGGAGATTTTATATTGTTTTCTTGTCTTTGGTATCGTTAGGTTTTCAATTATATTAGTTTGTTTTGATTTACAATTTATTAGTTTAGGTTAGGATTGTCTTATTTGGGTTTTATAGTTATCTATTTCCTAGGTTTTCAATTATATTAGTTTGTAGCTATTAAAATTGTTTTGAATGTTCATGTACGATAACTCTTGACTTTAGTTAGTTACCCAAAGGATAGTTTGCCTTAGAATTTTGGCTTGTGAGCAATTGATTGCGCTTTGAGTGCGTGTATTTTGGATTGATTACCAATATTTATTTCATCTTTGCTGCGCCAATGTAGGAATTTAATTGATTCCTAACTTATTGGAATTTCTAGGTGATCATGTCACTCCAAAAGCCATAGTCGCAACGACAACCTGGGTTCCAGGTAAAAATGCAGGTTTCAGTGACATGAAGGAGATGCTCAATGAACTATTCTTATTGCATGCTTTGATATGAAGGAGATACTTCCCAAAAGATCAAATGAAGACAATGCCGCTTCAAATTTTTTGAATTTTTTTTTTTATCTCACGCACTATATTTACAAAGGATAAAAATGTCATGCTTTCCTCCAAGTTGTCCTCATCAAATTCCTAACATACGATCTTAGCAACTGTAAAGATATAAACAAGGAATAAATAATTAGGAACATCACGACAGTAGGTCCACTCCGATGGCTCTTACCAAGCTTCAACCTCAATTAGAATGTATGAACAGTTGAAAGTGACGGTGTCCAGCAATAATCTTTGGCCGTCCACCTAGGGATCCGTGCATGCAGGTGTTCCCCTCCTTTCTCTCCCCAATTTGAATAACCCTTGACTCAAGACACTCCTCACCTAAAATCATTCTTCTCCTTCATTTTCATCGTCTTGCCATCGACCTTCCAGCATTGCAACCAATCCGAGATTTTTTGACGTTACAAGGTCAGGTAACTGATCATTTCAGCTTCTTCAACCTGCAAGTTTTCCTCTACTTCTCTTTACTACAATACTGGTAGGAGACCATAACCCTAATATGGTCAATGGGTCATCTCTTCACTGCAGTAGACAAGAGTGTGAAGTGAAGGACAAAGATGGTGACGGAGATCATCAAGAAGGCAGCAATGATGTTGATGCAGTTGTTGTGGAAGGAGGTGAGGCTAGAGGATCTAAAACCTGGAGATCATATCTATAGATATGGGTCATATGGCTTATATAGCCATCACGGTGAGTTCTCATTACTTGCTGTTGCCTTATTATTTCTTCGTTTCAAAAAAAAAAAAAAAAATGTGGGATTCAAACCTCCCTCCATCAAGTTGCTAATTATTTTGGTAATCAGCTTTAGCCTTTCAAATCCGGCTCGCTGTTAACATTTAATCTTCAAGAGTTCAGGTCAAGCCCCAGGTTAATTTTGGATGCTCCATTACTGTTAAATTTAGTACTTCCCACGTTTTCGCTCTCCCTTCGTTGCTTCCTCCTCTAAAAATACTCTGGAAACCCTATATTCTGAGAGAGACAGAGAGAGAGATCACTTCCCTTCGTTCTTTCCATCTTTGGAAACCCTAGGTTCTTTGTTTTTTTTTTTTTTGGGGGGGACGGGCCGCAGGCAGGGGTGGCTTTTGGGGGACGGGGAACAAAAAGAAAGAGTGATTTTCAGTCCCCACTTTGGCTTCACATGCAAGCTGCCTTAACCAGGGGTGTGTCGTGGTTCCTTAGCAGTGTACCTTGCAAAACAGTGAAATCCTAGAAACGCTGATGCCTCCCCAACGTCACCTGTAATCGGGGGTTAAAATCAAACCGCAGCACGATCAACTTTTTGTACATGCTCGGCCACGAGTCACAATTAAAATACTTGAAACGGTTTAATGGTTCGTGCAACCAATCACGATTTTTTTCAATCACCAAAAAAGAAGAAGATGAGTGCCAAGATAGGGTATAAATCTTGGCATAACGCGAGGTTTGGCCATGTCTTTGGAGATTAAAGAAAAAGGTGGAACCAGGAAAAAAAGAGGTGTAGAAAGCCCTCTCTCTCTCTCTCTCTCTCTCTATCTCTCTGGAATGAGAATAAAAAGGAAATTTTTTCATCATTCTTATTGAGGAGATCATTTCGTTGTCCATATCATAATGGTTTTTTTTATAGCATGGATGAATAATGAATACTAACATATAAAGTAGGAAATATAAAATTAAGTTTACGTCCATTTAATTTCTCTTATTATTGAATAGAGAAAACAAGAAGAGCAAGAGGGTGGTGAGTGAGAAGTGGCTAAGACTTGCTCTTTAGGTAATTAATTATCTATCTCCTTTTTATTTTCTTTTGCTAAAACCACTAGATTACTAAAAGTTCGTTTCGCAACCTCCTGTTTCTCATCTTTTTATTTAGGATTCATATCTTGTGAAGCAACAACTACTTCTCTTAAGTACTTTTTGAAGAGTTTCGTGGGATGCGAAATTGAAAAGGGCCTTGAAGATGTAAGATATAATGATCAGTTCTATGGAGAACTAGCGAACGCACATGAAAACAACTAGCTTTATATCAAGCCTTGATTTCGTTGAAAAACATAAGTTTTATCATTGTTTCCGCCACGTCCTAAAGGTGATCTAATTGTTCTTAGCGGTCCGGGGCCACAAACCCATTTTTCCAACCTTGCAGAATGGGTGACTCATTTGGCAACAAAACCTTTTCCCATAGAGGAACACCGATGTACTCTTGAATAGGACATCCACATCCATTTAGATTGGGTTTCAAAAGTCCCATATTGTGATATTAAACCTTTTTCTTTCGACCACATCGATGAACTTGATACTTCTTGATTGGTTTAGGGGGATGGAAATGCTATGCTCCCGGTGCACCTAAAAAGGAAAAATATATAATTCAATTATGAAACTCGTAATCACAGATTTTATTTGAATCTGTTCCTTGACATCTTAAACTTGTGAGATAAGTGAGTTTGTCTTGCAAGTGACATAATACCGAAAAGTCATTCATAAGATAGAGTAACAAGTTCTCAACAGTCCCTCTATTCGCATCCATTTATCAATTGTATCTAACGCGTGAGACTCACCCAAACACACTTGGTTATCTAGTGCTTAAGTTAATCATGATAAATTTTTGCACCTATTCAAGATTCAAATGGATAATTTACGACTGCTCATTACTAAATCCCATAAACCCAATGCCTGTTCAAAATTTTTATTCACTACATATACATACATCCCTTCTTGTTGATTTCTTTTTACATCCATTTTGCTTCATTTGTTAACGCACTCTTGTTGCAATTAGAAAAGCTTTATAGGGGAAACGATGGGTGAACTTGGTCCCATTACAAGCCTATTTGTACATAAGGAACTCCAAATCCAACCCAAATATCCATTTCGCAAAAGCCAACTAGAAAAGCCCAAATGCAGGAATAGCCCAGTTTCACTCTTTTTTGAACCTCAAAATGCAATGCTAACCCAAAGGCTCAATTTGTTAGTGACCAAAAACCATTTAAGCAAACAGATCGCGACCCATTTTACAAGACCTTGTCCTGCCGTTAATCCATCTTGCCCCGGTAAGGAGAGCACATGGATCTTGGGGGACCGCCCGGCCCTTTGCCATCGACAGCTGAGGTCTTGTGTTCGATTCCTTCCATGAGTGATGGGTGAGCGAATTTGTCTGTGAAGAGGTTGGGGCGATGGGTGAGTTTTCTGATGGGGGTATATACAAGGTGGTGGGTTGGTTTCGAAGGGCCGATGTTGGGTGGTTGGTGAATTGCTAGTACTTAGAAAATTTTAGGTCCATTTGTTTCATTATAAATAGCATCCGTCATAACGTAAGTCAAGTCAACAAAGGGTTCTAAAATATATCAAGCATGTATGGCAAAACGAAGTTCAATTTTCCAAACATTGATCATTTATACTACAAGAAAAGGCTTGTGTATCAAAATATGCAATCTTAAATTTCACATTCAAGGAATTGAGTATGAATATAATTTCGTTTTTTTAATAGGTTTTGTTAACAAATGCTCTCGAAGCACTCATTAAGCATAATTCATGAGGAAATATACTAAGTGCATTAATTACATGTACCACTAAAAACTTATTTAGATTTATGATCCTTTTGGGCCAAATTGGCCCACATGCCGGGTCAAAAACATAAGTTTGTGATTATTTCTAGCAAGTTTCAAAGTTCACAGAATCATCCCTAATAAAAAATTCATCTTTGTTCATTTGGGATTAACATTTGATTCTTTATGTATGATAGGAATCTATGTTTGCAAGAGCTACGTGATTCATTTCACCAGAACACAGAGCAAAAGAACCATAGCCCCATCATTATTCAAGACTTGCCAAAAGCAAGAAATTTCGTCACCTTGCCCAAAATGTGATTACCAGGAGAGCATCAATCGTGGGGTTGTCAAAACTTGTATCAATTGCTTCCGGCAGGACGGCAATAAACTCCGATCCCTTCACCGTTATGAATATGAGTGGCCATTATTAGGGTTCATGCTTGCAAGGTGGGGAACTTGCACCATGTTATTCTGTACCAACTTGCCTCATGAAGTCATCGATAAGGCTAGCGAGCTTCACGCTAACAACACTTTTGGCAACTACAGCCTCATAAATAACAACTGTGAGCATTTCGCCACATTTTGCTGCACCGGCATTCGTAAAAGCGAACAGACGGCATTTATCAAAGCTTGTGAGCAGATAATTATGCAAGCCAAAGAATGGACCATGAGATTGCTGCAGAGAAACTGAATTCAAGTGATCCAACCTTCCTCCAATCTTGTGTCCTCTGTCTGTTTGTTTTTCTAATATGTGTTTTTAGGAATATTCAATTGGGACTGGACTGGGCGGCAAGAGACCTGCACACGTGCACAATCTTGTATCCTTTGTCTGTTCGTTTTTATCCATGTATGTACTTTTTCATGTGAAGATGTATGTAAACGTATCGCATGTGTCTAACAATGGTCATCATGTTCAATGTCCAGAAGTATGACGAAGCCCTTGTTGGCGTCTGGTGCTCCTTATGAGCATAGGCCGACGGTCAATGGCATGATGGAAGTTGTCGTGTTCACTAGAAGGAAGACGGTTGCTGTTGCGTTTAGGGGTGAGGGCCTGGAGCTCAATGTTTTTGGTGGAATGTCGAGAGCATAGCTGTAGAGAGGAAGTAAAATAAACAGAGCATTAAAATGAAAGAAACAAAGTAACCGTCGTCACGTGCTTTCTTTCATGTTGGTTCTTGTCAAATTACTTAATCAAAATAGGGAAGCGCTTGGCCATTTTTAGTTAGGATACGTGCATTGCGTTTGGTCCTAATTCTCGATTTGAAGGAAGTATTGCTCAAAAGTGTTAGTTAAGACACAATATCAATTACTGAAATAGAATCAACCGGTAACAACAAAGCTAACTCCAGATGCTCTTTCAACATTGGTATTATGTAAGGACTACAATTCTGCATCATAATAGCTGGTGGCCATATAAATGATTACCATTAAAATTTAAACTCTCCCCACATTGATGTAACACATATACGGGAGTTTTACCATAACCAGTATCCTGATATTGCAGCGAGTGCACATAGACCTGTCTAGTACTATTGTTAACATTGATTATGTGATTGCAGCAGAAACACAAACCAATCACAGAAAGGCAGGCCAACACAGGAATGGTTGCATCTTAGTGGATTGATTGCACAATCAGTGTGTAGAGACTCCCCTCTGAAGTCCCAATTCATTCCTTCTGCGACGAGTGCAGCTATATGAAGCACAAGAAGAGGGAAGGAACTGATCCTTTAACCAATAATTATACGTCTGCACTTTTGTGCTAATACAATCGACTAAGGAAAACAAAAACTTGGGCAAAAACTAATTACTTGATCAAATTGTAAGTACAAGCTGAATGATCAGATAATCGTGAGCGTAACAGTGTATTGAAGGGAAAGTGACTGCCCATTGGCTATTGCCCAGGACAAAGTTTACTAGATGAGCCAACTTTTGCTGTTGAAAGGGGAGGACTTGGGGAATTGATCTTTATAATGGCAATGTCAAGATCTGTAGAAGCATCGACAACTTGGCCTGCAACATTTTTCTCCACATCTTGCACATATACAGCAACCTGCGACATTTTTTCTGTAAGCAAGAGCCCACGACCTTCCATGCTCAAGTCCATGAGATTAGTCTAAAAATGGAAGCATCACAATTTCCAGTACTCAATCAAGTGCAGCACGGCTTTGTCTGAGCCTTATATACAAGTCATCCTCCATCTAATAGCTTAAGCTTCTTCATTTTGGACATTTTGGTACCACAATTTTATTTTATTTTTTTTTTTTTCTGGGGGGTGTCTTTTCCAGCTTAGTTACATACAAGAATAAAACAGAATATAATCCCCAAGTCCCAGAAAGGGCCTTCAGAAATAGTACCGGCGAAAGAAAATGAAAATAATGGCTCTTCAGAGTTACAATCTCAACAACGTTGGGTTGAGGAAGCAAAATGTGCACGCAGAATTCCAGCAATCATGCAGATTCTGGCAGAGCAATGTTTTTCATGCCATGTAGTAACATGCTTATGCGCAGGGAAGTAGAATGGCAAGATATTGAGCATAGTCGAAGGCTAAGGGCCCGTTTGTTTATGTTTTTTTTTTTTTTTTTTTTTTTTTTTCTATTTTTAAACACTTTTTCTGTTTTTGTTCGTCTTAACAAAAAAAGGAGAACATAAACGCGTTTGGGTGCGTTTCTTTTGTTCTTTTGTTCCTAATAAAAAAAAACAGAAACAAACACAAATTTTGTATTTCTTTGTTTACAAACACTTTTGAGAAACACTTTTTTTTTCTTTTTTCTTTTATTTTCTTGTTCTTTTTCTTTTGGCCGGTGCCGGCCTCGGCCATGGCCGGCGACCGGCCGACGAGGGCCGGCGGCCTCGCCCGCCCCCACGGCGAGGCTCGCCGTAGGCCGGGCGAGGGTCGGCCGCCATGGCCGGGCGAGCTCGAGCTTGCCCCGGATCCCGGCGAGGCCGACCTCGCCCGCGGCCGGCGAGCCTCGGCCTCGGCGAGCCACCGCCCGGGCGGCTCGCCCGGCCATGGCGAGGTCAACCTCGCACCGGCCCGGCGAGCTCGATCTCGCCCGATCCGGCGAGGCCGACCTCGCCCGCCGGGCCGGCGAGCCTCGCCGCGCCTCGCCGGATCAAGGCGAGGCCGACCCTCGCCGGCCGGTCGCCGGCCATGGCCGAGGCGGCGACCGCCAAAAGAAAAAAAAAAAAAAAAAGGAAAAAGAAAAAAGAAAAAAAAAAGGAAAAAATAGAAAAAAATAGAAAAAATAAAAGAAATAAAAAATTATCCAAATTTACCAAACATGTTTCGTTTATTTTTTATTCCCGAAACAAGTTTACTAAACGCGTTTTTTTTTGAAAAATTGTTCCCGAATGTAAACACTTTTTTCTATTTCTCGTTCGGAACAATTTTTAAACAAACACAAACAAACGCACCCTAATTAATCTGACAAAGTGGGTTTATTTCCCATCCTTACCTATACGTGCAGTTTACATGTCTACGTCAAGTTCAAGAAAATATTATTAGTTCCAAGATCATGAGGTAGAGAAGAAAACAGAGTGAGAACTTGAGCCACTAATTTGGACAGCAAATTACGTCCTCCGACACCACCGTCCCCGTCAGCTGACTATATGAAGTTCGTTGTGTCAAAGACAACACCAGCACATGTTAAAATGTAGCCCACTATATGAAGTTTGTTGTGCTTAGAAGTCTTACAACTCAAGACGTTCGAACAACTCACGCTTGGGAGTTTTTTCATATGTCGATTGTCAAGGTAAATTTGAATGAAGGGATAATTGGGGAAATTAAAAACTAAAGTAAACTTGATGGTTTTTTTAAATAAAAAAATTATGATAGATCATGGGTTTTTTTATTTTTTTTATTTTTTTATTTTTAAGACAAAAGAAAGTTTGAGGTAGAATTGGAACAAATTAAAGTTGGAGATTTTTTATATAACAGAAAAAAAGTTTGGGATAAAATTGGGACTAGATCTAAAATTGAGATTTTTTTTTTAAGGGCTGTTACGCCAGTTTTTATCAATTTTTTATGAGTTTCGGATTAATTACGAATTTTTCTTATAGCTAAATAATCAGATTCGAGATTTCTTCAATTTTCAAGCCTACCCGAACCCGAAAAACCGGTCCAAACCCATCTCCGCTTCTCGCCGGCTCCATCCCTCCTCCTGCTCCTCCTCCTCCTCCTCCTGGTCATCACTCCTGTTCTGTTGAGGGTGTTGCAGAGGAAGAGGCGTGAAGAAATATTTTCTCGAACAAGATGGAGAATCAAACCGCGGGTCTCCATCTGGTCTCCGCGTTTCTCGCCATGGAACCCACCGACTGCGTGATGTCGCACGCGAGGTAAAATCTTCCTCTGCTTTCTCTCTCTGCGCGCGCTTCACTGAGCTCACCAGTTTTGTATATTCCTTTTCGCCCGGTCTTTAGTGTCTCTAGATCCCGCGTGCATTGAATTTGACGCAGTTGTCTCTTCTAACCGAAACCCAGATCGCTCGGTGGTGGGTCCGTGACGGTGGATGTTCAGAGGTTCATTTGGGATCACTGCATCAGTAAAGCTGTAAGTTTTGTTTGAGGGATCTTCCCAAACTCAAGAACCCAAAACAGGAAACAAAGAGGATGTCTCAACTGAAGTGTCTTTTGAGTTCACGTCACATGTTGCTTTAGGATATAAGTGACAAAAAAGAACAATCTTTTGTGTTTCCTCTGTGTCATTTCTGCTAAAGTGAATGTTTTCTTTTACTCGTTGACACCTTATAGACTAGCCAAAATGATTATATGCTTCTGTGGAAGTTATGGTTCATGTTGCTTCTTTTGGAATTGTTGCTCTAGCTTAGTTATACTAGCTCGTGCATTAGTTCTTGAGTACTGGGTTCATTGCCATCTGTTTTTGCTGCATTATTTTAGTGAAGGACTGTTACTGCGTAGTTCTCTGAACAGGTGATGTGTTGATGCAGATTGGCAAATGTCATGCTCCGTACTTGAAAAACTTCTTGAAGAAGCTCATATTGGAAATTGAGTCTAATCGTGATGACGTGCTAGATGAATTGTATGAACTGTACAGCGAGTTCATGATTTCTTTAAAGGTAAAGCTTATTGTTGTTAATTTTTCTTACGGAATAATGTGTCCCATTTCTCCTTGTTTACTTATTAATCCTCAAGCTACCTATGACGAGGTCTTTTTTCCATTAGGATGACAATACAGGCAAAGGGAATGCGAGGGCTTTGAAATATATTTCTTTTCTTTTCCCACATGGTAACTTCTTTTTTTTTTCACTTGAGTTTTTTTGTATGCATCATCCAAATCTTTCGCTCATTATTTCCTAGATGCAAGTTGTGAGGATGCAATGGTAAGGAAAATGGTGGTTCCTCTGCATTGTTCTCTCAACATGCTTGAAGGAGATACCGGGTATGTATGGGATTGAATCATGTATATTTTTGAAGAACTGAATGCTTGTTCTGGGTCACATGCTTGCTTTGTTTTGTTCAATTAGAGTAGACGTGGATGTGTACTCTTCTTTTTTTGGGCAAAAGAGCACAATTTACACAGATGGTTTATTGTCTCATGCGTTGTGTGGATTAATGTGCCGACTGAAATTAGCTTTCAGCCCATTCTCTCATCAGGTGCTCGATCTGGCCAGCCAGTCTATTTTTGTCAGAGTTCATACTTTCCTTTCCGGATATGTTCTCCAGCAAAACATGTTTTGAAGTAAGCTGTCAGAAGTGCGTCGGAATTTTCAAATTAGCATTGATGTTATGGGTTCAGTTTTCTTGTTTTATCCACGTTGGATTTGGTTCTCTTGTAGACATTCCGTTATAAAAGTTTTGCCAACCCCATTACTTTATTTTCTGTAGTAGCAATCTGATTCATCAGATCGAGATAATTACTTGGCCTTCTATTCCCTCCCCCCTTATCTGTTTTCACTTTATATATAGGTTGGCATGCACTAGAACTGATTTCAGGTACTTATTTTCTAGAATGTTGGACATCAGGTTTTGGCTTTTCTTTTTCATTTCATTCAAAAAATCCTAATTATTTTCAGCATATTTGATTTGCAATTTTGTAATTCGGATTCGGCTTAAACTTTGTTTCGGTATCCTGTATCTTTCACCAAATATTATTATTATTTTTTATTTAATGGGACTTAGGCTCTGTGCTAGTATTGAAAAAGCAAATTCCCTAAGGTACTGTCCTCTAATCAACAGAGTTTATGCTAATGAAAGTCCAAGCTCCTCTTTGTTCAACAACACTACTTATGTTCTTTTCTAATCTTTTGCCTGAACCTTCATATGTTTATGCATTGTTCTTAATTCATCAATCAGTATATGTAGTTATGCTAGAGTTGCACTCGCTATGGTTTTGGCAAGCAACTCTTTTGCTGTACTTTGTTCTTGGAATTGTTCTTGCTCCCGTGTGCTGGATATCAAAAGCTGACTTGGTTGTGAAATGACTGATCTGTCCTTCAGCACATATACAAACTTGGCTGAACACTCTGGACATGGTTTCATGATGATACATGATTAGCGGTTGAGAAATTGACTGTATTCATGCAGGTAATATTAAGTGATGGCGACCTATCAACCTTAAGCAACATGAAGCTTAATTTGAAGATGAATCAAATGAGCACGAAAGATGATGAGCCAGTAACTTCAGAATGTTTAGATTATGTGAGTGATCATGTCATTGTCCTTGCAATTCCACCCTAAGCATGCATTTTTTTGAGTTTTTAGTTTCATATTTCACACACACCCCCCAGAGTTTTCCTTCTTTGATCTCATGATAAATTTAATTGGTATGGAAGATATCGTTATGATAATGCCTTTAGCATAAAAGAGTAGTCCTGCTGCATGACTTCCCTGTTAGTCCTTTGGTTACCTCGATAGCGGTGGGGTTTGTCTTTTTTTATTGGAAAATTTGATTTTCTTGAGAAAAGCATGGCTTTGAATGAGGTCCATCCAAATATTCATCTTTTGCGATCATGTGGATCCTGATGCAATTTGATCATGCGTAAATTGGAGGAATAAGAACTGAAATTGATATCACTTCCTCGCCCCAGGTAGATTGTTTACACCTGCCTTGGGAATGTACATCTGAGAGCATACTTCAGGGATTGAAACTGGATATAATGTGAGTTGTTTCTCCACTAGCACACTTCTTCTGTTGAGCATTAATGTGAGAGTTGTTTTCTCTTTTCATCAGTCGGTGAAGGCATAATTTCTCTTTTTCTACAGCTTAGGTGCTGATGTAATATACGACCCGTTGTGCCTGCCACACCTTGTGCGTGTGCTCTCCATTCTTTTGGATAAAACGAAGTCATCTTCACGACTCCCAGGAGTAGGCTGCGGTGGTCCAGTTGGCAGTTCACATGATTATAGCGATGGATGTGGTTCCCGTGATGTTGTGGCAGCTTGCGACAGTGCAGGAAATGCTGGTCCCACTGAGCTTCCGATGGCTTACATTTCATCTGTCATCCGCAATGCCAATACTTTCGATCACTTTCTTGCTTTAGTCAACAAGGCAAACCTTGCCATCACAGACCTGACCGGAACTCTTCAACCCGCCGGTTTGCTTCCTTACATGCAATCATACGATAGATCGATCATGCGACTGTTCAAGCTCTCAAGCAAATGATGCTCGCTGTTTGTACCTTACCATAGTGCGAATAGTTTGTGCCGCATTTTTGAGTTGGCAGACTCACGCAAGCAAGGATTGCGCATTGTCCTCATAGTGATCCATGTCAGGGCATTTCTGAGACACTTCCTCTTATACTTTCACTTGGCCTATGTGATTTGATGTAGAGATAGCGAGCATTGTTGTAGTAATTTTGAGTTTTGAGAGGAAATTTGAGAGGAAATGCTACATCCACGCTGGTGTGAATGATGCTTACTCGACAGCGAGATACTTTGTTGGACGATAGCAGGACGAAACTCTTTTCAGGACGCTGAGTTTTGGGGCTTGTATATCTATAATCGGATGCGCTGACCCCTGTTTCGCCGGTGTTGTGAATTGCTGGAAAGTTGAATGTCCTTTTGATGTCAAAGTGAGAGGCTAATGAAATTGATGGGTCTTTTGGCTAACGTAACATCCAATGTTGATATCGGCCTCTGGGCAGCCGAGGCCGATGTCGAATTCAACCTTTGGACAGCCAATGCTCAAAGGGCGCATCACGAAAGCTGGATCGTCCGAGGTGTCCTCATGGTTACAGGTCCCTGGCCCTGCCACCCATTGATGATGATTATGCTCCCTTTTTGGTATGGCAAATGACCGCCAACAAGCCCTGTGACACGGCCCACGGATGAAGTATGTCCAAGACTGTCTGTGATGAGGCCGTGTCACGCACAAAGGCTTGATCAATAACAGCCCGCGACCGATCCATGAACAATCCACGATCCGTGCACGGCCAGCCCAATCGTAATCCAGACAAAGGCTCATGCACGACCCGTGAGCGACCCGTGAGCAATGTTCGGCTAGCCCTTCACCTAATCCTGTATCAGGCGGTCATGTTGCTCTGATCTTGCTTCTGACACATGCTGCCCATGGGCTTTCCCAAAGGGCTAAGAGCCATTGATGGCCTGCGGTGTAAACTTGTAATGATGGCCATCATTCAAACACAACCGTTGGATCGAAGGAATGATCAACGGCCGAGATATAACCCGAACTTGTATAAATAGGAATTCCTCCCCCTCATTGTATTCAGCTCCTTCATAAGTGAAAACATTTGTTCCTTTGTGCAGCCGACGCTTATGTTCGTGCGTGTGTGTGAAAAGGTTTGACTTAATGCGTGTGTGTGAAAAGGCTGACTTGGGATCACAAATCCTAATGCATGTGTGTGAAAAGGCTGACTTAGTGGTTGTGTGTGAAAAAGCTGATTTGAGATCACAAATCCTAAGGTCGCACGGTGTTTGATTGATCGTAATTGACCGACCTATGACAGATCCATCAAGAATTAGGTGTTCTTTGTGCTAATTAAACCCTTGCTGCACGCTGACCAAAAAAAAAAAAAAAAAAAAACCCCTTGTTGCACGTCTCCTTTTAGTGAATCCAATGATCATTCGTCGTTTCACACTTCGCACAAGCAAACGCTGCTGCAGATAACATCTAATAAAGAACCTGACCCCTTTTTTCTTGATGATGCTTTCTTCCCCAATCCTTGTGTGAAATGCAAAGTGTTCTGGATGCCCGACGATGAGGGCAAGGCTCGATATTTCCGGAACCAGTTGAAGGATGCCTCCTCATCAGCCTTCGGGAAAAGCCATTGGCTTGCTATCTCATCCAAATGATCTGTTGAAGCCACATCAAGTCTGGAATAGCAGTGATACGAAGGAGATGCCCGGCGAGCTAACCCTGTTGCATGTTGTGCTAAGGAGATGTACTTCAGAAAAGGATCAAATGCAGTTGATACTTCACAAAGTCTTCCGGTGCGGAATATTGCTTACCTCTTAAGTTGTCTTCATGAAATTTCTTGCGGGACTTGCCCAAGATATGATTTTGGGCAACTGTGACGGAATAACCAAGGCGTCGACTTCAAAAGAACAATGGGAAAGTTGACCAAAAAATTCTAAAATTATTGCATTTTTACCAATTCAATCCTTAACCTTTTAATTTTGTCAATTAAATTATAAATATTTTCATGTTTTGCTAATTGAGTACATCAGTCAACTTTAATTAGAAAATCGTTGATGTGGAAGCCAATAGTGTCACATATGATGGTTAGTGCTAATGTAGATAATTTTTTATAATTTAAAAATAAAATTGATTTTTCTATATTTTATTCTTTCTTTCTTTTATTTTTTTTTTATCAAGTCTGATGAGGGTCAATAGTGAGGACTTTGCAACCTTCACTTGTGGCTAAAGATGGCTTCACGGTTGGCCAAGGTCCTCGCGACCTGCATCAAGTGACCAACAAGGGTTGCGTAGTCCTCACCTTTGACTAGCGAGGGTTGACACGCCCTCACCTGCAACCACCGAAGGTTGGCTAGTGACTTTCGTTGGGTTTGGAAGAAAAAAAAGGAAAAGAAATAAAGAAAATAAATGAAATCAGAAATTAAAAAAATATTAAAATTTATTTTGTCATATTTTATAAAATGGTTGATGTTAACATTAATAATTTCTTATTAAAATTGATTGAATGAACTTAATTGATAAAATATGAAAAATTTTAGAATTTAATTAACAAAGTTGTAATGTTTTGAATTGAATAGGGAGAAATGTAATAATTTTAGGATTTTGGACAGTTTTATCGGGAGAGAGATTGTTGCTGATTTTAGACACCGTCTGAGGATCTCTCGTACGCGTCCAAATTCATAGTATGCCGTACGGCCGCTACGGGACATAACGATAACTTGTGTCAACGTCTCTCTCCCTCCCCTCTCTCTCCAACCACTTCGGAACCTCTGACTGACTGAGATTCAGCGTCCGCCGTTTGTCTTTTTCGACACTGCCACTTGTCTGATGATTCAACGTCAAGCGAGCTGACCACTTCGACCTTCGCCGTCAAGTTTCCAAAGTCCTCTCTTCTCTCCCAGACCAAACTTTTGATTAAACGATTCCTTTGGCCCAAAACGCACGACAAAACCAATCTCCACCTTTTAATCTTTGAGAGTGCCGGGTCCAACCCCGGGTTACACTAGGATGCCCCCATCAGTGTTGAGGTTAGAACAAATTATCCAATCAAATCCAAAACGCATTGTACAAATGTTAATTTAGCTATAACTTTCCAGCTTAATTAATTCGGTTATAAAAATTTACCAAAATTCAAATGTGGTCCTTTTGGTCAATATTCGCCAAATAAAAGTCTAGCCATCTTCAACAATTCTACTTGGCACTCCATAATGTCATAGTCATCTTCAACAATTCTACTTGGCACTCCATAATGTCAATAATCTTTAATGAAAACTGACTAGAATGAGTATATTAAAATTGGTATTGGTATGGGTTTAAAACTATTTTTGTAATTTGCCTACTAAATGTGACCCATCCCACGTTTTTGTACTTTCTTGGTTTGTTCTTCTTTTATTTCAAGACGATATTCTTAATATATTTAACTATTAAGGCTCTGTTCATTTCATGGCTAATATAATGTTTTTGAAAAATATTTTCCTTTAAGCCATTTTTAGGAAAATGATAATATTTTATAGTATTTGGCTAAAACTTAAAAATAATCTGGAAAATGTTTTCCACTATTTGTTAAGGAAAATCCTTTCCTCCATTCACCCATTTCAATAATTGTTTTATCATTATATTTTTTTAATCACTTTTTAATTCTTTTTAATTCTTTTTTTCCTTTTCTTTTCTCTTGCCACAGGCTTGAGGTCGCCTAGGGCCTGAGGCCAAGCTCACTTGAGGCAACAAGCTTGAGCCTCGCCAGATTCAGCTTGCTTGATGCTGGTTAGGCAAGCTTAGCCTCGTCGAAATTTGGTAATGTCGAGCCTTCTCAGCCTGTGGCAAGGCTCGACCTTGCTCTGCGATCGATCGTTGACTACCACCATGGCCGATGTCTAGCCAAGGAACCGGTGATTGGCCAAGGAAGAAGAAAGGAAAAAAATTTTTTTTTTTTTAAAAGGAAAAAAAGAAAAGAAAAATAATAAAAAATCTATTTTAAAAAATTAAAAATAAAAAGAAAAAAAATGGTTTTCTGATGAAAGAAAGTGAGGTGAAAGGAGATATAAAAAATATTTTCCTCTTTCTGAAAAACAAAAAATAGTTTCACCTATCTTAAAAGATTTTTTTTTGTTGATGGAAAACATTTTCCCCAACTAGTTCATTTTCTGCGAAATAAATGTTGAAAAATCTGAAAAACATTTTCTTGAAATTTATTTTTGTAAAATGAATGGAGCCTTAAATCACACGTTTCTCAATAGTTAAAATTTTTAGAATATTACAGATTCCTACATGGTTTCAGTCAAACATGCCGTCCCACAACCGGAAAGTAGTTCTCACGGTACTCTGGAAACCGTAGATTCTTATCCATACATGGGTTTGGGTCAAAGATGACATACCACTACCAGAAGATGGTTTTGAAACCCTTTAGATTCTCGGCTGCACAAGCAAGTTACGTTCCAACCAGTCAAACACTAAAAGACCCAAACGCCAAATCCCACCATCTCCCTAAAAGTCCATATGAAATCAAACAACAACAAAACCAGCATCTGCAATACCTAGAACTGGGCGGCACAGTCCGGGAACCTAGGCAAGGGCGGGCAACCCTCGCCCAGATTTGGAAGAGCACTGCTAATTGGTGGGGGTTGCTAGTCCTCGCTCAAGCGCCGGTGACCTGCTGGCCATTGTTGTTGCCCCACCGACAACGGGGGCGGTGGCATGCCTTTTTTTTTTTTTTTGAAATTTTAGTTTTTTTTTTTTTTAGTTTGCTTTTTTATGAAAAGAAAAAAAGAAAAAGAAAGAAAAGATGAAAAATATTTTAAAAATTGAAAGACGAAATTGCCCTTCACCAGTCGATGAGTTCAAGCCCTTTTTTAAATTGATATGATTACTCCAGGCCTTTATTTGAAAAAAAATGAGTAACAATTCGGACTCTTATTTGAAATAAGGTATTTTCCATACTCTTATTTAAGAAAATGAAATTCATGCCCTTATTTAGAATTTTTCCTTATTTATGGGAACTCCATTGTAGCACATGATGCTAGGCTCCTCAAGCCCCAATTGATGTTGTTCTATTGAGCTATGAGAAATCCTTTCTTCCCTATCTAAAGAAATTAGCTAGCAAAAGCCTTCATGCGATCCAATGATTAGTCAAAAAATCTAGGTACCGCACTGTCGTTCTCTCTCATTTGCACCACCTAGACCTATCAAAATAGGTCACAAAATTGATTTTTTTCAATTCATGTTTAATAAACCGAATTGTTATATGAGTTAGTTATATTAAATAAAAGGATTTATAAATAACGGTAAATCCAAAATAATATGGATGTTAAATGAGTTTACGACTTCTTAGACTTGATTCATTCTATTAATTCTCTCTTACTCTCACTTGATCTTATGTTGCTCGCTCATTCCACATGGTCACCTCGAGTATGAGTTTTCCTAAATTTGATTAAATATTGAAGTGTTTTAGCAATATGAATCGGGATATAAAGTATAGATAGGGTTGAGTATGGATCATTAAATTTATATTGCATGAAAATGGGTCAAAACAAATCAAATCAATTAATTTGGGTTGACTCATTTCAGTCACTTACGTTTAATTTAAAGTGTAAAAAAAAAGTTTCTTTTTGGACCGAAAAGTTAAAAAAAAAGTTGGATAAACTAGAATACGTCTTGTTCAATGTCCATCCCTATCGTTCTTCTTCTCTTGCTTCTTGGACTGAAACGCCGTGGAGGATGGCGCCGCATCATCGTCGAGCCGCACTTCCGCCATCATGCACACCACGAGCCGCATCGAAAGTCCCCGGCTCAGAGCCAAGCCGTGGCTCGGGGCCCCGATTCTCTGTGGACGACTGAGCTCCTGGTGACTTTCCTCCCCAACTCAGCCGCGAGGTCGGGGCGCGGCTAAGAGCCGGAGCTTCGGGTCACGGGGTCGCTCTGCTTCGAGGAACTCCGCGGCGTAACCTATCTCCTCAACCCTCTGACCCGAAATCGTCTCACCATCGAGCGCCGAACCTGCACAAGTGGCGGTGCTGGCAGTGCTGGCACAGAATCGGAATAGGGCCGACCGCCTGAACTACCGGTAGAAGATGGTGCGGTGAGCTACTGCCCGGTCCGCTCGATAAGGGAAGAGGTCCTCGATAGGTGCTTGCTGTCATGGAGTGACATTGCGAGCGTCCCTCCCAGCCTCCTCAACCCCGTGTTCACCGCCAGGTCAGTCCACTGGAAAGCTGCCGGCGGAGGCGGGTCATCATCTCGTCCTTCGCGAAGGAGGAGTCCACGCCAGATCCATGCCGGGAGTTCTGGGGCTCGTCGACCGTTCGCGCAGGGAGAGCTCGGACTTGTGGGGAGAAGGAGTACGGTGTCCGGCTGAGATCGCCACTTCCGGTGAGCAGTCACTGGTTCCTCGAGGTTGTGGGCTGTTGAGGCCGGAAGATGGTGCTCAAGTACTTGGAGATTCTGTTGTGCTATGATCCGGTGACTGACGAGCTGGAGGGGGCGACGCTTGCAGCACCACCGTGAGTTTGCTTTTCTGCCGCCACTGGTCAAGTCGCTGTCGACACACAATTGGTCAGCCGCCGGCTCTCTCTCTCTCTCTCTCTCTCTCTTACACACGAGGAGAGAGATCCGCATACTAGAAGAGACACCCACAAGCTTGAATACCCACATACAATAAACTCATCGCCATCGCCGCTCTCCCCGCAGTTCATTCTCACCCACTTCTTCCTCTTCCTTTCCACTCTTTTCCGCCATCTCTCTCTCACCCAAACACGCGCGAAGAGACACATACAAACCGGACAATAACCTCATCTCCATCGCCCGCTCTCCCCCAGTTCATTCTCACCCACTTCTTCCTCTTCCTTTCCTTGCCCTTTCCGCCATCTCTCTCTCTCTCTCTCTCTCACAAGCACTTGAAGAGCCACACACAAACTTGAAGAACCGTAATACGATAACCTCATCGCCGCCTCTCTTTCCAACCATCTCTCTCTCTCTCTCTCTCTCTCACACACACACACACACACACACACTCGAAGAGAGACTCAAAACTTGAAGAACCCTAATACAATAACCTCATCGACATCGCCCACTCAATCCTAGTTCATTCTCACTCACTTCTTCCTTTCCCTTTTCTCTCTTCTGTGGACGCCATCTCCCTCCGTCTCTCTCTCACACGCTTGAAGAACCCCCCGTACAGTAACCTCACCCCCATACAGTCTCTATCTTCCGTCAACGCCATCTCTCTCACACACGCACACTTGAAGCACCCTCATTCTCAGTCACTTCCTTAATCTTTCCTCTTTTCCGTGGACAGTATTCATCATCGCTGCCATCGACCTCTTGGCAGCGCAGGTGATGATATTAGCTTCCTCACCTGAGTTTCCTTGTTCTTCTCTTCACTGCAAATTATCTTCAGTTTGGGGAGTTTTGGGCAGGTAAATCAGCTCAAGCACAAGTCCAACAGAGTGAAAAAGGGGCCACAAGCGAATATGGTGATGAAGATCATCAACAAAGTATTGACGATATTGATGCAGTTGATGTGGAAAGTGGTGAGACCTGAGGATCTCAAACTCGGGGATCACGTTTATAGATATGGGTTGTATGGACTATACAGCCATCATGGTGAGTTCTCCTCATCTTCCTGATCTTGCACTAGTCCTATTCTATTTTTTTCTTCCATCTTTTTCTGGCCAATCTTTTTGCTCTTTAGCCGATCAATTTACACTGATCAACTCCATTTCCAACAACACCTAGAAGCCTCAGTCAGAAAGTAACATAATTCTAGTGAATGGTTCATCGAAATTGAAGCCACCGGAGGATAAATGACTACAAAGCTGTGGAGCCAAATGAGATGCAAATTAATGGTAGTAAATGTCACCCGCCTGTTCATCCTGGTGTCGATTCTCTTCATCTCTACTCTTCCTCTCCCCGTGATTTTCTCTCCTTTTTCTCACAAAGCAAATGTAGTAAATTCACGGCAAAGGTCACTCTCCTAATGAAGACGATATGGAACAAGATCAACAGGCAAGTGGACATTTGGGTCGACTGCACATTAATCCTTTTTCAGCAATCAAAATTCTTTCCTTTCAATTCCTTCTCAATGTTAAGTGAAATACACTGGTTAATAACTGCACTTGTGGCTTGTAGAGTTCCCTTTCTTATACCATTTATCCGAAGTCAGCCTAGGCCCGAAGCAAATGATACTATCAAAACCCACTTTTCATCTTTGAAGAATCATGGGTCGAGCTGCAGCTCCACCCGGTTTACCTTTGGCTTTGGAGGCTCCATTAGTATTGAGTTTAATCCTTCCCCACCGTTTTTCTTTCATTTCAAGGCAATTCGTATATGATTTCTGTCGCCAGAGAAAAGGCGTGAAAAGTTCTAATGACAATTCAAATTGGATTTCTCCGATTGCTTGCGGTCATGATGGATGGCTCGTGAGTCCACTTTCCTGCACTATGCCAAGTCAAACTTAAACACTTGCCTTTACCCAAAAAAAAAAAAACTTAAACACTTGCCCTCAGCCCAGAATGAATGATAAAATCAATTCCCCCTCTCGAAGAACTGGGACAAGCTGCGGCTAAATCGGAGTCACCTTTTGAGGATCTATCTGCGTTGAGTTTAATCCACCCCCACGGTTTCACTCTCCTCTCCTTCCATCTTTTCTTTTATTTCAAGGCAATTTATATTTGAGTTCAGTCAAACATGCCAGAAAAACGCCCGGCAAAGTCCGATCGATGGAAATTCGGGAATCAATTGACAAAGTTCATGCCACGACGATCTACATGGAAGGGCAGTTTTGTTGATGCAGAAAAAGGCACGATGGGTTCTAATAACACAGTGGAAAACCTGGATTCTTGTGTGGTGTTGGGTTTGTTGGGGGGCGGGGGGGGGTGAAGAAAAGAGAGAGAGAATTTTAACACGGATTTTGTCTTGACTTCCAACAACCAAGGAGAAAGAGAGAGAATTTTGCACGGATTTTGTCTTGACTTCCAACAACCAATCAACGGTGAAAGACTATAATCTCAAACGCTTGAGAAAATATTGGGCGTTCTCATGTGTCAGCGTAGCAAATAAGAAGATTCTTAAGAGGACGACACGTGTCGCATGTGGAGCCCATCACGTTCAAAGCTCCTCTCCTCTTTTTCTCTCTGGACGCTTCCCTCTCTCTTATGCCTCCCCTTCACGCTCTCTCCTCTCTCATCTCACGCTCTGTCTCACCCGCCTCCTCTCGCTCCCACCGACCCCTCGTCTGACCGACGAACCACCGTTGCCGACCAACGAACTTTGCGATGGAGGAAGCAGATGGTGGTTCGTCGGACGATGGTTCGGTCATGACTCAGAGGGAGAGAAAGAGAGCAGCTGGGAGAGGGCAGCGACTCGGCGACGGCGGAGCCGGAGGGGCGGCGCTGTGGCTTGTTGGTCGGACGAGGGCGCGGTAGCTCATCCGACGAACCACTGCGCGGCTCCGCCTCACGATTACCTCCGCCATTGCGAAGTTCATTGGTTGGGCATAGTGGCACATCCGACGGACCACCGCGTGGCTCCGCCTCCACCTCAAAAGGTTGCCTCCGCCGTCGCCGCGGTGTTTTTTCGCTCGGATGAAGGACGAAACACTGCACGGCTCTGCCTCCGCCTCGAAAGGTTGCCTCCGCCATTGCCGTGGAGTTCGTTGGTCGGATGAGGGCACGGTGGCTTGTCCGATGAACTACCGTGCGGTCTCTGCCTCCGCTTCAAAACGGATGAGACAGAGAGCGTGCACTGCAGGGGGAGAACACAGAGAGGCTTTTAATGGCCTGGGCTCCACACGTGACACGTGTCGCTCTATTCGGGGTCTTCTTATTTGTCAGGTTGACAAATTGACACATGAGAGGCACCCAACCTTGCTGACCATTTTGCTATGACTAATCTCTCGTTCTTAATCTTGATATGAAGTTGCAAAGGACTCCTTTTGTGCATTTATCTACATAAGTCAAGGTCCGAAAGAAAACATGCTCCGGTCGAAATAACTTAAGTGAGCCTTGTTTGCTTCTGTTCTGCATCCTTGCTATAAATAATTATAGTCTGGCCTCCAAAAATAATTCCGGTCATTCTCCAAAAGAATCATGCAGTTTTTCATTTCATTCTCAATCCGTAATTTCTTTTTATTTTTATTGTTTGCTTTTAGCTCATTCGGCTGCATCTTTTGCAGCCATCTTAGTCTCTTTTCCTAAGTACAATCATTACGGTCTCATTTGTTGCGAATGGAAAACCGAGTGCTTCCGATCAGACCATTTCAGACAAGTCGATGTTCATTAATGTATTATGGCTGTGCAAATAAAGAGAATTGGATTTTTGTAGTTTTGACATGAGATGGACTCATGTCAGTAAGGGCTGTTTGTTTTTACTCCAAATAATGTCTGATTTTATTCTTTTGTTCCCAAAACAAAAAAATAACATAAATGCGTTTGGCAAATTTTTTGTTCCCGGGTGTAGATTTGAAACATAATCAAGAAGTAGAAAAAAATTGCTTCTTATTTTTGGGAACAATTCCTAGAATCAGTTCCTATTTTTTTTTCTCTTCTTCTTCCCTTTGGTCGATCGTTGGTCTTGGCTATGGCCGGCAACCTCGCCGGCCCCTGGCAACACCGAGCCTCGCCGTGGTTGGGCGAGGTCGAGCTTGCCTAGATTCGGCGAGGCTGACCTCGCCCAGCCACCGGTGAGGCTAGGCCTCGCCGGGCCACCTCCAGGTTGGCGTCGCCTAGCGGTGGCCCGGTGAGGCCGAGCCTCACCGGTGGATGGGCGAGCTCGGCCTCACCGGATTTGGGCGAACTCGGCCTCGCCTTGCCCAGCCAAGGCAAGGCCGAGTCTCACCCAGCCACGACGAGGCTCGGCCTTACCAACCGACGCCAGGCCAAGGCAAGGCTAGCCTCACTAGCCGGCTCAAGGCTCGGACTTGCACTACTTGGGCGAGGTCAAGCCTTGCCCAGATCTGGCTAGGCAAGGCTTCGGCGAGCTCCCCGGACTCACCTAGCAGGTCGTGGCTGGTGACCAGCTACAAAGAACAAGGAGGAAGAAGAGAAAAAGAAAAAAAGAAAAAGAGGAAAAATATAATAAAAGTATTAAAAAATTAAAACAAACAAAAAATTTAAAAATTTTACCAAATGCTTTTCTATCTCGGGAGTAGAAATTTTGGACAGTTACCAAACGCGTTCTTTTGCTTAGAAATTGTTCCCGGGAGCATAATCAGAAAAAATCATTTCTGATAAAAAATTATTCTCCGGAACAGAATAGTTATCAAACGCGTCCTAAGTAGCTCGACGACTTTAAAGTCCAACTGTCTTTAAAATAATAGTGCTGTCCTCGCTTTTAGTGCGTGAAAATTTTGTGTCTTTTCTTGAGTAGAACGCCGAAGAGAAAATTCTAGAGCTGTGCTGGTGGTGCAGCACATTTCATTTCTATCTAACGTGCCAAACAAAAGATTAGGAATTCATTCAGATTTTTAGTCCAAAATCGGCCTACCAATACAGTTAAAGAAAGAAGCTTGTGAATATTCATAGTAAATTCCGGCCTTTATGTCAAAAAATTGTCCCTCTAAAATTTATTTTCTTTGTTTTCCATTTTGAACTAAATTTGATTCTTTAATGATTTACATGTACTAATTACAGGAATCTATGTTGGCAACAAATATGTGATTCATTTCACCCGAACCCAGAGCAAAAGAACTGTATTTCCTTCACTTTTCAAGACTAGTTACGAGCAAGAAATTTTGTCTCCTTGCCTAGAATGTGGATACCAGGAGAGCATCCACCGTGGGGTTGTCAAAACTTGTCTCAATTGCTTTCGACAGGATGGCAAAAAAGTCCAATCTCTTCACCGGTATGAATACGGGTGGCCACTATTGAGGTCTAAGTTCGCAAGGCGAGGAACTTGCACCACATTACTCGATACCAAATTGCTCCATCAAGTTGTCAATAAGGCCAATGAGCTTCACGCAGAGAATTCGTTTGGCGATTACAACCTCATCAACAACAACTGCGAGCATTTTGCCACGTATTGCCGGACCGACAACCGTGCAAGCGAACAAGCAGCATTTTTCAGTGATTGTGAACTGAAAAGTAAGGAAGCCAAAAAATGGATCAAGAAGTTGCTGCAAAGAAACTGAACTTGAGTAAACCAACCTTCCTCCAATGTATTTCTCTGTCTGTTTGTTGCTTTAGAAAAGAAAAATGTGCCCTACTCAGCTGATAAGTGTGTGGACATCTTTCAGAAATGTGTACTTGAGGAGATACAGGGTATCTACGGCACTCGTTCATATATATTTTTAAGAACTGAATGCTTGTCCCGGGTCACATCTTGCTTGGTTCTGTTCAATTATATTAGGCGTAGATGTATTTCTTTTTCTTTTTCTGGCAAAAGAGCACAATTTTATTTTAGTTATGAAGACGGTTTTAATCACAGGTGGTTTATTGTTACATGCATTGTGTGGATTTATGTGCAGACTGAAATTAGCTTTCAGTCCATTCTCTCATCAGATGTTCGATCTGGCCTGCCAGTCTACTTTTGTCAGAGTTCATGCTTTCCTTTCCGGATGTGTTCTCCAGCAAAACATGTTTTTGAAGTAAGCTGTCCAAAGTACATCAGAATTTCCAAATAAACATTGGTGTTATGGGTTAAATTTTCTTGATTTATCCACGTTAGAGTTGGTTCTCGTATGGACATTCCATTAGAAAAGTTTTGACAGCCTTATTGTTTTATTATCTGTAGTAACAATCTGATACATCAGATCCAGTAGTCTATGAAACACCGCAATGATCAGTTTGTTGTCACCTAATCACTTGGCCTTCTATTCCCTTCCCCCTTTATCTGACTAGTTCTTTCTGTTTTAACTTTATATATCATCTACTAGATTTGATTTCAGATACAGGCTAGAATATCGGACAGAAGTTGGCTTAGTCGGAATCTGTCTCACCCGTGTGAAGGCTTCCAAGGTACTGTCGTTGAGCTTCAAGCTCCTTTCTGCTTAGGCTTTCTTCTTTTACTCGAACCCTCATATGTTTATGCATTGTTCTTATTCCATCAATCAGTATATGTAGATATGCTAGGGCTGTGCTCACTATGGTTTTGCAGGCAACTCTTTTGCTGTATTTGGTTCTTGGAACTCTTCTTGCTCCTATGAGCTAGATATCAAAAGCTGATTTGGTCGTGAAACTAGCGATCTGTCCTTCAGCACATACTCAAAGTTGGTGGAACACGCTTGACATAGTTTCAGGATGTTACATAAGTAGCAGTTTAGAAACTGACCGTATTCATGGAGGTAATATTAAGTGACAGCAACCTATCGACTTTAAGCAACATGAAGCTTAATTTGAAGATGAATCAATTAAGCACGGAAGATGATGAGCCAGTGTCTTCAGAATGTACAGATTCTGTGAGTGATCATGTCATTGTCCTTGCGCGTTTAACTGTTAAGCGCCCGCTTGTTCAAGTTTTTAGTTTCATTATCCACACACGCAACCCGTAGTTTTCCTTCTAAGATCCCATGGTAGATATTTCTTTAATTGGTATGGTGGAGATAATGCCTTTAGCCTAAAAGAGAAGTCTGCTGCATGACTTCCCCATTAGTCCTTTGGTTATTTCAAATTCCTACTTTCCTCCCCCATTGTATATTTCTACGTTACGATCCGACAAAATTTTATAAACCTGATGTCAATCAAACACTCCATTTCACCACCAGAGAAAAAAACCATGAATAGTCTAACATTACCATGCCAACCCTAGATCCTTGGCTTCACATGCAAGTTCAACACGCCAAATCCATTATCCGCAGGTCCATCTCATATCAAACTCCAACAAAATCAACTTCGTTTTTATATGCTCAACAGTTCAAGGACAGTCGAAACCCAACATGTGTGAAATGGTCTGATCGGAAGCATTCCCTCGCGAAACTAACCGTGGTGCTTTTCAATTCACGAAAAATGAGCGCCCGGATAGTCGCGATGGGTAACAGCTACAATGAAGGAGATAAAGTGGAACGCGGAACTGGTAAAGAAAGAGGTATGGAAATGTCCTTTCCCTTGACAGAACGAGAATAAAATGGAAATTCGTGTCGTTCTTTTCGAAGATGGGTTGGAGTTCATTTTGTTGGGTGACATTATACTTTAAGCAGGGCAAATAGCTGATGCCCCGAGGATCGCGCGTGCATCGTATTCATTATGATGTTTGGGGGGGAAACAAAGAGAAAATGAAGCGGTGCTAGATGGGTCCACCAATGAACGAACAACGTGGTGAGTCGTATAAAGAAGGTTGATATCACCATCAAGAGCCCATCTTAAGCATCGCTTTTCCTGATTATGGAGCACCATCTGTCTGGAAAAGAAACATCTCGCGAAAAACGATGGATGTTGTTAAAGCGGTTGCCCAAGGGAAAAAAAAAACTCATTGTGAAAATGTTATTTTTTAGTGATAGCATGTAAATGCGCAAGATTTAATTTTTGAGATGTTCTAGGGAAAGAAGTACATGGATCGTCACAGAAATTCGAAATTGGTAGCATGGTAGAACACAATAGATTTTGAGCATTTCAATATTTGAGATCAAATATGTATTAACAGTCGAGCGGGAGTGCATACAATTCCATGGGATCAACTTTTTCCAAGTGGAGGTTTATGATATTGGACATTCTTGTCTTTGGTATCATTAGGTTTTCAACGATATTAGTTTGTTTTGATTTACAATTTATTAGTTTAGGTTATGATTGTCTTACTTGGGTTTTATAGTTATCTATTTCCTAGTTTGAATATACTATCTTTAGGGTTTTGTAGCTATTAAAATTGCTTTGAATGTTCATGTACGACAACTCTTGATTTTAGTTAGTTACCGAAAGGAGAGTTTGCTTTGGAATTTTGGCGTGTGAGAGATTGATTGTGCTTTGAGTGTGTGTATTTTGGATTGATTACCAATATTCATTCCATCTCTGCTGCGTCAATGTAGGAATTTAATTGATTCCTAACTTATTAGAATTACTAGTTGATCCTGTCACTCCAAAAGCCATAGTCGCAACCACAACCTGGATTCCAAGTAGAAATGCAGGTTTCAGTGACATGAAGGAGATGCTCAATGAACTATTCTTATTGCATGCTTTGATATGAAGGAGATACTTCCCAAAAGATCAAATAAAGACAATGCCGCTTCAAATTTTTTGATCTCACGCACTATATTTACAAAGGACAAAAATGTCATGCTATCCTCCAAGTTGTCCTCATCAAAATCCCAAGATACGATCTTCGCAACTGTAAAGAAATAAACAAGGAATAAATAATTAGGAAAAACACGACAGTAGGTCCACTCCGATGGCTCTCACCAAGCTTCAGCCTCGATTAGGCTGTAGGAACAGTTGAGAGTGACGGTGTCCAGCAATAATCTTCAGCCGTCCACCTAGGGATCTGTGCACGCAGGTGCTCCCCTCCTTTCTCTCCCCAATTTAAGTGACCCTTGACTCAACACACTCCTCACCTAAAATCATTCTTCTCCTTCATTTTCATCGTCTTGCCATCGACCTTTCAGCAGTCCAACCAGTCCGAGATTTTCTGACGTTACAAGGTCAGGTAACTGATCATTTCAGCTTCTTCGTCCTGCAAGTTTTCCTCTACTTCTCTTCACTACAGTACTGGTACGAGACCATAACCCTAATATGGTCAGTGGGTCATCTCTTCACTGCAGTAGACCAAGAGTGTGAAGTGAAGGACAAAGATAACGGAGATAATCAAGAAGGTAGCGATAATGTTGATGCAGTTGTTGTGGAAGGAGGTGAGGCCGGAGGATCTGAAACCCGGAGATCATATCTATAGATATGGGTTATGTGGCTTATATAGCCATCATGGTGAGTTCTCATTACTTGCTGTTGTGTTATTATTTCTTTGTTTCAAAAGAAAAAAATATATGGTATTCAAACCTCCCTCCATCAGGTCGCTAATTATTTTGGTGATCAGCTTTTGCCTTTCAAATCCGGCTCGGTGTTAACATTTTCCCACTTATAATCTTCAAGAGTTCAGGTCGAGCCCTAGGTTAATTTTGAATTTTCCATCACTGTTAAATTTAGTACTTCCCATGTTTTCGCTCTCCCTTCGTTTCTTCCTCCTCTAAAAAGATTCTGGAAACCTTATATTCTGAGAGAGAGAGAGAGAGAGGAGGGAGAGAGAGGGAGAGAGAGCGAGAGAGATCACTTCCCTTCGTTCCTTCCATCTTTAACTATACTCTGGAAACCCTAGATTCTTTGGTTTGGGTGGGGTGGAGGCCCTGGTGGGGGACGGGGAACAAAAAAGAAAGAGTGATTTTCAGGGCCCACTTTCCTTCGCTTCTCCCTTCTTTTAAAAATATTCTCGAAAGTTAAAACCCTAGATTCTTAGTGGGAGAGAGAATGAGAGAGATAGATTTTCAGGGCCCACTTCGGCTTCACATGCAAGCTGCCTTAACCAGGGGTGTGTCGTGGATCTTAGCAGTGTATCTTGCAAAACAGTGAAATCCTAGAAACGCTGACGCCTCCCCAACGTCCACCTGTAATCGGGGGTTAAAATCAAACCGTAGCACGATCAACTTTTTCTACATGCTCGGCCACGAGTCACAATTAAAATACTTGAAAAGGTTTAATTGTTCGTGCAACCAATCATGATGTTTTTCAATCACAAAAAATAAAAAAAATAAAAAATGAGCGCAAGATAGGGTATAAATCGTGGCATAACGTAGGGTTTGGCCATGACTTTGGAGATTAAAGTAAAAGGTGGAACCGGGAAAAAAAGAAGTGTAGAAATCCCTCCCTCCCCCCCTCTCTCTCTCGATGGAACGAGAATAAAAAGAAATTTTTTTAATCATTTTTATTGAAAAAGATTGGAGATCATTTCATTGTCCCTATTATAATGGATTTTTTTTATAGCATGGATGAATAATGAATACTAACATATAAAGTAGGAGATATGAAATTAAGTTTGTGTCCATTAAAATTCTCTTATTATTTAATAGAGAAAACAAGAAGAGCAAAAGGGTGGTGATTGAGAAGTGGCTAAGACCTGCTCTTTAGGTAATTAATTATCTATCTCTTTTTTTATTTTCTTTTGCTAAAACCATCAGATTACTAAAAGTTCATTTCGCAACCTCCTGTTTCTCATCTTTTAATTTAGGATTCATATCTTGTGAAGCAACAACTACTTCTCTTAAGTACTTTTTGAAGAGTTTCATGGGATGCGAAATTGAAAAGTGCTTTGAAGATATAAGATATACTGATCACAATTCTATGGAGAACTAGCGAACGCACATGGAAACAACTAGCTTTTTTTATCAAGCCTTAATTTCGTTGAAAAACATAAGTTTTATCATTGTTTCCGCACGACCTAAAGGTGATCTAATTGTTCTTAGCAGTCCGGCGACACAAACCCATTTTGCCAACCTTGCAGAATGGGTGACTCGTTTGGCAACAAAACCTTTTCCCATAGAGGAACACCGATGTACTCTTGAATAGGACATCTGCATCCATTTAGACCGGGTTTCGAAAGTCCTGAAACCTTTTCTTTCGACCACATCGATGAACTTGATACTTCTTGATTGGTTTAGGGGGATGGAAATGTTATTCCCCCGGTGCACCTAAAAAGGAAAAATATATACAATTATGAAACTCATAATCACTTATTTTATTTTAATATGTTCCGTGACATCTTAAACTTGTGAGACAAATGAGTTTGTCTTGCAAGTGACATAATACCGAAAAGTCGGTCATAAGATCGAGTAACAAGTTCTCAATTGTCCCTCTATTTGCATCCATTTATCAATTGTATCTAACGTGTGAGACTCACCCAAACACACTTGGTTATCTAGTGCTTAAGTTAATCATGATTAAATTTTTGCACCTATTCAAGATTCAAATGGATAATTTATGACTGCTCATTACTAAATCCCATAAACCCAATGCCTGTTCAAAATTTTTATTGACTACATATACATACATCCCTTCTTGTTGATTTCTTTTTACATCCATTTTGCTCCATTTCTTAACGCACTCTTGTTGCAATTAGAAAAGCTTTATAGGGGAAACGATGGGTGAACTTGGTCCCGTTACAAGCCCATTTCTACATAAGGAACTCCAAATCCAACCCAAATATCCATTTCACAAAAGCCAACTAGAAAAGCCCAAATGCAGGAATAGCCCAGTTTCACTCTTTTTTGAACCCCAAAATGCAATCCTCACCCAAAGGCTCAATTTGTTAGTGACCAAAAACCATTTAAGCAAACAGATCGTGACCCATTTTACAGGACCTTGTCCTGCCGTTAATCCATCTTGCACGGGACCGCCCGGCCCTTTGCCATCGACAGCTGAGGTCTTGTGTTCGATTCCTTCCATGAGTGATGGGTGAACGAATTTGTCTGTGAAGAGGTTGGGGTGGTGGATGAGTTTTCTGATGGGGGTATATACAAGGTGGTGGGTTGGCTTTGAAGGGCCGATGTTGGGTGGTTGGGGAATTGCTAGTACTTAGAAAATTTTAAGTCCATTTGTTTCATTATAAATAGCATCCGTCATAATATAAGTCAACTCAACGAAGGGCTTTAAAATATGTTAAGCATGTATGTTAAGGAAAATGAAGTTCAATTTTCCGAATATTGAGCATATATACTACAAGAAAAGGCTTGTGTATCGAAATATGCAATATCTTAAATTTCGCATTTGAGGAATTGAGTATGAATATAATTTCATTTTTTAATTAGGTCCTGTTAACAAATACCCTCAAAGCACTCATTAAGCATACTTCACGAGGAAATATACTAAATGCGTCAATTACATGCACCACTAAAAAAATTATTTAGATTTATAATCCTTGTGGGCCAAATTGGCCCACATGCCAAGTCAAAAACAGAAATTTGTGATTATTTCTAGTAAGTTTCAAAGTTTGCGTAGAATCATCCCTAATCAAAAGTTCATCTTTGTTCATTCAGGATTAACATTTGATTCTTTATGTATGACAGGAATCTATGTCGGCAAGAGCTATGTGATTCATTTCACCAGAACACAGAGCAAAAGAACCATAGCCCCATCATTATTCAGGACTCGCCAAAAGCAAGAAATTTCTTCACCTTGCCCAAAATGTGATTACCAGAAGAGCATCAATCGTGGGATTGTCAAAACTTGTATCAATTGCTTCCGGCAGGACGGCAATAAACTCCGATCCCTTCACTGTTATGAATATGAGTGGCCACTATTAGGGTTTAAGCTTGCAAGGTGGGGAACTTGCACCATGTTAGTTTGTACCAACTTGCCTCATGAAGTCATCGATAAGGCTAGCAAGCTTCACGCTAACAACACTTTTGGCAACTACAACCTCATAAATAACAACTGCGAGCATTTCGCCACATTTTGCTGCACCGGCATTCGTAAAAGCGAACAGACGGCATTTATCAAAGCTTGTGAGCAGATAATTATGCAAGCCAAAGAGTGGACCATGAGATTGCTACAGAGAAACTGAATTCAAGTGATCCAATCTTCCTCCAATCTTGTATCCTCTGTCTGTTCGTTTTTCTATTATCTGTTTTTAGGAATATTCAATTGGGCGGCAAGAGACCTGCACACGTGCACAATCTTGTATCTTTGTCTGTTCGTTTTTATCCATGTATGTACTTTTTCATGTGAAGATGTATGTAAACTTATCGCATGTGTCTAACAATGGTCATCATGTTCAATGTCCGGAAATATGATGAAGCCCTTGTTGGCGTCTGGTGCTCCTTATGAGCATAGGCCGACGGTCAATAGCATGACGGAAGTTGTCGTGTTCACTAGAAGGAAGACGGTTGCTGTTGCGTTTAGGGCTGAGGGCCTGGAGCTTAATGTTTTTGGTGGAATGTCGAGAGCATAGCTGTAGAGAGGAAGTAAAATAAACAGAGCATTAAAATGGAAGAAACAAAGTAACCGTCGTCACGTGCTTTCTTTCATGTTGGTTCTTGTCAAATTACTTAATCAAAATGGGGAAGCCCTTGGCCATTTTTAGTTAGCATATGTGCATTGCGTTTGGTCCTAATTCTCGATTTGAAGGAAGTATTGCTCAAAAGTGTTAGTTAAGACACAGTGTCGATTGCTGAAATGGAATCAACCGGTAACAGCAAAGCTCACTCCAGATGCTCTTTCAGCATTGGTATTATGTAAGGTCTACAATTCTGCATCATAAACATCTACGTGATGATAGCTGGTGGCCATATAACTGATTGCCATTATAATTTATTTTCTTCCCACTTTGATGTAACATATATACAGGAGTTTCACCATAACCAGTATCATGATATTGCAGCAAGTGCACGTAGACCTGTCTAGTACTACTGTTAACATTGATTATGTGAATGCAGCAGGAAACACAAACCAATCACAGATAGGCAGGCCAACACAGGAATGGTTGCATCTTAGTGGATTGATTGCACAATCTGTGTGTAGATACTCCACGGGCATTCCTCTGAAGTCCCAATTCATTCCTTCTGCAACGAGTGCAGCTATATGAAGCACAAGAAGAGGGAAGGAACTGACCCTTTAACCAATAACTAGACGTCTGCACTTTTGTGCTAATACAATCAACTAAGGAAAACAAAAACTTGGGCAAAAACTAATTGCTTGGTCAAATTGTAAGTACAAGCTGAATGACCAGATAATCCCGAGCGTAACAGTGCATTGAAGGGGAGGACTTGGGGAATCGATCTTTATAATGGCAATGTCAAGATCTTTATAAGCATCGACAAAATTGGCCTGCAACATTTTTCTCCACAACTTGCATTATACAGCAACCTGCGACATTTTTTCTGTAAGCCAAGAGCCCACGACCTTCCATGCTCAAGTCCATGAGATTAGTCTTAAAATGGAAGCATCACAATTTCCACTACTCAATCAAGTGCAGCACGGCTTTGTCTGAGCCTTATATACAAGTCATCCTCCATCTAATAGCTTAAGCTTCTTCATTTTGGACTTTTTGGTACCACTTTTTATTTCAGCATATCTACATACAAGAATAAAACAGAATATAATCCCCAAGTCCCAGAAAGGGCCTTCAGAAATAGTACCAGCGAAAGAAAATGAAAATAATGGCTCCTCAGAGTTACAGTCTCATCTACGTTGGGGTGAGGAAGCAATATGTGCACGCAGAATTCCAGCAATCATGCAGATTCTGGCAGAGCAATGTTTTTCATGCCAAGTAGAATGGCAAGATATTGAGCAAAGTCGAAGGCTAATTAATCTGACAAAGCGGGTTTCTTTCCCATCTTTACCTATACGTGCAGTTTACATGTCTACGTCAAGTTCAAGAAAATATTATTAGTTCCAAGATCATGAGGTAGAGAAGAAAACAGAGTGAGAAACTTGAACTTGAGCCACTAATTTGGACAGCAAATTTCATCCTCTGGCATCATCGTCCCCATCAGCCGACTATATTAAGTTTGTTGTGTCAAAGACAACATCAGCACATGTTAAAATGTGGCCATTTTTTTGTATAACAGTTCCAGAACCTATCTTGCCATCTACCTCTGATCAGCAAGATGAGGAGAGAATTTTCAGATTAGCGCAAACAAGTAAGAGAAGATCGTTGGCCAGGACGACTCAATAAGAGAAGGATCACATGGCACACTTCACAATCGTTTTGGAGCATATAGAATAGTGACCGCGGAAGCAATCCTCACAGCCGCACCGGCAATTGTATCTCTGCCAAAATATCCCTCATTTGGTTTTGCATTTTCTTCAGATTGGCATAAGCTTGCCTTATTTGTATCAAAACACCTATCGAACTAGTTTCAGGAGACTTGGAGGGAAGTACTTTTGCAGGTTGCCGCAATATAAAATGAACATCAGATGACAGAAAAGGAGTGGTGTTACCCATTGTTTCTGACAAAATTCAAAAGGAGACAAAACCATGTCGTCGCTGATTCGAGGAAATAAATGCAAGGAGAGGCGGCGCTAATTCTCTGCTACTGATACTTGAAAGTGTAAATTGCTCTAGACTCCCCTCCAGCAATAAAAAAAATTTGCAGGCACGCATTGGAAGTTTGGAACAGAGGAATGTGCTGAGAGGAGAAGCAGAAGGAAAATTACTTGTAGGAAGTTCCAGGGCAGAGACCAATTGATACCCAGATTCAGTTGATGTCTCCATGGAATGATTCCACACCTAAATACAACTTCCTCTCTTCTTTGAAAAACGTCCTCATTATCAATATCTCATTTGCTAACACGATAACTTAGAAAAAAATTTAAATAATTAGATAGTATAAACATTCATATAACCATTTACTATTTTCACCACTTCTAAATTATAATTCTATTTTTCCAACCTCACACCCTCTCGAATGGAGTGTTTACTTTTTCATTCCAACAGAAAAGAAAATTTGATTGTGGTTGATCTTATCCCAATCTCCTTTTAAATAACTAAATAAAAGTATGCCCTATTTTCAAGTTTATAAATTTTTCAAATACAAATTGACGTAAATAATGCGTATACAAATTTTGATGCCATTTTTCAAGTAAGAATCAATCGTATAAGCATAACAAAAGCCATTAGTCCGGGAATATATATGTATATGTATATATTTCTTATAATATATTTATTGAAAAGTAGAGATATTAAAACAATTGAGATTTTTCAATATATTAACTCTTTTTTCCACGCCATGAATTTTTATAGTTTGATTAGATACAGCAAAGATAAAATGGATGTACCAAATTGACCGATCTTTTACATCAAAATAAAATCATTTAATTGGTATGTTAAAAGAATATGTTGAAAATTGATAAAAGTAACTAAAAAAGTTGCCCACTTTTCTCGCAATCCTATGACCTTGAAAATTCAAACTCCTCTTTTTCATCGGTGTATCCAGTGAACTTAAAGATCCAACAATCATGCGTCTCTGCCCTTCACGTAGATAGATGGAAGGATTAAAAAGGCAGGTTTCTAAGACAATCATTTAAATCGTCTGATGGAACACATCCAATTCATTTTTCATGTATCTTGTAAATCTAAATCGAGTTAAGCACATCATTTAAGCGCTCTCATTCTTCAAAAAGAGATAAGTTTATTTGTGGTAATTTTATAGATCTAAAAATGAAGATAAACAAGGGATACATTGGTAGAAGTCTTTACCTGTACTCATGAATTTGGGATGAACTTCGAATTTTCTTGTGCCTAAATAATCGGATTTGAGAATTCATATTCAAGCCCGACCCGAACCCCAAAAACCGATCCAAACCCATCTCTGCTTCTCGCCGGCTCCCTCCCTCCTCTTGCCCATCACTCCTGTCCTGTTGAGGGTGTTGCAGAGGAAGAGGCGTGAAGAAATATTTTCTTGAACAAGATGGAGAATCAAACCGCGGGTCTCCATCTGGTCTCCGCGTTTCTCGCCATGGAACCCACCGACTGCGTGATGTCGCACGCGAGGTAAAATCTTCCTCTGCTTTTCCCTCTCTGCGCGCGCTTCACTGAGCTCACCAGTTTTATATATTTCTTTTCGCCCGGTCTTTAGTGTCTCTAGATCCCGTGTGCATTGAATTTGACGCAGTTGTCTCTTCTATTCGAGACCCAGATCGCTCGGTGGTGGGTCCGTGACGGTGGATGTTCAGAGGTTCATTTGGGATCATTGCATCAGTAAAGCTGTAAGTTTTGTTTGGGGGCTCTACCCAAACTCAAGAACCCAAAACAAGAAACAAAGAGGATGTCCCAACTGAAGTGTCTTTTGGGTTCAGGTCACATGTTGACGTCGGTTTAGGATATAAGTGACAAAAAAAAGAACAATCTTTTGTGTTTCCTCTGTGTCATTTCTGCTGAAGTGAATGTTTTCTTATACTCGTTGACACCATATAGACTTAGCCAAAATGATTATATGCTTCTGTGGAAGTTATGGTTCATGTTGCTACTATTGGAATTGTTGCTCTAGCTTACTAATACTAGCTCATGCATTAGTTCTTGAGTACCGGGTTCATTGCCATCTGTTTTGGCTGCATTATTTTAGTGAAGGACTGTTACTGCGTAGTTCTCTGAACAGGTGATGTGTTGATGCAGATTGGCAAATGTCATGCTCCGTACTTGAAAAACTTCTTGAAGAAGCTCATATTGGAAATTGAGTCTAATCGTGATGACGTGCTAGATGAATTGTATGAACTGTACAGCGAGTTCATGATTTCTTTAAAGGCAAAGCTTATTGTTGTTAATTTTTCTTACGGAATAATGTGTCCCATTTCTCCTTGTTTACTTATTAATCCTCAAGCTACCTATGACGAAATCTTTTTTCATTAGGATGACAATACAGGCAAGGGAATGTGAGGGCTTTGAAATATATTTCTTTTCTTTTCCCAGATGGTAACTTTTTTTTTCAGGTGTATTTTTTTTTTCACTTGAATTTTTTTGTATGCATCATCCAAATCTTTCGCAAATTATTTCCTAGATGCAAGTTGTGAGGATGCAATGGTAAGGAAAATGGTGGTTCCTCTGCATTGTTCGCTCAACATGCTTGAAGGAGATACAGGGTATGTGTGGGATTGAATCATGTATATTTTTGAAGAACTGAATGCTTGTCCTGGGTCATATGCTTGCTTCGTTTTGTTCAATTAGAGTAGACGTGGATGTATAATCTTCTTTTTTTGGGCAAAAGAGCACAATTTACACAGGTGGTTTATTGTCTCATGCATTGTGTGGATTAATGTGCCGACTGAAATTAGCTTTCAGCCCATTCTCTCATCAGGTGCTCGATCTGGCCAGCCAGTCTATTTTTGTCAGAGTTCATACTTTCCTTTCCGGATATGTTCTCCAGCAAAACATGTTTTGAAGTAAGCTGTCAGAAGTGTGTCGGAATTTTCAAATTAACATTGATGTTATGGGTTCAGTTTTCTTGTTTTATCCACGTTGGATTTGGTTCTCTTGTAGACATTCCGTTATAAAAGTTTTGCCAACCCCATTATTTTATTTTCTGTAGTAGCAATCTGATTCATCAGATCGAGATAATTACTTGGCCTTCTATTCCCTCCCCCCTTATCTGTTTTAACTTTATATATCATGCACTAGAACTGATTTCAGGTACTGACTAGAATATTGGACATAGGTTGGCTCAGGGGTTAGCTTAGTTGGTATCTGTCTCTGCCACGTGAAAGCTTCCAAGGTACTGTCCTTGAGCTCCAAGCTCCTTTCTGATTAGGTTTTTTCTTTTACTCGGACCTTCAAATGTTTATGCATTGTTCTTAATCCATCAATCAGTATATGTAGATATGCTAGGTTGCGCTCGCTATGGTTTTGGCAAGCAACTCTTTTGCTGTACTTGGTTCTTGGAATTGTTCTTGCTCCTGTGAGCTGGATATCAAAAGCTGACTTGGTTGTGAAATGAGTGGTCTGTCCTTCAGCACATATACAAACTTGGCTGAACACTCTGGACATGGTTTCATGATGATACATGAGTAGCGGTTGAGAAATTGACCGTATTCATGCAGGTAATATTAAGTGATGGCGACCTATCAACCTTAAGCAACATGAAGCTTAATTTGAAGATGAATCAAATGAGCACAGAAGATGATGAGCCAGTAACTTTGGAATGTTTAGATTCCGTGAGTGATCATGTCATTGTCCTCGCACATTCCACCCTAAGTGTGCAATTTTTCAAGTTTTTAGTTTCATATTTCACACACACACACACCCCAGAGTTTTCCTTCTTAGATCTCATGATAGATATTTCTTTCACTGGTGTGGTAAACATCGTTACGATAATGCCTTTAGCATAAAAGAGTAGTCCTGCTGCATGACTTCCCTGTTAGTCCTTTGGTTACCTCGATAGCGTGGGGGTTTGTCCTTTTTTATTGAAAAATTTGATTTTCTTGAGAAAAGCATGGCTTTGAATGAGGTCCATCCAAATATTCATCTTTTGCGATCATGTGGATCCTGATGCAGTTTGATCATGCGCAAATTGGAGGAATAAGAACTGAAATTGATATCATTTCCTCGCCCCAGGTAAATTGTTTACACCTGCCTTGGGAATGTGCATCTGAGAGCATACTTCAGGGATTGAAACCGGATATAATGTGAGTAGTTTCTCCACTAACACACTTCTTCTGTTGAGCATTAATGTGAGAGTTGTTTTCTCTTTTCATCAGTCGGTGAAGGCGTAATTTCTCTTTTTCTACAGCTTAGGTGCTGATGTAATATACGACCCGTTGTGCCTGCACACCTTGTGCGTGTGCTCTCCATTCTTTTGGATAAAACAAAGTCATCTTCACAACTCCCAGGAGTAGGCTGCGGTGGTGCAGTTGGCAGTTCACATGATTATAGTGATGGATGTGGTTCCCGTGATGTTGTGGCAGCTTGCGACAGTGCAGGAAATGCTGGTCCTACTGAGCATCCGATGGCTTACATTTCATCTGTCATCCGCAATGCCAATACTTTCGATCACTTTCTTGCTTTAGTTGACAAGGCAAACCTTGCCATCACAGACCTGACCGGAACTCTTCAACCCACCAGTTTGCTTCCTTACATGCAATCATACGATAGATCAAGCATGCGACTGTTCAAGCTCTCAAGCAAATGATGCTCGCTGTTTGTACCTTACCATAGTGCGAATAGTTTGTGCCCCATTTTCGAGTTGGCACACTCACGCAAGCAAGGATTGCGCATCGTCCTCATAGTGATCCATGTCAGGGCATTTCTGAGACATTTCCTCTTAAACTTTCACTTGGCTTATGTGATTTGATGTAGGGATAGCGAGCATTGTTGTAGTAATTTTGAGTTTTGAGAGGAAATTTGAGAGGAAATGCTACATCCACACTGGTGTGAATGATGCTTACTTGACAGCGAGATATTTTGTTGGACGATAGCAGAACGAAACTCTTTTCAAAATGCTGAGTTATGGGGCTTGTATATCTTTGATCGGATGCGCTGACCCCTGTTTCCCCGGTGTTGTGAATTGCTGGAAAGTTGAATGTCCCTTTGATGTCGAAGTGAGAGGCTAATTAAATTGATGGGTCTTTTGGTTAACGTAACATCCAATGTCGATATCGGCCTCTGGGCAGCCGACGTCGAATTCAACCTTTGGACAGCCAATGCTCAAAGGGCGCATCACGAAAGTTGGATCGTCCGAGGTGTCCTCACGGTTACAGGTCCCTGGCCCTGCCACCCATTGATGATGATTATGCTCCCTTTTTCAAATGACCGCCAACAAGCCCTGTGACACAGCCCACGGACGAAGTATGTCCAAGACCGTCCGTGATGAGGCTGTGTCATGCACAAGGTTTGATCAAGAACAGCCTGCGACCGATCCATGAACAATTCACGATCCGTGCACGGCCAGCCCAATCGCAATCCAGACAAAGGCCCATGCACGACCCATGAGAAATGTTCGGCCAGCCCTTCACCTACTCCTGTATTAGGCGGTCCTGTTGCTTTGATCTTGCTTTTGACACATGCCCATGGGCTTTCCCAAGGGCTAAGAGCCATTGATGGCCTGCGGTGTAAACTTGTAATGATGGCCATCGTTCAAACACAACCGTTGGATTGAGGGATGATCAACGGCCGAGATACGACCCCAACTTGTATAAATAGGAGTTTCTCCCCCTCATTGTATTCAGCTCCTTCATAAGTGAAAACACTTGTTCCTTCGTGCGTGTGTATGAAAAGGCTGACTAGGGATCACAAAAGTCATCACAAATCCTAATGCGTGTGTGTGAAAAGGCTGACTTAGTGCCTGTGTGTGAAAAAGCTGATTTGAGATCACAAATCCTAAAGTTGCATGGTGTTTGATTGATCGTAATTGACCAACCAGTGACAGATCCATCAAGAATTAGGTGTTCTTTGTGCTAATTAAACCCTTGCTGCACACCGACCAAAAAAAAACCCTTGCTGCACGTCTCCTTTCAGTGAATCCAATGATCATTCGTCGTTTCACACTTCGCACAAGCAAACGCCGCTGCAAATAACATCTAATAAAGAACCTGACCCCTTTTTTCTTGATGATGCTTTCTTCCCCAATCCTTGTGTGAAATGCAAAGTGTTTTGGATAAGAGTGTGCATGGTCAGGGCGGGCGGTTCCCGACCTAAAACCGGGAACCGCCACTAAGGACCGGTTCCGAAAATTGGAACCGGGATCCACCCGTTTGTTGCATGGATCCACCGGGAACCGGACCGTCGGTCCGGTCCGGTTCCGGGTGGATCCATGGAACCGATGTTGACGCAAAACAATTTTGATTTTCAACATAAAACGACTACGTGACATCAAAGCAAGCCAAAAAAAGAAAAACCAAATTTAATTACGTGGAGATGTGAATGATGGGAGAAGTAAACACAGCGAAATGGTGATAGGATTAGGAGCCAGAGACAAAGGGAATGAGATGAGATCTAGGGTTTCTTTTAGTTATTTTTTTTAAATATTAAAATGGTTCCGGTCCGGTCCGGTCCGGGCGGGCGGATCCGCCCATGGAACCGAGAACCGAACCGGTACCCATCGGTTCCCATAAATTGGAACCGGGAACCGGACCGGTTCCCTCAAGAACCGCCGGTTCCGGGCGGTCCAGGCGGTTCCCGGGTATTTTGCACACCCCTAGTTCTGGATGCCCGACGATGAGGGCAAGGCTCGATATTTCCGAAACCAGTTGAAGGATGCCTCCTCATCAGCCTTCGGGAAAAGCCATTGGCTTGCTATCGCATCTAAATGATCTGTTGAAGCCATATCGTCCTGGAATAGCAGTGATACGAAGGAGATGCCCAGCGAGCTAACCCTGTTGCATGCTGTGCTAAGGAGGACATGTACTTCAGAAAAGGATCAAATGCAGATGATACTTCACAAAGTTTTCCAGTGCGGAATATTGCTTACCTCTTAAGTTGTCTTCATGAAATTTCTTGCGAGACTTGCCCAAGATATGATTTTGGGCAACTGTGACGAATAACCAAGGCGTCAACTACAAAAGAACAATGGGAAAGTTGATCAAAAAGTCCTAAAATTATCGCAGACTTTTACCAATTCAATCCTAAACTTTTCAATTTTGTTAATTAAATTATAAATATTTTTATATTTTACCAATTGAGTACATCGGTCAACTTTAATCAAAAAATCGTTGACATGGAAGCCGGTAAGTCACATACGACGGTTAGTGCTAATGTAGATAATTTTTTATAATATAAAAATAAAATTGATTTTTCTATATTTTATTCTTTCTTTCGCTTATTTTTTTTTTTACCAAGTCTAATGAGGGTTGATAGTGAGGACTTTGCAACCCTCGCTTGCAAATGGAGACAGCTTCATGTTTGGCAAAGGTCCTCGCGACCCACATCAAGTGGCCAATGAGGGTTGGGTAGCCCTCATCTTTGACTAGCGAGGGTTGACACACCTCGCCTGCAACCAATGAAGGTTGGCTAGTGACTTTCATTGGGTTTGGAAGAAAAAAAGGAAAAGAAATAAAGAAAACAAACGAAATTAGAGATTTTAAAAATATATATATTATTTTGTCTTATTTTATAAAACGGTTGATGTTGACAATAGTAATTTCTTATTAAAATCGACCGAACGAACTCAATTGATAAAATACGAAAAATTTAATCTAATTAATAAAGTTGTAATGTTTTGAATTGAATTGGCGGAAATATAATAATTTTAGGATTTTGGACAATTTTAGTGGGGGAGCGATTGTTGCTGATTTTAGACATCTAAGGATCTCTCGTGCGCGTCCAAATTCATTGTATGCCGTACGGACGCTACGGGACATAATGATAACATGTGTCAGCGTCCGCCGTCTTTCCTTTTTGCACTGCCACTTGTCTGATGATTCAACGTCTCACGTGGGAGCCGACCACTTCGAGCTTCGCTGTCAACTTTCCAAAGTCCTCTCTTCTCCCAGACCAAACTTTTGATTAAATGGTTCCCTTAGCCCAAAACGCACGACGAAACCAATCTCCACCTTTTAACCTTCGAGAGTGCCGGGTCGAGCCCTGGGTTACACTAGGATGCCCCTATCATCAATGTTAAGGTTAGAATAAATTATCCAATCAATCCGAAACGCATTGTACAAACGTAAATTTAACTATCACTTTCTAGCTTAATTAATTCGGTTGTAAAAATTTACCAAAATTTAAATGTGGTTCTTTTGGTCAATATTTGCCAAATAACAGTCTAGTAATCTCCAACAATTCTACTTGGCACTCCACAATGTCAATAATCTTTAGTAAAAACTGATCAGAATGAGTATATTAAAATTGATATTTGTATGAATTTAAAACTGTTTTTGTAATTTGCCTACTAAATGTGACCCATCCCACGTTTTTGTACTTTCTTGGTTTGTTCTTCTTTTATATCAAGATGATATTCTTAATATATTTAAATATTAAGGCTCCGTTCATTTCACGGCTAATATAATGTTTTTGAAAAATATTTTCCTTTAAGCCATTTTTAGGGAAATGATAATATTTTACAGTATATGGCTGGAACTTGAAAATAAACTAGAAAATGTTTTCAACTATTTATTAAGGAAAATCCTTTCTTCTATGCACCCATTTCAATAATTTTTTTCATCATTATATTTTTAATCAATTTTCAATTCTTTTTAATTCTTTTTTTCCTTTCCTTTCTTTTTCTTTTTCTCCGGCCACAGGCTCGAGGTCACCTGGGGCCGGAGGCCAAGCTCACTTGAGGCAGCAAGCTTGAGCCCCGCCAAATTCGGCTTGCTCGATGCTGGTTAGGGAAGCTTAGCCTCGTTGAAATCTGGTAATCTCGAGCCTCGTCAGCTTGTGGCAAGGCTTGACCTTGCTTGCGGCTGATCGTCGACTGCCACCGTGGCTGATGTTTGGCCAAGGAACCAGTGACTGGCCAAGGAAGAAGAAAGGGAATAAAAAAAAGAAAATAAAAAAAAAAGGAAATGGTTTTTTATGAAAGAAAGTGAGGTGAAAGGAGATATAAACAAATATTTTCCTCTTTTTGAAAAACAAAAATATTTTCACCTATCTTAAAAGATTTTTTTTTTTGTTGATGGAAAATATTTTCCCAAACCAATTCATTTTCTGTGAAATAAATGTTGAAAAATCTGAAAAACATTTTCTTGAAATTTCTTTTTGTAAAATGAATAAAGCCTTAAATCACACTTTTTTTTTTTTTTATAGTTTAAGTTTTTAGAACAATGAGTTATGATCCTTAGAATATTACGGGTTCCTACATGGTTTTAGTCAAACATGCGTAGTTCTCACGGTACGCTGGAAACCATAGATTCTTATCCATACATGGTTTTGGGTCAAAGATGCCATACAACTACCAGAAGATGGTTTTGAAACCCTTTAGATCATCGGCTGCACAAGCAAGTTGCGTTCCAACCAGTCAAACACTAAAAGACCCAAACGCCAAATCCCACCATCTCCCTAAAAGCCCATATCAAATCAAACAACAACAAAACCAGCATATGCAATACCTAGAACTGGGCGGCAAGGTCCGGGGCCCTAGGCGAGGGCCGGCAACCCTCGCCCAAATTTGGAAGAGCGCTGCTAGTTGGTGAGGGTTGCTAGTCCTCGCTCAAGCGCCGGTGACCTGCCAACCATTGTCTTTGCCCCACCGACAAAGGGGTGGTGGCATTTTTTTTTTCAAGTTTTAGTTTTTTTAGTTTGCTTTTTTATGAAATGAAAAAAAGAAAAAGAAAGAAAAGATGAAAAATATTTAAAAATTTGAAAGACGAAATTACCCTCACCAATCGATGAGTTCAAGCCCTTCTTTGAAATTGATATGACTATTCCAGGCATTTATTTGAGAAAATGAGTAACGATTCGGACTTTTATTTGAATAGGAGTAGAGTAGGACCGACAAAAAAAAAAAAAACTCCAATTCCCACACATGCGATGTTGTTCTATTGAACTCTGAGAAATCCTTTCTTCCCTATCTAAAGAAATTAGTTAGCGAAAGCCTTCATGCAATCCAATGATCAGTCAAAAAATCTAGGTACCGCACTGTCATTCTCTCTCATTTGCACCACTTAGACCTATCAAAATGGGTCACAAAATTGATTTTTTTCAATTCATGTTTAATAAACCGAATTGTTATATGAGTTAGTTATATTAAATAAAGGGGTTTATAACGGTAAAATCCAAAATAATATGGATGTTAACTGAGTTTATGACTTCTTAGATCCGATTCATTCTCTCTTACTCTCACTTGATCATGTGCTCGCTCATTCCACATGGTCTTGATGGCGAAATACTTTGTGGGACAACAGCTGAGCGGAACTCTTTTCAGGACGCGGAGTTATGGGGCTTGTATATCTTTAATTGGATGCAATGGCCCCTGTTTCCCCGGTGTTGTGAATTGCTGGAAAGTTGAAGCTCCTTTTGATGTCAAAGTGAGAGGCTAATGAAATCGACAGGTCTTTTGGCTAACGTTACATCCAATGTTGATATCAATCTCTGAACAGCCGACGTTGATTTCAACCTCTGGACAAGCGATGCTCAAGAGCGTATCACGAAAGTCGGATCGTCCGTGGTGTCCTCACGGTTACAGGTCCCTGGCCCTGCCAACCATTGATGATGATTATGCTCCTTTTCTGGTATGGCAAAAGACCGCCGAAAAGCCTTGCCTTTCAGATCCATCAAGAGTTAGGTGTTCTCTGTGCAAATGAATGCCTTGCTGCACGTCTCCTTTCAGTGAATCCAATGAACATTCGTCGATTCGCAGTTCGCACAAGCAAAGAAGACTGCTAAGGAGAACATCTAATAATGAACCTGACCCTTTTCTTGATTATGAGGGCAATCTAATAAAGCACCTGACCCGCCGCTAAAGAGAACATCTTATAAAGCACCTGACCCTTTCTTCCCCAATCGTAGTTTGAAATGCAAGTATTCTGGATGCCCGACGATGGGGACAAGGCTCAACATTTCTGGAACCGGTCGAAGGACGCCGCCTAATCGGCCTTTGGGAAAAACCATTGGCTTGCCATCTCATCTGAAGTTCTCAGAGGACATCCTTTTTTCTTCTTATGCGTGACATCAGATGATCCGTGGACACCATGGCAGATCTTGAATAGCAGTGATACGAAGGAGATGTTGGTAAAATATGGCTTCGAATTGGGTAGAACAATGAAAATGGATATTCGAGTACTCAGTCGGACTTTGACGCGATATCACTTTCTTTTAAGAATTTATTTGCCCCACAACGTCGTTTAATGGTCACCGCAAAAATCCTCTAGGATACAATAAAGTCTCGGATGAGAATACTAAATAGTAATTCTAGTATGTCTTCAGAGTCTCTCTAAGAAACAATTGAAAGAATGGTCGTAGTTTTTCAGACAGAAAGCTCAAAAAAGATGAAAATGATCACTTACTCTTTTCCGAAAAATAACGAGTATATATATATAAAACAGTCTTGCAACTCTTCGTGAAAAATTGCCAAAGAATGAACAAACATGTCTTTTAGAAAAATTGTTCGGATAAACAAATGCGACTCTTCGGAAGATGTCGAGAATCGAACAATTGCAACCCTTCGGGAAAAGTTGCAAATTGAATAAGTAATTTTCCAAAGGTTGTATAAAAAAAAAAATATTCGGAATAATAGTTTTTTTTCTTTTTTTTAAATAGAATTTCGAATTTCCGAAAATTCTCAAAAAAAAAAAAAAAAATAATAACAAAGGAATTAGTGCCAATTATACCGCAGGCGAGCATGCGTGTAAAGTGCGTCAAATAATCGCGCACTCGCACGTGAGTATGGTGGGGGTACACCCCACCCAATCATTCTTTTAAGTACATAAAGAAAATCCTACCCTTTTAAATTGGCCAACTCCCTTCCACTTTTTCTATGTGGGACAAGAAAACACTTAGTTTGTTTTGACAAACAAACCTCCAATAGGAGATGCCTAGTGAGCTATTCCTGTTGCATGCTGTGCTACGAAGGAGAAGGAGAAGGAGATAATACTTCACAAAAGGATCAAATGTAGATGATACTTCACTACAAAGTCATCTAATGCGGAACCTCGATTACCTCTTTAGTTGTCTTCATGAAATTCCTTGAGGGACTTGCCCAAGATACCATTGTTGGCAACTGACTAAATAACCAATATGTCAGCTACAAAAGAACAATAAAAAAATTATACAAAAGGTCATCCACTTATTGCTTTTTTACTAATTCAATCACAAATATTTCAATTTTACCAATCGAGTCTAACATATTTTTACTTTTGATCAATTAAGTCAATTTGGCCAACTTTTAATCGAAATCTCTAACGTGAACGACAATAGTGCCACGTAGGATAGTTGTCATTGGACAATTTTTAATAATTTTTTAGAAAAATATATTTTTTATTATTTTCTTTTTCTTTCTTTCTTTTCCTTTTTTTTTTCCTCTATTAAGTCTAGTGAGGGTTACTAGCGAGAGCTTCACAACCCTTGCCTGTGCCCATGGCTAGGGAGGGCTTCACTAAGCGAGGGCTTTGCGATCCTCGCCTAGTGGTTAACTATGGTCAATTGGGTCTCGCTTGTGATCAGCGAAGGTCAATGAGCCCTCGTTTGCAATTAACAAGGGTTAGCCAAGGATTCTCACTAGGCTTGGAAGGAAAAAAAAAGGAAAAGAAAGAAAGTGAAAAAAGGAAAAAAATCAAAAGGAATTTTTAAATATTTATATTAATTGTTTATTTTAGCACTGTTTGTACCATCAATTAATTTTTAGTTAAAATTAGTTTAATAAGGTCAGTTAACAAAATATGAAAACATTTAGAATTGAATTGATCAAATTTATAAATATTGGACGGTTTTGGGCAATTGGCTCGGGGGGAAGAATTGTTGCTGATCTTAGACGCCCTCGAAGGATATCTAATATGGAGAAAATATTGGGTGGTCCGGGACCGCCACGTCAGCGTGGTCCCGGACCACTCACACGGCGCCACGTGTATGGGGAAGCCCGACAAAGGACGAAAACCGGGGCCCACTTCTCTAACGCTCTCTCTCCTCTTTCTCTCTTTTGTCTCCCTCCCCTCATAATGGCGCCATATGAGTGGTCCGGGACCACGCTGACGTGGCGGTCCCGGACCACCCAATATCTTCTCATCTAATATGCGTCTCGCTTGCACTTTCTGTCACATCAATTTCTTATTATTGCCGTAGGGAACATAATGATAACTCGTGTCATCGTCTCTGTCCCTCCCCTCTTTCCCAGCTTTCTAGAACCTCTGACTCATATACAGCGTCTGCCGTTTGACCTTTTGGCACTGCCACTTCTTGGGCGATGTTGCAACGTCAGGTGAATCAACAACTTCAAGCTTCGTCCTCAAGTTTCCGAAGTCATCTCTTAATCCCAAGCCGAACTTGGTTGAACGGTTCCCTTAGCCCAAAATGCACGACAAAACCAATCTCCACCTTTTAATCTTCGAGAGTTCTGGATTAGAGCCCTAGATTACGCAAAGATGCCCCCAGTAATGTTAAGTTTAACATAAATTATCCAATCACTCATAAACTTATTATACAAATATCATTTTAATCATGAACTTTCCAATTTAGTCAATTTTTTAATTGAAATAACTTAGTCAATTCAATTCTAAAAATTTACATGAAATTTAAACGTAGTTCTTTCAATTAATATTTGTTGAAAATCACTAACGTGACAGTTTAGTCATCTCCAATTGAAATGAGTATATTGAAGTTGGTATTGATATGGGTTTAAGACTATTTAGGTAATTTTCCTATTAAGTGTAACCTATCTTATATTTTCGCACTTTCTTCGTTTGTTCTTCTTTTATTTCAGGACGATTTTCTTAAAATATCTAAATATTAAATAACACATTTTTTCAATGGTTTAAGTTTTTAGAGCCATCAGCTGAATTTTACAGATTCATGCATGGTTTTGGTCAACACATGCCCTCCCACCACAGAAAAATAGTTGTCACAGTTCTCTCGAAACCCTAGATTCTTATTCATACATGGTTTATGATCAAACATGCCATCCCACCTCCAGAATATATTTCTAATAGTTCTCTCGAAACCCTAGATTCTTGGCTTCCGATGCAAGTTACACGCAAGTGGGGTTCCAACCAGTCAAAACCCTAAATAAACGAACCGCCAAATCCACTATCCCCCGAAGTCCCTCTATCATCACATCACACCCCCAACAAAACCAGCAGCGTCTTTATCTGTTTAGCCATTCAAAAGGCAGTCAAAATCAACATGTTTGAAATGGTCTGATGGGATGCCACTCTCGCGAAACTTAGTATGGGGTTCTTTTTTTCCTTTCTATTCACAAAAGAGATGAGAGTGAGACAATTTCTAAATCGTGGCATAATGTGATGGATGAAGGCGATGATGTGGGAGATAAGGTGGTGGAACGTGGAATTGGTAGATAAAGAGCTGTAAAAATTTCTTTTTTATGGAATGAGAATAGAATTGAAAAATTTATATAATCCATGTGGAGAAAAAAAGATTGGAGTTCATTTAGTCGGCCACATCATATTAGTTCCTAGGCCAAATTCGTGTAAGCCGCTGGATTTTATCATCAAGAGCCTCATCTTGCTCAACGCATAGGAAGTTGTCAAAAAGCTGCTATGGAAAAAGAACTTCATCACAGAAAAGGAAAAATCGATTTTTTGTGATGCTGCATGACTTTTGAGGACTCTTGGAGAGATTCAGAATCGATAGCTTGGCAAAGTGCAGTCATCATTTTAGCTTTTCGGAAGTTGAGATCGCGTATTCACTAGCCGAGGCGAATACAACTCGGTCGGTACATACACGGGATCAACTACAAACGAGACTTTTATAGTGTTTTCTAATCTTTAGTATTTTTTAGAATTTCGAAGATATTTATTTACGTTGGTTTCTGTGGTCACTGAAAAGCCAGTTGCATCTCCCTAACCTCTCTCTCTCTCTGTCCCTCTCCCTCTCTGCTACCTACTTTCGAATTCCAAATTCCATTTACGGTCACATCAGTGTTCGATCAGCAAATAATTTTTTGCGTTTCTTTTTTAATCAGTCAATAATTCTTATGTCCTATACCTAGTCTACTATCGTTATATATACATAGGGCCGTCCTTGTATGCAATCGGATTCGTTTGCCCTTTTCTTCTTGTGGCCTCCACCGCGTCTTCCACCATCAATCAAGGACAGGACAGCGCCTTCGTTAACCGCACCGCCACTCTCTCTCTCTCTCTCTCTCTCTCGTTCGCTCGCACGACTAATTTGAAAAGAGAGGTGGCACTATGGATGATGATGACTGCTTTTTTGTCGGTCGCGTACTGTTGAGTTCAAGAAAAACAAAGTAGGGTGAACCAGAGAACCCATCTTCTTCTTTTTCTTCTTCTTCAATGTTCACACCTATCGTTCTTCCTTGCTTTTGTATTTCCTTCTCCGTGTGAAACGCCGAGGAGGAGGATGAGGTCGCTGTCGCTCCCTTCTACTAGAGCTCCTCCTCAAAGCTCAGGTCCGTCTACAGAGGATGGCCCCACATCATTGATGATCCACCCTCCACCACCATGCACGTGCAGTGAGCGGCGTCCGAAGTCCCCGGCTCAGACCCGAGCCATAGCTCGGAGCCCCGTTCCCCCAACTCGGCCGGGAGGTCGTGGCTCCATGGAGCTGGAGCTTCGGCTCATGGGTCGCGATGCTTCCAGGACCTTTGCGGTGTGACCTATCTCCTCAACCCTCTGACCCGAGACATCTTCTCACTGTCGAGGGTCAAGCCATTGCACAAGAGGTGGCGCCGGGCATAGAATTGGAATCGAGCCAACCGCCTAACCTACCGGTAGAAGATTGTGCGATAAGGGAAGAGGTCCTCGATCGGGGCTCGAGGTCATGGGGAGACATCGCGAGCGTCTCCCCCAGGCTCCTCAGCCCCGTGTTCGCTGCTGGATCTGTCCATTGGAAAGTCGCCGGCCGAGGCGGTGTCATCATCTCGTCCTTCGACTACGGAGGAGGAGCTTGAGACGTCCATCTGGCGCACTTCCGGGGAGTTCTGGGGCTCGTCGACCGTTCGCACCAGGAGAGCTTGGACGTGTGGGGGTGATGGTGGAGAGTGGGCGGTGGGCGAAGGAGTACGCTGTCTGGCTGAGATCGCCGTTCTCCAGTGAGCAGTCCCCGGTTCCTTGAGGTTGTGGGCTGTTGTGGCCGGAAGATGGTGCTCAAGTACTCGTGCTATGGTCCTGTGACTGACGAGCTAGAGTACGAGCTGAGAGGGGGCGAAGCATCACCGTGAGTTTGCCTTCTGCCGCCCCCACCGGTCAAGCCGCCGTTGCAAGGAGTGGTCAGCCACCTCGCCTCTCTCTCTTACACATGCCGGCAGAGAGAGACACACCCCTGAAGAAGCCCAATAAAACAACCTCGTCGTCGTCGTCCGCTCTCCCCCACGTCTTCTTCTCCCTTTCCTCTCTCTTCCGCCGTCTCTCTCTCACTCTCTCACGCTTGAAGCGACGCACAAAGCCTCATACAATAACCTCATCTGCCATCTCCCACTCTCCCTGCAGTTCATTCTCGCCCACTTCTTCCCGTTCGTTTCCTCTCTATTTTCGCCATCTCTCCTTCACACGCACTTAAAAGAGACCCACAAACTTGAAAACCCTCCCTCATCGCCATCGCTCACTTCATCCTCCTTCTTCCTCTTCCCTTCCTCTATCTTCTCTCATCGCCGTTCCCCTCTCTCTCTCTCTCTCAGTTCATTCTCAGTCACTTCTTCCTCTTGCTTTCCTCTCTCTTCGGTCATCTCTCTCTCCCTCCCTCACACTTGAAGAGACGCACCCAAAGTTGAAGAACCCTCATGTTCATTCTCACCCACTTCTTGCTCTTCCTTCCCTCTATCTTTCGCCATCTCTCTCACACACTTGACACATACAAACTTCAAAAAACCTCATAAAATAACCTCATCGCCATCGCCCACTCTCGCCCTGTTCATTCTCACCCACTTCTTCCACTTCCTTTCCTCTCTCTTCTGCCATCTCTCTCTCTCCCACACACTTGAAGAGACAAACTAAAAACTTGAAGAACCCTAACCTCACGATAACCCACTCTCCCGTTCATTTTCACTTGTTTCTTCCTCTTCCTTTCCTCTCCCTCTCTTGCGCACTACTTCCTTGAAGAAACCTTCCTTTTGCCCACTCTCCCCCTCACGCACTTCTTCCTATTCCTTTCCTCTCTCTTTGGCCACCTCTCCCTGAAAGAGAGACACGCCCTTGAAGAACCCTCGTACAATAACATTAACGCCATCGCCAACTCTCTCTTCTGCGGATACCGTCTCTCTTAGTCTCTCCCACGCTTGAAGAACCCCCATACAATAACCTCATCGGCATCGCCCACTCTAACCCTAGTTCATTCTATCTCACTATTTCCTTCTCCTTTCCTCTCTCTTCCATTGACGTCCATCTCTCTCACACTCACGAACACTTGCAGCACCCTCATACGATAACCTCGTCGTTGTTGCCCAATCTGCCCCTCTTCATTCCCACTCACTTCTTCCTTTTCCTTTCCTCTCTTGAGTGGACCTTATTCATCATCCCTGTCATCGACCTTTGGGCAGCGCAGGTGATCATTTTAGCTTCCTCACCTGAGTATTCTTGTTCTTCTCTTCATTGCAATAATTATATTTAGTTTTGGGAGATTTTTTGCATGTAAATCAGCTCATGCACAAGTCCAATAGAGAGACAAAGGGCCACAAGAGAAAATGGTGATGACGATCATCAACAAGATATTGACGATATTGATGCAGTTGCTGTGGAAAATGGAGAGACCTGAGGATCTCAAACTTGGGGATCACGTTTATAGATACGGATGGTATGGATTATTCAGCCATCATGGTGAGTCCTCGTCATCTTCCTGATTTTGCACTAGTCCTTTTCTTTCCTCCTCCTTTTTCTGGCCAACCTTTTTGCTCTTTAGCCGATCAGTTTACACTGATCAACTTCATTTCCAAAAATTCCTAGAAGTCTCAGCATAAAGTAAAATATTTCTAGCAGATGGTTTGTCGAAATTGAAGCCACCAGAGAATAAATGACTGCAAAGATGTGTGGCCAAATGAGATTCAAAAATCATAGTAATTTCCTGTTCATTTTATTAATTTCTTCAATTTTCCTCGTCTTCCCATCGATTTCTCTGTCAGCATATAACCCCGTAAAAGTTCTAATAACAATTAAAATCTGATTTCTCTTACTGCTCGCTCCCAGACGGATGTTGTAAGTCCAAATTCCCGTAATCATCTCTGCCAAGCCAATCATTTAAAAATAATCATTTTAGTGCCAATTTTAATGAAAAGTAATCATTTCAGTCTTATCAAAAGTTTAATGCCACCTCAAACCCTTTTTTTTAATTATAAATGTCATATCTGAGTTCAGTCCAACTAGAATCTCGCCAGAGAAAAAGGCATGATAGGTTCGTTTTTCTTCACTATGGAAACCCTAGATTCTTGATGGGGAGGGAGGGAGGGAGAGAGGGAGAGTTTTACCCGGTTTTGATTTGATACCCAAAACTACAAAAAGTCAATTCTCTCTTCTTCTTTTGTAAAAACATTTTTCCCATAGATAACCATCTTTAGAATTTGGTTTTTTGACTTTTTTCAGTAACTTAGGCTTGATAAATTCTGTTAAAATCAGAATTATTGTCCAACTTATTACAGCTGATTGCCTATTAGAAAGGAAAATGACTTTGTGGTTCAAAAGCACCCTTATTCTCTATGAATAATGGTGCCCTTATCCTAGCATTACCCTTTGGAGAATGACCGTAATTAATTATGCAGGTCAGACTATAATTAATTATATATAGCAAGGATGCCAGACAGAAGCAAACATATAAAATAATGCTCACTTAATTTATTTCGACCGTAGCATGTGTTCTTCGGACCTTGACTTATGTAGATAGATAATACAAAAGGAGTCCTTTCCAACTTCAAATCAGGATTTAGAACGAGACGTGGACTAGTCAACGAGGTTAATATAGCAAAACGGTCGGCAAGCAGCTGGACGACTCTAAAGTCCATACTGTCTTTAAAATAGTAGTTTTTCCCTTTTTTATCCTGTCCTTGCTTTTAGTGCGTGGAAATTTTGTGTCTCCTTCTTGAGCAGTGGAAAGAAAATTCAAGAGGTGCGCTGGAGCTGCAGCACATTTCATTTCTATCTAACGTGCCAAACCAAAGATTAAGGAATTCATTCAGATTTCTAATTCTAAATCGGCGTACACATCCAGTTAAAGAAAGAAGCTAGTGAATATTCATCGTACACTCCGGCTTTTTGTCAAAATTGTCCCTCTAGTGTTTCCTTTTTTTAGCTTTCCATTTTGAACTAAATTTGATTCTTTAACGGTTTGCATGTACGTATTACAGGAATTTACGTCGGCAAAGGCTCTGTGATTCATTTCACCCGAACAAAGAGCCAAAAAACTGTATTTTCTTCGGTTTTCAAGACTAGCTACAAGCAAGAAGTTTCATCTTCTTGCCCAGAATGTGGATACCAAGAGAGCATCGATCGTGGGGTTGTCAAAACTTGTCTCAATTGTTTTCGACAGGGCGGCAAAAAACTTCGATCCCTTCACCGATATGAATATGGGTGGCCACTACTAAGGTTTAAGTTTGCAAGGCGAGGAACTTGCACCACATTGCTTGATAACAAATTGCCCCATCAAGTTGTCAATAAAGCCAGCGAGCTTCACGCGAATAATTCGTTTGGTGATTACAACTTATAAACAACAACTGTGAACATTTTGCCACATATTGCCGGACCAACTACCGTGCAAGTGAACAGGCAGCATTTTTATGTGAATGCGTGGGAAAAATTAAGGAAGCCAAAGAATGGACCATGAAGAAGTTGCTGCGGAGAAACTGAACTCGAGCGGTCAAACCTTTTGCCAATGTTGTATTTCTCTGTCTGTCTGTTGTTTTAGAAAATAAAAGTGTGCCCTACTTAGCTTATTCGTGTATGGACATGTTTATGTAAATACATATGAATATATATTTATATAATGTCATTATGTTCAATGTCCGGAAATATGATCATAGCCAATCACATTGGTTCCGGCCCCCCGCCCGTGCGTCTCACACGTTACACGTATTCTGATGCTTGTTCCATTCCCATTAGATTTTCCAATAATAAAGTTGTTAGCTTGTCCTTGGCTAATATACGCAGCTCTCTTTCCCTCTCTCTGTGCCACCATCATCGCTGCATAGTGTTTTTCACTAAAGGGTACGTGAACAGCATCCCAAAGAACAGTCGAAACCCAACATGTATGAAATGGTCTGATCGGAAGCATTCTCTCACGAATTCGGGCAAATAGCCGATGCCCCGGGGATCGCGCGCGCATCGACGTCGTCATGAACTTTTTTTTTTTTTTTTTGCGCGGGGGGGGTGGGGGGGGGGTGGGTGAACAAAGACAAAAAGAAGCGGTGCTAGATGGGTCCACCAATTTAAAAGGCTCCAGCCATCAGGCAGGCTGCCCCCGAAAGGGGGAAGTGAGCCCTGTACGGGGCTTTTATCTTCAGGGTTTCCCCCACAAGAAACCCAAGGAACAAGCCCGGGGAGGGCAATGAAGACAACCCCAGGGGAAGAGAACCCCTGGGGGGTGGGCCGAGCCTCCCCCCCGAGCCCAAGTAGTCCTAAGTAGGACTCTAAAAGGCTCCACCATCAGGCAGCCGCCCCGAAAGGGGGAAGTGAGCCCTGTACGGGGCTTTTATCTTCGGGTTTCCCCCACAAGAAACCCAAGGAACAAGCCCGGGGAGGGCAATGAAGACAACCCCAGGGAAACGAAGCCCTGGGGGGTGGGCCGAGCCTCCCCCGAGCCTAAGTTTAGTCCCGAGTAGGACTTTAAAAGGCTCCGGCCAACAGGGTGCTGCCCCGAAAGGGGGAAGTGAGCCCTGCGGGGCTTTTATCTTCGGGGTTTCCCCACAAGAAATCCAAGGAACAAGCTCGGGAGGGAATGAACAACCCCAGGGAAAAGAACCCCTGGGGGTGGGCCGAGCCTCCCCCGGTCAGTTGTAAAAGAAGGATGATCCTCACCATTAAGAACCCCCTTAAGCATCGCTTTCCATGACTTTGGAGCACCATCTGTCTGGAAAAGAGACATCTCGCGAAAATCGATGGCCGTTGTTAAAGTGGTTGCCCAGCGTGGGGGAAAAACTCACCGTGAAAAAGTTATTTTTTAGTGATATCACGAGATTTCGAAGAATCATCGGTAAATTTTAGTTTTCGAGATATTCTAGATAAAAAAAAAACACATGAATCGTCATGAAAATTCAAAATTGGTAACACGATAGAATATAATTAATTTTTAGCACTTCAATATTTGAGATTGAATATATATTAATGGTCGAGCGGGAGTTTATATAATTGAATGGGATCGAGCTTTTTCAAATGGAGGCATATGATATTAGACCGATTAATAGTGATGAAAGAGATTTTATATTCTTTTTTTGTCTTTGGTATCGTTAGAGTTTTAAAGATATTTGTTTATTTTGATTTACAATTTTTTTAGCTCAGGTTAGGATTGTCTTTTTTGGGTTTTATAGTTATCTATTTCCTAGTTTGAATATACTATCTTTAGGGTTTTGTAGCTATTAATATTACTTTGAATGTTCATGTACGACGACTCCCACTTTCCTTCGCTCCTCCCTTCTTCTTTTAAAAATACTTGTGAAAGTTTGAAACCCTAGATTCTTAGTGGGAGAGAGTGAGAGAGAGAGGTTTTCATGGCCCACTTTGGCTTTACATGCAAGCTGCCTTAACCAGGCATGTGTCGTGGATGCTTGGCGGTGTACCTTGCAAGATGGGGCATAAATCATGGCATAAAGTAAGGTTTGGCCATCACGTCGGAGATTAAAGTAAAAGGTGGAACCGGGAGAAAAAGAGGTGTAGAAATCCCTTCCCCCCCCTCTCTCTCTCTCTCTCTCCCATGATGGAACGAGTATAAAAAGGAAAATTTTTCATCTGTCCTTATCGAGAAAGATTGGAGATCATTTCGTTGTCCATAATATAATGGATTTTTTTATAGCATGGACGAATGATGAATACTAACATATAAAGTAGGAGATATGAAATTAAGTTTGTGTCTATGAAATTTTGCTCATTATTGAATAGAGAAAACACGAAGAGCAAATGGGTGGTAAGAAGGGGCTAAGACTTCCTCTTGATGTAACTAATTTTCTATCTCCTATTTATTTTCTTCAGCTAAAATCGCCATATCACTCGAGAGTTCATGTCGCACCCCTCTTGTTTCTCATCTTTTGATTTAGGATTCGTATCTTGTGAAGTAACAGCTACTTCTCTTAAGTACCTTTTGAAGACTTTTGTCGGATGCGAAATTGAAAAAGGCTTTGAAGATATAAGATTTAAGAATTAGAACTAGGTATATACAACATGAAAGAAACAATCATTCATGACAAAACAGTCAAAAGCACAAGAACAATTAAGGACAATCAAACAATTGAAGCAAAGTCCAAAATTGATCAAATTTGGGTCTTGGGGCCGGCCTTTGCAATTCATGCATAAGTCCTTCTAGATACCTATCCCAATTCATTTTTTATGACCCACAGCTATCAATGACCATTGGTGTTCTTATATGGTCACTAACATTTATAAGTCCCTAAGACAACTTCTAAGTGAGTCCCAAAATCTACCAACGGGATTAGGCATCACACCTACATACATCTAAAATCCACATGCATCGGCAAGAATTAAACATTCAAATAGGCTCTTGAGCCTTATTTCCCAAACAATCATATAATTTTAGTGAGCCAATGGCAGATCACTTATTAAATCGACATGCACCAATCACAATCACATGCATTTATATCAAATGGAATGATTTCATGTATGTGTGGTTTATGTGATGCTTCAAAGATTCGGATGTGTTTGTAACGTTGAAAAAGGAAAATACTAATCAGTTCTATGGAGAACTAGGGAACGCGCATGGGAACAACTAGCCTATACCAAGCCTTGATTTCATTGAAAAACATGAGTTTGTCATTGTTTCCACCATGTCTTGAAGTTGATCTAATTGTTATTAGAGGTCCGGGGCCACAAACCCATTTTGTGAGCCTTGCAGAATGGTGACTCATTTGGCAAGAAACACCGATGTAAACTCGAACTGGACATCTCCATCCATTTAGATTAGCTTCAAAGAGAAATGATTGAGGGATAATATTTAATGTACTGTAAGAATAACAGTTTATTTTGGATAAAAAAAACCCAAATAATAAATAATTATGAATTATTGTAGAGTCCACTCTTTCAATAATTTGTAACTTACAATAAAGCTGTTATTGTCACAGTAACCCAAAAACTATCATGCTAGCAAAATCTGTTTTTGAAAGTCTTATATTATGATATTAAACCTCTTCTTTTGACCACATCGATGAACTTGATACCTCTTGATTGGTTTAGGGGATGGGAATGCTATACTCCCACTGCACCTAAAAAGCTCTCCCCTTCCTATGTACTAAAGACTTTTCTTGAATTGAGAAAAATATATAATTCAATTACAAGACTTGTAATCGTAGATTGCATTTGAATGTATTCCTTGACATATTAAACTTCTGGGATAAGTGAATTTATCATGCAAGTGACATAATGCGCAAAAGCACGTCATATGATTGAGTAACGAGTTCTCAACAATCCCTCTATTCACATCCATATATCCATTATATCTACCGTGTGAGACGCACCCGAACACACTTTGGTGATCTAGTGCTCAAGTTAACCCCGATTAAATTTTTGCACCAATTCAAGATTCGTATGGATAATTATGACTGCTCATTACTAAATTCCGTTAACCCCTATGCCTGTTCAAAATTTTTATTCACTACATATACATACACCCCTCTTATTGATTTCTTTTTACATCCATTTTGTTCCATTTTTTAACGCATTCTTATTGCAATTAGAAAAGCTTTTATAGGGGAAACGATGGGTGAGCTTGGTCCCGTTACAAGCCCATTTGCACGTCAAGAACTCCAAATCCAACCCAAATATCCGTTTCACAAAAGCCAACTAGAAAAGCCTGACCGGAGGAATAGCCCAGTTTCACTCTTTTTATGCTTACCCAAAGGCTCAATTTGTTAGTGACCAAAAACCATTTAAGCAAATAGATCATGACCCATTTTACAAGACCTTGTCTTTCCGTTAATCCGTCTTGCCCCGGCACGGAGAGCACATGGATCTGGGGGGACCGCCCGGCCCTTTGCCATCGACAGCTGAGGTCTTGGGTTCGATTCCTTCCATGAGTGATGGGTGAGCGAATTTGTGTGTGAAGAGGTAGGGGCGATGGATGAGTTTTCTGATGGGGGTATATACAAGGTGGTGGGTTGGTTTTGAAGGGCCGATGTTGGGAGGTTGGGGAATTGCTAGTACTTAGAAAATTTTAAGTCCATTTGTTTCATTAAAAATAGCATCCGTCATAATATAAGTCAACTCAACGAGGGGCTCTAAAATATGTTAAGCATGTATGTTAAGGAAAATGAAGTTTAATTTTCCTAACATTGATCACACATACTACAAGAAAAGGCTTGTGTATATCTTAAATTTCGCATTAAGGAATTGAGTATGAATATAATTTTTTTTTTAATTAGGTTTTGTTAATAAATGCTCTTGAGGCACTCATTAAGCATACTTCATGAGGAAATATACTAAATGCCTTTATTACACGTACTACTAAAAACTTATTTAGATTTATAATCCTTTTGGGCCAAATGGGCCCACATGCCGAGTCAAAAACAAAAGTTTGTGATTATTTTTAACAAGTTTCAAAGTTCGCAAAAATCATCCCTAATCAAAAGTTCATCTTTGTTCATTTGGGATTAACATTTGATTCTTTATGTATGACAGGAATCTATATCGACAAGAGCTATGTGATTCATTTCACTAAAACACAAAGCAAAAGAACCATAGCCCCATCATTATTCAGGACTCGCCAGAAGCAAGAAATTTCATCACCTTGCCCAAAGTGATTACCGAGAGAGCAACAATTATGGGGTTGTCAAAACTTGTATCAATTGCTTCTGGCAGGATGGCAATGAGCTCCGATCCTTTCACTGTTATGAATATGAGTGGCCACTACTAGGGTTCATGCTTGCAAGGTTGGGAACTTGCATTATATTATTTTGTACCAACTTGCCTCATGAAATCGTCGATAAGGCTAGCGAGCTTCACGCTAACGACACTTTTGGCAACTACAGCCTCATAAATAACAACTGCGAGCATTTCACCATATTGTGCTGCACCGGCATTTGTAAAAGCAAACAGACGGCATTTATCAAAGCTTGTGAGCAGATAATTCTGCAAGCCAAAGAATGGACCATGAGATTGCTGCAAAGAAACTAAATTCAAGTGATCCAACCTTCCTCGAATCTTGTATCCTCTGTTTGTTCGTTTTTCTAATATATGTTTTAAGGCATATTCGATTGGGACTGGACTGGGCGGCATGAGACCTGCACACGTGCACAATCTTCTATCCTCTGTCTGTTCGTTTTTATCCATGTATGTACTTGTTCAGGTGAAGATGTATGTAAACTTATCGCATGTGTCTAACAATGGTCATCATGTTCAATGTCCGGAAGTATCATGAAGCCCTTGTTGGCGTCTGGTGCTCCTTATGAGCATAGGCCGACTGTCAATAGCATGACGAAAGTTGTCGTGTTCACTAGAAGGAAGACGGTTGCTGTTGCGTTTGGGGGTGGGGGTGGGGGCCTGGAGCTCAATGTTTTTGGTGGAATGTCGAGTGCATAGCTGTAGAGAGGAAGTAAAATAAACAGAGCATTGAAATGGAAGAAACAAAGGAACCGTCATCACGTGCTTTCTTTCATGTTGGTTCTTGTCAAATTACTTAATCAAAATAGGGAAGTGCTTGGCCATTTTTAGTTAGCATATGTGCATTGCGTTTGGTCCTAATTCTCGATTTGAAGGAAGTATTACACAAAAGTGTTAGTTAAGACACTGTGTCGATTGTTGAAATAGAATGAACCGGTAACAGCAAAGCTCACTCCAAATGCTCTTTCAGCATTGGTATTATGTAAGGTCTACAATTCTGCATCATAAACATCTACTTGATGATAGCTGGTGGCCATATAACTGATCGCCATTATAATTTATATTCTCCCCACATTGATGTAACACATATACAGGAGTTTCACCATAACCAGTATCGTGACATTGCAGCAAGTGCCCATAGACCTGTCTGGTACTACTGTTAACATTGATTATGTGAATGCAGCAGGAAACACAAACCAATCACAGACAGGCAGGCCAACACAGGAATGGTTGCATCTTAGTGGATTGATTGCACAATCTGTGTGTAGATACTCCACGGGCATTCTTCTGAAGTCCCAATTCATTCCTTCTGCAACGAGTGCAGCTATATGATGCACAAGAAGAGGGAAGGAACTGACCCTTTAACCAATAACTATGCGTCTGCACTTTTGTGCTAATACAATCAACCAAGGAAAACAAAAACTTGGGTAAAAACTAATTGCTCGGTCAAATTGTAAGTACAAGCTGAATGACCAGATAATCCCGAATGTAACTGTGTATTGAAGGGAAAGTGACTGCCCATGGCTATTGCTCAGGACAAAGCTTACTAGATGAGCCAACTTCTGCTGTTGAAAGGGGAGAACTTGGGGAATTGATCATTATAACGGCAATGTCAAGATCCATATAAGCATCGACAACTTGGCCTGCAACATTTTTCTCCACATCTTGCATATATACAGCAACCTTTGACATTTTTTCTGTAAGGAAGAGCCCACGACCTTCCATGCTCAAGTCCATGAGATTAGTCTAAAATGGAAGCATCACAATTTCCAGTACTCAACCAAGTGCAGCACGGCTTTGTCTGAGCCTTATATACAAGTCATCCTCCATCTAATAGCTTAAGCTTCTTCATTTTGGACTTTCTGGCACCAATATATATATATATATATATTGAGGGTCTTTTTCGGCATAGTCACATACAAGAATAAAACAGAATATAATCCCCAAGTACCAGAAAGGGCCTTCAGAAATAGTACTGGCGAAAGAAAATGAAAATAATGGCTCTTTAGAGTTACAGTCTCATCAACGTTGGGTTGAGGAAGCGATATGTGCACGCAGAATTCCAACAATCATGCAGATTCTCGCAGAGCAATGTTTTTCATGCCATGGAGTAACATGCTTATGCGCAGGGAAGTAGAATGGCAAGATATTGAGCAAAGTCGAAGGCTAATTAATCTGACAAAGCGGGTTTCTTTCCCATCCTTACCTATACGTGCAGTTTACATGTCTACGTCAAGTTCAAGAAAATATTATTAGTTCCAAGATCATGAGGTAGAGAAGAAAACAGAGTGAGAAACTTGAACTTGCACTAATTTGGACAGCAAATTACGTCCCCTGACACCACCGTCCCTGTCAGCCGAGTATATCAAGTTTGTTGTGTCAAAAACAACACCAACACATGTTAAAATGTAGCCATTTTTTGTATAACAGTTCCAGAACCTATCTTGCCGTCTACCTCTGATCAGCAAGATGAGGAGAGAATTTTCAGATTAGCCTAAACAAACGAGTAAGAGAAGATCTTTGGCCAGGACGACTCAATAAGAGAAGGATCACATGGCACACTTTGCCATCGTTTTGGAGCATATAGAATAGTGAACGCGGGAGCAATCCTCACAGCCACACCAGCAATTATATCTCTGCCAAAATATCCCTCATTTGGTTTTGCATTTTCTTCAGATTTGGCATAAGCTTGCCTTAATTGTATCAAAATACCTATCGAACTAGTTTCAGGAGACTTGGAGGGAAGTACTTCTGCAGGTTGCCGCAATGAAAAATGAACATCAGATGACAGAAAAGGAGTGGTGTTACCCATTGTTTCTGACAAAATTCAAAAGGAGACAAAACCACGTCGTTGCTGATTCGAGGAAATAAATGCAAGGAGAGGCGGCGCGAATTCTCTGCTACTGACACTTGAAAGTGTAAATTGCTCTAGACTCCCCTCCAGCATTAAAAAAAAAATTGCAGGTACGCATTGGAAGTTTGGAACAGAGGAATGTGCTGAGAGGAGAAGCAGAAGGAAAATTACCCGTGGGAAGCTCCAGGGCAGAGACCAATTGATACCCAGATTCAGTTGATGTCTCCATGGAATGATTCCACACCTAATTACAACTTCCTCTCTTCTTTCAAAAACGTCCTCATTATCAATATCTCATATGCTAACACGATAACTTAGAAAAAAATTAAATAATTAGATAGTATAAACATTCATACAACCATTTACTTTTTTCACCACTTCTAAATTATAATTCTATTTTTCCAACCTCACCCTTTCGAATGGAGTGTTTACTTTTGTGACATCCCGATTTTCCAATTCTATTTTCAATAAATTGAGACGGGCATTTCGTTGGCACGCATATAGTTCTTTTCCTTGAGTCGGCCACTCATGTGAAAACTAGTCTATCAGGTGAAGCCGTTAAGAAATTCTAATGCATCAGACTCGAGAATTTGACCAGGAAGCGACCTTTCGACCGAGCTAATCTGCAAGGGTCATTACGGCACAGTTAAAAATCGATTAGAGACTGGAGATAAGTTGACTTGACAGAGGCATGCGATCAAGTGTGGGTGATTCCACCAGATCGCACAATTCTTATCGATCAGCACTGGACCGACTTTTTTTATCGATTTGGTACCCTGTGTTCGTATTTGAAACCTTCAGATTACCCCGACAACCGAAAGTCGCCAATATTTCAAAGATGTACATTGTGGCTTGAGATGATCAACCACAGGTCAAATGCATGAAAATTTCTAAAGGCTACCTGGTAGGTTAGGCCGCGCTAGTATCGTGCCAAAATGAAATTAACCGTGGAATTGAGATCGAATTAAGAAATTGGAAGTCTGGGTGTTTCACAAATTATTTTAAGATCATTAACTCATCTTTAGAAGATTTTTCGTGTAATCAGAATTTTTCAGCAATTAAATCAGATAATGGCTAATTTGGCTCAAGAAATTAATAGGCCCGCCCTTGGTCATGCTTTTAGGACTTAAGCTGGTTCTATGGAGAAGTGAAGATGTGAATTGAAGAATGGTGACATTAGATTAATTTTATGGACTTCAATTTGACTTAGTTGGAAGGGAATCGATTGGAAATTAAGGACTTTGATGTACAGAGAATTGGACCCCGGCAAAAATTGATTTGGACCCATTGAAATAGGTTGTAGAGGAAATAAGTTAGTGGATGATGATATCATGGGGTGATGTCATAGTGGGTGGCCAATTGGTGGAGATCTTGACAAGTGGATGGGTGGATTTAATCCCCAAAAAGTGAAGGGCCCCACCACTTCATCTTCTTCATTTGAACTTGGAGGAGAGAGAGAGGAGAGGAGGCAACCGGTGGAACCAGCCAAGCTCGTCCGCCCGCTCGGTCGCTCATCGCCATCGCCGCACGCACGCCATTGTCGTCGTCGCCGCTGCCACGCATCTGCCCCGCACCACTCGTGCGTCTCCACCTCTCGCTGTCGTCGTCCCTGCTCGCCCTTGTCTCCAGCAACTTCGCAGGCTAGCACAAGCCGTGATTCAGCCACCTCCGGCCACCGTGAGGCCTCGCCTGGCCGCTGCCTCGCCCGTCCAAGCCACCGCCAGTCCTCCTCCGCCGTTCCTCCGCCCGAACAGCTACCGAACCACCTCCGTCCGACCCCAACCAAAAGCTGGAAAAATGGGTATGGCAGCGGGTGTTTGGCCCGTTTTGGCTGCCTTCCCGAGCCCGGATGCTCGGCCTACCTTGAGGAAAGTCGATCCTCGTGTCGTCCTCGTTGTTTTGGTCCGCTCGGCTCGCTAATCCGGTGAGTTTAGCTCACTAAATCTTGATTAGAGGGTTCATGATGCTTTAGTTTATGTTAAGTGTTATTAGGTGGTTAGTTTAATTTATTTAAGTGTAGATTATATTAATGTACTTGATTAACTTAAAGTGGGTTTAATTTAAGGCTAAATGAATGTTTATATTAATATAAGCTTTGATGTGACTTAAAGGACTTTATTTTTGATTTATTTAAGTATTCTAAAAATATTAAATAATTTAATAATATATATTTATTCGAAATTATTAAAATATTATTATTTAAATAAATTTCGGAATAAAATTAATTATTTAATAAATTCCGAAAATTATCTCATGACCTTATTTGATTAGAATTTCGTGCCGATCGCTGTGTAGTCAGATTTTGAAATTGATGATTGGATATTATAACTTGAGTGTGGATCGTGAAAAAATTGGATATTATTATTTAATTAATTTTCGGAATAAATTTAATTATTTAATAAACTCTGAAAATTATTTTAGAACCTTATTTTCTTAGAATTTCGTGCTGATCGCTACTGTGCATTTAGAATTTGAATTTGATGAATGGATGTGGCAAATTGAGTGTTGATTGTGGTAAATAGGGATTTTATTCATAAAAAACCAATTGTCGGGTTTTGATGCAAAAATTTGATTTTAATGATTATATTAAATAGTGAGGTTTAAAAAAGTGAGATATTGGCTTTTTGATTCGAAATTAGCGTGTCCCCACACACGTGAGTAATTTCTGGAATATTTTTAATATGATGAAAAATGGCCGGGATCACTATTTTAAGTGGAAGCATTGAGTGAAATATAAAGTATCCTGGGGCCGAGTATGCTTTGACTGTGTGATAACTAAGAGGAATCGTCATGGGCTGTTGAGCCGGATTTGTACCTATATGGGATGCCCACGCGGTGGATGCCGATCGCAGTAGAGGCTGGACCGACTGGATCGATGCTCCTTCGGGAATGTCGTCTATGTAGTGACAAAGACGTGCTCCAAGGGGGGAGACGATGCTCCTTCGGGAATGCCGTCAACGTAGTGACGAAGCCGCGCTTCAAGGGGGGAGGCGATGTTTGACATTAATGTCAGTAGATAGCCGAACTGCGAGTAGGTTATGCCCTTGTGTGGTAGTGAATAATAATTGGAATGCGTGCTAAGTGCGATTGTGATTTATATGAAAGTGATGGCGTTCCAATTGTTTAAATTATTATTACTACATGTGATTGAGTGATTTGAATTGTGCTAACCTGCAGAAAGGAACTGAGGCGAGGTAAGTTCTCTGTGTGATGCGGCTAGGCCACCCTTGGGCGTATTTTCTTTCTAATAGGGGTTTAGGGGTTGAACTTGCTGAGACATTGTCTCATCCCGATTTGGGGATTACAATTTCAGGTCCCTGGTGGACGGAGCGGCTAGATAGCTTTGGTTGGCCTTGAAGAGTTGTAGATGTGAAGTCATAAGGATTGGAGAACGTGTTTGACTTGTTGGTCATAGGACAGTTCATTTTTAAGAGCCGGTCTTTTGTAGACTTTTGGCCGTAGACCTCTGTTTGTAATTCTGTTGAATTATGAAAGTGTTATGATGTGGTTTTGCTTCCTGCTTTTCTATCCCGTATTTCATTGTCAGGGGTTTTATAATACGTTCCGCTTGCGTAATAATAAATGAATGGGATCGGCGACACTACCTAGGAATGTCGCATTTGCATGACCATTGTGGGATGTTAGCGCGCTCGAGGTTCGGGGCGTGACAACTTTTTAATTCCAACAGAAAAGAAAATTTGATTGTGGTTGATCTTATCCCAATCTCCTTTTAAATAACTAAGTAAAAGTATGCCCTATTTTCAAGTTTATAAATTTTTCGGATACAAATTGATGTAAATAATGAGTATACAAATTTTAATGCAATTTTTCAAGTAAGAATCAATCATATAAGCATAACAAAAACCATTAGTCCCGGAATATATATGTATACGTATATATTTCTTATAATATATTTATTGAAAAGTGGAGATATTAAAACAATAGAGATTTTTCAATGTATTAACTCTTTTTTCCACGCCATGAATTTTTATAGTTTGATTAGATACGGCAGAGATAAATTGAATGTACCAAACTAACCAATCTTTTACATCAAAATAAAACCATTTAATTGGTATGTTAAAAGAATATGTTGAAAATTGATAAAAGTAACTAAAAAAGTTGCCCACTTTTCTCACAATCCTATGACCTCTTTTTCATCCATGTATCCGGTGAACTTAAAGATCCAACAATCTTGTGTCTATGCCCTTCATGTAGATGGATGGAAGAATTAAAAAGGCAGGTTTCTAGGACAATCATTTAAATCGTCTTATGGAACACATCCAATTCATTTTTCGTGTATCTTGTAAATATGAATCGACTTAAGCACATCACTTAAGTGCTCTCATCCTTCGAGAAAGAGATAAGTTTATTTGTTGTAATTTTATAGATCTAAAAATGAAGATAAATAAAGGATACATCGGTAGAAGTCTTCACCTGTATTCATGAATTTGGAATGAACTTCGGATTTTCTTGTGCCTAAATAATCGGATTTGAGTTTTATATTCAAGTCCGACCCAAACCCGAAAACCGATACAAACCCATCTCCGCTTCTCGCCGGCTTCCCTCCTCTCTCATCCTCCTCCTCCTGCTCCTAACTCCTGCTAATGGTGTTACAGAGAAAGAGGTGACGAGAAACATTTCTTGCACAAAACGGAGAAGCAGGCTGCAAGCCTCCATCTGGTCTCCACATTTCTCGCCATGGAACCCACCGACTGCGTGATGTCGCACGCGAGGTAAAATCTTCCTTTGCTTTTCGTCTGATAAAAATATTTGGATGTGTGCGATGCGTGATTTTGTTATTAGTTATAGTTTTTGGTTAGTGATGTTGTGTGCAAGTGTATGATATAGTTTGTAGAGAATGGACAAGGGATAAACTAAGATAATTGAAGGACAAAGAACATGGGATATGAGAAATAGTTTCATTAGTTGGATAAAATAGTTTTACAATAGTTGAAGGAGGTGTTGGTGAGGGAGCTACATGATGTGGTTTTTATGGTTAGCTCCCACTCAAAACATGGAGCACTTGCTCCTTTATATAAGGGTGGAGGAAGTCTCTAAACTTCTCTACAAATAGCTACTATTATTTTATAGTAACATAAGATGGAGTATTCTAGAACACACAAGAGATGGCAGCTTGTAGACTCTTCTAAAATTTTTCTTGAATTTTCTAGCTCAAATCTATCTTGAAGTTTCTAGAATTGGATCACAAATTCCAACACTCCCCCTTGATCCAATTTCGGGATACCCCGGACTTGTGTTATAAAGCCTCGGACGTACCTTGAAATTTCTCTTGTAATTTGTCCCATGTTTTTTATTTCGTCTTCGTTCCATGATCCCTTGCATTCTCTTGTCGGAACACTTGCACCTGCCTTCGAATGCGCATGTTTTTTCTTCAATGATGACCCATATGTCTTGGGCCGCTCTTAGTTATGGTTGTTAGCTCGGGCTTGGGCTCTGGCTCTTGTAGGCTCTGGCTCTGGCTTTGGCTTTGATTCTGGCTCTGGCTCCGGCTCCGGCTCCGGCTCTGGCCTTTTTAGTTGAGGATGGTGAGGACAAATGCCCATAACCATCCGATATGCTTGGTTCTGGCTTCATAGTCCCTTGCGCCTGGCTCAGTTACGAACCTGGGCGTAACCTGGCTCTAATACCATGATAAAAATATTTGGATGTGTGCGATGCATGGTTTTGTTATTAGTTATAGTTTTTGGTTAGTGATGTTGTATGCAAATGTATGATATAGTTTGTAGAGGATGGACACAAGGGATAAACTAGCATAATTGAAGGATAAAGAACATGGGATATGGGAAATAGTTTCATTAGTTGGATAAAATAGTTTTATAATAGTTGAAGGAGATGTTGGTAAGGGAGCTACATGATGTGGTTTTTATAGTTAACTCCCACCCAAAACATGGAGCACTTGCTCCTTTATATAAGGATGGAGGAAGTCTCTAGACTTATCTACAAATAGCTACTATCATTTTATAGTAACATAAGATGGAGTATTCTAAAACACACAAGAGATGGCAGCTTGTAGACTCTTCTAGAATTTTTCTTGATTTTCTAGCTCAAATCTATCTTGAAGTTTCTAGAATTGGATCACAAATTCTAACACCGTCTATGCGCGCGCTTCATTGAGCTCACCAGTTTTGTGGTCTTTAGTTTCTAACCGAAACCCAGATCGCTGGGTGGTGGGTCTGTGACAGTGGATGTTCAGAGGTTCATTTGGGATCATTGCATCAGTAAAGCTGTAAGTTTTGTTTGAGGGCTCTTCCCAAACTCAAGAACCGAAAACAAGAAACAGAAAGGACGTCTTAACTGAAACGTCTTTTAAGTTTAGGTCACATGTTGACGTTGGTTTAGGAAATAAGTCAAAAAAAAAAAAAAAAATACCTTTTGTGTTTCCTCCGTGTCATATCTACTAAATTAAATGTTCTTGTACTAGTTGACACCATTTAGACTAGCCGAATGAATTATATTCTTCTGTGGAAGTTGTTGTTCTTGTTGCTACTATTGGAGTTGTTGCTCTACTTTAGTAGTACTAGCTTATGCATTAGTTCTTGAGTTACCAGCCTCATTGCCGTCTGTTTTTGCTGCAGTGTTTTAGTGAAGGACTATTGCTGTGTGATTCTCTGAACAGGTGATGTGTTGATGCAGTTTGGCAAGTGTCATGCTCTGTACTTTAAAAACTTCTTGAAGAAGCTCATATTGGAAATCGAGTCTAATCGTGATGACGTGCTAGATGAATTGTATGAACTGTACAGTGAGTTCGTGATTTCTTTTAAGGTAGAGCTACTTGTTGTTGATATTTCTTACAGAATAATTTGTCCCATTTCTCCTGGTTTATTTATTAATCCTCAGGTTACCAATGACGAAGTCTTCTTTCATTAGGATGAAAATGCAATCGAGGGAAATGTGAGGGCTTTGAAATATTTTTCTTTTCTTTTCCCAGATGATAACTTTCTTTTTTTCACTTAAATCATCCGATCCTTTGGCTAATAATTTCCTAGATGCAAGTTGTGAGGATGCAATGGTGAGGATATTGGTGGTTCCACTTCATTGTTCGCTCAACATGCTTGAAGGAGATACAGGGTATGTATGTTATTGGTTCATGTACATTTTTGAAGAACTGAATGCTTGTCCTGGATCATATGTTTGCTTGGTTTTCTTCAACTAGATTAGGCGTGGATGTGTATTCTCTTTTTTGTTTGGGCAAAAGAGCACAATTTTATATTAGTTATGAAGACATTTCTAATCACAGATGGTTTATTGTCTCATGCATTGTGTGGATTTATGTGCCGACTGAAATTAGCTTTTAGTCCATTCCCTCATCAGGTGCTTGATCTGACCAGCCCGTCTATTTTTGTCAGAGTTCATACTTTCCTTTCCGGATATTTTCTCCAGCAAAACATGTTTTGAAGTAAGCTGTCAAAAGTGCATTGGAATTTTCAAATAAACATTGGTGTTATGGGTTCATTTTTCTTGTTTTATCCATGTTAGATTTGGTTCTCTTATAGACATTCTGTTATAAAAGTTTTGCCAACCCGATTGTTTTATTTTCTATAGTAGCAATCTGATTCATAAGATCCAGTAGTCTATGGAACACCACAGAGATAATCTCTTGCCCTTCTATTCATTTCCCCCTTTATCTGATTAGTTCGATCTGTTCTGTTCCAACTTTATACATCATGCACTAGAACTGATTTCAGGTATTGACTAGAATATTGGACATAGGTTGGCTCAGGGGTTGGCTAGTCGATATCTGTCTCTCCCATGTGAGAGCTTCCAAGGTACTGTCCTTGAGCTTCAAGCTTATTTCTGCTTCGATGTTTTCTTCTACTGAAACCTTCATATGTTTATGCATTGTTCTTAATCCATCAATCAGTATAAGTAGATGTCCTAGGGTTGCGCTCGCTATGGTTTTGGCAATCAACTCTTTTGCCATACTTCGTTCTTGGAATTGTTCTTGTTCCTGTGAGCTGGATGTCAAGAGCTGATTTGGTTGTGAAACGAGTGATCTGTCCTTCGTCACACATACAAACTTGGCTGAACACGCTGACATGGTTTCATGATGATACATGAGTACCAGTTAAGAAATTGACCATATTCATGCAGGTAATATTAAGTGATGGCGACCTATCAACCTTAAGCAACATGAAGCTTAATTTGAAGATGAATCAAATAAGCACGGAAGATGATGAGCCAATGACTTTGGAATGTTAAGATTCTGTGAGTGATCATGTTGTTCTCCTTGCACATTCCACCCTAGGCACGCAATCTTTCAAGTTTTTAGTTTCATATTTCACACACCCCAGAGTATTCCTTCTTAAAACTCATGGTAAATATTTCTTTCATTGGTATGGTAGACATCGTTATGATAATGTCTTTAGCATAAGAGAGTGGAGCTGCAGCACGACTTCCCCATTAGTCCTTTGATTGCCTCGATTGCGGTGGGGTTTGTCCTTTTTTATTGAATAATTTGATTTCTCAAGAAAAGCATGACTTTGAATGAGGTCCATCCAAATATTCATCTTTTGCAATCATGTGGATCCTGATACAGTTTGACCATGCACAAGTTGGAGGAATAAGAACTGAAATTGACATCATTTCCTCGCCCCAGCTGAAATTTTTTCACGTACCTTGGGAATGTGCATCTGAGAGCGTACTTCAGGGTTTGAAACCGGATGTAATGTGAGTAGTTTCTCCACTAACACACTTCTTCTGTTGAGTATTAATGTGAGATATTGAGTTGTTCTCTCTTTTCATCAGTCAGTGAAGGCATAATTTCTCTTTTTCTACAGCTTAGGTGCTGGCGTAATATATGACCCGTTGTGCCTGCCACAACTTGAGCATGTGCTCTCCATTCTTTTGGATAAAACGAAGTCATCTTCACAATTCCCAAGAGTAGGTTTCGAAAGTGCAATCAGCAGTTCACATGATTATAGCGATGGATGTAATTCCAGTGACGTTGTAGCAGCTTCCGACAGTGCAGGAAATGCCAGTCCCACTGAGCATCCGATGGCTTACATTTCGTCCATCATCCGCAATGCCAATACTTTCCATTGTTTTCTTGCTTTAGTCGATGAGGCAAACCTAGCCATCACAGACCTGACTTGAACTCTTCAACCCGTCAGTTTGCTTCCTTACATGCAATCATACGATAGATCGAGCATGCGACTGTTCAAGCTCTCGAGCAACTGATGCTTGCTGTTTGTACCTCACCATAGTGTGAAGAGTGTGTGCCCCATTTTCGAGTTAGCGTGCTTGCGCAAGCAAGGATTGTGCATTGTCCTTATAGTGATCCATGTCAAGGCATTTCTGAGACATTTCACTCTTCTACTTTCACTTGGCCTATGTAATTTGATGTAGGGATAGCAAGCATCGTTGTAGTAATTTGATTTTTGAGAGGAAATGCTGCATCCGCACTTGTGTGAATGATGCTTACTCGACGGTGAGATACTTTGTCGGAACACAGCGGGGCCCATATATCTTTAATCGGATGCTCCCGCCCCCGTTTCCCCGGTGTTGGAATTTCTGAAAAGTTGAAGCTCTGTCTGTTGTTTCCCGTGTTGTGGATTTCTGAAACGTTGAAGCTCCTTTTGATGTCAAAGTGAGAGGCTAACGAAATCAACGGGTCTTTTGGCTAACGTGATTGGAGCGTGACATCCAATGCCCCTGGAATGGCAAATGACGGTCGACAAGTCTCGCCTCTCAGGTCCATCGAGAATCAGGCGTCCTTTTTGAAAATTATTATTCCTTGCTTTACGTCTCCTTTCAGTGAATCCAGCACCAGCAAACACCTTTAAAGATCACATCAAACAAGAAACCCAACCCTTTTTCTTGATGATGCTTTCTTCCCCAATCATTGTGTGAAATGCAAGTATTCTGGATTCCCGATGATGAGGGAAAGGCTCGATATTTCTAGAATTGGTCAAAGGATGCCTCCTGATCGACCTTTGGGAAAAGCCATTGGCTTGCCATCTCATTCGAAGTTACCGGAGGACATCCCTTTTTTTCCCTTGTCCATGGCTGGGGAGGGCTTCAAGGTCGGCAAGGGCCTTGCGACCGGGTTAGCCAATGACTCTCACCAAGCTTTAAAGCAAAAAAAAAAAAAAAAAAAAAAAAAAAAAAGGGGGGAGGACTTCAAGGTCGGCAAGGGGCTTGCGACCGGGTTAGCCAATGACTTTCACCAAGCTTGAAAGCCAAAAAAAAAAAAAAGACAAAAGAGAAGAAAAAAGAACATAAGATAAAAAATCAAAAATATATAAATTGTCTATATTAATGCCGTTTGTACTGTCAATTAATTTTTAGCTAAAATTGATTGGATTGACTTAATTGGTAAAACGTAAAATAAAAAAATTAGAATTCAATTTGAATTGGTAAAAATATAGTAATTTTAAGATTTTAGACAATTTTCTCGGGAAAAATTGTTGCTGATTTTGGACACCGTCGAAGGATATCTCATTCTATGCCGTACGCGAATAATGATATTTGTGTCAGCGCGTCTCTCTCTCTCTGTGTCTCTCTCCCCTGTCCTAGCATCTCCATTTTTAGAACCTCTGACGCAGATTCGGCGTCTGTCATCTACCTTTCGGCACTGCCACCCGTCCGATTTTGCAACGGTCAGGTAAATCAATTGCTTAAGCTTCATCCCCAATTCTCCGATGTCCTCTCTTCTCCCAAGCCGAACTTGATTAAACGGTTCCCCTAGCCCATAACGCACGACAAAACCAATCTCTACTTTTAATCTTCGAGAGTTCTGGGTCGGGCTCCCGTTTATACTAGGGTGCCCACTCATCAGTGTTTAGTTTAGAAAAAATTGTTCGATAAATTATTAATTTATTGTATAAATGTCAATTCAATCACAAACTTCTTAATCTAGTCAACTTTTTTTCAATCGAAACAACTTAACCAATTCAATTCTAAAGACTTGCACAAAATTCAAATATAATCCTTCAAGTTAATGTTTGTTGAAAATCATTAACGTAATGATCCAATCATATTTGGCCATAATAAGTATCTTGAACTTGGTATCGATATTGGTTTAAGACTATTTAGGTAATTTTCATGTTAAGTGTAACCCATCCCATGTTTTTGCACTTTCTTGGTTTGTTCTTCTTTTATTTCAAGGTGATTTTCTTATAATATCTAAATATTAAATTACACATTTCTCCAATGATTTAAGTTTTTAAAGCAATTAGCTATGGCTCCATAGAATTTTATAAATTCATGCATGGTTCTTGGTCAAACATGCCCTCCCACCACCAGAAAATAGTTCTCACGTTACTCTCAAAACCCTAGATTCTTATTTATACATGGTTTTCAGCCATAGATGCCATCCCACCACCAAAGATAGTTCTAAAAATGCTCTCGAAACCCTAGATTCTTATTCATACATGGCCTTACGATCAGACGTTTCATCCCACCACCAGAAGATAGAGAAGATAGTTCTGACTGTTCTCTCGAAACCCTAGATTCCTGGCTTCCATGCAAGTTACGCGCAAGTTGGCTTCAAATCAGTCAACCCTAGAAAAACCGAAGCGCCAAATCCACTAACCCCCAAAAGTCCCTCCATCGTCACATCACACCCCAACAAAACCAGCTATATTTTATCTGCTTAGCCATTCAAAATGCAGTCAAATTCAACACCTTTGAAATGGTCTGATGGGACGCCACTCTCTCGCGAAAAAAAGTATGGTGTTTTTTTTTCCTATTCACAAAAGAAATGAGAGCGAGACAGTTCATAAATCGCGGCATAATGCGATGGGTGAAGGCGATGATGTGGGAGATCTTATGGAATGAGAATAGAATTGGAAAATTTATATAATTCCTATGGAGAAAAAGATTGGAGTTCATCTAGTCGGCGACATTACATCATTTCCTAGGCCAAACGGTCCTCCTAGTCAAACCCGTGAAAGCCGCTGGATTTTATCATCAAGAACCCCATCTTGCTCGAAGCATCGGAAGTCGTTAAAACCTGCTAAGGAAACGAACTTCATCACAGAATGACTTTCGAGGATCCCAGGGAGATTCAGAATCGATAGCATGGCAAAGTACGGTCATTTTTTAGCACCTCAAGAAATTGAGATCGCATATTCATTAGCCGAGATGCATTCAATTTGGGTCGGTGCATACGTGGGATCGGCTGCGGACGAGACTTACATTGTTTTCTTATCTTTAATATTAGTAGGATTTCGAAAATATTAATATACATTGTCTTTAGGTTTCTGTGGTCACATATGTTTCTTTAACAACTCATATGTCGCAAGGTAATTATAAACCGCTGCCCGACGGAGCATTTGATCTCCCGAGCCGAACTTGATTAAACAGCTCCCTTGGCCCAAAAGGAATGACAGAACCGATCTCCATTTTTAATCTTCCAGAGTTCTGGGTGGAGTTGCCCCATTGATGTTAAGCTTAAAAAATATTATCTAATCAATCATAAACTTATTGTATAGATATTAATTTAATCCTCAATTTTTCAACTTAACCAATTTAGTCACAAACTTTTGCACGAAATTCAAATGCAGTCCTTTCGACCAATGTTCACCGGAAGTCTCTAACTTAGTAGTCTAGTCATCTTCGACCCTATTACTTGATATTTCATTATGTCATCAATTTTTCGCGAAAATTGACGAGAATGGCTATATTAAAGTCTCACGTAAAGGTTCGTAACTAAATTGGTGAAATCGAAAAGTTTGTGACCGAAGTAAGAACCGTACAATAGATTTAGGACTAACTGAATAAATTTTCTGTTAAATCTAACCCATACCGGCTTTTTCACACTTTCGTGGTTTGTTCTTCTTTTGTTTCAAGATGATTTTCTTAAAATATCAGGTATTTGTTCCGACAGTTTAAATTTTTAGAGCCATCCATTGTGTTATAACGAAATTTTACAGGTTCAATGCATGGTTTTTGGTCTAGCATGCCATCTAACCACCAGAAGAACGTTCTTATTATACACTGGAAACCGTTTAGATTCTTGGCTTCACATGCAAGCTGATAATACTGTCTCTTCATGCGAGGTGCGTTCCAACCAGCCAAAAACCCTAAAAGACCGAAACGTCTAATCCCACCGTCCCCCCAAAGTCCATGCCAAATCAAATCCCAACAAAAGCTGCAGTTTCTCATCCAAAAAGTACAATATGTGAGATTTTAATAAGACTATTACTATATAATCTAAAAGTTTAAATTATTAAATAAATGTATAATTTATTATTTAAATATTTCGACACCCCTCTTCATATTTAGTTTTGGTCTTTTATTTAATACTAAATGTGAAAATTTAATTAGGGAGGCAAATAAAATTTGGAAATATTTGAACTCGGAATTTTCAACTCTGATATCATATGAGATTTTAATAGGATCATTATTAATTTTTTAAAAAAAAAATTTAAATTGTTAAATAAAGATGTGATTTAAAAAAAAAAAATCAACACGTTTTGAAATGATCTAATGGGGATGCCACTCCCTCACGGAACTAATTATGTTGTTATTTCAATTCGCAAAAAAAGAAAAAGAAAAAAGGAGATAAATCGTGGCATGATGTAATGGGTGATGGCGATTATGCGGGAGAGGAGAAAATATTAAGGTGGTGGGACCCGGAATTAATGAATAAAGAGCCGGAGAAATTCCGCTTCCTTTTCCTTTTTCACGGAACAAGAATAGACTTGGAAAAAATTAAATCATTGCTATGGAAGAAAAGATTGGAATTGTCGACCGCATGAAATCTATTCGTCGGCCAAACGGTCCCCCCCCAAGTCACCCTCGCGGACGCCGCTGGGCCTTATCATCCTCCCATCACTTCAGACAAAGTAGATTTTGTCATCAAGAACCCATCTTTCTCGGAGCATCCGATGTTGTTAGAAAGCTGCCAAGGGAAAGAACTTCATCAAAGAAAAAAGAAAAGTCCATTTTTGTGATGCTGCATGAATTTTGAGGATTCTTGGGGAGATTCAGGATCAGTAGCATGGCAAAGTGCGGTCATTTTTTAGCACCTCGGGAATTTGAGATCGCATGTTCACTAGCTGAGGTGCATACAACTTGGGGTGGTACATACGTAGAGTCAACTACGGACGAGATTTATTTATTTATTTTTTTCTAATCTTTAATATCTTTTTTAGGATTTCGAAGATATTTATATACATTAGTCTTTTGTGGTCATATATATATAGAGAGAGAGGGTGATAGCCAATTGCATCTCCCTAACCTCTCTCTCTCTCTCTCGGTACATACATACGGCCGCCTTTGTATGCAATCGGATACGTTGTCCCTTTTTCTTGTGGTCCGCGTCTTTTACCATCAATCAAGGACGGCGCCTTTGGAACCGCACTGTCTTTAGGAATCATGACGATGATTGCTTGTCGGTCGCTCAATGAGTGCCACAGTGTAATTAATAAGTCGAGGCTCCGCAAGAATATCACGTGCGCTGCGCCGTGCCGTGCCTCCGTGAGTACTTTCCACAGCAAGTCGCTCATTCACCGACTGCCCACGGCCTCCCGCAAAATTGATCTGCTGTTCATGATTTTGAGGATGAGTACTGGGGAAGCTTTATGGAAAGTGGAAAAGCGGGCGCAGCCTCTGAACTTTTCATCGTGAATGTGACATTCGCGGGCCCGAGTTTACCGGGAATATGATCGGATTCTTCGTCCCCACCGCGTCTTCCACCCTCAATCAAGGACGGCGCCTTCGGAACCGCACCGTCATTCTCTCTCCATCGTTGGGCGCTTCCAAGGATTTTTTTTTTTTCTTTTTCGGTCAAACAAAACTTTATTAAAGGCACTTCCTAAAGGATGATCGTGAGTCGTGACTGCTTCTTCGTGGGTCCCGTACGTTTGACTCAAAGAAAAGCAAAGGTGGATGAACTGGATATCTTCTTCTTCAATGTTCACACCGATCTTTCTCCTTTGCTTCTTCTCGAACTCCTCCCACAAAGCTCAAGCGCGTCTGCCAGTGGATGGCCCCACATCATCCATGATCCGCACTCCGCTGGCCACCGTGCCTGCGCCCCCAAGCTGCGTCCAAAGTCCCCGGCTCAGAGCCGAGCCACAGCTCGGAGCTCCGTTCCCCCAACTTGGCCGCAAGGTTGTGGCTCGACTCAGAGGTGGAGCTTCGGGTCACTGGTCCGGCTGCTTCGAGGACCTACGTGGCGTAGCCTATCTCCTCAACCCTCTGACCCGAGATATCGTCTCGCTGTCAAGCGAGCCACCGCACCAGTGGCGGTGCTGGCATATAATCGGAATCGGGTCGACTGCCTGACCTATCACTTAAAGATCGTGCAATAAGGGCAGAGGTCCTTGATCGGGGCTCGTGGTCATGAAGGGACATCGCGAGCGCCCCTCCCAGGCTCCTCAGCCCCGTGCTCGCCACGGGCGGAGCTTGTCGTCTTCCCCTCTCTCTCAGTTCATTCTCAGTCACTTCTTCCTCTTGCTTTCCTCTCTCTTCCGCCATCTCTCTTTCTCTCTTTCTCTCTCTCACATGCTTGAAGAGACACACAAACTAGAAGAACCCTTAGGTTCATTCTCACCCACTTCTTCCTCTTCCTTTCCTCTATCTTCCGCCATCTCCCTCACACTCACGCACACTTGACACATACAAACTTGAAAAAACCTCATACAGTAACCTCATCGCCATCGCCCGCTCTTCCCGCAGTTCATTCTCACTCGCTTCTTCCTCTTCCTTACCCCCCCCCAACTCTCTCTCTCTCTCTCTCTCTCGCTCTCGCGCACACACAACTTGAAGAAACCTCATACAATAACCTCCTCGCCATCGCCCACTCTCCCCCTCACGCACTTCTTCCTATTCCTTTCCTCTCTCTTCGGCCATCTTTCTCTCAGAGAGAGACACACACTTGAAGAACCCTCATACAATAACCTTATCGCCATCGCCCACTCCCTCTTCTCTAGACACCGTCTCTGTTAGTCTCTCTCTCCCACGCTTAAAGAACCCCCATACAATAACCCTATCGGCATCGCCCACTCTAACCCTAGTTCATTCTATCTCACTATTTCCTTCTCCTTTGCTCTCGTTTCCGTCGACGCCATCTCTCTCACACCCACGAACACTTGCAGCATCCTCATATGATAACCTCATCGTCCTTGCCCAATCTCCCCCACTTCATTCCCACTCACTTCTTCCTTTTCCTTTCCTCTCTTGAGTGGACCCTATTCATCATCCCTGTCATTAATCTTTTAGCAGCGCAGGTGATCATTTTAGCTTCCCCACCTGAGTATTCTTGTTCTTCTCTTCACTGCAATAATTCTATTTAGTTTCGGGCAGGTAAATCAGCTCAAGCACAAGTCGAATTGAGAGAAAAGGGCCACAAGAGAAAATGATGATGACGATCATCAACAAGATATTGACGATATTGACGCAGTTGATGTGGAAAGTGGTGAGACCGGAGGATCTCAAACTTGGGGATCACGTGTATAGATACGGATGGTATGGATTATACAGCCATCATGGTGAGTCCTCGTCATTTTCCTGATTTTGCACTGGTCCTTTTCTTTCCTCCTCCTTTTTCTGGCCGATCTTTTGGCTTTTTAGCCGATCAATTTACTCTGATCAATTCCATTTCCAAAAATACCTAGAGGCTTCAGCAGAAAATAAAATACTTCTAGCGGATGGTTCATCGAGATTGAAACCGCCAGAGAATAAATGACTACAAAGATGTGTGGCCAAATCAGATGCCAATCAATCGTAGTTAATGTCACCTGCCTGTTAATCCTGGTGTCATCCTCTTGAATCCTACTCTTCCTCTTCCCATGATTTCTGCAGCCGGAGAAAAGGGGTGAAAATTTCTAATAACAATTAAAATCTGATTTCTCCGACTGCTCGCTCCCATGATGGATGGCTTGTGAGTCCACTTTCTCATACTATCTCTGCCAAGCCGAACTTAAACACTTCCCCTCAACCCAGAAAGAATGATAAAATCAATTCCCACTCTCGAAGAGTCCTGGGACTAGCGGCAGCTAAACTGGGGTCATCTTTCTGAGTCTTATCAGTGTTGAGTTTAATCCACCCCCACGGTTTCACTCTCCTCTCATTTCCTTCTCTGACTAACGGCAGCTAAACTGTGGTCATCTTTCTGAGTCTTGTCAGTGTTGAGTTTAATCCACCCCCACGGTTTCACTCTCCTCTCATATCCTTCTCTTTTATTTCAAGGCAATTCATATCTGAGTTCAGTCTAACATGCCATCTCGCCAGAGAAAAAGGCGTGATAGGTTCCGATAACACTATGGAAACCCTAGATTCTTGATGGGGAGATAAACAGAGAGATTTACCCGGATTTTGATTTGACACCCAAGACTACAAAAAGTCAATTCTCTCTCTCTCTCTCTCGGGACAAAAACCCTATATTTGGATAACATAGATAACGAGAGAAGGACACTAAAATGTTATAAGTTATTACGCGCTTACTTTAGTGCTAAAAATATTTTTGAAATCATTTAAGTGTCACTTTTTTTCAAAAAACGATCACTTAAGCACAAACTCTTGTTTGAGTCACCGGAAATCCAATGTTGTCATATTTTATTAATTTTTCGATCTTACATGGCTCACCGCTGTGCTTAGTCAGCATATAAACCCTACACGATGTTATGTGATAGGTTAAAAAGTGATCACTTAGTCATTGTGACAAAATGATTACTTTAGTGTCAATCATTATTAAAAAACGATCACTTCAGTGCCAATCTTAATGAAAAAGTGAGTAAAAAAAAAAAAATGGCACCTCAAATAAAATTTTTAACTATAAATGCCACATAATTTTTCTAATTAGAATTTCTCATTTGAGGCACTTGCGTGATCGTTTTTCTCCGATGTTGGCACTTAAGTGAGTTGATGAATGCTTTTGACACTAAAATGAATGTCTCACACAACTTACGACACTTCTAGTGTCCTTCCCGTAATTAACCATCTTTGGAATTTGATGTTATGACTTTTTCAGTAACTTAGGCTTGATAAATTCTGTTAAAATCAGAATTATTGTTCAACTTATTACAGCCGATTGCCTATTATAAAGGAAAGTGACTTTGTGGTTCAAAAGGCACCCTTATTCTCTAGGAATAATGGTGCCAATATCTTAGCAATACCCTTTGGAAGATGACCGTAATTAATTTTGCAGGGCAGACTATAATTAATTATTTATAGCAAGGATGCAGAACAGAAGCAAGCGTAGAAAATAGTGCTCACTTAATTTATTCTGACCGTAGCATGTGTTCTTTCGGACCTTGACTTATGTAGATGGATAATACAAAAGGAGTCCTTTCCAACTTCACATCAAGATTAAGAACGAGAGATCTGGACTAGTCAACGATATTAATATAGCAAAACGGGCAGCAAGCAGCTCTAAAGTCCAAACTGTCTTTAAAATAGTAGTTTTTCCTTCTTCCTTTTTTTTTTTGATGCTGTCCTCGCTTTTAGTGCGTGGAAATTGTCTTTTTCTTGAGTAATGGAGGTAACGTGCCCAACCAAGGATTAGGAATTCATTCACATTTGTAATCCAAAATCGGCCTACACATCCAGTTGAAGAAAGAAGCTAGTGAATATTCATCGTACATTCCGGCTTTTGTGTCAAAATTGTCCCTCTAGAGTTTCCCTTTTCTAGTTTTCCATTTTGAACTAAATTTGATTATTTAATGGTTTGCATGTACGTATCACAGGAATTTACGTTGGTGAAGGCTATGTGATTCATTTCACCCGAACAGAGAGCCAAAAAACCATATTTCCTTCACTTTTCAAGACTAGCTACAAGCAAGAAGTTTCGTCTTCTTGCCCAGAATGTGGATACCAAGAGAGCATTGATCGTGGGGTTGTCAAAACTTGTCTCAATTGTTTTCAACAGGACGGCAAAAAACTTCAATCCCTTCACCGATATGAATATGGGTGGCCACTGCTAAAGTTTAAGTTCGCAAGGCGAGGAACTTGCACCATGTTACTGGATACCAAATTGCCCCATCAAGTTGTCGATAAATCCAACGAGCTTCATGCGGATAATTCGTTTGGCAATTACAACCTCTTAAACAACAATTGTGAGCATTTTGCCACATATTGCCGGACTGAGTACCGTGCAAGTGAACAGGCAGCATTTTTCTGTGAATGCGTGGGGAAAATTAAGGAAGCTGAAGAATGGACTATGAAGAAGTTGCTGCGGAGGAACTGAACTCGAGTGATCCAACCATTTGTCAATGTTGTATTTCTCTGTTTGTCCGTTGTTTTAGAAAAAAAAAAAAAAGTGTGCCCTACTCAGCTTATTTGTGTATGGACATGTTTATGTATATATATATATATATAGCTAATGTCATTATGTTCAACGTCCGGAAATATGTCCCCCCCCCGGGGGGGTCTTCCACGCTTCTCACGCATTACACTCATTCTCTTGTTCCATTCCCATTAGATTTTCCAAGAATAAAGTTGTTAGCTCGTCCTCGTCTAACATACGCAACTCTCTTTCCCTCTCTCTCTGCCACCATTATCGCTGCATAGTGTTTTTCACTAAAGGGTACGTGACCAGCATCCCAAAGAACAGTCGAAACCCAGCATGTATGAAATGGTCTGATCGGAAGCATTCTCTCATGAATCGGGGCAAATAGCCGATGCCCCGGGGATCGCGCGCGCGCGCATCGATGTCATCATGAATTTTCTTTTCTTTGGGGGGTGGGTTTGGGGTGTGGGGGGATGAACAAAGACAAAAAGATGCCGTGTTGGATGGGCCCACCAATGAATGAACAACGCGGTGAATTGTGAAAGGAGGATGATCCCAACATCAAGAACCCACCTTAAGCATCGCTTTTCATGATTTTGGAGCACCAATCTCTCTGGAAAAGAGACATCTGGCGAAAGCCGATCGCCGTTGTTAAAGTGGTTGCCCGAGGAAAAAATAACTCATCATGAAAAAATCATTTTTTTAATGATATCACATAACTTTGGAGAATCATACGTAAAATTTAACTTTCAAGATATTCTAAAAAAAAGAAACACATGAATCATCATGGAAATTCAAAATTGGTAGCACGATAGAATACAATCAGTTTTTAGCACTTTAATATTTGAGATCGAATATGTATTAAAGGTCAAGCGGGAGTGCGTACAATTCAACAGGATTGAGCTTTTCCAAGTGGAGGCGAATGATATTAGACCGATTAATAATGGTGAAAGAGATTTTTTATTGTTTTCTTGTCTTTGGTATCGTTAGGGTTTCAAAGATATTTGTTTATTTTGATTTACAATTTTTTAGCTCAGGTTAGGATTGTCTTGTTTGGGTTTTATAGTTATCTATTTTCTAGTTTGAATATACTATCTTTAGGGTTTTGCCTTGAATGTTCATGTACGAGGACTCCCACTTTCCTTCGCTCCTTCCTTCTTTTGAAAATACTCTTGAAAGTTGAAACCCTAGATTCTTAGTGGGGGACAGAGAGAGAGATGGATAGATTTTCAGGGCCCACTTTGACTTTACATGCAAGCTGCCTTAACCAGGGGTGTCGTGGATCCTTGGCGGTGTTCCTTGCAAAACAATGAAATCCTAAAAATGCTGACGCCTCCCCAACGTCTACCTGTAATCAGGGGTTAAAATTAAATCGCAGCACGATCAACTTTTTCTACATGCTCGGTTACAAGTCACTATTAAAATACTTGAAATGGTTTAATTGTTCGTGTACGATCAACTTTTTCTTTCGATCACATCCATGAACTTGATACTTCCTGATTGGTTTAGGGGGATGGGAATGCTATACTCCCATTGCACCTAAAAAGCTCTCCTCTCCCTATGCACTAAAGACTATTTTTGAATTGAGAAAAATATATAATTCAATTACGAGACTTGTAATCGTAAACTGCACTTGAATGTAGTTCTGGACATCTTAAACTTTTGGGATAAGTGAGTTTGTCTTGCAAGTGACATAATAGCTAAAAGCAAGTCATATGATCGAGTAATGAGTTCTCAACAGTCCCTCTATTCACATCCATATATTCACTGTATCTAACATGTGAGACTCACCCGATCACACTTTGGTGATCTAATGCTTAAAGTTAACCCAATTAAATTTTTGTACCAATTCAAGATTCATATAGCTAATTATGACTGCTCATTACTAAATTCCATTAACTCCTCTGCCTGTTCAAAATTTTTATTCACTACATATATATACACCCCTTCTTATTGATTTCTTTTTACATCCATTTTGTTCCATTTTTAACGCATTCTTATTGCAATTAGAAAAGCCTTATAGCGGAAACGATGGGTGAACTTGGTCCCCGTTACAAGCCCATTTGGACATAAAGAACTCCAAATCTAACCCAAATATCCATTTCACAAAAGCCAACTAGAAAAGCCTAAACGCAGGAATAGCCCAGTTTCACTCTTTTCGGAACCCCAAAATGCGATGCTCACCCAAAAGCTCAATTTGTTAGTGGCCAAAACCATTTAAGCAAACAGATCATGACCCATTTTACAAGACCTCGTCTTGCCGTTAATCCATCTTGCCCCGGCAAGGAGAGCACATGGATCTTGGGGGACCGCCCGGCCCTTTGCCATAGACAGCTGAGTTCTTGCGTTCGATTCCTTCCATGAGTGATGGGTGAGCGAATTTGTGTGTGAAGAGGTTGGGACGATGGACGAGTTTTCTCATGGGGGTATATACAAGGTGGTGGGTTGGTTTTGAAGGGCCGATTTTGGGTGGTTGGGGAATTGCTAGTACATAGAAAATTTTGAGTCCATTTGTTTCATTATAAATGGCATCCTTCATAACATAAGTCAAGTCAACAAAGGCCTCTAAAATATGTTAAGCATGTATGTTAAGGAAAACGAAGTTCGATTTTACGATCATTGATCATATATACTACAAGAAAAGGCTTGTGTATCAAAATATGCAATCTCTTAAATTTTGCATTCCAAGAATCAAGCATGAATATAATTTCATTTTTTAATTAGGTTTTGTTAACAAATGCTCTCGAAGCATTCATTAACCATACTTCATGAGAAAATATACTAGATGCGTTGATTATGCGTACCACTAAAAACTTATTTGGATTTTATAATCCTTTTGGGCAAAATCGGCCCACATGCCAAGTCAAAAACATAAGTTTGTGATTATTTCTAGCAAGTTTCAAAGTTCACGCATAATCATCTCTAATCAAAGTTCATCTTTTCTCATTTGGGATTAAAATTTGATTCTTTATGTATGATAGGAATCTACGTCGACAAGGGCTACATGATTCATTTCACCAGAACACAGAGCAAAAGAACCATAACCCCATCATTATTTAGGACTCGCCAAAAGCACGAAATTTTGTCACCTTGCCCAAAATGTGAATACCAAGAGAGTATTAATCGTGGGGTTGTCAAAACTTGTATATATTGCCCTCGGCAGGACAGCAACAAACTCCGATCCCTTCACTATTATGAATATGAGTGGCCACTATTAGGGTTCATGCTAGCGAGGTTGGGAACTTGCACCACCACATTATTCTGTACCAACTTGCCTCATGAAGTCGTCGATAAGGCTAGCGAGCTTCATAGCGAGCTTCATGCTAACAACGTTTTTGGCAACTACAACCTCATAAATAACAATTGCGAGAATTTTTGCCACATTTTGCTGTACTAGCATTCGTAAAAGTGAACAAACGGCATTTGTCAGAGCTTGTCAGGGGAAAAGAATGCAAGCCAAAGAATGGACCATGAGGTTGCTGCAGAGAAACTGAATTCAAGTGATCCAACAATCTTCCAATCTTGTATCCTCTGTCTGTTTGTTTTTCTGATATTTCAAGGCATATTTATTTGGGACTGGACTGGGCAGCGACAGACCTGCACACGTGCACAAGAAAAAAACTTTGAAAAGAAAACTGTGCCCATCTTAGCTTATCCATGTATGTACCTGTTCATGTGAAGATATTTGTAAACTTATGGCATGTGTCTAACAATGTTCATCATGTTCAATGTCCGGAAGTATGATGAAGTGCTTGTTGGTGACTGGTGTTCCTTACGAGCATAGGCCGACGGTCAATGGCATAACAGTAGTTGTCGTGTTCACTGGAAGGATGACAGTTGCTGTTGCGTTCAGAGATGAGGGCCTGGAACTCAATGTTTTTGGTGGAATGTTGAGTGCATAGCTGTAGAGAGAAGTAAAATAAACAGAGCATAGAAAGGGAAGGAACAAAGTGTAACAAGAGTTACGCACTTTCTGTCATGTTGGTTCTTGTCAAATTACTTAGTCAAAAAAGGGAAGTGCTTGGCCATTTTTAGTTGGCATAGGTGCATTGCGCATTGTCCTAATTCTCGATTCGGAGGAAGTATTGCTTGAAAGTGTTAGTAAAGACACATACAATGTTGATTGCTGAAATAGAATCAACTGGTAACGGCAAAGCTCACTCCAGATGCTCTTTCAGCATTGGTATTATGTAAGGTCTGCAATTCTGCATCATAAACCTCTGTGTGATGATAGCTGGTGGCTACGTAACTGATTGCCATTGTAATTCCTATTCTCTGCACATTGATGTAACACATATACAGGAGTTTGAACATAACGGGTTTTTCAATATTACAGCAAGTGCATAGGGACCTGTCTAGTATTGTTAACATTGATTATGTGAATGCAGCAGCAGAAGGAAACACAAACCAATCGCAGACTGGCAGGCCAACACAGGAATGGTTGCATCTTACTGGATTGATTGCACAATCTGTCTGTAGATACTACACAGGCATTCCTCTAAGTCCCAACTCACTACTTGTGCGATGAGTGCAGCTATATTAAGCACAAGAAGAGGGAAGGAACTGACCCTTTAACTGAGAATTATACATCCGCACTTTGATGCTAATAAAATCGACAAAGGAAAACAAAAACCTGGGCAAAAATTAAATTGCTTGGTCAGATTGTAATTACAAGCTGAATGGCTGGATAATCCTGAGCGTAACACTGCATTGAAGGGAAAGTGACTACCCATGGCTGTTGCCCAGTCTCCAGGACAAAGCTTACTAGATGAGCCAACTTCTGCTGTCAAAAGGGGAGAACTTGGTGAATCGATCTTTATAACAGCAATGTCAAGATCTGTATAAGCATCAACAACTTGGCCCGCAACATTTTTTTCCACATCTTGCAAATGTACAGCAGCCTGCGACATTTTTTCTGCAAGCCAAGAGCCCGGGACCTTCCGTGCTTAAGTCCATGAGATTAGTCTAGAAAATGGAAGGATCACAATTTTCAATACTCAAACAAGTGCAACATGGCTTCATCTGAGCCTTATATACAAGCCAATCATCATCATCATCATCATCATCATTATTTTGGTTCTTTTTCAGCATAGTTACATTCAAGAATAAAACAGAATATGACCCCAAGTCCCAGAAACAGAAAGGACCTTAGAAATAGTACTGGTGAAAAAAGAAGAAGAAAATAATGGCCCTTCAGAGTTACAGTCTCATCAGCATTGGTTGAGGAAGCAAAAGGTGCACGCAAAACTCCACCAATCATGCAGATTCTTTTAGAGCAATGTTTTTTATGCCATGTAGTAACATGCTTGTGCGCAGAGAAATAGAATGACAAGGTATCAAGGAAAGTTGAAGGCTAATTAATCTGACAAAGTGGTATTCTTTCCCATCCTTACCTATACGTGCAGTTTACATTTCTTCGTCAAGTTCAACAAAATATCATTAGTTCCAAGATCATGAGGTCGAGAAGATAACAGAGCGAGATAACTTGAACTTGAGCCACTAATTTGGACAGCAAATTAGGTCCTCTGACACCATCGTCCTGTCAGCCGACTATATCAAGTTTGTTGTGTCAAAGGCAACACCAGCACGTGTTAAAATGTAGCCAATTCTTTGTATAACAGTTCCAGAACCCATCTTGCCGTCTACCTCTGATCAGCAAGATGAGGAGAGAACTTTCAGATTAGCGCAAACAAGTAAGAGAAGATCTTTGGCCAGGAGCACTCAATAAGAGAAGGATCACATGGCACACTTCGCCATCGTTTTGGAGCATTGGAGTAGTGACTGTGGGAGCAATCCTCACAGCCTCACCGGCAATTATATCTCTACCAAATTATCCCTTATTTGGTTTTGCATTTTCTTCATATTGGCATAAGCTTGCCTTATTTGTATCAAAACATCTATCGAACTAGTTTCAAGATACTTGGAGGGAAGTACTTCTGCAGGTTGCAGCAATGAAAAATGAACATCAGATGACAGAATAGGAGTGGTGTTACCCATTGCTTCTGACACAAAAACGTGTCATCGCTGATTCGAAGGAAATAAATGCAAGGAGACACGTCGCGGATTCTCAGCTACTGATACTTGAAGTTAAAATTGCTCTAGACTGCCCTCCAGCGGTAAAAAATTTTGCAAGCACGCATTGGAACAGAGGAATGTGCTGAGAGGAGAAGCAGAAGGAAAATTACCTGTAGTCAGCTCCAGGGTGGAGACCAATTGATACCCAGATTCAGTTGATGTCTCCATGGAATGATTCCGCACCTTAATACAACTTCCTCTCTTCTCTCAAAAACCTCCTCATTATCAATATCTCATTTGCTAACATGATAACTTAGAAAAAATTTAAATAATTAGTTAGTATAAACATTCATACAACCATTTACTATTTTCACTACTTCTAAATTATAATTCTATTCTTCAACCTCACACCCTCCCTAATGGAGTGTTTACTTTTTCATTTCAACAGAAAAGAAAATTTGACTGTAGTTGATTTATCCCAATCTCCTTTCAAATAACTAAGTAAAGGTGTGCCCTTTTTTCAATTTTATACATTACATTTTTCGAATACAAATAGACGTAAATAATGTGCGTACAAATTTTAATACCATTTTTCAAGTAAGAATCAATCATATAAGGAAAACAAAAACCATTAGTTTGGGGATATATATGTATACGTATATATTTCTTATAATATATTTATTAAGAAATGGAGATTTTTCAATATATTAACTCTTTTCTCCATGTCATGAATTTTTATAGTTTGATTAGATACAACATGGATAAAATGATGTCTCAAAGTGGCCGATATTTTACCTCAAAATAAAATCATTTAATTGGTATGGCAAAAGAATCTGTTGAAAATTGATAAAAGTAATCAAAAAATAAATTGAGACGGGCATTTTGTTGAAAAATATAGTTCATTTCCTTGAGTCGGCCACTCATGTGAAAACTAGTCTATCGGTGAAGTCGTTAAGAAATTAATGCATCGGACTTGAATATCTTTGTCATTACGGGGACGGGAGATAGGTCGATCAAAGGCATGTGATCGAGTGTGGGTGATTCCACCGGATCGCATAATCCTTGTCGATCGACACTGACCGACTTTTCTATCGATTGGGTACCCCGATTCGTATTTGAAACCTGGTTACCCCCGACAACCGAAAGTCGCCAATGTTTCAAAGATGTACATTGTGGCTTGAGATGATCAACCACAGTCGAATGCATGAAAATTTCTAAAGGTTACCCGGTAGGTTGGGCCGGGCCCCAGTATCGTGCCAAAGTGAAATTAACCGTGGAATTGAGATCGTTCGAAATTGGAAGTCTGTGTGTCACAAATTATTTTAGGAATATTAACTCATCTTTAGAAGATTTTTCATGTAATCAGAATTTTTCAGCAATTAAATCAGAGAATGGCTAATTTGGCTCGAGAAATTAGTAGGCCCACCCTTGGTTGTGCTTTTGGGACTTAAGTTGGTTTTATGGACAAGTGAAGATGTGAATTGAAGTGTGGTGACATCGGATTAATTTTATGGTCTTCAATTTGATTCAATTGGAAGAGAATCAAGTGGAATTGAAGAATTTGTTGTACGAGATTTTATGCCCGACGTAAAAATAAATCGCACCTATCAATATTGTTGTGGGGGGATCGAGTTAGTGGAGTATGACATCACTCGATGATGTCATGGTGTTTTGTTGACAAGGATTTGTTTCTTGGAAGGTGGCTGTCACCATCATCTTCTTCCTCGAATCAGGAAGCTTGTTGGATTTTGAAAAAGAGTAGAGAGGGGGGTGAACGGAAAGAAAACCAGCAGCTCGCCGGCCGCCCCCTCCGCTCGCTCGACGCCGCCGCACGTCGCCGGAGCCATCGCCGTTGCCGCCCGTTCGCACGCGAAGCCTCGCGTGTTCGTTCACCGTTCCACCGTCGTGCCATCTTCCTTCGTCCGCGCATCCCAGCCATCATCCTTCGTCGTCCCGAGCTGTCCACCATCGCCAAGACCGCCGGAAAGCCGCCGGAGCCACCGCTAGCAACCGTTCGAGCATCCACCGTCCTCCTTCACCGATTTCGCGCCCGAAACGCCGCCGAACGGCCCTCCTCCGAGCTTGGACAGCAGCTGGTTTTAGTGGGTATGGCAGCTCGGTTTTGGCCCGTTTTGGCCGCCTTCCCGAGCCCGGATGCTCGGCCCGCTTTGAGGAAAGTCGATCCTCGCGTCGTCCCCGTCGTTTTGGTCCGCTCGGCTCGCTAATCCGGTGAGTTTAACTCACTAAATCTTGATTAGAGGGTTAATGATGCCCTAAGTGTGCTTAGTCTAAGTTAAGTAAGATTAGGTTGGTAGATTAGTTTATTTAAATATGGATTAGATTAAGTTGTTTAATTAAAGTTAAACATGTTTAGTTTAAGGGTTAAGTAGGTTTATTTTTAAAATAAACCTTGATGTGACTTAAAGGAATTTATTTATGATTTAAATAAATGTTTCGAAATTGTTGGATTATTTAATAATAAATCATATTCCGAAATTATTAAAAATATTATTATTTAAAAAAAAAACGAAAAAATTATTTTTGACCAGTTCTTTCGCTCGGAATTTCGTCCGATCATTTTGTCGTGTAGTCGGATTTTGAAATTGATGATTGGATATCATAAATTGAGCGTGAATCGTGAAAAATATGGATATTATTATTATATTAATTTTCGGAATAAATTTAATTATTTAATAAATTCGAAAATTTATTTTGGGACCCTAAATTCTCGAATTTCGTCTGATCGCTTTCTTTGTGCATTTAGAATTTGAATTTGATGAATGGATGTGGCAAATTGGGTGTTGATTGTGATAAATATGGATTTTATTCATAAAAACCCAAGTGTTGGGTTTTGATGCAAAAATTGGATTTTAATAATTATATTAAATAGTGGGATTTGAAAAGTGAGATATTGGCTTTTTGATTCGAAATTAGCGTGTCCCCACACACGTGAGTAATTTCTGGAATATTTTTAATGTAAAGAAAAATGGCCGGGATCACTATTTTAAGTGGAAGCATTGAGTGAAAGACAAAGTATCCTGGGGTCAAGTATGCTTTGGCTGTGTGATAATTAAGAGGAATCGTCCTGGGCTATTGAGGCGGACTTGCCCCTATATGGGATGCCCACGCGGTGGATGCGGGTCGCAGCTTGATTGATTACGGGCCCATGCTCCTTCGGGACGCCGTCGACGTGACGAAGCCGCGCTCCAAGATGGGGAGGCGATGCCCGGCTATATGCCGCAGATAGCCGAACAAACAGGCTATGCCCTTGTGTGTGATGAATAATAATTGGAATGCATGTTAAGTGAATTTGATGTGTCGGATTATGGGATGGAATTGTGTGGCATGGAATGAGACGTGTCATAACGATTTAGTCTTATAATTAGGACCCCCGTGGTTGTTGGTTATATGAAAGTGAATGCGTTCTGGTTGTTTAAGTCCCTGTTGCTATTTGTGATTGAGTGGTTGAATTGTGTTAACTGCGGGGAAGGAACGGGGCGAGGTAAGTCTCCCGTGTGATGTGGCTAGGCCACCCTTGGGTGTATTTTCTTTCTAATAGGGGTTTAGGGGTTGAACTTGCTTTGAGACATTGTCTCATCCCGGTTTGGGGAATCAAAATTTCAGGTCCTTGGTGGATGGAGCGGCTAGATAGCTTTGGTTGGCATTCGGGAGTTGCGAGGTGAAGTCATAAGGATTGGAGAACGTGTTCGACTTGTAGGTCGTAGGACGATTCCTTTTTTTTTAGAGCCGGGTCTTTTGTAGGCGTTCACAGCTATAGGCTTCATTTGTAATTCTTTGAATTATGAAAGTGTTATGTTGTGGTTTTGCTTCCTGCTCTTCTATCCCGTATTTAATGGTCAGGGGTTTATAATACGTTCCGCTTGCGCAATAATAAATGAATGGGGTCGGCGACACTACCTGGGAATGTCGCAATTGTATGACCAAGGTGAGATGTTGGCGCGCTCGAGGTTCGGGGCGTGACAAAAAAAGTTGCCCACTTTTTTTGCAATCCTATGACTCTAAAGAATCAAACTCCTCTTTTTTCATCAATGTATCAAGTGAACTTACAGATCCAACAATCTGTGTCTCTGTCCTTCATGTAGATAGATGGAAGGATTAAAAGATATGTTTATAGGATAATCATTTACATTGTCCGATAGAACATTTTCAATTTATTTTTGGAGTATTAATCTTAATTTACTTAGGCATGTCACTTAAGTGCAAATGCTCTCACTCTTCGGAAAAAAAGATAAATTTGTTTGCCTAACTTTTATAGATCTAAAAAGGAAAATAAATGAAGGATACATGGGTAGAAGTCTTCACCTGTATTCATGAATTTGGGAGAACTTCGGATTTCCTTGTGCCATCGGATTTGTCTTTACCAAATATATATATATATTCTTTACAAAAAAAAAAAAGAATCGGATTTGAGATTTCATATTCAAGCCCGACCCGAACCCGAAAAACCGATTCAAAACCGTCTCCGCTTCTCGCCGGCTCCCCTCCTCCCTCCTCCTCCTCCACCTCCTCCTGCTCGTGACTCCTGTCGATGGTGTTGCAGAAAAAGAGGTGTCAAGAATCATTTCTTGAACAAAACGGAGAAGCAAACCACGGAACCCACCGACTGCGTGACGTCACACTCGAGGTAAAATCTTCCTCTGCTTTCCCTCTCTGCGCGCGCTTCACTGAGCTCACCAGTTTCATGTTTTTTTTTTTTTTCCCAAAAAATTATTCCTTTTCACCCGGTCTTTAGTTTCTCTACATCCCGTGTGCATTGAATTTAACGCAGTTGTCTCTTCTAGACGAAACCCAGATCGCTCGGTGGTGGGTCCGTGAGGATGGATGTTCAGAGGCTCATTTGGGATCATTGCATCTGTAAAGTTGTAAGTCTTGACTGACCGCTTTTCCCAAAGTTGAGAACCCAGAACAAAAAAGGAAAAAGGATGTCTCCACCGAAGCGTCTTTTCAGGTCGCATGTTGATGTTGGTTTCGGAAATAACTGGAAAAAAAGATCTTTTGTGTTTCCTCTGTGTCATATCTGCTAAAGTGAATGTTCTTGTACTCGTTCACACAGACTAGCTGAAATGATTATATGCTTCTGTCGAAGTTGTTGTTCATGTTGCTAGTTTTGGAGTCATTGCTCTAGCTTAATAATGCTAGCTCGTGCATTATTTCTTCGGTACCAGGTTCATTGCCATCTGTTTTCACTGCATTATTTTAGTGAAAGATTGTTACTGCAGAATTCGCTGAACAGGCCGGTGTGTTGTTGCAGATTGGTAAGTGTCATGCTCCGTACTTGTAAAACTTATTGAAGAAGCACATGTTCGAAATTGAGTCTAATCGTGATAATATGCTAGATGAATTGTATGAAATGTACACTGAGTTCATGACTTCTTTAGAGGTAAAGCTCATTGTTGTTAATTTCTCCTACATAATAATGTGTCCCATTTCTCCTGGTCTACTTATTAAACCTCAAGTTACCAATGACAGTATTTTTTTCATTAGGATGACAATATAATCAAAGGGAATGTGAGGGCTTTGAAATATATTTCTTCTCTTTTCCCAGATGGTAACTTTCTTTTTTCAGTTTTTTTTTTTTTTTTTTTTTTTTCACTTGAGTTATTTATTTTTATGTTTTTTGTATGCATCATCCGAATCTTTGGCTAATAATTTCCTAGATGCAAGTTGTGAGGATGCAATGGTGAGGAAAATGGTGGTTCCACTGCATTGTTCGCTCAACATGCTTGAAGAAGACACAGGGTATGTATGTTATTGGTTCATGTATATTTTTGAAGAGCTGAATGCTTGTCCTGGTTCTTTAATTAGAGTAGACATGGATGTATATTCTCTCTCTCTCTCTCTCTGTGTGTGTGGCAAAAGAGCACAATTTTATATTAGTTATGAAGACAGTTTTAATCATAGATGGTTTGTTGTCTCATGCATTGTGTGGATTTATGTGCTGACTGAAATTAGCTTTCAGTGCATTCTATTTTTGTCAGAGTTCATACTTTCCCTTCCGGATATGCTCTCCAGCAAAACATGTTTTGAAGTAAGCTATCCAAAGTGCATCTGAATTTGCAAATAAACATTGGTGCTATGGGTTCAATTTTCTTGAGTTTTCCACGTTAGATTTGGTTCTCTATAGACATTCCGTTATAAAAGTTTTGCCAACCCTATCGTTTAATTTTCTGTAGTAGCAATCTGATTCATCAGATCCTGTAGTCTATGGAACACCACAGAGATAATCACTTGGCCTTCTATTCCCTTCCCCTATCATTTAAATTTTTAGCGGGGCCCGGTGGTTTTCCCACGATATTTTACGGATTCCTTCGTAGTTTTCGGTCAAACATGAGTAAAAATTGTATAATAGGTTTATAACTAATTGGCTATTTTTTTTTTTTTTTTGGTGAAGTTTAACCCATCCTGCCTTTTTGCACTTTCGTGATTCTTCTTTTGTTTCAAGATAATTTTCTTAAAAACAAATACGCTTTATCGCGTTGGTAGCTCTAATGCCTGGATCCCCTGTTTTGATGAATTCAAGCTTTGTCTCAGAACAAACGGAGCTTCGAGGATCTCGTGTACTCGGCCTTCGGTTTACTCCTGGTCGACTTCGGCGGGGCAAATAGGAAGATGCGGAAAATTGACAGAGTTCTTGTCAACTCTAAATGGAGAATGGACTTTTCATACTCGGAGCGTCTTTTCTTAATCCCGGGAATTTCGACCATACTCCTATGGTTGTCGTGGTGGTGGATCCGCGTCCAAGGAGGAAGCCGTTTAAGTACTTTGATTTCTCGGTTGATCACCCTGACTTCCATTCTACGGTTTTTGCAGTGTGGGATAGTCAAGTGTGGGGGGTATCCCATGTTTAAACTAGTCTCGAGGCTGAAATTGTTGAAATCTCGCCTCAAGGATCTTAATCTAGAGGCTTTCTCGGATATTTCTCTAAGAACTCTTGAAGCGAGGGAAGCCTTGCGTTCTACTCAATCTCCCGCCTGGATCCCGAAAATGTTCCACTAGCCGAACTTGAAAGAGGGCAGCGCCGTGCTTTTATAGACCTTCGTGGTCAAGAGGAATCGTTCTTTAAGCAAAAATCAAGGATTAGATGGTTGAAGGAAGGAGATGCGCAACACGAAATTCTTCCACAATCCGTGTTAAAAGCTAGACATCTCAATAACCGTATCCTCTCGTCAAGGACACCGCAGTACGGTGATCTCGGATCCCGATTTGGTGCCCCAAGTTTTTCTATCTTTCTTTCGGATCCGCTTGCTCCTCGAGCTGGCTTAGCAAAGCGATCTTCAGAGCTTACTTCTCTCATTCGAAAGCCATTATCCGATAGCCGTGTATGTTCCCTAGCTTCGTTTGTCTCGATTTGGAAATTAAGAAGACCTTGTTCTCACTTGCAAAGGGAAAAGCCCCGGTCCCGGATGGGTTTACGGAGAATTCTTTAAAAGTAACTGGGGTATCGTGGGCTCTTTTAGTTACGTAGGTCATGAAAGATTTCTTCTCGCAGGTTGTCTTCTTAAAGAAGTCAATGCGACAATCCTAACTTTAATTCCCAAGGTGCCAAATGCTTGTGAAGTTAACGACTTCAGACCGATTGCTTGCTGCAACACTATCTACAAACTTATCACCAAGATCTTGGCCAATAGAATTGCGCCTGTACTTCAGGATATTGTTAGTCCATCCTGCAATGCGTTTGTGAAGGGTAGAAGAATAAGGGATAATATCTTATTGGCTCAAGAGCTTTTTGCGAGCTTCCACTTAGACCCATACCTCCCAAGATGTGCGGAGTCAAAGTGGATTTTCGCAAGGCCTATGACACCGTGGTAGGGATTTCCTATAACTTACCCTTTACCCCTTCCGGTTTCCTCGTGGGATTATTCGCCGGATTATGGCTTGTGTACGCACACCCAGATTCTCTATCTCTATTAATGGAGAGCTTCATGGCTTCTTCCCAGGAGGCAGAGGCCTTAGGCAGGGCGACCCAATGTCACCTTATCTATTTACACTGATCATGGAAATCTTCTCAGGAATTTTGAACCAAAGGTCTTCGGCTAAGGAGTTTAAATATTATTGGAGATGTAAGTCTCCCAAGCTCACTCATCCGTTTTTGCGTACGATGTGTTCCTTTTTTGCCAAGGATTGAAATCGGTGTGATCCTTAAAAGAAGCCTCGACATTTTCTCTTCATGGAGTGGTCTTCTCCCAACAAAAATAAGAGTGACATCTTTCTTTCGGGAGGTGATCCCCTTTGTGCAATAGAATCCTCCAAGAATTTGGCTTTCGGGAAGGTAAGCTTCCGATTCGATATCTTGGAGTGCCGATCATCTCAAAGAGGTTGACTAAGACTCCGACCGTACTCGGTTAATTGACCGCATTACCGCGAGAGCCCGCCTCCCGGTCCCACAGTTCCTCTCTTTTGCTGGAGACTTCACTCATAAGGTTAGTGCTTCATGCTATTCGTAGACTTTTTTGGGCTAGTGTCTTCACTTTGCCCTCTTCGGTTATCTTGGGTATTGAAAGCATTCTTCGTAGATTTCTTTGGAAAGGCACCTCATTGGATAAGGGAGGTGCAAAGTCTCATGGGCGGATGTTTGTTTGCCTAAGGAGGAAGGGGGCCCGGGTATTCGGTCTATCAAGGACCGTAACAAAGCCTCAATGCTGAAATTTATTTGGATCCTCTTTACGGATAAGGAATCTGTGGTGCCGATGGATACACTCCAACTTTTTAAAGAAGCATAACTTACAGGTTACCCCTCGGCCTTCGGTTTGTTCCCCGGAGTTGGAAGAAGATCCTTCATCTTCGGGCCTGTTGTAGACAATCCTTCGAATGGAAGGTCGGTGACGGCCGGTCTACATCATTGTGGTTCGATAGCTGGTTGCCTTGTGGCCCTCTTCATCTACAAGTTCCTCAATCTTTTTTGTTGGACCCTGAAGTTCCTACAAAGGCAACTGTGGCTTTTTTATATTCTTATGCTGGTAGATCCTGTAAATCCCGGTTAGAGGAGTGTGGTTTCTCGCTTCCTCCTCTTTCGGTTGATAGCGATCGTCTTGTGTGGCGTCAAGATTCCTCGGGGGCCTTCTCCGTAGCTTCTGCTTGGAACGCCATCAGAACTCCTAAAGCCAAAGCACCTTGGACTTCTTTTGTGTGGGATAAGGATGTTGCCCCTCGGTTTCAATTCCTTTTGTGGCTTATTACTAAAGACCGCTTGCCAACGCAGTCACTTCTCCTCTCATATGGAAGGATTGATTACTCGGCTTTGCACTTTTTGTAATACTCAGCCCGAGACTCGATCAACCATTTGTACTTTGATTGCAATGTTTCAAATACCATTATTTACTTTTGGGCATCTAGGTGCAATTTTTCCGTGGAGGAACGGCACTCTTAAAAGTTTTGGTGCATTACGCTTTTTTAATTTTCTTAAAACATTCGATCATTTAAATTTTTAGCGGGGCCCGGTGCTTTCCCCACGATATTTTACGGATTCCTTCGTAGTTTTCGGTCAAACATGCCACCCCACCACCCGAAAATAGTTCTCACGGTACTCTCGACGCCGTAGATTCTCCTTATTGATACATGGTTTTGGGTAAAAGACGCCATCACTCCACCAGAAGGATAGCTCTAATTATACATTCAAAACCCTTTAGATCCCTGGCTTCCCATGCAAGTTGCTTTCCAACCAGTCAAAGCCCTAAAAGCGCGAAACGCCAAATCCCACCGTCCCCCCAAAGTCCATACCGAACCACAGCACACCGCAACAAAACCAGCAGTTTCTCATTCAAAAAGTGGCCTAATGGGATCCCACCCACCCACTCGCGAAACCAATTATGATGTTTGTCCTTTCAATTCGAAAAAATAAGAAAAAGAGGAGTTAAATCGTGGCATAATGTGACGGGTGATGGCGATGATCTAGGAGAAAAGGTGGTGGAAAGCGGAATTAATGGATAAAGAGCCGTAGAAATTCTGCCTTTTTTATTTTGCTTATTCACGGAACAAGAATAGAATAGGGAAAATTTAAATCATTGCTATGGAGAGAGACTGGAGTTCGTTTATGTCGGGCCCATTATTTCATTCCCTAGGCCAAACGGCCCTCCCAGTCACACTCACGAAAGCCGCTGGGTCTTGCCATTTTTCGCATCACTTTCGAACAAAGTTGATTTTGTCATCAGGAACCCAATCTTGCTCGAAGCATCGGAATTTGTTAAAAAGCTTGCTGAGGAAATGAACTTCATCACGGAAGAAGAAAAATCGATTTTCTTTTTTTAATGCTTCATGACTTTTGTGTGCTCCCAAGGAGATTCAGGATCAATAGCTTGGCAAAGTGCGGCCACCTTTTAGCACCTTAGGAATTTGAGATGGCATATAACTAGTCAAGGTGCATACTATTGAGATTGTCTGGAGTTGGTGATCGATTTATAAATGTAAGAAAAGTTTCATTTGTTAAGTTAACGGTTGGGGTGAAAGAAGTTCAATACCACCTAACAATGATAATAGAGCCTAGGTTACTAACAAATCTGAACCCAACATTCACACAAGAGAGTATTGGGTTGTTGAGCCTCCGATTCAAGACCGGATGTGTGAGGATGAGATTATTGAAGTTGTCTCATATCTATTATGGAAGAAACCGATGGTCGATTTATAAGTTTGAAGAAAAACTTCATATTTTGAGTTAACTTTTGGAGCCAGGGAGGTTCAAGATCACTCAGCACATATAACTCCGATTGGTATATCATGGAATTGGTTGGGAACAAGGCTTTTACATTGTTTTCTAATCTTTATTATTTTTTAGGATAACGAAGATATCTTTATGCTTTTGTGGTCATATATGTTGTTTTGTAACTTTATCATTTTATTCAGAAACATAAGGAAGAGAGCTTGCTTACGGTTCCCGCCGTTGACCAATCGGTTGCGCTTGAGTCCGGTGTGTTTCGCCAATGCGGGAATTTAAGCCAATTTCTAATTGTGCGGATGGGGCCCCACACGGATGCTCCGACCCATTATTTTTTATATTGCTCATCACCCTTTGAAAAGCCAATTGCATCTCTCCCTCTCCCTCTCCCTCTCCCTCTCCCTCTCGTTCCCTCTACTTCTTCTTTTTATTTATTATTATATAAATAAATGATTCTTATGTCCGATTTCACTCTCGGGACATACATACGGTCGTCTTTTCGGGTACAAGCAGATACGTATGCCGCACCGTCATTCTCTCACTTGGTCGCTGGCTCCATCAATTCCTCTTGAATTTAAAAGTGGCACATCTCTTCAAGGATGATGATGGCGATGACTGCTTTTTTGTCGGTCGCGTACGTTCCCTCAAGTTGGATGGCCCCTTTCAATACCCCAAAAAAAAAAAAAAGTTAGATGAACTAGAGAACCCATCTTCTTCTGCTTCTTTTCTTGTTCAATGTTCACACCTGTCGTTCTCCTTGCTTTTTTCGCTTCTCCGTGTAAAACGCCGAGGACGAGGACGAGGTCGCTGTCCGCTCCCTTCTTCTAGAGCTCCTCCACGAAGCTCCGGTCCGTCTGCGAGCGGCGTCCGAAGTGCCCGGCTAGAAGCCGAGCCACAGCTCGGAGCCCCATTCCCCCAACTCGGCCGTGAAGTCATGGCTCGGCTCGGAGGTGGAGCTTGGGGTCACGGGTCGCGCTGCTTCGAGGACCTCCGCGGCGTGGCCTATCTCCTGAACCGAGATATCGTTTCGCTGTCGAGCGCCGAACCGTCGCCCGAGTGCTGGCGCCAGCATAGAATCGGAATCGGGTCGGTCGCCTGACCTGCCAGTAGAAGATTGTGCGTTGAGCTATTCTCTCGCTAAAGACTGCCCGGTCCGCCCGATAGGTCACGGGGGTACATCGCAGGCGTCCCCTCCCAGGCTCCTCAACCCCGTGTTCGCCGCCGGCGGAGGCGGCGTCATCATCTCGTCCTTCAACATGGCGGAGGAGGAATTGGAGACGTCCACCCGGCGGCGCACGTCCGGGGAGTTTCTGGGGCTCGCCAACCACTCGCGCCAGGAGAGCATGGACATTTGGGTGATGGAGGAGAGTGGGCGGTGGGTGAAGGAGTACAGTGTCCGGCTGAGATCGCCGTTTCCTGTCAGCAGTCACTGGTTCCTGGAGGCTGTGGGCTGTTGTGATGGTGCTCAAGTACTTGTGATGTGATCCTGTGACTGAGGAGCTAGAGGATGAGCAGAGAGAGGGGGGCGACGGGCGATGTTTGCAGCATCACCGCGAGTTTGCTTTCTGCCGCCACCTGTCAAGCCGCCGTTGACATGAGTGCTCAGCCACCCCGCCTCTGTCTCTCTCTCTCTCTCTCTCTCTCTCTCTTTCCTTCTCTCCCTCTCCCTTTCTCTCTCCCTCCCTTTTACACACGCCGGAATACAGACACACACCCGAAGAACCCCCACAAAATAACCTCATCGTGGTCGCCAGCTCTTCCCCAGTTCATTTTCCCCCACGACTTGTTCTCCCTTTCCTCTCTCTCCCGCCGGCTCTCTCTCTCTCTCTCTCTCTCTCACGCTTGAAGAGACGCACAAACTTGAAGAAGCCTCATACGGTAACCTCATCTGCCATCTCCCACTCTCCCTGCAGTTCATTCTCGCTCACTTCTTCCGCTTCGTTTCCTCTCTCTTTTCGCCATCTCTCCCTCACACACACTTGAAGAGACGCACAGACTTGAAAACTCTCATACCTTAACCTCATCGCCATCGCTGACTTCATTCTCACCCACTTATTCCTCTTCCCTTCCTATCTCTCTTCTCATCGCCGTCCCCCGTCTCTCAGTTCATTCTCAGTCACTTCTTCCTCTTGCTTTCCTCTCTCTTCCGCCATCTCTTTCTATCTCGCACGCTTGAAGAGACACACAAACTTGAAGAACCCTCATGTTCATTCTCACCCACTCCTTCCTCTTCCTTTCCTCTATCCTCCGCCATCTCTCTCACACACCCACCTGACACATACAAACTTGAAAAAACCTCGTACAATAACCTCATCGTCATCGCCTACTCTCTCTCAGTTCATTCTGAGTCACTTGCTCTTCCTTTCCTCTCTCTTCCGCCATCTCACTGTCACACACGCGCACGTGAAGAGAACACAAACTTGAAGAAACCTCATACAATAACCTCATCACCATCGCCCACTCTCCTCCAGTTCATTCTCACTCACTTCTTCCTGTTCCTTTCCTCTCTCTCTCTCTCGCGCCATCTCTCTCTCCCTCTCTCTCTCTCTCTCTCAACTTGAAGAGACGCACAGAAACTTGAAGAACCTCATACAATAACCTCGTCTTCATCGCCCACTCTCCCCCTCACGCACTTCTTCCTCTTCCTTTCCTCTCTCTTCCCCCATCTCTCTCTCTCCCTCTTAGAGAGAGACACACACTTGGAGAACCCTCATACAATAACCTTACCGCCATCGCCCACTGCGGACGCCATCTCTCAGTCTCTCTCTCTCTCTCTCTCTCTCTCTCTCTCTCACACACACACACACACACACACACACACACGCTTCAAGAACCCCCATACAATAACTCATCGGCATCGCCCAGTCTACTCTAGTTCATTCTCACTCACTATTTCCTTCTCCTTTCCTCTCTCTTCCATCAACGTCCTCTCTCTCACACCCACGCACACTTGAAGCACCCTCATACCATAACCTCGTTGCCCAATCTCCCCCACTTCATTCTCACTCACTTCTTTCTTTTCCTTTCCTCTCTTCGGTGGACCTTGTTCATCATCCCTGTCATAGACCTTTTGGCAGCGTAGGTGATCATTTTAGCTTCCTCACCTGAGTATTCTTGTTCTCACTGCAATAATTATATTTAATTTGGGGAGATTTTTTGCTGGTAAATCAGCTCAAGCACAAGTCCGATTGAGAGAAAAAGAGCCACAAGAGAAATTGGTGATGAAGATCATCAACAAGATATTGACGATATTGATGCAGTTAATGTGGAAAGTGGTGAGACCTGAGGATCTCAAACTTGGGGATCACGTTTATAGATATGGATGGTATGGATTATACAGCCATCATGGTGAGTCCTCGTCATCTTCCTGATTTTGCACTTGTCCTTTTTTTTTTCCTCCTCCTTTTTCTGGCCAGTCTTTTTGCTCTTTAACCGATCAGTTTACACTGATCAACTCCATTTCCAACAACACCTAGAAGCCTCAACAGAGTAAAATATTTCTAGCGGATGGTTCTTCGTAGTTGAAGCCACCAGTTAATAAATGGCTACAAAGATGTATGGCCAAATGAGATGCCAATTAATCGGAGTATATGTCACCCTTTCATCTTGGTGTCATTCTTTCAACACTACTATTCCTCTTCCCATGATTTCTGTCGCCAGAAAGAAGACGTGAAAAGTTCTAATAACAATTTAAATCCGATTTCTCCAATTGTCGCTCTCATGATGGATGGCTTGTGAGTCTACTTTCTCATACTATCTCCTGCCAAGCCAAACTTAAACACTTAACCTCAGCCCAGAATAAATGATAAAATCAATTCCCACTCTGGAAGAGTCCTGGGACGAGCGGCAGCTAAACTGGGGTCATCTTTCTGAGTCTATTTCAGCGTTGAGTTTTTAAGCCACCCCCCGGTTTCACTCTCCTTTCCTTTTCTTTTATTTCAAGGAAAGTAATATCTGAGTTCAGTCCGCCATGCCATCTCGCCAGAGAAAAAGGCATGATAGGTTCTAATAACACAATGGAAACCCTAGATTCTTGATGGGGAGAGAGAGAGAGAGAGAGAGAGAGAGAGATTTATCCGGATTTTTGTTTGACACCCAAAACTACAAAAATTCAATTCTCTTTATTTGCACAAAAACCCTATGTATGTATAACATAGATAACCATCTTTGAGATTTGGTTTTATAACTTTTTTCAGTAACTTAGGCTTGATAAATTATGTTAAAATCATAATTATTGTTCAACTTATTATAGCCGATTGCCTATTAAAAAGGAAAGTGACTTTGCGGTTCAAATGGCACCATTATCTTAGCATTGCCCTTTAAAGAATGACCGTAATTAATTTTAGCAAGGATGCAGAACAGAAGCAAACATAGAAAATAATGCTTGCTTAATTTATTTCGACCGTAGGAAGTTTTCTTTCGGACCTTGACTTATGTAGATAGATATTACAAAAGGAGTGCTTTTCAACTTTATATCAAGATTAAGAACGAGAGATCTGGACTAGTCAACGAGATTACTTTTAGCAATTTTTTTCCTTTTTTTGGTGCTGCCCTGGCCTTGTAGTGCGTGGAAATTTTGTGTCTTTTCTCGAAAGGAAATCTAAAGAGAAAATTCTAGAGCTAAGCTGGAGCTGTAGCTGTGGCACATTTCTTTTTATCTAACGTGCCAAACAAAAGATAAGAAATTTATTCAGATTTCTAATCCAAAATCGGCCTACACATCCAGTCAAAGAAAGAAGTTTGTGAATATTCATAGTACATTCCGCCCTTTGTGTCAAAATTGTCTCCCTAGAATTTCTTCTTTTCGTTTTCCTTGATGAACTAAATTTGATTGTTAAATGATTTGCTCGTACATATTACAGGAATTTACATCGGCAATGGCTATGTGATTCATTTCACCCGAACAGAGAGCAAAAAAACCTTATTTCCTTCACTTTTCAAGACTAGCTACAAGCAAGAAATTTTGTCTCCTTGCCCCAAATGTGGATACCTGGAGAGTATCAACCATGGGGTTGTTAAAACTTGTCTTGATTGCTTCCGGCGGGATGGTAGAAAACTCCGATCCCTTCACCGCTATGAATATGGGTGGCCACTACTAAGGTTTAAGTTTGCAAGGCGAGGAATTTGCACCATGTTACTCGATACCAAATTGCCCCATCAAGTTGTCGATAAGGCCAATAAGCTTCACAATGATAATGCATTTGGCGATTACAACCTCATCAACAACAATTGCGAGCATTTTGCTACATATTGCCGAACTGACTACCGTGCAAGCGAACAAGCAGCATTTTTTAGTGAATGTGCAGGGAAAATTAAGGAAGCCAAAGAATGGACCATGAAGAAGTTGCTGCAGAGAAATTGAACTCGAGTGATCCAACCTTCCTCCAATGTTGTATTTCTCTGTCTGTTTGTTGTTTTAGAAAATAGAAAATGTGCCCTACTCAGCTTATTCGTATATGGACATGTTTATGTGGAGATATATCTATAAATATATCTGATCGTTATATTCAATGACCGGAAATATGATCATAGCCGATGACATTGGTTCAGCTCCACCCCCAACTCGTTTCACAGATTACACGTATTCTAAGAGTAAAGCTGTTAGCTTGTCCTAGTCCAACATACGCAGCCCCCTCTCTCTCTCTCCCTGCCACCATCATCACTGCATAGTGGCATAGTGTCTTTCACTAAAGTGTACGTGAACAGCATCCCAAATAATGGCGCCTCAAGTCTTTGATTCCATCATAATAATAAATAAAAAAAAGAGTCTTTGATTCCATAGTGTCTTTCGCTAAAGCGTACGTGAACAGCATCCCAAATTATAATGCCTCATGTCTTTGATTTCTTTATTTCCTACTTTTCATCTGTGAAACTTTATCATTAAGTAGGCAACCAAGACTCCATAAGTGTTGGCTGATTTCGGCCCTTGTGGGTCCAACTGACATTATATGAAAGAAAACAAAATACAAAGGGTACGTTTGGTAACGTTTCTATTTTTTGTTTATGGGAACATAAATAAAAATAAATAAAAAATGTTTCTGTTCCAAGGAACAATTTTTGAATAAAAAAACGCGTTTGGTAAATCTGTTCCAGAAATATAAAAAGAATAGAAACACGTTTGGTAAGTTTGTATAATTTTTTTATTTCTTTTAATTTTTTAATATTTTTATTTTTATTTTCTATTTTCTTTCTTATTTTTCTTATTTATTTTTCATTTTTTTCTTATTTATTTTTCTTTTTCCTTTTTCTTTTTTTATTCTTTTGGCCGGTCGCCGGCCTCGCCATGGCGGCGACCGGCCACGGCGAGCTCGCCGCCCCGGCGAGGCTCGGCATCGTCGCCGGCGCCGGGCGAGCTCGGCCTCGCCGGCCGGCGGGCGAGCTCGGCCTCGCCGGGATTCGGGCGAGATCGAGCTCGCCCGGCCCAGCGCGAGGTCGGCCTCGCCACGCGAGCGAGCCGACGGTGACCTGAGCCACACCGTCATCTCCCTCCACCGCACGGCCGCCCCTCCGCCTCACGCCCGATCGACGCATCTGCAGTCTCGAGCCTCGTTCGCCACCGTCGCATCAAATCTCACCACTCCGTGACCCACGACTTCGAGATCCGCTCGATCGCCGACCCCGCACTGCCCACGACTCGGCCGCCGTCCTCGCCGCTCCGCTCCTAGACGTCCGCCGCTCGAGACCCCACGGTCGAGCCTCGCACCGCCCGTCCGCCGCCGTGACCCGCGACCTAGCTCGTCATCCGCTCGCAGTGGAGACGCTCGCAGCGGGCCGTTGGCGCCTGAGAGGACGATGATGGAGAAGCCGGATGGTCTCGAGACAGAGGCGGCTGTCGACGCCGGAGAGTGGGAGGCGCCGGAGAAGACGACGGTGGAGATGCTTGCAGGAGGAGAGGCTCGCAGAGGAGAACACAATTTTGTTTCTTTTTTGTTCCTCAAATATGTTTCAGAAATAAGAAACAAGAATTTCTTGTTTCTTATTTCTGTTCCCTTTTTGTTTCTGGGAACAAAAAAACAAAAAAGGAACAGAAACGCACCCAAACGCGTTTTTGTTCCTTTTTGTTCCCAGTGTTGGGAATAACGGATCTTCGAAAAGCGGATTCGACACTAAATCGAACCCCTAAATCAATGCGGAAGACGAAGCCCGGGAAAACGACACGTATCACCGATCCTAAAGCACACCACGGATTCGAGCGTACCTTGTTAGCCACAGATTGGACACCGATGCCGATTGAGGAAGAAAATCCGGTCCAATTCGATCCGATGAAGCTTTGAAGGGAAGAACAACAAGCCGTATGCGTTACTATTCTTTCTTTTTCCTTTTGAGAGAGAATACGCGCGGGAGAGGGAAGACGTGAATTCTAATTACAACCAACCAACGTCTTCTCTCTCTCTCCTCCCTTTTATACCCTCTTCTTTCCACGGGCCTTATTCCCGTGAGCCGGGCTTTCTGGGCCCAACTTGGGCGGACAGGGCCTTAAGCCCAATTCTAATAAAGCCTTCATCTCCCACTCGCACAAGGTGGGCCAAACAGGATTCTCTTTACCTCTCTTCAACATTCATACCGGTGAATAATCCGTGCGACTAGCATACTTTGAGAGCTCGTTGCTATACATCTGTTAGGAATATATAGTAGCTCATAATTGGGCATCACACTCTGAGTAGATTTAGTATGCAGTACCCTAGATCGATCGATCACATTTATATCTCTCTTGATCTCTTTTAAACAATGATATATATTGTATTCACAATTATAATTATCACAAAGACAGTTATAATTGGTCGACCAGTGAATACAAAAACTACAATGTGATTCTCCAAAATCGATCTTCCTCTTTCCTTCAAACTCTCAATTTCAGTTCAGCTTGCTTTTCTAGAAATGTCCCATTAGATCGAATCAAACTCATGACCATTGGCAACATCCTAAGATAGCAAACACTAAATATAAATCTTGAGAATAAGTAAGAGTCATGAGAGGACTAAAAATTGAGGAACTCCTTTCCTCAAGAGTCTCACACGTCATAAAAGTTGAGATCAAACTTTTTGCCACTCTTATTGGTCGTCTTATGCATACGTAGTATGAAATACGTATTACGGTATTAACTCCTTTCCCATGGAGCGTATGTCTACACTTTTCAATACCGTACGATGATAGTTCAGACATACCCAATGTCTAACTTGAGTTCACGTATCTACTCATTCACAAAATTTATCGAACTCACATCCGGCATCTTAGACAGATAAAGTAAAATATGTGGGGTATTTTACTTTCGGACATCACAAGTATTATGTCCTCATCTTAACACTTAGTTAAGGCGACACGTGTATTTTAAGCTTGAGCTCTCGATTATCACCTAGATAATAAGCTTAAATACAGTCCCATCACTATTTATCACACAGTAAATAGAGGCGATTACCCGTGTGAGTGAGCTAATCTTTTATCTGTCCGACATACTTTCTCAACTTATAATAATACACTGAGTATTAAGATGCATAAAGATCATACAAAGATTCATAGGCATTAATCAATGAAAAACAAAATTTCATAAATGTGAACAACTCAAGGAAATTACAATCCAAGACATCGACTCTACGCAATCCTAGAGATTTCACATGACCACAAAACACATCTCTAGGTATTGGCTTTGTCATAGGATCTGCTACCATTCTATGCGTAGATATGTACTGTAAGTTCACATCCTTTCGTGCAACCATATCTTTTACAAAGTTATACTTGGTATCTATATGTTTGGTCTTGCCATGATACTTTGGATCTTTGGTGTATGCTATAGCTACTTGGCTATCACAATTAACCAATAATTGATTTGCAGCTTTCTCAATAACACATAAATGATCCAAGAATCTCTTAAGCCAAACTCCTTCTTGTACCGCGCCGATAATGCCACGAACTCAGCTTCCATCGTGGATAAGGCTATACACGTTTGCTTCTTACTACTCCATAATATGGCGCCATTGCTCGCAAGAAAGCAAATCCCGAGGTAGATTTCATTTCATCTAAATCTCCTCCCCAATCAACATCGAATAGCCTTCAAGTCGCGATCCTTTTCTTGGTAATTCAACTTGAAATCAGCAGTTCCTTCGATACCTCGCATTCTCTTGACGGCTTTCCAATGTGCTGGACCTGGATTGGATTGGTATCTACTCACCATTCCAACTGCAAAACATATGTCGGGTCTTGTACACATCATAGCGTACATCAAGCTCCCAACTGCACTTGCATAAGGAACATGTTTCATTTGTTCCTTCTCTTGTGGAGTCCCTGGACATAGTCTATGGCTCAATCCTTCACCCTTTGCAATAGGAGTGTCTATGGGTTTACAATCTTGCATACGAAATCGTTCAAGAACCTTATTTATATAGGTTTCTTGCGAAAGAGACAACGATCTCTTCGAACGATCTCTTGAAATCTTAACTCCAAGAATGTATGCAGTTTCACCCATATCCTTCATCTCAAAGTTAGAAGACAACCAACTCTTCACAGTATTAACAAACTCCATATTGCTCCCGGCAATTAGTATATCATCAACATATAATGATATGATCACAAATTGATCCTTGGATCTTTTGATATATACACAATGATCCTCATCAATCATTGTAAAATCATATGCCATTATGGCATTATGAAAATGTATATACCATTGTCTCGATGACTGCTTAAGGCCATATATCGATCTCAAAAGTCGACATACCTTTTCTTCTTGGCCTTTCACTATGAAACCAACAGGTTGTTCCATATATATTTCTTCCTCTAATTCTCCATTGAGGAAAGCAGTCTTTACATCCATTTGATGTAACTCAAGATCCAGACTAGCCACTATTGCCAGAATAATGCGAATCGAGGTAAATCTCACTACAGGAGAAAACGTATCTTCATAATCAATTCCTTCCTGTTGATTATACCCCTTCGCCACAAGGCGAGCCTTATGCCTTTCTATTGAGCCATCAGCCTTTCGCTTTATTTTGAGAACCCACTTGTTCCCAATAGCTCAAGGTCCTTTTGGAAGATCAACCAGTTCCCAGACTTGGTTTGATTTCATTGACTCCATTTCCTCTTCCATCGCTTGAATCCATTTTTCCTTATTAGGGCAATTCAGAGCCTCATGAATATTTCTTGGCTCATCCTCATCTTGTGGAGCAACCATAAAAGTTTCCCCTTCAATGTCAAAACGTCGACGGGGAATACTTTGGCGACTTGTTCGCCGTATGGGAGATTGTACACTTTGCACATCAGTCCCCATCATGCTCCCACTTGGATTAGGTAGTGATGATGTCGTCTCATCATGAGGTTGTAATTGAGAATGAGTTAAATTTAATTCATCACTTCTCATATTACTCTCACTTGGATGAACTCCACCAACATCATTATCCTGATCCAATGTCTCAAATAGGGAACAATCTTCCCCTATTTCGCCCTTCTTAGAAAATCCATCCTCTAAGAATGTGACATCTCGTGATTCAAATTCAGTTACACTCCCACTTTCCTGCTCACCTATGAACACATAACCTTTTGAGTGTTCCGAGTACCTTATGAAAATACTCTTCTTTCCTCTGGGACCCAATTTCCCAAACTTGTGAGAGGACTCATGTGTGTAGGCAGCACAACCCCATGGCTTAAGAAAACTTAAGTCCGATTTTCTACCTGTCCATAACTCATATGGAGTGGAAGCAACTCATTTGGAAGGCACACGGTTAAATATATAGGCAGCAAAGAAGCTAACAACGCATCACTCCAAAAGGTGATAGGTAAGTTAGCATGCGCCATCATGGACCTAACCATTTCCAAAGGGTTCTCGTTTCTTCTCTCCGCAACACCATTTTGTTGAGGAGTATATGGAATAGACAACTGTCTTTCTATTCCTTTTTCATCACATAATTTTCTGAACTCATCAGATAAATATTCTCGACCTCGATCGGATCTCAATGCTTTTATTTTATTGTCTAATTGATTTTCTACCAGGTTCATAAACCTTTTGAAACAACTTATTGCTTCAGATTTGTGAGAAATCAAATAGACATATCCGAATCGAGTATAATCATCAATAAACGTGATGAAATAAACAGCCCCATGCCTTCCTCTCACATTCATTGGACCACAGACATCAGAATAGATTAAATGCAGAGGAAATTCAGCTCTTTTCCCTTTCCCAAATGGTTTCACGTGTTGTTTTCCATTCTAGGCAATGCTTATATATAGGCAAATCGACTTTTTCAATGTTGCCCAACAAGCCCTCTTTGGCTAGTCTGTTCATACGTTGTTGGCCAATGTGACCAAGTCTAGCATGCCACACATTCACATCATTATCATATGTATTAGAAGACGTGATAAGGGAATAACAAACATTTGCATTAACATAATCAATATCTAATATAATGAAACCATCCAGAAAATAACCACAACCATAGTAATTTGTATTCAAAAATAAATCCACACCTCTATTACGTAAGTTCATATTGAAACCTAATTTAACCAACACTAAAATGACACTAAATTCCGACGAATCTCCGAAGCATACAAAGACATCATAAAGGAACAAAGTGCGTCCACCACGCATGTTCGGTTGGCATGTGCCAATTCCTTTCACTTCAGCTCTAGAGTTGTTTCCCACGTAGATCCACTTAGTTCCAAAAGAGGTACTCGCCGGAATTCCACGAAGGATCCTCTATCCTTCGCTACATGGTCCGTCGCTCCCGAATCCACAGTCCACAAAGGATTAGACTCGCTTAAAAATACAGAACTCGACACAAAAGTAAAGTTCTGAAAAGTACAAGGGGTGCATACCTTCTTTGGCTCACGACAGTCGCGAGCATAGTGACCCTTCTTGTCACAATTGTAGCATTTCACCCTTGCAAGCTTCTTCATGCGAGGACGCTTTCCTCTATCATGTTGGTTAAACTTGGGTTTCTTCCCTGAAGGACCAGCTTCTTCCTTGCCTTTCCCTTTATCAAACCAGCTAGGGCGCTTGCGCTTGGAGCTCGAAGCTCCATTTGAGCTAGAACTTGCATGGTAGAGTTTAGCATCCGGCTTAGCGCCAAGAGGCGGTCCTCTTCCAGCCAAGATGTCGCATTGCATCCTCGAAGGTTTTGATACTTTCATTATGAGTCGTGCACACCTTCATATGCTCCCAACTCGAGGCAAGGAACGAATCACCGCTTGCACTTGCTGCTCATCTCGTGAGGACATGGCTAGCATCTTTCAGCTCGCTTATCATGTTTGACATCTTTCTAAGATGTTGCTTCATGGTCTGACCATGAAACTTCTTGTAAGAGTCAAACCTGATAGTGAGCTACCTCAGTCTGGTCACCGAAGTATGACCAAATCTAGCTGCCAATACCTCCCACATTTCCTTAGCATTGTCGAAACGCCGAAACTCTTGCATGACGTCATTTTCCATGCTGCTCAGCAACGTGATGCGAGCTAGAGAGTTCTTTCTTTTCCACGCAGAAAAGCTTCTTTGTCTCTTTTGTGCTGTGCAAAGGGTTCCATCTTCGTGTTCAACCATGGTCAAGTTAAGAGCCTCAAGTGCTTCTTGCTCTTCCAAAGACATACTGGATTTTCATTTGCCAAATTTCATAGTTGTCACCATTGAGCTTTTCACCTTTGTTCAGCTCGGCAACTATGCTCTTTGTGGCTGAAGCCATTGATATGAACACATCAGACAAATATGCACGAATTATTAATGCCTATCTTTTATGCATCCCTATTTGCATAGACCCATCATATTAATGAATAATTTCAAGTAAGGTTTCAAAATCAAAAGGTCACTATATTTCCAATCATCCTCCAAAAATCCTAACTTAAAATTATCATTAATATAACTGTCATATGCAAAATTAATTCTATGAAGCTACAAAAACTTCTAAAACTACCCACAAACTAATTACCCACAAAGAACCAGCAATTTTCAGAAAGCAACATAGATAAATTTGCATCAAATAAAACAATAATGCTTTCCATCCAATACAACTAACATACAGGTTGTTTCATCAACAACAATCAGGTAGTTAACATTACATAATATGTCCATAAACACACTAAACAAAAATCATCCAATACCACTAACACAAAGTCAGCACACGTACTGGGAAAGATCATCTTTTGTTCAATTTCTTGATCTTTTCCCTATTCATTTACAAAATCTATCACAATTTTCTTATAGGAAGCAGCTTCGTTGACATCCCATATGCGATTCAACACATCTTGCCATTCAGGTGGAAGAGTGCTTATGAAAAATCGCACCATCTCTGACTGTGACATTGGACGACCATTCCATATGACCTGTTGAATTTTCCCGTTGACTTCAAGAACGTGATCAATTAAGTCACCTCTCTCCCATCGATGATTAGTCAGCTCAGCTATCAACTTAGACAGCCTATCCTTTTGCTCATCGGTAACTGCGCGAATAGGTGTGCGCAACCTCAGGGGAGGCATTGTTCCTACAACAAATGCAAAACAAAAATAAGGGATTACTTATAATCCAAATAGACTTAATTGAAAAAAGAAACAAATTCTTTTCCTCCCTTTTTTTTTTTTGGTCAACGGTCGTCAACGGTCAACGGTCGCCGGTCGCTGGTCGTCAGGTTGGTCGGACCGGTCGGACCGGTCGAACCGGTCATCCGGTCGAACCGCGTCGGACGAACCGACGCACGTGCCGCGGGCGTGCGAGGGATGACGTCACGCAGATGTCAGCGGCACGTGCCGTGTGCGTGCGAGGGCTGACGTCACGCAGACGTCAGCGGCACATGCCTTGCGCGTGCCATCGTCGGGCCGGTCGGATCGGACGGGCGCCGGGTCGCACGTGCCGCGCGTGCGCGTGCCGACACCACACGATGTCATCCGGCACGTGCCGCGCATGCGATGACGCGCGGCGTCGCGGTTCGGGTCGGGTTGTCGCCGGCACCGCCCCGGCCAACCGGCGTCATTGCCGACGTCATCGATGACGCGCACGCTCCGGCTTCGCCCGCCACGGCGGCGCGCACGCGCTGGCCGCGACGACGGCGCGTGTGCCACAAGCGCCTGGCGATCCAGCGCTTCTGGGCGAGTCGCGCCCACGCGCAACGCCTTCCGGCCGCGCGTGTGGGCGCGTGCAGCGTCTCCCGGCGGCGCTCGAGGTATCGCCAGACTCGTCTCGACGTCGCCTTTCTTCCTGTGCCAACATAATTTTATTTCGACTTGCGATAAATCAGAAAAATGGCCGAACAACGCTCGGGTGTTGGGATTTTTGCCCCGATCTGTACGGCCGAAAGTTTTTTGCGAAAAATCAATCAAAAAACATGATAAACAGATCGGGAAAACGTGAACTAGGGCTCTGATACCAATGTTGGGAATAACGGATCCCCGAAAACGGATTCGACACTAAATCGAACCCCTAAATCAATGCGGAAGACGAAGCCCGGAAACGACACGTATCACCGATCCTAAAGCACACCACGGATTCGAGCGTACCTTTTAGCCACATTAGACACCGACGCCGATTGAGGAAGAAAATCCGGTCCAATTCGATCCGATGAAGCTTTGAAGGGAAGAACAACAAGCCGTATGCTTCGTTCTTTCTTTTTCCTTTTGAGAGAGAATAATACGCGCGGGAGAGGGAAGACGTGAATTCTGATTACAACCAACCAACGTCTTCTCTCTCTCTCCTCCCTTTTATACCCCCTTCTTTCCACGGGCCTTATTCCCGTGGGCCGGGCTTTCTGGGCCCAACTTGGGCGGACAGGGCCTTAAGCCCAATTCTAATAAAGCCTTCACCCAGGAACAAAAAAACAGAAATTTTTGTTCCTGGGAACAGAAACACGGTGCAAACAAACGCACCCAAAGGGTCACAAAAGCAAGCCATAAGAAAAGGAAGTGCTCGTGTGCATGTGCGCCCGTGACCAAGGAGAGAGAGAGTGAGTGTCATGATCTCTCTTTTCCGTCGGGGGGAAAGGAAGAGGTTTAGGAGTAGAAATGTTAATGTACTCTTATAATATTTTCTAATCTTTAGTATTTTTTAGGATTTCGAAGATATATATTTCCATTGGTTTCTATGGCCAATTGCATCTCCCTACCCGCCCCGCCTCTTTCTTTCTCTGCTACCAACTTTGGAATCCCAAATTCTATTTACGATCACATCAGACTTCGATCAGGGGATAATTTCCTTCTTTTCTTTTTTAATGAGTCAATAATTCTGATGTCCTTTACCTAGTCTACTATCGTAATATACATAGGGCCGTCCTTGTATGCAATCGGATTCGTTGCCCTTTTCTTGTGGCCCAAACCTTGTCTTCCACCACCAGTCAAGGACAGGACAGCGCCTTCGTAAACCGCACCGCCTCTCTCTCTCTCTCTCTCGTTCGCCCGTGCGACTAATTTGAAAAGAAAGTGGCAGTTAGGATTATGATGAGTGCTCTTTTGTCAGTCGCATACAATTGAGTTCAAGAAAAACAAAGTTGAGTGAACCAGAGAACCCATCTCCTTCTCCTTCTTCAATGTTCACACCTATCGTTCTTCCTTGCTTTTTTTTTTTTTTTCTTTTTTGGCTCCTCAGGGGGAGGACGAGGTCGCTGTCCCTCCCTTCTACTAGAGCTCCTCCACAAAGCTCAGGTCCGTCTACAGAAGATGGCCCCACATCATTGACGATCCGCGCTCTGCCACCATGCACGCGCCGCGAGCGGCATCCGAAGTCCCCGGCTCAGAGCCAAGTCACATCTCGGAACCCCGTTCCCCCAACTCGGCTGCGAGGTCGTGGCTCCATGGAGCTGGAGCTTCGGGTCACGGGTTGCGTTGCTTGAAGCAACTTGCTTCCAGGACCTCCGCCGCGTGACCTATCTCCTCAACCCCCTGACCGGAGATATCGTGTGGGCGGCAGGGCTAGCATTGAATCGGTATTGGGTCGACACGACCTACCGGTAGAAGATCGGGCGATGAGCTATTCTTTCGCTAAAGACTGCCTGTTCAGGCAGAGGTCCCCGATCGGGGCTCGTGGTCATGGAGGGACATCATGAGCTCCCCTCCCAGGCTCCTCAGCCCTGGGTTCGCCGCCGGGTCTTTCCATTGGAAAGCCTCCGGCAGAGGTGGCGTCTTCATCTCGTCCTTCGACGTGTCGGATGAGGAGTTCGCACCGACTCCCTGCCCGGAGCTTCGAGGCGTCCACCTAGCGCACATCCGAGGAGTTCTGGGGCTCGTCCGCTTGCGCCAGGAGAGCTTGGACGCGTGGGGATGGTGGAGGAGAGTGGGCGGTGGGTGAAGGAGTACAGTGTCTGGCTGAGATTGCCGTTTTTGGTGAGCAATCACCGGTTCCTTGAGGCTGTGTGGGCCGTTGTGGCCGGAAGATGGTGCTCAAATACTTGGAGAGCCTCTTGTGCTATGATCCTGTGACTGAGGAGCTAGAGTATGAGCAGAGAGGGGGCCGACGTTTGCAGCATCACCGTGAGTTTGCTTTCTGCCGCCACCACCGGTCAAGCCGCCGTTGACACGAAGCGGTCAAGAGAGAGACACACACCTCAAGAACCGCCATAGAATAACGTCTTTTCTCCCTTTCCTCTCTCTCTCTCACAATTGAAGAAGCCTCATGCGGTAACCTCATCTGCCATAGCCCACTCTCCCTGCAGTTCACTCTCGCCCACTTCTTCTTCCTTTCCTTTCTCTTTTCGCCATCTCTCCCTCACACACGCTTGAAGAGACCCACAAACTTGAAAAACCTCGTCCAATATAACCTCATCGCCATCGCTCACTTCATTCTCACCCACTTTTTCCTCTCCCCTTCCTCTCTCTCCTCTCATCGCCGTCCCCTCCTCTCTCTCTCTCAGTTCATTCTCAGTCACTTCTTCCTCTTGCTTTCCTCTCTCTTCCGCCATCAGTCTCTATCTCACACACTTGAAGAGACACACAAGCTTGAAGAACCCTCATGTTTGTTGACACCTAAAATTTGATTAGGTTTTTTGTTTTTTTTTTTTTTGTCGGTTCTATTCTAATATTTTACTCTAACACACACTATCGACTTTTGCCCTGCCTCCTTGCAGGGCGTGGGAGTCGAAACCCACTCCTAAAATGAAATCGTCCCCACCCCAATCCCCCATAAGAAGGTGAGGATTTAAACCCCCAACCTCCCCCTTCCAAGTTGGAAGGGTGGCCACTGGGGCGAACCCCCAATGACTTTAATTTCTTTTATTTTTCTTTTTAACAAAAATTAAAAAAATTAAAAAAACAAGAAAAAACAAAAAGAAGTAGCCCATTGGGGCCGCCCAGACCCCTCCCCTCTTTTCTCTCTCGCACAAGCCCCATGGCTCGGCCTGCGTAAATCAGCCCAGCCCCTCTCTCTTCTCCTCTTCTTCTTCCTTCTTCCCCCTTCTTCCCCCTACGCCTCTACAACTCGCGCTTGAAGACAACCTATGGCCGAGGAGGGTAGGCCGACGTCGGCCGGAGATGAACATCTTAGGCGCCATTAATGGCTGCCTTCAATGCCGAGCACACTTCGCTGGATAAGCCTGGATGGGACGCTGGTTCGGCCAACGGAGGCCGTTTGGTGAGCGAAGACCAGCGGTCGAAGCTTCGTCGACCGGCCACCCCCCTCGCCTATAAATAGCAGGCCACAAGCTCCGTTGAGAGGCACGGCGAACTCGGAGATCTTCCCTTGAGAGACTTCAGGGAGAATCAACGAGCAAGCACGCAAGAGATCGAGTCGCGAAGCTCGAACGACCTCCCTCCAAGAGACTTCGGGGGAGGCCGGTGGTGAGCAAGCCCGAGGAAGGTAGATCTGAGCGCCTGGATCTGTGAAATAAGGGTTGAACGAGGCCAGCCGGAGGAGGGAGGGCCAGATTTGGGAAGCCGGAAGCTCTCTGCCACCTGCGACCGCTGCTCTGTTGCTGCTGTTCCCCGCCCCGACGCCGTGTTTCGACTGACCCGCCAACGCCACACCGGATCTGAGAGCTGAGGGATTGCCGTTGCTGCCCTGTCGTCGTCACCACCACCGTTCGCCACCACCAGGTATCCGCCGCCTCCGGTCGCGTAGTCGCCGTCGCATTCCCCCTCTCGAACCGAGTCGCCACTGATCACACCAGTACAACCCTGTTGTCGCTCATCCTCGCCATCCTCGTAAGCGGTTTGTAGCCGCTGTCACCGCCATCGTCATCATCTAGTCCATCGTCGCCACCGTCGCCACCGTTTACCCTGTGACGCCTCATTCCCCCCTCACCAAAGACCGCGAGAGAGCAAAGGGGAGAGAGGAGGTCGAACCGGGTCGATTTGCCGGTCTATCCGACCTAGCTGTCCGATCCGATTTCCTTGTTTCTAGGTAGGGTTTCCCCAGGTCGGACTTGCACGCGTGGGCTGGGTAGTGTTGGGCCAAAATTTTTTTAAAAAATGGGCCAAAATTGATTTAGGCCTTGTTTTTTTTTTTTTTTTTTTTTTTTAAAAAGAGAGAAGAAAAACATAAAAAAAAAAATCCGAGTCGGCCCGCAACGCGTTCGGGTCACCGGCCCGAGTCGGACCCAACTCGCGGATCCGACCGGGTCGGCTTTTTTTTTTAAATAATAATTTAAATAAAAAATATTAAAAAATATTTTATTTTCCAAAAAATCAAAAAAATTCCATATTTTCCAAAAAAAATGCCAAAAATCCAAAAAAATCCAAAAATTCATAAAAGGTCAAAAAAAATTCAGAAAAAGCCAAAAAGACTTGTATTTTTCCAAAAAATACCAAAAAAAAATCCCTTTTATGTCCTAAAAATTAGAAAAAGACTCAAAAATGTTTTTCCTCCCAAAAATGCATGGAAAATCCCTCGAACATCCAAAAAATCTCAAGGTTTAAACAATATTAGATACCGAAAGGGCATTAGTGATTAACTAGTGTAATCAAGTCCCCGATCTTAATTTCTCTGGTTGCGCAAGAGTGAATATTTCTCCCAATACTTCACTTGGGTTTCTAATCAACCCACCCCAAATCGATTAGTGGTGACTCCATTTTAAAAATTGATTTACAGGTTAAAAACTTAAACTATTAAAGTCGTGAATTGGTGGACTTGGAAGAGTCCAGGCCTAACTAATTTCAGTCGAGCCATTAGCCTCTTTAGACGCCCACCCCCAATCGGGCGCCGAAAAAAAAAGAGGTCGAGACAATGTTCATTCTCACCCACTTCTTGCTCTTCCTTCCCTTTATCTTCCGCCATCTCTCTCACAAACCTGACACATACAAAGTTTAAAAAACCTCATACAATAACCTCATTGCCATCGCCCACTCTCCCCGTGGTTCATTCTCACTCACTTCTTCCTCTTCCTTTCCTCTCTCTCTTGCGCCATCTCTATCTCTCCCACACAACTTGAAGAGACGCACAGAAACTTGAAGAACCCTCCTACGATAACCCCGTCGCCATTGCCCGCTCTCCCCTCGCACTACTTCCTCTTCCTTTCCTCTCTCTTCCGCCATCTCTCCCTCCCTCTTAGAGAGAGACACACACTTGGAAAAACCCTCATCCAATAACCTTATCGTCATTGCCCACTCTCTTCTACGACGCCATATCTCTCGGTCTCTCACACGCTTCAAGAACCCCTATATAATAACCTTATCGGCATCGCCCACTCTACCCTAGTTCATTCTCACTCACTATTTCCTTCTCCTTTCATCTCTCTTCCACTGACGTCCTCTCTCTCACACCCATGCACACTTGAAGCACCCTCATACCATAACCTCGTCGTCTAATGACAAACACCCCGCCCCCGCCCCTACCCCCCACTTCATTCTCACTCACTTCTTCCTTTTCCTTTCCTCTCTTCGGTGGACCTCATTCATCATCGCTGTCATAGACCTTTTGGCAGCGTAGGTGATTACTTTAGCTTGCTGACCTGAGTATTTTTTTTTTTTTTGGGTAAAGGGTAAGAATATATAGCTTGAACCAACAATTACAAAAGATTCGGCACCACAAAACTTGCATTCAACAAAACAACATGATAGTTAGAGTGAGTGGAAGGGAGCTGAATGCAAAAGAAGACTGCAAGAGCGGGCTTGAGGAAGTAGAAACAGCCAAAACAATGGTGAAAGGAAAAGGAAAGCAGCGGGAGGCCACAGAAGGCCAGATGAAGCACAATCTATGCTCGCATCCACCAACGACAAAAGTGAAGAGCCATCAAGGAAGCACCCATGCGGAGGAAGAGTATCTAGACAGCAAACACCAAGCTAGGGCCCTGCCGAAGTAGAAGACTCCCCAGCTGAAAAAATGATTGGATTAATACCCCAACTATGCTACAATCTCTGGTTTCTATAAGTATCATCCACACTCCTGAATGTGGTGGCCTTGTCTGACGACATTTTTATTCTTCTCTTCACTGCAATAATTTTATTTAGTTTCGGGAGATTTTTTGCTGGTAAATCAGCTCAAGCACAAGTCCAATTGAGAGAAAAAGAGCCACAAGAGAAATTGGTGATGGAGATCATCAACAAGATATTGACGATATTGATGCAGTTAATGTGGAAGGTGGTGAGACCTGAGGATCTCAAGCTTGGGGATCACGTTTATAAATACGGGTGGTATGGATTATACAGCCATCATGGTGAGTCCTCATCTTCTTGATTTTGCACTAGTCCTTTTCTTTCCTCCTCCTTTTTTAGGCCAATCTTTTACTCTCTAACCGATCAGCTTACACTGATAAACTCCGTCCAACAATACCTAGAAGCCTCAGCAGAAAGTAATGGAGCCTCCATTAGTGTTGAGTTCAATCCTTCCCCACCGTTTTTCTTTCATTTCAAGGCAATTCACATCTGATTTCTCCAATTTCTCACTGTCATGATGGATGGCTTGTGAGTCTACTTTCTTATACTATCTCCTGCCAAGGCAAACTTAAACACTTACCCTCAGGCCAGAATGAAAGATAAAATCAATTCCCACTTTCGAAGAGTCCTGGGATGAGCGGCAGCTAAACTGGGGCCATCTTTCTGAGTCTATTAAAGTGTTGAGTTTAATCTAATAAAGCAAATCCTTCATGATACAGCAATCTTCTGCAATATGTACCAATCCCATTAATTGAGCCAATCTTCCATGATTTGTGTCAATTCCGTCAATTTCGTCGATAGAGTAATCTTTCACAATCTTTACTGATTCTGTAGATTGTTATCTTTGTAAAATCTTTAATTGTGTTTTTCCCGCTCATGTACATATTATAAATATAATACAAATCTCTACACCGATTGCGTGTGTGATCAAACTCAAATTCATACTCTTTCATGGTATCAGAGCTTCACAATTTTTTTTTTCACTAAAATGTCTTCTTCTACATCCTCCAACACCATTACTGCCATCACCGCTGCTCACTCTTCATCCTTGTTATCTCCCTCCCAACCACCCTTTGCTCTTGGCAATATATCTCTTGTTCTCCAAATCAAGCTAGATTACAACAATTACCTTCTGTGGCGAGCACAATTTCTTCCTCTATTTCGTCTTCATGGGTATCTTCGGTTTGTGGATGGCTCATATCCTTGTCCGACACCCACTATCACTGATGTTGATAATAATGTGATCGACAACCCGGATCATACTGCATGGCATTATCAAGATCAACTCATCCTCTGCTGCATCCTTTCCACTCTTACTGAATCAATTTTCTCACACATTGTCGGTCTTGAGACTTCTCATGATGTTTGGACCTCACTTGAGAAACTTTATGCTCCTCAATCTCAAGCTCGCATAATGCAGTTAGAGTATCAGCTTCAATCTCTAAAGAAGGGCTCTCTTTCCATGGAAGCCTTTGTTAAAAAAGCCAAGAATATTGCAGATCAACTTTCTGCCGCTGCTCATCCCATCTCCGATTCCCAATTAGTTCTCAGCATCCTCGGTGGCCTAGGTTCGGAGTATGATGCATTTGTTACCTCAATCACATCTCGTCTTGATCCATTACCTCTTGATGACTTCCTCGGCCTACTTTACAATCAGGAAATTATTTTTCAAAGCCGCACCACTGTATCTCCGATACAATCTTCTCCTATTGTGAATGTTGCGGTCAAATCATCTGCTGCCTCGAATGGTCGAGGACGCTATCGAGGACGAGGACGCGGTCGAGGCCGTGGTCGCAATTTTTATGAAGGAGGTTCCTCTCACTCTCGACTCATTTGTCAAGTTTGTAATCGTGCAGGTCACTCTGCTCTCCAATGCTACCAGAGATTTAATCCTGGTTATAAAGCTAATGGTGGCTCTCCATCTGCAATGTATGCATCTTCACTCTGCTCGGCCCTTTTTTAAAATTTTATTTTAAATAATATTTAAATAAATAAATAATAAATAAACAATTATTTTAAAAAAAATCAACAAATATATTTTATTTTCGAAAAATATTAATAATATTTTAATTTCCAAAAAAACTAAAAATATTGAAAAATATTAAAAATATTTTAATTTCCAGAAAATCGAAAAAATAATAAAAAATGATAAAAATATTTTATTTTCCGAAAAATCGAAAAAATCAAAAATATTTCATATTTTCCAAAAATGCCAAAAATCCAAAAAAAAAGCCAAAAATTCATGAAAAAGCCAAAAAAATTCAGAAAAAGCCAAAAAGACTTGTATTTTTCCAAAAATACCAAAAATCCCAAAAATCCCTTTTATGTCCAAAAATTAGAAAAAGACCTAAAAATGTTTTTCCTCCCAAAATGCATGGAAAATCCCTCGAACATCCAAAAAACCTCAAGGTTTAAACAAGATTAGGTACCAAAAGGGTATTAGTGATTAACTAGTATAATCAAGTCCCCGATCCTAATTTCTCGGTTGCGCAGAGTGAGTATTTCTCCCGATACTTTACTTGGGTTTCTAATCAACCCACCCCAAATCGATTAGTGGCGACTCCATTTTAAAAATTGATTTACAGGTTAACAGCTCAGACTATTAAAGTCGTGATTTGGTGGACTTGGGAGAGTCCGAGCATAACTAATTTCAGCCGAGCCATTAGCCTCCTTAGGCACTCGTACCCGATTGCGGGCGCCGAAAAAAAAGAGGTCGCGACACTATAAATTATGTACTCAACGGCCAGATACTTTGTCGGACTCTATTAGAACAAAACTCGTCCCAGGACACTGAGTTATGGGGTCTGTATATCTTTAATTGGATGTGCCGACCCCTGTTTCCCCTGTGTTGTGAATTTCTGAAAAGTTGAAGCTCCTTTTATGTCAAAGTGAGGCTAATGAAATCAACGGGTCTTTTGGCTAACGTGGATTGGAGCGTGACATCCATTGTCTCTAGACAGCCGGATGCTCAAGGGCGTGTCTCAAAAGTTGGGTCGTCCGAGGTGTCCTCGAGTCATAGGTCCCTGTCCCAACCACCATTGGATGAATGATGATTATGCTCCTTTTCTGGAATGGCAAATGGCGGCCGACAAATCTTGCCTCTCAGATCCATCGAGAATTAGGTGTCCTTTTTGAAAATTGTTATCCCTTGATGTGCGTCTCCTTTCAATGAATCCATTGAACGTTCGTCGTTTCAGACTGTCGCACAAGCGAATGCCCCTAAAGATAACATCTAATAAAGAACGTGACCCTTTTCTTAATTATCCTTTCTTCCCCTATCCTAGTGCAAATTGCCACTATTCTGGACACCCGACGATGAGGACAAGGCTCGATATATCTAGAATCGGTTGAAAGACACCTCCTTATTGGCCTTTGGGAAAAGTCATTGGCTTGCCATCTCATCAAAATGATTTGTTGAAGCCATAGCAGGTCTGGAATAGCCGTGATACAAAGGAGATGCCTAACGAGCTATCCCTATTGCATGCTGTGATATGAAGGAGAAGGAGATATTACTTCACAAAATGATCAAATGCAGATGATACTTCACTAAGTAATCTAATGCCGAATCCCAAAATCTCTAAGCTGTTTTCATGAAATTCCTTGTGGGACTTGCCCAAGTATGATTTTCGGCAACTATAACTAAATAACCAATATGTCCGCTACAAAAGAACGATAAAAAAATTATCCAAAAACTCATAAATCTATCATACTTTCGACAATTCAGTCATTAACATTTTAATTTTACTAATTGAGTCATAAACATTTTTCACATTTTGCCAATTAAGTCAATCCGGCCAACTTTAATGGGAAATCGCTGGCATAGATGTCATTAGAATCATATAGAATGGCTGATGCTAACACAAACAATTTTTTTATAATTTATTTTCTTTTTCTTTTTCTTTTTTTTTTTTGTTCAACCAAATTTGGTGAGAGCCGCAACCTTGCCTCGTAGCCGGCAAGGACTTCACGGTCAGCAAGGGCCTCGTGACCCTCACCCAATGGCCAGTGAGGGTTGGCCGACGACTGTTGCTAGGAATTAAAAAAAAAAAAGGAATAAAAAGAAAGAAAAGGAAAGGAACAAAAGTAAAATAAAAATCATAAATTAAAAAAAAAAAAAATTCATAAAAATTCTTCACGTCATGGCTGTCCTTACTATCCATATTTTTGGCTAAAATTGGCTATATTGAATCTTGAAAAGATTTATAATTTAATTGGCAAAATTATAATATTTAAGATTGAATTGATAAAAATATCCAATTAATCCTAATCTTTTGCGTGAAATTTGAATGCAGTCCTTCCTACTAGTGTTCATTAGAGTTCACTAGCACGGCGTACTAGTCATCTTTGGCCATTCTACTTGGCACTTCACCACATCAATAATATTCAGTGAAAACTGACCGAAATAACTATATTGAAATTTCCCGTAAAAGCTTATAATTAAATTGGCAAACTTAAAAAGTTCAGAATTAAAGTAAATACCGTACTATTACTATGTAATTTTTTTGGTTAAGTTTAGCCCATCCCATCTTTTCGCACTTTGGTGATTTGTTCTTCTTTTGTTTCAAAACGATTTTCTTAAAACATCACGCAATTCTCTGACAATTTAGATTTTTAGAGCCGCCCGGTGTGTTCCTCACGAAATTTTACAGGTTCCTACACGGTTTTCGGTCAAACATGCCGTCCCACCATCCAAACATAGTTCTCACGGTAACTCTCGAAATCCTAGATTCTTATTCATACATGGCTTTGGGTCAAAGGTGCCATCCCACCACCAGAAGATGGTTCTGATGATATACTCTCGAAACCTTTTAGATCCTTGGCTTCCCATGCAAGTTGCGTTCCAACCAGTCAAAACCCTAAAAGACCGAAACGCCAGATCCCAACATCCCCCTAAAGTCCATACTAAATCACATCACCCCCACAACAAAACCAGCAGCTTCTCATTTAAAAAGTGGTGAAAACCCGACCGACATGTTCCAAATGGCTTGATGTGATGCCTCTCTCTCACGAAACTAATTGTGATGTCGTCCTTTCGATTTGAAAAAAGAGAAAAGAGAAGGAGATAAATCGCGGCATAATGTGATCGGTAACGGCGACGATGTAGGAGATAAGGTGGCGGAACGCGGAACTGATGGATAAAGAGCTGGAGAAATTCCGCTTCCTTTTTGCTTTTTCACGGAAGCGAGAATGGAATTGGAGAAATTTAAATCATGGCCATGGAGAAAAAGATTGTACATCGTTTATGTCGGCCACCTGATATCATTTCATAGGCCAAACGGCCCTCCTAGCCACGCTCGCGAAAGCCGCAGGATTTTGTCATCAAGAACCCCATCTTGCTCAAAGCATCGGAAGTTGTTAGAAAGCTTGCTAAGGAAAAGAACTTCATCACGGAAAAAGGAAAAATTCATTTTTTGTGATGCTTTTTGTGATGCTGCATGACTTTTGAGGATTCCTAGGGAGATTTGGAGTCAATAGCTTGACAAAGTGCGGTAATTTTATTAGCACCTCGGAATTTGAGATCCCATATTTACTAGCCGAGGTGCATACAACTCGGATAGGTGCGTACACGGAATCGACCATGAACGAGTGTTATAATGTATTCTAATCTTTAATATTATATATATTGCTCATCACCCTTTAAAAGCCAATTGCATCTCCCTGACCTCTCTCTCTCTCTCTCTCTCTCAGCTATCAACTTCAGAACACCAAATTCTATTTACGATCACATCAGAGTTCGATCAACAGATAATTTCCTTCTTTTCTTTTTTAATCAATCGTATGGCCGTCTTCTATAGAATTGGATTCGTTTTCCTTTCCTTGTGTCACCCACCGCGTCTTCCACCATCAATCAAGGACAGCGCCTTCGTTAACCGCAGCGTCGCTCTCTCTCGTTCGCACGCCCCACTAATTTGAAAAAGAAAGTGGCCCTTGGGACGATGATGATGCTTTTGTCCGCTGCGTAGGTTCACGCCCATCGCTCTTCTTTGCCTTTTTTCGCTTATCGGTATGAAATGCCGATGACGAGAACGAGGTCGCCGTCACTCCCTTCCACGGCTTCTCTACGACCTTCTCTCTCCCGCCTACCCCTCACGACGTTGCTTCTCAAGCTCAGGTCCATCTGCAGAGGATGGCGCCACTTCATCAACGATCTGCACTTTGCCACCATACACGCCACGAGCGGCGACCAAAGTCCTCAGTTCAGAGCCGCGCCACGGCTCGGAGCCCTATTTGAGGTGGATGACAACAAGCTCTTTTTCGTTGTTTTTTTATGGTATAACTTGTTGAGTCAGTAATAATCTCATCACACTCAGCAATCTTCGTGAACCATGATTGTGGTCCATCATAAACTAGATTGCAATTATTCTCACCGAGTGGCGCAACCATATGAATATTTTGGTTGGGACGAATAATCGACCTAAACATTGTTATGCTACCACTCCATCATATGGTGCTTTCTTGTTGTTGGCCTGCATTGTGTTTGTCTATTTTTAATTTGTAAATTGAACGTTGCCCGATTAAAACCAGGAAATCACATATCATGTTTTATATCAGTAATGAAAATCGCGGAGCGACCCAAATTTAATGGCTCTAGAACGCACCATGTTTTATATCAGAATTATTTCGGTGATTCGTTTTACTTTTGACAAATTTAATGAGTGCCTCAATTTAATTAATTAGTTGAGGCCCCGCGAGATTATCATTCGCGCTGCGCTGTGCCTACGTGAGTACTTTTCCACACCAAGTCGTTCCTTGACTCCCTTCCCACGGCCTCCCTTAAAATAGATCTGTTTTTCGTGATTTTGTGGATGGGTACCGGGGAAGCTTTGTGGAAAGTGGAAAAGCCGGCGTAGCCTATGAATTTTTCATCCGCCGATGCGATTGTCTCGAGCCTGAGTTCACCGGAAATATGATCGGATTCCTCGTTCGCTATTGAGCGTTCAATGGTCCTAAGGAAGTCGCGACTGTTGAGGAGCCTGTGATAAAAGCAGATGTGTGCCTCCGAATAACAAGCGAGACTACTAAAGTGTCCATCGACATGTGACTTTGTCTTCCGACATATTTGTACGCTAGTCTTTGAGACCCCTTCAGATAGCAGAAGCAGGTACAAAGCGAGGATGATCCGTGCAATTCGTCACCAGATGCCGTTGTCCCATGCAGTTTCAAACACCACTTCTAAGTTCTGACCTACGACAAGAATACAAGGGGAGACACATCTTTCCAAGCAATTAAAACTTTGAGGGGTTGGCCCATTATTGATTTCATCCGACTTCCGTGTCCCAAATTCCACACGACACGAGATGACGTGAGGCGCCTCGGAACAGCCCACAACGTCGGGCATAGTGTCCAGTGGAAACGAGACCACTAAAAAACAGCCAAAAAGAAAGATCATATTAGATTAGTTGCTTTTAAATATATACACCACGAGTCATGGGTCTTCGAAAAGAAAGCGTGAATTTATGGCATGTTTATCGCGGTATATGGCTAACCATTAGCATCAGTCCATTAGATGTTAAATTTTCGACCCCATTTGAAGTTTCGAAAATCGTGGAGCGATCTAAATAGGACGCAAAATTGCCATAATGATCGTATCGACAACCTCTGGCAATGTGATATTCTAGAACGCATAGCCAATGAGATATTCTCTGTGAGTGGTTTCGCTATGAGGAAATAAGCTCTTTTCATAAGTTCTAGAACGCACAAATCTGAGGGGCACTGGGGAAGCTTCATGGAAAGTGGACGAGCGCACGTAGCCTTTGAATCTTTCGTCGGTCGCGGTGTGACATTCTTGAGCCTCGGTTACCACGAATACGTGGACCTCCACAAGTCAATTCGACCCATAAATGCGTAAGTTGGTACGTCTTTATTTATATGAAAACTGTGCAGCGACCCAGAGATGTGATCGGGGATTCTTTCCGAAGGAACCCGCGGCGACGACTGAGGAGACTGTGGTACGTGCAGATGCGCTCCTCCGAGCGGATTTGTGCATCCTAAACAGGCGAGGCTACTAAAGTGTGCCTCGGCGTGTGGCTTGTCTTCCGCCGCATCTGTACACTGTTCATGACAAGGTTGAGCACGAGCAGGGTAAAAATATGCCGTGACTTAAACCAAACTTCATAGCTTGCTCGTGCACAGGAGCAAGCTAGATCGCCGACCCCAAACGATGACGTTATCCTATCCGACTTAATCAGTCCACTTTTGACGCGCGACAACAAGACAAAGGGAGGACCGTCTTTTGGAGCGATTGATATTGATGGGCTGCCCAATCAAACCATGCTTGTTCTCATCTGACGTAGTTCCATCTGACAGTTGCGCATTTTCAACAACAGATCGGGAAAAGTCTAAGGTACATATCACGACACCACCTCTCATCACTCCATCGCCTTGGTTCCCCGTATCGAATGAGCTTTGCCCCCACCCTCTATATTATGACCTCCCTCACCAAAACCATCGTCCGACCTCCGATTCAGACCCTCCCAAGTTCATTTCTCTTCGCTTTTGAACCCCTCTCTTCTCAGGACTGCCCAAATCCTCCTCCTCCTCCCTCCTCATCCGTCTTCCATCAACCTTTTGGCATCACCTTTACTCTGAAGCACTAGCTGTTGGGAAAATATGTTTCGAATTGGGTAGAACAATGAAGTCGGATCGTTAGAGTACTCAAGTCGGACTTTGAGGCGTGATATCACTTTCTTTAAGGATTTTATTTGCCCCACAACGTTGCTAATGGTCACCGGCAAATTTCCTCCAGGATACAACAAAGTCTCAAATGAGAATACCAAATAGCAATTCTAGTATTTCTCCAGGATTTCTCATGGGAAACAATTGAAAACAATGGCTGTAGTTTTTCTCTAAAGAAAACGAAAAAAATGGAAGAAGATATATATTTGATCTCAAAACAAATGTACTTATATATCTTTCAAGTAAATGAAACTCTTCAAAAGATTGCAAAAGAACAAAGACAACCTTTCGAGAAAAGTTGTAAAATGAACAAGTATGTCTCAAAGGTTACGTTGAAAAGACATAAGAAATTCGAAATTAAATAAATAAAAAATAATTGTAACATTTCGTGAACAATCGCACTATTTCAACAAGACTTTATAATTAATTTTCTATAGAAATAAATCCGAATTTTCAATAAATAAAATAATGATCGTTGGTTAGTGCCAAATCTCGTCCACGTGTGCACTCACATCTTTTCGATGTGGGACAAGGCACCTCTTCATTTGTTTTATAAACAAATTACCAACAATCCCCCACTTTTGTTTATAAAACAAAACAACAATAAAACGTTAAAAATATACAGCCAAAATTTCCGTAAGATTAATATACATACATAAAGGTCTCTTTCGAGTTAAACATTTACTTAGTGCAAGTATCTCAAAGCTCTATCAAAGTGACAAGTAGCTCGACTTTAAACTTGTACTTTTATATAATAGAACCGGATATACCGCACATACACTAACCTCTTGTTTCAGCGAGAAGTTCTATATTACTCCGCACTATTATGGCCTTGTGCTTGATCTTGTTTCATGAGCTCTCTAGAAAGCAACCCTAACTTTCGTAAGAAGCGGCACCACTTCTAAACTCATATAGGTGAAGTATCTACCATGTGTTTCTGTTACTATCAACACATTATAAGTTTATATCATAATTCATTAAGAATTCAATTCAACCTACAAAACGTAACAGACGATACTGACTTCTCATATCAGGGCTACGTCAGTATCAAACAATCACATTCAATAACTTGTTCTTACCCATTAAACCTTGTAACTAGTGATGTTCTAGAAAAAGGTCGGGTTACCATTATTGGTGATTTCAATTAAAGGGTTTCAGCCCCATTTCTTATGAGGTCATTATTACCATGTCTCTTGGTAAAAAACTTCATCAAAGGATCGGCAAGATTATTACTTAACCTCACGTAGACAATTGTTATGGTACCATATTTAATCAATTGTCTCATATACTCATGTCTTAAACTAATATGTCTAAGACTTACCATTATAGGTGCAAACATAGGCTCTTACCAAAGTAGCCTAACTATCACAGTGGATAGAAATATGAGGCATAGGACTAAGCCATAAATTGATATTCAACAACAAATTCATAGCCCATTTAGCCTCTTTCCCAAATTTTGCTAAAGCAACAATTCAAATTCCATAGTTGAGTGAATTATGCACATTTGTTTCTTGCTCACCCAAGAAACAACACATTCATGTAATATGAAAATCCATATAGAAGTTTCATCTCCCATACTTGTAATCCAACTAGTATCGATGTATCTTTGTAATACAACCGAATAATTATCATAGAACAATCACAAATTTTAAGTTCTCTTAAAATAACCAAAAAATTCTAATAATAGCCTTTCAATATTCTATATTTGGATTACTAGTATATCTACTCAACTTGCATATATAAAAGTAATATCAGGTCTAGTATAATGCATCGCATACATTAAAGACCAATATCACTCACATTAAAAACTCTCCACCAGGAATCAAATGGAGTACTTATATATTTGAAAACAAGATGTTTAAATCTATAAAACATCTTCTCCATGTAATCACTTTAGCTCAAAGAATAACCCCCGCTATTTTTTTTTTTTTTTTTAAATTTTAATACTTAAGATAATATCTGTTTCACCAAAATCTTTCATTTTAAAAATGAAAGTCAGATACTTCTTCATCTCAATAATTCCAATCATATTAATTCCAAAGTCTCTTCAGACATAACCCCACTTCAAGAATATTCCAAGAGGTAATTAAACGAAATTATGCATCATCAAATTTTCATCCTCGATGAAATACATACATCAAAATAGTAAATCAATGTAATTCTACTCTCTTGGCTCATTTATGCTATTCCATAGAATCAAATCTATGAGGGGCAAGGACAACAAATAAAACACATTAGAACCAAACAAGGAACACCTGAAAACCCATTTGGTATCTCCAGATTGCCTCCATAAATAGAGCACTACATATCAGCCCATGCATGTAACAACATTCTCTAACAATTCAATAAATGCTAGCTAATCAAGTATCGAGGTATCATAAATGCATAAACTGGAATTAAGAGAGGCGAAAAGAAGATACCGGCAATTCTAGGAATGGAATCAACAACATCGCATAATCCGAAACCTTCGAAAAGGTATAATTAGAGCCATAACTCATTTCTTCATCAAATTGCACGCAATGGCAAAACCATAAATTCAATATTATTATGCTTGAAACCATTAGATAATATGATTGAATCGAATTTTCATGCTACTGCTTATGTGCTTGCATAAGCCCATAATAACATAAACATTCGTGCACATATTAATCCAGGACATCAAGCAATCAAGCTAATTCCAATTAATCTTGTGCTTGAATGCATGGCTAAAAAATACTAAAGCATGAAACGAATCAAGGCTGAAAGTCTAGCTCAATCACACGATACCAAAATTCTATAGACGCCTTCCCGTTCTAGTTCAAAATTCACACGCTCGTGTCAATCTCGTAATGCATTGCAATTGAACTCACCTTTCTTGGTCAACCACCTACAACACTCAATAGCTCAAGCATACACATGCGTACCATTTTCTTGTTACTGAAGTCTTAAATAAGGGGCATATCGCATCTCTTCAATTCTATCATTATCCCACACATGGAATTGAACACACACGCCAAAAGATGACTAAAGACTAAGAGCAAGTATGAAACCCTCAATGAAAAATAGTGTAGTAGTTTACGTGCTAAACATGGAGATAAAAATATCACATACCTTAGCATCTAAGCCAATAAGCATAAAGCAATACTTCAGTACATTCTCAAGTAATCATCCAAAACATCCATGAATGACCCAACTCAATTTCAAAACCATAAAAAGTCAAGCATTCTCAAGTAATCATCCAAAACATCCATGAATGACCCAACTCAATTTCAAAACCATAAAAAGTCAAGTATTACCAACCACAGCATCCACAGGGTCATGCAAAAGTTCGTTTCATTATTACATCAAGAATCATGTAGAGGAACAACATACCTGTGATAAGCGTCCCGCCAAAAGCAAGGGACATGAACCCGAGCATATCAAACAATATGGTTATACTGCCTTTCCAAGGCCTTAGTGTCCATTGAAATCAATGGTGTAAAAACATTTTGAAATGGTTAGCAAAATAGAATTAGATGTCCAGTTGACCAAAGTTATGCATTCATGTGCTGGAAGCTCAGAGCGGCCTCACGAGGAGACATGGGGCACCCTCCATGCAGACCGCGCGCCACGCCATCTATCTCCTTCTCCTTCCAATGCTTGACATCATACCTCATAATCCAAACCTCCTCCATTTCCTTTGCATATCTAAGAGCTTCGTAATTGACTCGACATCTGAGTCATAGGGGTTGCTTCACAGCATTTGGGCGGTAGGGACTCGACTATCTCAATGTCTTTCAGAACCTCTATGAAATGCTTCCAATCGAATATATCTTTCAAGTCACTGGGATCGGTCCGAAACGATTTGTGATTCAGAGAAGGAAGAACCAGAGTGGCATTCATGATCTTTTCGACCACAACCATATCGCAGATTCCTATCCTCATCTGATTCAAACCCCCAGTAGCATGAACTAACAGATAACCATTGGTTTTCGCATCCGTTCTTATTCGATTCTTCAGCCGAGTGACGCACTTGTAGTAGTTGTCACTGTTTGGCTTCATCCAAATTTCTGGAGTTAACAATTTCTTCAAAATGCGCTTCGGCATATATTCACCGTCACCGCCATTGCCACCGCCACTGTTCTCGGCGACATAGCCGCTGAAGAGCGACACCTTGAGGAAGACCGAGAGCACGATGATCAGGATCAGGCCACCTTGCGCCCGACGTGCCACCGTGATTGCACCCCATGCATCACCCACGCGGCAGCATCCTCGATCCTGAGCACCCTTTTTCTTGCACTTGATCTCACGAATCAGAGTCTCGGGATCCTTGACGTCGTTTTATGAGATGCGATGCCATCTCGCATGATATGTCCACAATGGATTTCGCATCGTGAGCAAGAGCCTCGTCCATCACCTTTTGCTCCGGGAAATTAGCGTCGTAATTCAAGACTCCGCCATCTTGTCCTTATGACAGAACCAAAATTGGACAGATAAAAAAAAAAAAACAAAGAGAGAACATTCAAGAGAAAAGAGAGAGAGCCTGTAGATCTTCTTTGAAACTCTGGCCAACGGTGATGAGTGATGATTGTTGGCGTCGACTAGAAGCCATCGAGGAACAAACCTGTTGGGAAGTGAAAGAACCTGTCCACTTGCATGCGTCTGGTGCTCGCATCGCACAATGGCGAACCTGGCCTCTTGCATCTTTATCCACGGTCACACGTTGCCTCGAGATTTACGGCCACCCGTTGCCTCGAGATTTACTAATCGGCATTGGTAAGGGACTCGTTTCAACTGCTTCCTCAAGACAGCGTTCCAAGACAGCGTTCCACGATATGGACGCTTGTCTTCTGCTAGGCAAATTTCTTTTTTTATTTTGATGATCTGGGCCCCCGCAAGATATGGAACTTGTAACGTCAATTATAGCCGTTTGGTGGTTCCCCTTCTCTCTTCTAATCAAACACATAGCGTTCCGGGCAGGAATCCCAGACAAATTCTGCATGGCGAGCATGTAAATCACAGACTGCGACTCGGGTTCCCTCATAGCAAAGATGAAGTACTTCGTATGTTTGGGAACCGGAAGTTTAAGGACCAACTCATTTGAAACTTTTAGGTCATCGGATTTCGGCTTGGAGAAGGGCCGTAGAGAACGTAAACTCCATAGGAAAGAACATGCCTTCAGGATCACATTGACTCCCTTCCACTACTATCTAAAGCTTAAGAAAATTCGTGAAGTTCATCCTCCCAATTTCTTGCATGGTTCACTCACAAGCCCAAAACAGAACTTCCTCGAAAGGATTCAGGGAATATATTCAGAGCGAAACTAAGAACAACAATCAACGTAGTCTTGGCATGAGAATAGAGATGATAAAGGATCGGAACATAAGAAACATCAAATGATCAGCGCACACTGCATTGCATCAAATCACACAAGCAAAATTGTTGCCATCAAACCAGTTTAGTATCACCATGGACGGATGTGGGAATACATTCTGTGCGCTTCATCCACTTGACTCCATTGTTGCAAGATAAATCCTTAAAATTGTTGGGAAAATATGTTTCGAATTGGGTAGAACAATGAAGTCGGATCGTTAGAATACTCAAGTCGGACTTTAAGGCGTGATATCACTTTCTTTAAGGATTTTATTTGCCCCACAACGTTGCTAATGGTCACCAGCAAATTTCCTCCATGATACAACAAAGTCTCAAATGAGAATACCAAATAGCAATTCTAGTATTTCTCCAGGATCTCTCATGGGAAACAATTGAAAACAATGGCTGTAGTTTTTCTCTAAAGAAAACGAAAAAAATGGAAGAAGATATATATTTGATCTCAAAACAAATGTACTTATATATCTTTCAAGTAAATGAAACTCTTCAAAAGATTGCAAAAGAACAAAGACAACCTTTCGGGAAAAGTTGTAAAATGAACAAGTATGTCTTAAAGGTTACGTTGAAAAGACATAAGAAATTCGGAATTAAATAAATAAAAAATAATTGTAACTTTTCGTGAACAGTCGCACTATTTCAACAAGACTTTATAATTAATTTTCTATAGACATAAATCCGAATTTTCAATAAATAAAATAATGATCGTTGGTTAGTGCTAAATCTCGTCCACGTGCGCACTCACATCTTTTCGATGTGGGACAAGGCACCTCTTCATTTGTTTTATAAACAAATTACCAACACTAGCCCAAGGGTGCGAAGCTAGGGCAAAATGGGGAGTGAAGTGATGGGGAAGAAGGTGACGCCGGAAGACCTGGAGGCCGGAGATCACATATTCCGATTTGGATTACACGGCGCTTATACGCACCACGGTACAGTTTATCGTTCCTTCGCCGTTGCATTAGTATTTTATGCTCTTTTATAAAATTTTATGAGACTCGAACTTCCGTCTATATGGGTTCATAGATTATTCCAATCAAATTTTGCCTTTCAACTCCGGCTGGGCGGTGTTCAAGTTTAACATTTGGTTGAGATACGCCCCGTGGCTTGTCACTTGCCGACCACACTGCTTTCTACCAGGCTTAATCAAAAATCGATAATGCTCATTTATTTATTTTTAAAATTCGATAACCCTCCTTTATTTCTATTTCTTTATTATTATTTTTTTTAATTTTTGTTTTTGGCGAAGGCCTCCGGATTACTAAACGTTCATTCTATCAGTACAATACGGTGGCAAAAAATAATGCTCGTTTTATTAATTGCGCGCAAACGAGCACGGCCCCAACAGCAAGAAACTTTGACTAATAGAGTCAGATACTTAGCTACATCCCCACGCGAAAGGACTGTTGTTCTGATTGTAACATGTCTTCTTTGGGTCATTAAATGATATCGACATCTTTAATAAAATTGTTATGTCGATATATTCAATAAGGAGTGTCTTGACTTGACTTAATCAAATTCAATTATGCATGAGATATTGTCAGAAAAACCCTAGTCGGATGCAGAAAAATCGATTTTGTACGTGTCTCGATCGATCTATGCCAGTTGAAAAGCCCTAGTCGGATGCAGAAAAAGTCATGTCTTTCAAAAGTAGAAAGTCATGTATTTTAATTTTTTTCCCTTTCAAACGGATGAGCAACTGATATTTTTTGGGGATGTCATATACTCCAGGTGCACCTAGAAAGATCTCTCATTCTATATACTCAGATATTGTTCTTGAATTGAAAACATATATAATTCAATTGTGAGATTTACAATCCCAAGTTTTGTTTGAGTCTTTTTACTCGACATCTAAAGCTTTCGGGGGCGAGGGAGTTTGTCTCGCAAACTGGCATGGTATCGAATTATAGGTCATGAGATCGAGTAACAAGCTCACAATTCCCTCTTATTCACATCCACATATCAATTTTATATCACGTGGGAGGCTCAACCAAATATGCTTAGTCAAATAGTGCTTAAGTTGACAATGATCAAATTTTTTAGCAACAATTGGGGTAATTATGACTGTTAATGGCACTCGATTTCATTAACCCCCTGCCTAATCAAAATGTTCATTCACCCCAAGTACATTTGTCATATATTTTGGGTTGAAAGAACTGTTCAATTGATTTTCTATAAACATTTCCACAAAACCCAGCTAGGAAAAGCCCAAACAGCAGGAACTGGGCCTAAGTTCGCTCCTTTGAGTAAAAAAACAGGACTTTGTCATTATTTCTGACAGGTTTTAAAGTGCATTTGGGACTGGAAATTTTGTTTCTTTACCGTGTTCCGCGCGGGTATATATGGCAGGAATTTACTTCGGTAATGGCTACGTGATTCACTTCACCCGAACGGAGGATCAAAAAATTATATGCCCATCACTGTCGAAGACCAGCTACAAGCAACAAAGTTGTCCCAATTTTCCGGAATGTGAAAACCGAAAAAACAAGCGGGGGGTCATCAAAATTTGCATCAATTGCTTCCTCCATGACGGCAAAAATCTCCGATCACTTTACCGCTATGGATATGGGCAATCATGACTAGGATTTATGCTGGCAAGGCGTGGAACATGCACCACCTTACCATTGATCAAATCACGGAATCAGGTCATCACGGAATCAGGTCATCGAGACGGTTAGCCAGCTTCACGCTAACAAGGCTTTTGGTAGTTACAACCTCTTGAAAAATAACTGCGAGCATTTCGCCCTATATTGCACGACTGGTATTCATAAAAGCGAGCAGACAACATTTGTCAGTAATTGTGAGCAGAAAATTATGAAAGCCAAAGAGCAGACCATGAGGTTACTACAGAAAAACTAAATTATATTGGTCCAAACCCTCCTCCAATCTTGTATGCTATTTGTTCCTTTTTTTACTATCTGTTTCAATGTATACTCAATTGAGACTGGAACGTAGGAATTGTTGCATCTTATCGGATTGATTGCACAATCTGTCTATACTATGTAAATGGTCCAATGTACTTGCTGCTAGCTTTTGCAATAAATGAAGGCCTTGGGTGAGTAGCCCAAATGCGTGTCTTTGTGTCTAGTTAAGGTTATGATTGTACTTGAGATAATGAGTGAAAGGACAAATGGAAAAGCAAGAGCTTTTGGGCCCATCTTTGCAAGAGAATGCTTCAAAAACTGAAAGGGAAAGGACTACCTGAACTAGTGTGGATCACTCCCAAATGAGCAACGATGTCATTAGAGGATTTCTAACACTCTACAAAGCAAATTATATGCGGGCATATGTCCATACCTAAGTAAACAAGGAGAATATGAGGTTGTGCAGGCTAAAAGAAATTTGCAAACTTCAAAAGTTCCCCTAACCTGAATCCAAGCTCTACAAGCCTCTGAGAGCAACGAGCAAAATAGCAACTCTCATCATCACCAATGCGAGCGTAGTCGGTGGAAGAATCCTTCCCCAAGAATCTTAAAGGGTGGCGACTGGCGAGAACTGAACCACAGTATCCCAGACCAAATCAATAGCATTCAACTCCACATGAGCAAGATTATGCAGCATATAGGCATGAAGAAGTAATTCAGATTCAGATTCATTAAGGGGCTATATATCTTTATTGGGGAAACTTACAGTTAAGAACATATGAGAAGACAGTTGAGAGTTTCAGACTACAAACTAGCAATTTACCATGTAAATAGCATCTCAAGATCCAAATCTCGACTCTAATCCAAAACTGGCAGAAACAATGAGAGGTCAATTGGGAGAGGTCAAAATTCCAATCTTGGAGCAATCCAATCTTGCCTCATTGCTAGAATGATCAAAATGAAGAGGCCTAGTATAGTGCTTGTCTTCCTTTTGCTTCACTGAAAAACCTCTAGCATCACAACGAACTGGGGAAATTTAAAAAAAAAAAAATCATATATTCATTGTATTTATACCAGTTTGGTCATAAACCTATTAATTTTGCTAATTTAGTCATAAACCTTTTTCGATTTGCCAATTTAATTATTCTAACTAATTTTGCCTGAAAATCACTAACATGATTATTAATGGTCTTATATGATGGGCGGTGCTAACTTGGAAATCACTTACACAAAGCCCTCAACGCCATGTTGCTTCTTATAGACAATTTGTAGTTATTGCTTCGACATCATCAAGGGTATTCGAAAGCCAAACCTGGTCTCACCATTCTTTCGGAAAAAAAAAAGGAGTCCTGTGGTTAGAAAGGTAGTCCTACCGTCCCGACCACATGATGGTAGCATTGTATTTTCTCCCATATCTCGTTCGATGAGCTGATCGGTAGATGATGAATATAGACCTTCTATCGTGGAGGGCGTTGGCAGGTGACATGTCCTTACTTATAACATGCCAATCAAGGCTTCAGCTTTCCTCTCTCCAATCTACGAGGGAAGAATGCACGGCCTTGCGGTGTCCACATGTTCTAGAGCGATCGAAGCATTTGTTATGCCTTGCCAGAACCTGCTCTACAAGTAGCAATCCTTGCTGTGGAATACCGAGCAACAGGAGTGTTCTTTAGTCGATACGCTGGACGGATGGTTCCGGGAACTCCACGTAGTTGCCAGGAACTTTCCCTCCTGCTCCGTAGACAAAATGAAAATGGAAAGAGGTGTGAAGAAAATAAATACCGAAGGCGACCATGCACTTTGAATTCCATGTGAGGGTCGGCGAGGCTTGCCCTTACAGCTGACCACCCTCACCCGGGGCTGGCAACCTCTGCCTTCCCCTCCGATGTCGGGTGGTGGCGGTGCCCATCAGAGAGGTCCCTGCCTTTATTTTTATTTTTTCCCTTTTTTTCCCTTTTTTTAAATTAGCCTTTTTAATCTAACTTAAATAAGACTTAGAGAAGAAAGTAATGGAAAAATGGCAAGTACAAGAGAGAAGATAATTTGAAGATGCAATGTTGGCATTTTCTTTAGCTAAATTAATAGTGTTAGTAGAATGATTTGATTATACCAATTTGACAAATTTTAAGATTTGATTATACTTTTTAAAAGTTTTATAATTCAATTGCACTTTCGTGACAAGTTTTTAGATATTTAGTACATATATCAATTTTTTAACACTTGACCCCCCCAATGCCTACTTTACGGCACTCAAGTCCAAATGAAAAGAGAACAGGGATATTAGGAAAGGGGATTTTGCGAAGATCTAAAACCTCAATCCCTTTTGGGGGCCAAATACCTTTGATCGCTTCTACAGGTGCTAAAGGAGAACAAGAAGAAACTTGAAAGAAAGCAAAAAGGAATATAACATCTGATAAGATGAACGGAATAGAAGTATATCAAGGTCCTAATTATACGACTTTGAAATGGATGCATGTACATCATACCTCCTATGATGGTGCCAAAGCTCCGAGTGACTCCAGAATAGGCCACCGGATAATAAGAATGTCTTTGAGATTCAATCGTAGGCCACTTTCCTAGGAGTCATGCGTCCTACTTCTAGCAGCATCGGACAAATAAAGACCTACTTGTGTAGATAATAGAAATGAACAACGAGCAACGGTGCGGGACGATCGAATGACCGTGCCACGCTTTCGCAATCCAAAATTTGAAAATTTTCCTTAACGGGGAGACTCACGTAGTATAGGGCCGTAGGTACTATGGGAAGTGAGGTTAGGTCTAGAATGCCCACAAGTCAGATTTGCCATTTACTTAATTAATTGATGCCCCACGAGATGGGTTTTCTCAAGAGCGTGTGACCTTTCGAGAGGGCTCCCAATTAGCACGCTAATTACTTAATGAAATCCGAAAGAGAGAATATTATGCGGACGTACGTATGCGTGATTTTTAGTAGTTTGCAGGATTAGGAGCACCAGGAGAGTTTCATGGAAAGTGGCAGCAGCCTTTCAACTTTTGCTACGTATTCAATTATATGATTTGTTATTCTCAACTTTTAGTTGAGTCTTTTTCTAAAACTTTTGAGATAAGTGAATTTGTCTGACGAGCGATTTAATATCAATCAATAAGTCATCAAATCGAGTAATGAGCTCACAATCGTCCTTATAACATCCATTGCATCAAACGTGTGAGGCTCATCCAAACATGCTTGGTCATTTAGTGTTTTAAGTTAACAGTGATTAAATTTTAGCGACAATTCAAGATTCAAATGGATAATTGTGACTATTCATCGCTCATTTTCATTAACCCCCATACCTAATCAAAATGTTTATTCAGTGTCTGCACATACGGCCCTTGTTATAGATTTCTTTTCACATCCGCTTTGTTCCATTTTTGGCTACGCTAATTGCGATTAGAAAGCTTCTTCTTTTTCTTATTTTATAAGTAAATGTCTTTACTGCCAACGTTGAAAACGATGGGTGAACCGTACAACCCAGCTATACATTTCACAAGAACCAACAAGAAAAGCCCAGATGCAGGACTAGGGCCCAAGTTCACCCTTTCAAAACCCGGAAACAAGGCCATTTTTTTTTTTCACACAGTACCATTTAAGCAACCCATCGTGACTCATTTTACCGGGCCTTGCTATTTTGTTGATCCATTTTGTCCAAGCAAGGCCGGCGGGTGGATCTGACTGGGCCACATCTACCAGAGCTCTAGAAAGCGGCGGCGGAGGAGGACCACCGGGCCACCGCCCTTCTCTGGAACGTGCATAATTATGCCATTGATGGCCGAGGTCTCTGCATTGGATTTCTTCCTTGAGTGATTGGTGAGTGAATGCGTGGGTGAAGAGGTTGGAGCAATGGAGGAGTTTTCTGCGGATGTTATATACAAGGTGGGCTGGTTTTGGACAGGTGGTGAAGGTTTAAAAAAGAAAAAAGCTCGGGAAATTCCCACTACTTGGAATATTCTACCTCGATTTGTTTCTCGATAAATATCATACGTCGTAACATAAGTTGTGTCAACAAGCACTCTAAAATATGCTAAGCATGCATGTTAAGAAAAAGAAATTTTGATTTTCAAAACATTGACCACATATACTACACGAATAGGTTAGCATATTAGAATATGCAATCTCCTTATTTTGCATTTGAGGAAGCAAGCATGAATTTTTTAGCGTCTTCTTAAAGAAAGCTCTCAAAGCACTCACTTCACGATGAAATACAATGATTTCCATTTAGATTTTCAATCCTTCTGGATAAAAATCAGCCTGTGCATTGAGGCCAAAACAGAAGTCGATGATTATTTCTAGCTATTTTTAAAGTTTGTGCAAAATTGTCCCTAAAGACATGCTCAACTTCGCTCATTTCGAATGAAACTTTGGTTCTTTACCATGTTCCACGCGGGTATACATGACAGGAATATATGTCAGTGGGGGCTGAGTGATACATTCACCCAAACAGAGAGCCAAAAAACCGTGTTCTCATTGTTGGAGAAATCTTTCCAGAATATTTTGAAGCTGACAAAACATTTCTATCAGTCTAGTCGGATAATTACAGACCTTACATTTTAGAGTCCGAATACTTTCAGATCACCAGACTCAAGACTCAAGACTATTCTCATTGATAGTTGTTCTAATCCAGTGACGAAGGTAATCCAGAGCCGAAGTATTTGGTTGAGGATTTAGTCCTATCCTCTGGAGAAGATCTCTTGACTGGATAAATATAACGGATTCTTTTATTCATAATCAAGATCGTTTGAAGATCCGATGGTCGACGAAATATTCTTGGAAGGTTCTATTCTTGGAAACCAAGATCCTGGTTGTATGGGCAAACAGGATTGATGGGCTATCGTTAGGTTCCTTTATTAGCTCGAATGATCTTCTTAATTGATTCCGTCCAATGGGTAGATTGGAGGAATTCCTTTGGTAAGTGCCAACGGGTATAATGGCATAAAGGAGTACAAAAGGAAGACGTTCTAGTTACTTTAGTGCATGCTCGATAGACAAATTCCGTAGTCCTGAAGTACCTTGATTATTAGTCGATTCATATTGAGCGAAATTGTATTCACAAGAGAGAGTCTATACTTAGTGATACCTTGAGCGAGTGTGGTAGATCATCTACACCGAGAAATCAAGGGAGAACAACGCCGTAACATCTCTTGTTCATAGTGGAATCCAGCCAATAGGGTCGGTGCGAAAGAGTGGACGTAGGCTTGAAATAAGCCGAACCACTATAAACATTGCGTTCAATTCTCTCTTCCCTTATCTCAGTCTTACTTTGATTGCTGATTGTCTCAATTCTATTAACTGTCTAGTATTGTGTGATTAACGAGAAAAATCTTTATATACCTATTCACCCCCCCTCTAGGCACTTACTAGCTATATCACTCATCACTGTCCAAGACCAGCCACAAGCACGAAGCTTCATCCCCTTGCCTAAAATGTGGACACGAGGAGACCAACAAACGTAGTGTCGTCAAAACATGTCTGATTTGCTTCCGACATGACTGCAAAAAACTCCGATCCCTTCACCGTTATGAATACGAGTGGTCACTGTTAGGGTTTACAATAATAAGGCAAGGAATATGCACCACCTTACCAAATACCAAATTGCCCCTTCAAGTCCTCAAGAAGGCTAACTAGTAGGGGTGATCGGTTTCCGGTTTGGTCCGGTTCCACCCAAGAACCAGGAACCGGACCGGGAGGACGGGTTCCCACTTTTCTGGACCGTGGACTAGACCGGCTGATCTTGGAACCGAGAACCGGACCGGATCAACCGGTCCGGTCCGGTTCCAATGAACCATCACTTGTTTTTATTTCATTTAACAAAAAGAGAGCAAGGCGTGAAGCGAGGCGTCGGGGCTAGGTGCTTGGAGGAGGAAGAGAGTTGAGCGTCCAAGGGAGCGAGGTGTGAGGTGACACGTTGCAGCAAGGCACTTGGAGGAGGAAGAGAGCTGAGTGTCTGAGGGAGCGAGGTGTGAGGCGGGACGTTGCGAAGAGGCACTCGGAGGAAGAGAACTGAGCGTCGAAGCGAGTGGGGTGTGAGGTGAAGCGTTGGAGGCGAGGCGTTGAGCGAGCAAGAGGGGAGGGGTTACGGTTTTGAGAGGGAAAGGCAAAGTGAGACTTGCGGCAATTGCCGCTGAATTGGATTGCAAAATTTGGAAAAATGAAAGTTGATGTGATGGCTACTGTAGATTAGAGCAGAAACTTAGAGAGAGAGAGAGAGAGAGAGGGGTTTAGGTTTCAAGAGGGAAAGGGAAAGTGAGAATTGCAAAAGTTGGAAAAGAAAACATGATGTGAACGCAAAAAATGGGAGGGATTAGCTTTGAGTTACGAGAGGAAAAATGAATATGATGGTAATGGGTATTGTAGATTAGTTCATAAACTATATATATATATAAATGGTCGGTCCAGTCCAGTCGGGTTCGGTCGGTCCGGTTTCGACCCCAAAACTGGGAACCGGACCAACCGGTCACCGGTTCCAAAAATAGGAACCTGAGATCGGACCAAGACCCTCTAGAATTGCCCAAAACCAACCGATCCGGTCCGGTCCAGCCGGTTCCCGGTTCGGGTGGTTTCCATTGCACACCCCTAGTATGGATAAGTGGCATTGGAACATTGCTATTTAACAGGAATGGCTTTACTTACCACTTTTTACTTTTCCCAGGATACTCAATGCATATTCAAAGGTGCTCTCAAAACCAAAGGCTTCATTAAGGTAATGATGATTTAAGCCTTCAAAGTAAAATGAACGTTGGATGAACATATGTGCCTGTAAGTTATTGTCTACACTGATTCATACTTATTCTAAGGAAAACGGAGTTTATATTTAGTTGCAAAAACTGCAGGCACCTCATGCAAAACATTTTGGAAGTTAGAGTAAGTTCAGGCTGCCTGAGAAATATGCTTGTGGTATTACCAATGGGAATCATGGATTAGACTGACCAAGTCTAAAGCTAGGAAAAACTTGCGATGATAAACTCTCCAGAGGTCTTTTCTTACAAGTTCTCTTTAGATGTTGTGTATCTATTTCCTTGTGAAGTTTTGAATTGGCTGGTGGGACAAGATAAAAGTTGACATTAATTTATCTCTAATATGATATTTAGTGTTTTCACAGTCCTTTTTTTTTTTCAATTGTGGACGTGAACTAGAGGAACTTGAAGGAGTTTCAAGCTCGTCTGTCATGGAAACACTACAAGAGCCCTCCCCAACTGCTCCTACAATTGATTCTCCTGAAGATTCAACAACATTTATGAACTTCTTCAATGCAATGGTTCTTAGTTTACGGTTTTAGTATAGATTCTACTCAAGCATGTAAACATGTTACGGATGCAGTTGCATGTTGTCTTGCGTTTTAAACAAACAAATATTGGTCTCTTATAATGCTCTCTCCTTCAAACCTCTAAATTTCTGTTCATATATCTATGAGTTATTGAGCTTGAGCCATTGAGAACTGCCTGTCCTATAGTGAGCTAGATATGTTGAATTTTTTCTCCTCGTGGTCCTATCATTCATGATTTAGTATTGATGATGTTCTATTGAAAGTTTGTGCATGGTGCTTTCGTCAATTTGGGGCTAATTTATAGGTTGGCCAAAACCTTGTTAGTGGCTGCTTGGTTTGGCTTTTTGGATTATGATACTTGGCTTTTTACTGGCACCTTTTAATGTTAGATGGGTGACTTCTTTAACACGAAACACCCAAGATCCTTTTTTTTTTTAAAAGACAATTCAAAAGCTTGTGGCATAAATTGTACCTGGACACAACTTAAAAGATAAACAATTCAAAAGATAGCCCATTCTTTCATTTCTTGGTCTAGTGATATTGCAAAACTTTGGTCAATATACTATGAGAGAGTCAAAGATATTGGAAGACTTTGCTCTAGCAACTGATGACATTTCATATATGCATTCCTTCTTATCCTTTTGGAACATAGCAAAATATTTCAACATATACCAAAGGATATCGAACCACAACAATCATGTGTCACTTGTCATGCAGCAAAAAGCCAACATCTCACATCGATCTGCTCGCGAATGCAGCTTTTATGGTTTCTAAATTAGTTTCACTGTGAACATTATATTGACAATCATATAGGAAGATTGAATAGCGTGAGCGCACACACCCTGAAATCATGGGAATCATCCCAAGCAAGAAAATCAAATAGGTAATTGATTATACTTAAAGAAATTCGGGAAAAAGAAAGGTAACCTCCACATTGCAGTCTCTCATTGTTTGGCGGCTAAGTTGTGTGTGCCACGTGTAGTGCTAAAACATTAAAGCATGTATAGTAGTTTATAATCACGAAACATTTTATTTTAACGAAATTAAAATTGATCCTTAAGCTACTAACCTGCATAAAAATTACCCGAATTAGGGAAACATTAAAACAAGACAAAAGGGCCTACATCCACACACCAAAAAAAAAAAAAAAAAAAAATTGTCCACAGTGGAGTCACCAAACTATCACGATCTCCCTTTTCGGCGCTCCACATACGTGTGGGCGTGTGTGGAGACTAATGGCTCGACTAAGTGGTAGGGTGTAGCCCGGGCTCTCTCAATCCCACCAATTTACGATTTATTGTCCGAGTTTTTAACCTGCAAGTCAATTTCAAATAGAAGTCTCAACTAATTGATTTGAGATTAGATCGATTAAAAATCCAAGCGAAATATTGGAAGAAATACTTCACGCCTACACAATCAAAGAAACTAAGATCGGAGACTTGATTACACTAGTTAATCACTAATGTCATTTTGGTACCTAATCTTGTTTAAATATCAAATAAAGCATTCATGTAGCATTTTATGTCAATCACGAATTCTAGGATTCAATTCCTAATTAAACTGAGAAAAAAGAAATCCATGCTTTAAAAAGGTGCAATTGAAATAAGTCAATATCGGCTTCTAAGAATTTAAACATGATTTTTTTTTTTGGATTTAAAAAAAAAATCATACATTTTAAGGAAAAACAAACACTCGAAAGCTATTTTTAAGCTTTTTCTACGAGGAAGGACTTTGAGGGTAATGAGCTTGAAGCTCGTGAATTTATACTGGATTTAAAGCTAATGTGATATGAAATATATATTAATTAACACGTATGAATGAGAGGTTAGAAGGCTTGTGAATAGCAATAAATCATGATAGGTTCTTGTTTTGATTCTTGTTATTCTCATAGCCAATGATAGGAGAAGAACTTACTTTCCTCATATAATGAAATCTCTAATACGTATGGATGAGAGGTTAGAACGCTGGTGAATCTTAGCAATAAACAATGATAGGTTCTTGGTTTGATTCTTGTTCTTGTCATAGCCAATGATATACGAAGAATTTCCTTTCCTCAGGTAATGAAATCTCCCTTGACCGCTTTTGATAGATGATCGACTTAACTAATAAAGAATATACTAAAGATGCTCCCCTAAATTGATTATAGCTAACCTTTTGGAAAACACAAGCAAGAAATTGAGAATCATGAACTAGAGATGTCATACACTTAGTGTGCTTGAAGCTATATCAGTATAATTGATGTTACGAAATTGCACGTCGATTCCAGAAAAATAACGCTCGCAAACAATTCACCAGACAGAATATAATAATAAAATAACAGAATGAGATGAACACACCAGAAAATTTATTATCGAAGTTCACCCAAACCTGGGCTACGTCTCGCGCAGAGGCACTCTGCGAATCCACTAGACTTCGAAAAGTCGGAATACAACAATGATCTTCTCTCAAGATCAGGACACAAAGAGATTGAGAACCATCATCAAGAAAAAAACTCAATGTTTTCTTCTTTCTTTTTCTTGCCTCTCTATTTCCTTTTTCAGCGTCTTGACAGCTAGCATCTTGCCATCGCTAATATAAATGTATCACTTTTAACCTAAAAGCAAATCTAAACCCCTAAAAAAAATATTTGGCTTCATCTATAACAATCTCCCACTTGAAGACAAATATACCCAAGCACCAAGTAACTTTGTATCAATCTTCTTCAAAAAATAGTAGTTGAAAAAATTGTGCCTCTACGATACTCCTCATCAATCAACATGGAGTAATACCAATGGTAGTAATACAAAAAATATGCTTCTCTTTGTCTACTACCTTGGTCAACATGTCAGCTGGATTCTTCGAGCCATCAATCTTTTGTAACTTTAACTCATTATCTTTTAATGTTGATCTGATAAAGTGATAACGTTTCTTGATATGTCTAGTCCTTGAGTGAAAAACTGCATTCTTTGCTAAGTGCACTGCACTTTGACTATCACTCCACAGTGTACTAATTGGTTGTTTTCGATGTAGCTCCTCCATGTAATCTTATAACCATATGATTTCCTTAGAGGCTTCTGTGATTGCCACGTATTCTGCCTTGTCGTCGATAAAGCCACTACTTTTTGTAGTTGAGATACCTAGTTCACTGCTGTACTTGCAACTATAAAGACATATCTAGTGGTACTCTTACCACTATCTCGATCACCCGAATGATCTGCATCTACATAACCTTGCAACTTGGAGATGTACCACCATAATAAAATAAGTAATTGAAAGTACCTGCGAGATATCTCAATATCTATTTTACTGCATTCCAATAGTCTTTGCCTGGGTTCTGCATATATTGACTCACGACTCCCATTGTCTGTGCAATGTCTGGTCTCGTGCTCACCATGGCATACATCAAACTCCCCACTGTTGATGCATATGGAACTACCACCATCTCATCTTTCAAAACCTAAGTGCTTGGACACATATCCTTGGAAAGTTTAAAGTGACTCGCTAGAGGTGTTGCAACTGGTTTTGCCTTGTCCATGTTAAATCTCTTTAACACTTTGTTCACATAGTCTTCATGCGACAGCCATAATTTCTTATTTTTCCTATCTTTGATGATTTTCATGCCTAAAATATTCTTGGCCTCTCCCAAGTCTTTCATAACAAACTGTGATGATAACATCTTCTTCACTTCTACGATTCTCTTCATATTGGAACTAGCCACCAGCATGTCATCCACATATAAAAAGAGATACACAATGTCACCATCATTATACTTGCAAAAAAAAAACACAGTGATCAGACTCACAGTGTGCAAATCCTTTTTCTTTCATGAAACCAACAAATTTTAGGTACCATTGCCACGGAGCTTATTTCAAACCATACAAGCTTTTTTTCAAGCGACATACCATATGCTCCTTACTTTTGATTTCAAAACCCTTATGTTGTGCCATATATAGTTCTTCATCTAAGTCACCATGTAAAAACGCTGTTTTTACGTCTAACTGCTCAAGATGAAGATCCTCCACTGCAACTATACTCAGTAGAATTCTAATTGATGTCATTTTCACTACAGGTAAAAATATCTCGAAGTACTCGATCCCTTCTTTTTGAGAAAAGCCCTTGACTACAAGTCTCGCCTTGTATCTAATACTACCATCTACTTCATTCTTAATCATATACACCTATTTGTTTAATAAAGCTCTTTTACCTGTGGGCAACTTGGTCAACTCTCAAGTTTTGTTCTGAAGTAATGAGCTCATCTCGTCTTTCATAGCACATTCCCACTGCAAGTGAGACGTGTCTATCTTTGCCTCATCGTAAGTCTCCAGTTCTCCTGAATCTGTATATAAGACATGACTTAGAACAGTATTAGCCGATAGATAAAAAAAATTACCTTTGGCTTTCTCACATGTGTAGACCTCCTCAATAAAAGTACTTTAGGGTCATTAGTTTGCTCCGAATCACTACGTTCCTCTTGAACTACCTTTTCACTAATAATAGACTCATCTTGAACCTCTCTTTCAAGTGCACTTTGATATACTAGAAACATCTTCACAGGCATTGTGTCTAATTCAACATATTCTGGTTCTACTACCTTCTCATGCTCTGTCTAACGATCCTTGTACATCTTTTCTTCATGGAACACCACATTACGACTGCGGATGACTATGTTATTCTTATAATCCCAAAGCCTATAACCATACTCATCGCCACCGTATTCGATAAAGACGCACTTCTGGAACTTAGCATCAAGCTTTTTTCTATCCTCCCTGTCAATCAAAGCATGTGCAATACAACCAAACACCTTCAGATGTGAATAGTTAATCTTTTTACTTGACCACCGTTCTTGTGGTATTTCTCCATCCAACGCACTAGATGGACTTCTATTGATAAGATAAACAGCTGCATCAACTGTGGTAGCCCATAAGTGTAGCGGGAGACCCGCGTGTAACCTCATGCATCTCACACGTTCTAGAATAGTCCTGTTCATCCTTTCAGCAACACCATTCTCTTGAGGAGTTCTAGAAACAGTCTTTAACCCGTGTATGCCTTCTCGACTCAAATATTTTGCAAATTCCTTACTTGTGTATTCACCACCATTATCAAACTTCAAAGCTTTAATCTTATAACTTGTCTCTTTTTCTACCATGGTCTTCCACATTATGAACATCCCAAATACTTCTGATTTTTTTCTAAGAGCATAGACCCAAGTCTTTCTTGTCGCATCATCAATGAATGTGACAAAATATCTCTTACCGTTATAAGAGAGTTCCTAAGTAGATCCCCATACATTAGTATGAACCAACTCTAGCTTTTGACCTTTATTTTGTCGCCCATTCAATTGAAAACTAACAACCTTCTATTTTCCATAAATGTAACTCTCACAAAAATCTAACTCAACTTTTTGCAAACCTGGAAGTAATTTCCTCGAGTGTAACTGCTTTACACCTTTTTCACCAAGATGTCCCTAACGATAATGCCAAAGAGTAGACAAATTATCTGTAGCCATTGTAGTTGCAACCATATCACTGATATTGTCTCCTTAGAGAATGTAAAGTGTACCTGTACGCTTTCCCTTTGCTACTACTCTTGCCCCTGAGGTTATCTTCCACTCTCCGCGTCCAAAGTTTATTACCAAACATTCTTGGTCAAGTTTACTGGTTGAAATCAGATTTTTCTTTAATTCTGGAATATGCCTAGTTTCACGCAAAACTAGATGTCCTACACCTGAGATGTTCACATTCACAGTTCCTTTCCCAATAATGGGACACATGTGGCCGTTTTCCACAACTACTTGTCCGAAATCTCCACTGGCATAATCATCAAATATGTTTCTTTGTGAGGTGCAATGAAAAGAAGCACCGGAATCAATAAACCATTTATCTGTCGTCAAGTCAAAACCTGCAGACAAACACAAGTTATCTAGCAAAGATTCATCGCTAACCACATTAGCACATTGATTCTCATCTTGCTGCTTCTTTTTGTAGGCTTCACACTAAAACCTCCAGTGTCCGATTTTTTATAACAAAACCAACACTCATCTTTTGCAACCTGTCTCTTACCCCTTGATTGTGATCTGCCACGCCAGTTGAATTTTTCTCTACTTTTACTTCTTCCACGGTTCTCCATTGCGAGTGTCGTTGAAGATGTAGATGCAGAAAAATTATCTCCACCTAAGACTTTCCTTCACATCTCTTCATCCATGATACTACTCACAGTATCATCAAAAGTTTAATCATCCTTCATGGTGCTCGAAATTTCCTGCACTGCGATATTGTAGCTTTCTCGAAGAGAACATAAAAATAATAAAACTTGAAACTTCTTATCTAAATTTATGTCTGCGGATTCCAATTGACCCGTGACTTGCATGAAACTATTAATATGCTCTGCCACAGAAACTTTATCAGATAACTTCATATTACCCAGTTTTTTCAGCAAAAATACCTGAATTGATGTGGACGGCTTCTCATAAATATTCGTTAGAATATCCATGGCTTCTTTTGCAGTTTTTGCTTTCGCGATGTGGTACCCTATCTTTTTCTTCAACCCTAGACGAATCGCACCTAATGCCTTTCGATCAAGAATTTTCCATCCAACTTCTGCTGTCGGATCCACTTCCGCCATCCCGAGTTTCCAACCCTCAAGTGGTGCATAGCGATCTTTTTGATAAAGATAATCCTCTATTTATAGTTTCCACCATCCGAAATCCTCCCCATCGAACTTATCAATTTTAATTTTATCTTTTGCCATCCCGTTTGCTTTCAATTGAACATCACCGAAAAACCCCCGATGTTCACAATTAGCCAACCCAGGCTTTGATACTAGTTGTTACGAAATTGCACGTTGATTCCAGAAAAATAACGCTCGCAAACAATTCACCAGACATTATATAATAATAAAATAACATAATCAGATGAACACGCCAGAAAATTTGTTATCGAAATTTACCCAAACCTGGGCTATGTCTCTGCGTAGAGGCACTTTGCGAATCCACTAGACTTCGAAAAAAGTAGGAACACAATGATGATCTTCTCTTAAGATCAGGGCACAAAGAGATTGAGAATCCTCATCAAGAAAAAACTCACTTTTTTCTTCTCTCTTTTTCTTGCCTCTCTATTTCCTTTTTCAGCGTATTGACGGCTAGCGTCTTGCCATCGCTAATATAAAGGTATCACTTTTAACCTAAAAGCAAATCTGATAGAAAAGACAAAAAAGCCCCTAAAAAAATATTTGGCTTCATCTATAATAATTGAGAGGTTAGAAGGCTTGTGAATCTTAGCAATAAACAATGGTAGGTTCTTGGTTTGATTCTTGTTCTTGTCATAGCCAATGATATGCGAAGAACTTCCTTTCCTTAGGTAATGAAATCTCCCTTGACCGCTTTTGATAGATGATCGACTTAACTAATAAAGAATATACTAAAGATGCTCCCCTAAACTGATTATAACTGACCTTTTGGAGAATAAAAGCAAGAAATTGATAATCATGAACTAGAGTTGTCATATACTTAGTGTGCTTAAAGCTATATTAGTATAATTGATAGGTTAGAAGGCTTGTGAATCTTAGCCATAAACAATGGTAGGTTTTTGGTTCGATTCTTCTTGTCATAGCCAATGATATGTGAAGAACTTCCTTTCCTCAAGTAATGAAATCTCCCTTGACTACTTTTGATAGATGATCGACTTAACTAATAAAGAATATACTAAAGATGCTCTCCTAAACTGATTATAATTGACCTTTTGGAAAACACAAGCAAGAAATTGAGAATCATGAACTAGAGTTGTCAATACACTTAGTGTGCTTGCCACCACAAAGCTTGTGTTCTTGGAGGCATACGTGGCGAGCGCAAGTCGATTCGCTCATTCAATGACCTCTTTCGGTGCGTCATCACTACATTTCAACAATCGTTGCTGATGTAAGACGCCGTGGAAGGACATCTAATATGCGTCTGGATTGCACTTTCTGTCACATCAACTTCATATTATTGCCGTATTGGACATGATGATCGCTTGTGTCAGCGTCCCTATCTCTCTTCTCTCCCAGCATCATATAACCCCTGACTCAGATGCAGCATCTGCCATTTGACATTTCTGCACTGCCTCTTGTCTTGTCCGGCGTTGCAACATCAGGTGAATCGGCCACTTCTACCCTCCTCAAGTTTCCAAAGTCCTCTCGTATCCCAAGCCGAACTTGATTAAACGGTTCCCTTGGCCCAAAACGCACGACAAAATCTCTTCTTTTTGATCTTCGAGAGTTCCGGTAAGCGCCAGGTTACATCGGAATGCCTTTATTAGTGTTAAGTTAAGAGGAAATTATATAATTAATTATAAACTTATTTTATATCAATTAAGTATTAAATTTTTCAATTTAATCAATTAAGTTCTAAAAATTTGCTTGCAATTCAAAGGTAATACTCCTAATGTTCATCGAAAGTCACTAATGTGACGGTCCAGTTATTTCCAACCGTTCTACTTGGCACTCTATTACATGAACGATATTCAACGAAAACTGATCAAAATAAGTATATTAAAATTTGTATCAATATGGATTTAGGACTGTTTAGGTAATTCATCCGTCAAGTATAACGCATCCCACGTTTTCGTACTTTCTTGATTTGTTCTTTCTTTTATTTGAAAATCATATTCTTAAAATATTTAAATAGTAAATCATTATTTCTTTGACGGTTTAATTTTTTAAGAGCAGTCGGCTACAGCTCAACAGCATTTTAGAGATTCATGCATGGTTTTTGGTCAAACATGCCCTCCCACCACCAGAAGTGCTCTTGAAACCCTAAATTATTATTCGTGCGTGGTTTATGATCATACATGCCATCCACCACCAGAAGAGAGTTCTGACAGTACTCTCAAAACCCTATATTCTTGGCTTCCCATGCAAGTTACACGCAAGTGGGGGTTCCAACCAGTCAAAACCCTAAAATACCCGTGCCGCCAAGTCCACTAACCCCCAAAGTCCCTCCTTCATCACATCACGCCCCCAACAAAACCAGCAGCATCTTTATCTGCTTAGTTATTCAAAAGGCGGTCAAAATCAACATGTTTGAGATGGTCTGATGGGACGCCATTCTCTTAACTTAATATGAGTTTGATTTATTATTCACAAAAGAGGAAAAATAACATAAATAATTCTTAAATTTTAGCTTAACATATATTTTGATCAATGAATTTTTAATTTTTTCAATGTAATCATTAAACTTTCGCTCATTGTACAATATGATTCTTAAACTTTTAATTTGATATATGTTCTTTACAATCCTTGAATTGTATGAAAATATTTAATGTAATCATTGATCTTGAATTAATGGAATGACTATATTGAACTAACATTGAATATTTTTATATAGTTTAAGAATTATATTGAACAAATTAAAAGTTTATGGATTAAATTGAATATTGAGCTAAAATTCAAGAACCACATTAAATAAATTAAAATTAAAATAATTAAATTCCACATTGAATCAAAGTTCAATGACTACTTGTGTCATTATCCCCACAAAAGAAATAAGACAATTAATAAATCGTGACATAATGTGATTGGTGAAGGCAATGATGTGGGAGATATGTGGTGGAACGTGGAATTCATTGATAAAGAGCTGCAGATATTTCCTTCTTCTTTTTTGCCCTTTTTCTATGGAATGAGAATAGAATTGGAAAATTTAATTTAATTCATGTGGAGAAAAGGATTGGAGTTCATTTAGTCGGCCGCATCATATCATTTCCTAGGCCGAACCGTCCTCCTAGTCAAACTCGTGTAAGCCGCTGGATTTTATCATCAAGAACCCCATCTTGCTCAAAGCATTGGAAGTTGTCAAAAAGTTGGTAAGGAAAAGAACTTCATCACAGTAAAAGAAAAATCAGTTTTTTGTGATGCTGCATGACTTTGAGGATTTTTGGGGAGATTCAGAGTCGACAGCTTGGCAAAGTGCAGTCATCTTTTTAGCACTACGGAATTTGAGATCACATATTTACTAGATAAGGTGCATCCAACTCGGTTCGGTATATGCGCAGGATCGGCTATGAACGAGACTTTGATATTATTTTCTAATCTTTAATTTCTTTTTTTTAGGATTTCGAAGATATTTAGATACATTGGTTTGTGTGGTCATATATATATATATATATATATATATTGCTTATCACCCTTCGAAACCCTGACCTCTCTCTCTCAGTATCTCTCTCAGCTACCAACTTTGGAATCCCAAATTCTATTTACGATTAGATCAGAGTTCGATCAGCAGATGATTTCTTTTATTTGATTTTTTTTTTAATTAATCAATGATTCTTTTCTCACCCCCTCTTCCCCATCTATCAAGGACGACGCCTTCGTAAACCGCACCGTCATTCTCTCATTCTCTCTCTCTCTCTCTCTCTCTCTCTCTCTCTCTTTTCGCTCGCACCACTAATTTGGAAAGTGGCACTTTGGACGATGATGATGCTTTTGTCCCGGTCGAGGTCGCGGTCGCGGTCGCGTGGGTTTGATTTAAAGTAAAACAGAGTTGGATGAACCAGAATCCATCTTCTTCAATGTTCACACCTATCGTTCTTCTTTGCTTTTTCGCTACTCGGTGTGAAACGCCGAGGACGAGGACAAGGTCGCTGTCGCTGCCTTACTTCTTGAACTCCTCCACAAAGCTCAGGTCCGTCTGCAGAGGATGGCCCCACAACATTCACGATCCGCACTCCGCCACCATGCCCGCGTCGCGAGCTGCCCAACTCGGCTGCGAGGTCGTGGCTCGGCTCGGCGGTGGAGCGTCAGGTCAGGGTCACACTGCTTCGAGAACCTCCACAGCGTGACCTATCCCCTCAGACCCAAGATATCATCTCGCTGTCAAGCGTCTAGCCGTCGCGTGAGTGGCAGCGCCAGCATAGAATCGGAATCGGGTCGACCGCCTGACCTACCCGTAGAAGATCGTGCGGTGAGCTATTCTCTCACTATGAGCTATTCTCTCACTAAAGACTGCCCGGTCCGCCCGATAAGAGCAGAGGTCCTCGATCGGGGCTCATGGTCATGGAGGGACATTGCGAGCGCCCCTCCCAGGCTCCTCAGCCCCGTGTTCGCTGCCGGTGGCAGCGGCATCATCATCTCGTCCTTTGACACGGCGGAGGAAGAGTTCGTGCCAGCTCCGTCCCCGGAGCTTCGAGATGTCCACCTGGCTCACGTCCGGCGAGTTCTGGGGCTCGTCGAGCGCTCGCGCCAGGAGAGCTTGGACGGGTGGGTGAAGGAGTACAATGTCCGACTGAGATCGCCATTTCCAGTGAGCAGTCACTGATTCCTTGAGGCTGTGGGCTGTTGTGGCCGGAAGATGGTGCTCAAGTACTTGGAGGGCCTCTTGTGCCATGATCACGAGACTGACGAGCTGGAGTATGGGTAAAGAGCGGGCGTCGTTTGCAGCACCACTGTGAGTTTTGCTTTCTGCCGCCGACGGTTAAGTCGCCGTTGGCACAATTGGTCAGCCACCGGCTCTCTCGATTAGACACACTTGAAGAACCCTCATACACAATAACCCTCTCTCCCTCTCTCTCTCTCGCACGCGCACTTGAAGAGACACCCACAAACTTGAATACCCCCATAAAGTAAGCTCGCTGCCATCGCCAATCGCCACCCGTTCATCATTCTCAACCCACTTCTTCCTCTTCCTTTCCTCCTACCGCCATCGCCCACTCTCTTCCAGCTCATTCTAACTCACTTCTTCCTCTTCCATTCCTCTCTCTCTTCCGCCATCTCTCTCACACGCACAGACTTGAAGAAACCTCTTACAATAACCTCGTCACCACCTCTGTCTTCCGCCATCTCTCTCTCTCTCTCTCGCTCTCACACATACACACACACACCTGAAGAGACCCACAAAACTTGAAGAACCCTCGTACCATAACCTCATCGCCGTCGCTCACTCTCCCTCTATTCATTCTCACTCACTTCTTCCTCTTCCTTTCCTCTCTTCCACCATCTCTCTCTCTCACACACACACTTGAAGAGGCTCACACGAACTTGAAGAACCCTCATACAATAACCTAATCGCCATCGCCCACTCTCCCCCAATTCATTCTCACTCACTTCAACCTCTTCCTTTCCTCTCTCTCTTCCACCATCTTTCTCTCAGAGAGAGGCACGCACCTGAAGAATCCTCATACAATAACCTCATCGCCATCGCCCACTCATTCCTAGTTCATTCTCACTCGCTTCTTCCTTTTCCTTCCTCTCTCTTCTGTGGACGCCATCTCTCCGAGTCTCTCTCTCGCACGCTTGAAGAACCCCCACACAATAACCTCATCGCCATCGCCCAATCTATCCTAGTTCATTCTCACTCATTATCTCCTTCTCGTTTCCTCACATCTGTCGATGCCATCTCTCTCACAGACACGCACACTTGAAGAACCCTCATACCATAACCTTATCGTCATCGCCCAAACTCGCTCACTTCTTCCTTTATCTTTCCTCTCTTCTGCGGATGTATTCACCATCCCTGATATCGCCCTTTTGGCAGCGCAGGTGATGATATTAGCTTCCTCACCTGAGTTTTCTTTTTCTTCTCTTCAATGCAAATCATCTTCAGTTTGGGGAGTTTTGGGCAGGTAAATCAGCTCAAGCACAAGTCCAATAGAGTGAAAAGGGGCCACAAGCGAATATGGTGATGAAGATCATCAACAAGGTATTGACGATATTGATGCAGTTGATGTGGAAAGTGGTGAGGCCTGGGGATCTCAAACTTGGGGATCACGTTTATAGATATGGGATTGTTGGAAATGGTGATCCATTTTCTAGAATTTTCAAGAGTTGCTAAACTTAGCAACTTCTGGAATTCTCTAGATAAAGTTTTGGATGGTTAAAAAATTGTGGCTAAAAATTTCCAGCATGTAAGAAAAATGTAGAAGCATAAATGTGGAATTCTCTAGAAGAACTCCAATCTAGAATGTGGAATTCTCTAGAAGAACTCCAATCTAGAATTTCCTAGAATAAGCCTAAGTGGACAACATTCCACTTTATTCTAGAATGTTGTATTTAGTCCTATAAATAGGAAGAGAGGGAGTGTAGCAAAACAACAAATGTAAGAGAGTGTGAGGAGCATGAGATAATACTCCATGCTCCTCCACCAACACTTCCGACACTTCCTTGTAAAATTATTTTATCCAACTAATGAAACTATTTCCCATGTCCCATGTTCTTTGTCTTTCAATTATCCTAATCTATCCCTTGTCCGTCATCCATAAACTACACCATACACTTGCACGCACGCCACTAACCGAAAAACTATAACTACTATCAAAACTATACCATGCTTCCGCGCACATTTAAATTTTTCAACATGGTATCGGAGCATAGGTTTATCGGATGGTTATGGGCGTTTGTCCTCGCCATCCTCAACTAAAAAGGCCAGAGCCCGAGCGAGAGCCAACAGAGCCAGAGCCGGAGCCAGAGCCAAAATCAAATGCTAGAGCCCGAGCGAGAGCCAACAGAGCCGGGCGGGCCGGAGCGGGAACCAAGCCGGGCCGAGCGAGCCTACGAGAGCCAAAGCCCGAGCCCGAGCTAACAACTACAACTAAGAACATTTCGATGCCCCGAGACATATGGGTCATCGTTGAAGAAAAGACATGCACATTTGAAGGCGGATGCAAGTGTTCCGACAAGAGAATGCAAGGGATTGTGGAAGGAAGACAACACAAAAGGCATGGGACAAATTATAAGAGAGATTTCAAGGAATGTTGGCAACTTTATGATACAATGTCCGAAGTATCCCGAAAATGGATCAAGGGGGAGTGTTGGAAATGGTGATCCATTTTCTAGAATTTTCAAGAGTTGCTAAACTTAGCAACTTCTGGAATTCTCTAGATAAAGTTTTGGATGGTTAAAAAATTGTGGCTAAAAATTTCCAGCATGTAAGAAAAATGTAGAAGCATAAATGTGGAATTCTCTAGAAGAACTCCAATCTAGAATGTGGAATTCTCTAGAAGAACTCCAATCTAGAATTTCCTAGAATAAGCCTAAGTGGACAACATTCCACTTTATTCTAGAATGTTGTATTTAGTCCCTATAAATAGGAAGAGAGGGGAGTGTAGCAAAACAACAAATGTAAGAGAGTGTGAGGAGCATGAGATAATACTCCATGCTCCTCCACCAACACTTCCGACACTTCCTTGTAAAATTATTTTATCCAACTAATGAAACTATTTCCATGTCCCATGTTCTTTGTCTTTCAATTATCCTAATCTATCCCTTGTCCGTCATCCATAAACTACACCATACACTTGCACGCACGCCACTAACCGAAAAACTATAACTACTATCAAAACTATACCATGCTTCCGCGCACATTTAAATTTTTCAACAGGGATGTATGGATTATACAGCCATCATGGTGAGTTCTCTTCATCTTCCTGATCTTGCACTAGTCCTACTCTTTTTTGTCCTTCCTTCTTTTTCTGGCCAATCTTTTTGCTCTTTAGCCGATCAATTTACACTGATCAACTCCATTTCCGACAACACCTAGAAGCCTCAGTCAGAAACTAACATAATTCTAGTGGATGATTCGTTGAAATTGAAGCCACCAGAGAGTAAATGACTACAAATCTGTGGAGCCAAATGAGATGCAAATTAATGGTAGTAAATGTCACCTGCCTGATCATCCTGGTGTCAATTCTCTTCATCTCTACTCTTCCTCTCCCCGTGATTTTCTCTCCTTTCTCTCACAAAGCAAATATAGTAAAATCACGGCAAAGGTCACTCTCCTGTTGAAGACGATATAGAACAAGATCAACAAGCAAGTGGACAATTGGGTCAACTGCACATTAATCTTTTTTCAGCAATCAAAATTCTTTCCTTTCTATTCTATTCCTTCTCAGTGTTAAGTGATGTACACTGGTTAATAACTGCAACTGTGGTTTGTAGGGTTCCCTTTCTCATACTATTTGTCCAAAGTCAGCCTCAGCCCGAAGCAAATGATACAATCAATTCCCACTTTTCATCTTGTTAGTTATTTGCGGAAGCGTGTGTGTGTGCAAGTGTTATGTGTGAATAATAAAAGGACTACAATGGCAAAGGAAGAATTGATAAAAAGGAAGCTTTTATTTTGAAAGGTTTTATTACAAAGGGAGGAAGGAGTGTGTGTGGTTTTCACAGCTACAAGGAACAAGAAACATCCAACTCCTATTTATAGGCGTGCGCACCGCCTTCCTCCACCGACTTTGAGTACAAGAAAGAATATAAAATTCAGCTTGTTGCGGCTCCTTCAGGGTCTTCTCGTTGCTTCTCCCTTTTTCTCCATTTTTCTATTCTTAGCCACTCTTCTTGACTTTTCAACCAACTTCCAGCTGGCTTTCTTTCTTCATACATGTACTTGCTGCCCACGTACACCAGAAATTTCTTCAGCATTGTAGAGTCTTCTAGGCTTGTCTTTTGCTGATTTGTTTTGGCCAGCTTTTTCTCTAGTGTAATCTAGAATTTTCTGAAAAATGGATCACTTTTTTTTCAACACTCCTCCTTGATCCATTTTTGAAATACTCCGAGCATGCTTCTCAATGTCTCGAATTTTGCTGTTGGTAATGCTTTAGTGAATATGTCCGCAATTTGATCTTCAGTCTTACAATACTTTAGCTCGATTTCTCCTTTATTTTGTGCCTCTCGTATGAAGTGATATTTAATGTCTATATGTTTGGTTCTTCCATGGAATACTGGATTTTTTGATATAGCGATTGCGGACTTATTGTCGCAAAGTATTGGAGTTGCTTCCATTTGTGCCTCTCCAATGTCTTCTAGAATTCTTCGTAGCCATATTGCATGACTAGTAGTTGTAGCAGCTGCAATGTATTCAGCTTCGCGTGAGACCGTGCCACTTTGAGTCTTGTTTTTTGGATGCCCATGAGAATATTCCAGAACCTAATGTGAAGGCATAGCCGTAGTACTTCTCCTATCATCGATGATCCCGCCCAATCGCTATCGCATAACCGATCAACTTAGTTGTTTCACTAGGTCGGTACCAAATGCCGTAATCTATAGTTCCTCGTAAATATCTAAGAATTCTCTTGGCAGCTCCAAAATGAATTTGACTTGGACTCTGCATAAACCTTGATAGTAAACTTGTCGCGTACATAATATCGGCCGTGTGTAGTGAAGATATAGTAGACTCCCAATTAAACTTCTATAGAGGGGAGGCATCGGCTTTTTCAGCTCCATCATTTTTCAATAGTTTCTCATTCATCACTAGTGGTGTTGAAACTATTTTGCAATTACTCATCTTGAATTTCTTTAGGAGGTTTTCGGTATATTTCTTTTGCGAGATGAAAATTCCTTCATCTTGATTAACTTCAATCGGATGGTTATGGGCGTTTGTCCTCACCATCCTCAACTAAAAAGGCCAGAGCCCGAGCCGGAGCTAGAGCCAGAATCAAAGGCTAGAGCCCGAGCGAGAGCCAATAGAGCCAGAGCCAGAGCCGGAGCCAGAGCCAGAACCAAAGCCAGAGCTAGAGCCTACGAGAGCCAAAGCCCGAGCCCGAGCTAACAACTACAACTAAGAACAATTTGATGCCCCGAGACATATGGGTCATCGTTGAAGAAAAGACATGCACATTTGAAGGCGGGTGCAAGTGTTCCGACAAGAGAATGCAAGGGATTGTGGAAGGAAGACAACACAAAAGGCATGGGACAAATTAGAAGAAAAATCTTAAGGTATGTCCGAGACTTTACAACACAAGTCCGGATTATCCCAAAATTGGATCAAGGGGGAGTGTTGGAATTTGTGATCCAATTCTAGAAACTTCAAGATAAGTTTGAACTAGAAAAATCAAGAAAAATTCTAGAAGAGTCTACAAGCTACTATCTCTCATATGTTCTAGAATTTTCATCGTATGTTACTATGATAGCTATTTGTAGAGAAGTCTCGAGACTTCCTCCACCTACTTTGGCGGCCTGAGCAAGTGTTCTATGTTTTGGTGTGGGAGCTAAGCATAAAAACCACATCATGCTCCCTCACCAACACTTCCTTCAACTATTGTAAAATTATTTTATCCAACTAGTGAAACTATCTTTGTCTATCCCTTGCTATCTCATCCCTTGTCCATTATCTTAAACTACACCATACACTTGCACACAACATCACTAACCAAAAACTATATCTAATATCAAAACCATGCTTCCGCAGCGCACACATCCAATTTTCTTTTTCTAACACATCTTGAAGAATCACTGGTCGAGCTGCAGCTCCACCCGGTTTACCTTTGGCTTTGGAGGCTTCATTAGTGTTGAATTTAATCCTTCCCCACCATTTTTCTTTCATTTCAAAAGGCAATTCATATTGGATTTCTGTCGCCAGAGAAGAGGCAAGAAAAGTTCTAATAACAATTCAAATCTGATTTCTCCAATTGCTTGCTGTCATGATGGATGGCTTGTGAGTCCACTTTCTTACACTACGCCAAGCCAAACTGAAACACTTGCCCTCAGCCCAGAATGAATGATAAATCAATTCCCGCTCTCGAAGAACTGGGACGAGCTGTGGCTAAATCGGAGTCACCTTTCGAGGATCTATAAGCGTTGAGTTTAATCCATCCCCACGGTTTCACTCTCCTCTCCTCTCCTCTTCTTTTATTCTATTTCAAGGCAATTCGTATTTGAGTTCAGTCAAACAGGCCAGAGAAAAAGGCATGATGGGCTCTGATGACACAATGGAAACCCTACATTCGGGTAGGAGAGGGAGAGGAATTTACACGGTTCATGTCTTGACACCCAACGACCAATAAACCGTGAATGCTTTAATCTCAAGCCCACGCTATCCCAACAACGAGTCTATCTCAAGTCAAAACTACAAAAGTCCAGTTTCTCTTTATTTGCACAGCCATAAAACATTAATGAACATCGACCTGTCTGAACGGTCTGATCGGAAGAACTCTCATATGAGATTAACTATGGTGGCTTTCCATTCGCAACAAAGAGGCGGTAATGATTGTACTTAGGAAAAGAGACTAAGATGGCTGCAAAAGATGTAGCCGAATGAGCTAGAAGCAAAAAAAGAAATTTTACGGAATGAGAATGAAATGGAAAAACTGCATGATTCTTTTGGAGAATGACAGGAATTAATTTGCAGGCCAGACTATAATTAACTATTTATATAGCAAGGATGCAGAACAGAAGCAAACATAGAAAATAATGCTCAATTTATTTCGACTGTAGCATGTGTTCTGTTGGACCTTGACTTATGGGGATATATATTCCAAAAGGAGTGCTTTTCAACTTTCATATTAAGATTTTTTTGGTCTGGAAAACTACTATGATTTAGCATCGATAAGAGCGATAGTTCTGGACCAGTCACCGAGATTTATCACATGGTTAGCAAGCAGCTCGACGGCTCTAAAGTCCAAACTGTCTTTAAAATAATGGTTTCCTTTCTTTGGATGCTGTCCTCGCTTTTAGGTGCGTGGAAATTTTGTGTCTTTTCATGAGTAGAAAGCTGGAGAGAAAATTCTAGGGCTGCGCTGGAGCTGCAGCACATTTTATTTCTATCTAACGTGCCAAACCAAAGACTAGGAATTTATTCAGATTTGTAATCCAAAATCGACCTACCCACTCAGTTAAAGAAAGAAGCTTGTGAATATTCATAGTACATTCCCACCTTTGTGTCAAAATTGTCCCTCTAGAATTTTTTTTTTTTTCCATTTTGAACTAAATTTGATTCTTTAATGATTTGCATGTACGTATGTCACAGGAATTTACATCGGTGAAGGCTATGTGATTCATTTTACCCGAACAGAGAGCCAAAAAACCATGCATCCTTCACTTTTCAAGACTAGCTACAAGCAAATAATTTCATCTCATTGCCCAACATGTGGATACCAGAAGAGCATTGACCATGGAGTTGTCAAAACCTGTCTCAATTGCTTCCGACAAGATGGCAAAAAACTCCGATCCCTTCACCGATATGAATATGGGTGGCCACTACTAAGGTTTAAGTTAGCAAGGCGAGGAACTTGCACAATGTTACTCGATACCAAATTGCCCCATCAAGTCGTCGATAAGGCCAGCGAGCTTCTCACGGATAATGCATTTGGCAATTACAACCTCATCAATAACAATTGCGAGCATTTTGCTACATATTGCCGGACCGACAACCGTGCAAGCGAACAAGCAGCCTTTTTCAGTGAATGTGTGCGGAAAATTAAGGGATCCAAAAAATGGGCCATGAAGGAGTTGCTGCAGAGAAACTGAACTCGAGTGATCCAACCTTTCTCCGATGTTGTATTTCTCTGTCTGTTTGTTCTTTTAGAAAATAAAAACGTGCCCTAGTCAGCTTATTCGTGTATGGACATGTTTATGTGTGTATGTGTGTGTATATATAATCTCATTATGTTCAATGTCCGGAAATATGATCATAGCCGATGACATTGGTTCCGTCCCCCTCTCGTTTTACCCATTACATGGATTCTAATGCTTGTCCCATTCCCATTAGATTTTCCAAGAATAGAACAAAGTTGTTAGCTTGTCCTTGTCTGACATACACAGCTCTCTCAATCTATTGAAGTAGTTAACTTTCAGTTTTTACGTGTCTTCAATAATGTAATAGTGGAATATTAGTCAAAAGGAAGTGGCTTGTTTTTAGGAGTTTGTTTCTGCACATGTTCTGGTTAGTGGGGTATGTTAGTGGGTCTTTGTTGTTGCTGCTGTTGTTGTTCTGTAGCTATTTTCTTGCAAAGTGGTTTGGATGTTCTGCCTATTTAATAGGCTTATGTTCAGTTGAATATTGTGATGAGAGTTGAAGCAACAACTCTCTTGTGTGTTTTCTTCTCTGAGTCTATTTGATTAAATTTCAACAGTGGTAGCAGAGCCACAACAGGGAAGAAAAAAAAAGTGTTCAAAAGGAGAGTCTTGAGTGATTAAACACGAGAGTAGTAGTGATTCTTCTTTGCAGCAGTAGTGATGGTCACATAGAACTTTGTACAGCCTTCTATACCTCGCTTTGATGGTCATTATGACCATTGGAGTATGTTGATGGAAATTTCCTCAAGTCTAAGGAGTATTGGGACGTTGTTACTTTTGGTATTGCCGAACCAAAGGAAGGAGCTCAGTTGACAGCAACACAACGGACAACTCTGGAAGCAACAAAATTGAAGGATTTTAAAGCCGAAAACTATCTGTTTCAGGCTATTGACAGATCCATCTTGGAGTCAATTCTCTGCAAGGACACCTCTAAACATATATGGGATTGTCGCGACCTACCCTCGGGGGGAGAGAATAGGTTTAGGGGTATTGCCTAAGGGACGGGCCTAAGGCCCATGATTAGGCGTAGGCTCTCCTAAGCGCATATCCCACATGACATTAGGATATATTTTAGGAATCTTGCACAAAAGGAGTCACCACTAGCCTATTGGGGTCGGCTAGAAACCAAGTGAGGCATGGGAGCATGCCTCACTTCCTACGCAACCAGAGAATCTAGGTTCGGGGACTTGATTACACTAATTAACCAATTAATGCCCTTTCGGTATCTAATCTTGTTCATTTTAACAAAATGATTTTTGGTAGGCAGCTTGAATTGATTTTATGCTTATCCACTAACATGCGATGTGATCTTGCAGGTGCGCAATCATTAAAATAATAATCATAGCTACCAAGATCCTAATTGCAGTAAAATTAAACACGTGCAATTAAACATAATTAGATATGGAAATTAAACATGCAACATAATTAATATACGAGCAAATAAAGGTCTAATTACACTAAAATGGTAATACATGACAAGTCCTAATCAAACCCCATCATTTTTTTAATTTTCGAATTTTTTTAAATTTTTTAATTTTCTTTTAAATTTTTAAATTTTTTTAATTTTTAAAAATTTCTTAAATTTTTTAATTTTTAATATTTTTTGGATTTTAGAAATTGTTTTTTTTTTTTTAAATTAATTTTTTTTATGGGATCGGACCGGACCGGTCCTGTCCCACTCGACTGGGTACGATTAGGAGCAGGTGGGCCCAAATTGCGAGCCCAACCCCAAGAAGTCCCCTCCTCTCTTTTTAAAAGAAACTAACCCTATAAGCCCACACTAAACAGCCCAAGCCCACAAGCCTAAAAACTTATAAGCCCACATGCAAAAATAACCCAAGCCCGACGCAAGTGTGCCCGGCCAATACGCTAAAAATCCTACCCGGTTGGATCGGGCCCGGCTCGCTCTCGCAACCCGGTTTGTGGCCGAAACCCTAGGGTTTCGTCGCGGCGTTGAGAGGATGGCGAGACGTCAACGACTCAAATAGGCGGAGACGCAATGAGCGGCGGATGACAGCAGCAGCAGCAGGAAGGCGGCGATTCAGCGAGGGTCAGCAAGCAGCTCGTCGGGACAGAGGGCGGCGGCAACCCGAGCGACGTCGGATAGGAGGGAGGCGGCTCAGGGGCTGGTGCTACGCGTAGGACCAGAGGCAGAGGCGTGCGATGGCTCGGCGACAGGGCTGAGCATCGGCTTGGCTGAGGGCTGCAACAGCGATAGCGTCCGAAGCTCCAACGACTGCCAAACAGCAGCTACGGTGATGGAGTCCCCGGTGTTGCTCGAAAGGTGGCAGCTCGGACGACGTCGAGGACAGAGGGGGGGCGACAGAGCTCGATTGATTCCAGATCTGGCCCTTGCTCGATCCTCGTCCTCGGATCTGGGTCTCTAAACCGCCTCCGATCTCCCTCCTCTCTTAGTTGGTCAGCGTCGGGACTACATTGTAGCAAATGGTGGTGGGCGACAGCGACTCGGCGGAGATCTGGTGCAGCAACGGCAACAGCGTCGGGAACGGCGGCGCGAGCTCGCAGGCGAAGCAATGGCGCGAGCTCGCGGGCGAGGAGGAACTCTGGCTGCTGGCGAGATGGCGACCGACTTGAGTGGAGCGGCAACGACATGAGGAGGCTTGGACAGCGTCGGAGACCCCTCCTTTTTCCTCCCTCCTTCTTTGCTCCCTGTCCCTCTCTGTTCTTTTTTTTTTGTGTTCTCTTTGTCGAGCTCCCTGTGCTGCTCCTGTCTCCCCTTTGCTCTTTAGGGTTTAATGCGAAGAGGAAGTCGGCATGGGCCGGGCCGAGGTGAGATCCGGCCCGGCCTCTTCCATGTTTTCTTTTTTCTATTTTTTTTTTATTTTTTTTTTATTCTCGTTGTTTTTTTAAATGACTAATTCCTAATTCTGTAGACAATTAAATCCTAAATGAAAAATGAAAAAATTTAGGTGTCAACAGGGATTCCATGAAAAAGAAATATCAAGGCTCGGCAAGGGCAAAAAGGCAGCAACTCCAAATGCTTCGTGGGGAGTTTGGATTGCTAAGAATGAAATCGGGACAAACAATCACGGATTTCTTTTCCCGGACAATGGCGATTGTCAATAAGATGTGAATCCATGGAGATAAGACGGAAGAGGTCACAATAGTCGAGAAGATTCTTCGATCTTTGACACCAAAGTTTAACTTTGTTGTCTGTTCTATTCAAGAAGCCAAGGATGTTGAAGAACTCTCAATTGATGAGTTGCAAGGATCGTTGTTGGTTCATGAACAAAATTTCTTATAGCAAGAACCAAAAGAGAAGGCATTGAAGGCCTCAACGCAGATCATTTTTCATCAACAACAAGAACGAATTGTGGCAAAAGTAGAGGAAGGGGAACTAATGATGGCCACAGTTTCAATCAAAAATCCTACGGCTATTTTTCTCGTGATTCTCAAGGTAGAGAATGAGGACGTGGAGGTCAACACTCAACAGATTTTAGACCAAAGTCAGTAGATAAATCCAAAGTGGAGTGCTTTAGATGCCATAGATATGGGCATTACAAATCTGAATGTCGAACCAATTTAAATACACAAAGTATGGAAAAGACTAACTTTGTAGCAGAAAAGGAAGAAGCAGAAATTCTCCTATTGGTGTGTCAAGAAAAGGAGAAAGCTTCTTCAAACTTGTGGTATATTGACACTGGCTGCAACAACCAAATGTGTGGAGACAAGAAAGCATTCTCTTCATTAGACGAGTCATTCCACATCACAGTAAAATTCGGAGACGACTCTACCGCTTCAGTCATGGGGAAAGGGACGGTTGCAATCGTTCCTAAAGGGACTTCAGTACATACTATCAAAGAAGTGTTTTATGTTCCAGAATTAAAAACCAACCTCCTAAGTGTTGGCCAATTACAAGAGAATGGCTATGAAATTACACTCAAAGGAGGTGTTTGTAGAATCCAGGATGATAAATTGGGTCTAATTGCTCAAGTTACAATGACTGCCAATTGGATGTTCCCACTACATCTTCATAGCACTTCCCGCTCATGCTTCGCTGCAAGATTAAAAGAGGAAGCTTGGGTATGGCATTTCAGATACGGTCATCTCAGCTTCGGTGGACTACAGACATTACATCAAAAGAAGATAGTGGAGGGACTGCCCCCAATCACTGCTCCATTAGAAATATGTGAAGACTGTGTTGTTAGTAAACAACACCGTGCTCAATTTCCACAAGGAAAAGCATGGAGAGCAAAGAAAACGTTGGCATTGGTCCATTTAAATATTTGCGGGCCAATATCTCCAGTTTCCAATGGAGGTAAATGGTACATCATCACTTTCATTGATGATTATAGTCGGAAGATTTGACTTTATTTTTTGCATGAAAAATCTGAAGCTTTTGAAGCATTCAAGAGCTTCAAAACACTTGTTGAAAAAGATAGTGGGAATCCAATAAAAGTCATTCACACAGATCGTGGTGGCAAATACAACTTAGGTGCATTTGCAGATTTCTATGGGAAGCATGGCATTAAGAGACAACTCACTGCAGCTTATTCACTACAGCAAAATGGAGTTTGCGAACGGAAGAACTACACTAGTTTGAATATGATGCAAAGTTTATTGACAGCAAATGGAATTCCAAAGAGCTTCTAGCCGAAGCTATTAATTGGGAGATGAGGACACCTGGAGTGCCATAACTTGGCACGGAGGGACACTTAAGTGCCATAACTTTAAAATGGTACACTTAAGTGCCATCATCGGAGTAAAATGGGACACGTAAGTGCCACTCCGGAAAAAATCCGACCAAATGGCTGACGTGGCAATTTTCCGGCGAGTTTAGTCCAAAACGGCGTCGTTTTACACGCTGACGTGGCGGAGAAAACGCAAAAACGATGCCGTTTCGTGTCTACGTGTAAATAATAATATAAAAATTAATTAAAATTATAAAGTATTCAAAAAATTAAAAAATTAAGAAAAATTTAAAAAATTAAGAAAATTTAAAAGTTTTAAAAAATTAAGAAAATTTAAATTTAAAAAAAAAAAGGGGGAGGTCGAACGGGCGGCGAGGGCTGAGCCCTCGCCGCCGCCGCCTCCCCGCCGTCATCGGGAAGGGCGCGACGGAGGGGGAGGGTCGGGCGGGGTCGCGGCCCCGGCCGACCAACGGCGAGGGCTGCGAGCCCTCACCGGATCGCGGCGAGGGTCGCGACCCTCACCCCAGATCCGGGCGAGGGCTCGCGGGCCCTCGCCACCGTCGGCCGGCCTCGCCAGCCCCGGCCGGGCCGCGACCCGGCCGACCCTCCCCACTCCGTCGCCGGCCCTTCCCGTGGCGGCGGGGAGGCGACGAGGGCTACCCTCGCCCCGATCCGGGCGAGGGCTCGCCCGAGCCCCGGCCACCGATCGGCCGGCCTCGCCGCCCGGCCGGGCCCGGCGACCCCGGCCGACCCTCCCCCGTCGCCGGCCCTTCCGGCGACGGTGGGAGGCGGCGCGGCGAGGGCTCACCCTCGGCCCGCCCGTTCAACCTCCCCTTTTTTTTCTTAATTTTTTTAAATTTTTAAATTTTTTTAAATTTTTTATTTTTTATGCTGCTTTGGAGCTCCGGTGAGCCACGTATGCAAAAAATAATAATAAAATATTGCCACGTAGGATTTCCGGCAAGGGTCGCCGGAGGTGGCACTTAAGTGTACCGTTTTAAAGTTATGGCACTTAAGTGTCCCCCCGTGCCAAGTTATGGCACTTGTGCTGGACTTCTGCCATTAATTGGAGTATTCATCTTTTGAACAGAAGCCCGACTCTTGCTGTTTTGAATATGACACCTGAAAAAGCTTGGAGCGGAGACAAAACCGGCGTAGATCACTTCAGAATTTTTGGGTGTATAGCTTATGCTCATGTTCAAGATTAAAAGAGAAAAAAGCTAGATGACAAGGGAGTCAAATGTGTTTTTCTTGGCATTAGTGATCAATCAAAAGCCTACAAGCTTTATGATCCTGTAACCAAGAAAATCATCATTAGTCGTGATGTGATCTTTGATGAAGAACAATTCTGGCCATGGAGTGAGAAAGGTGTTGAAAGACAAATTCCAATTAATTTTGAAGATGATGAAGAGCCCACAACCAGTCAAACCATCATAGAAAGTTCACAAAGTCAAAACGCTACTGCAGAAATTGAAGAACGACCACATTGAGTTCGAAAAAGACCCACTTGGATGAGTAACTTTTGAAAGTGCTAGTACGAACACCTAGAGGGGGTGAATAGGTGTTTAAAATAATCATTGGCAAATAAATGCGGAATAAAATAAATTTGGAGTAAAGTCTAAATAAGGATAAGACTTTGAAACTGAGTCTGAAGAATAATAGACTTTGAGCGAGTTCAGACTTTAACAGTTAAATAGAATTACAAAATAAAGAGTTTAGAGAAAATAATAAGAACATATAATTTATAGTGGTTCGGCTTAGATCAAGCATAGTCCACTCTCTCACGCTAACAGTCTTCTGGCTGAATTCCACTATGCAATCAACAAGAGATTACAACTTTAAGTGCAAACACTTAGTACTAGATCACACTATCTCACTAAGTCACTCTTTTGGTATTTCTCTCATGATCGCAAACGTTTAAGCTCACAAGAGATAAGTGTATGATCGAAGGTCGCTCAAACTTTGGAATTATAAATTCTACGCTCCGTCTCTTACTTACTTATCGATCCTTGATCTCCTTAAATATTCCTCCACTTCCAAACTAGCCGTTGGAAAATATCTAGAGGATCGTCTTCCAATCTACCCATTAGATAGATCTGTATCTTGAAGATTTGGTAGCTGTTGAGTGACAAAAGTAGAATCCCAAGTTGATTATGATTGCCCATACAAACAGAATCTTGGTTTCCATAAGTAGAACTTCTTCGTTTAGAAAGTTCTTGTCTTCAATATCCAATTGTTAATCAAATCTATCTTGATGTGAAATCCAAACTAGATCACTAGATGTTATATGTTTGGGGCTTGTGTTACGTTCTTTCAAGTTGTTTCGTTCTGAACATGCTTCGTTCTGAATCTGCTACGTTCTGAACTTGTGTCTCGTTCTGGACGTAAAGTCTGAGGGTGTTCAAACTGAAATAGAGTCTGAGTGTCTTCAGTCTGAAGTAGAAGCTGAGTGCGATAGACTTTACAATATGGATGTAAGTCTAAACATAATTTGCTTCTGAACAGATTTAGCTTTAAGGCCTAGACACAATCTGAATAAGTTCAGCTTCAGTATAGAGTCTGTCTTATGGTTCTTCATTCACGTTCAATCTGGAATTTGTCAAAATGAACAGACTTCTGATGTAAAACAAACTTTGACACTAAAATCTAGCAATCTTTAAACTTTAACATAGAAGTCTGAAAATCTTCAGAATAGACTTTGGACATGTGTTACATTCAGTCTTTTGACAATCTTCAGACTTTGACAATATCCTTTACATATTCTATCATCCGCATAATCTATTACATAACCATTAAACACGTTAGTAGCCTTTGATTTATTCTGCCATCTTCAAAATATCATAAGGGATTTCCCTAACAATTATGAAGTAATAGGGGTTGACCAGTCTGAAGATCCACTTACCTATTTTACTTTGTTTTCAAATTGTGATCCTACAACCTATTATGAAGCTGCATAAAAAGAAAATTGGAGAATTGCTATGGATGCAAAAATCGCAGCCATTGAGAAGAATAATACTTGGGAATTGATAGAACTTATAAGAGGACACAAATCAATTGGGGTCAAGTGGGTGTACAAGACGAAGTTGAATAAAGATGGCAAAGTTGACAAGTATAAGGCATGCTTGGTCGCAAAAGGTTACAAGCAAGAATTTGGAGTGGATTACAAAGAGGTGTTTGCTCCCGTGGCAAAACTTGACATAATTAGATTGGTGATTGCATTAGCAACATGTAATTCATGGCCTATCTTCCAATTGGATGTGAAGTCAGCATTTTTGCATAGTGACATCCAAGAAAATGTATTTGTTGATCAACCTTCTAGTTATGTGAAGCATGGTAGTGAACATAAAGTTTATAGACTGAAAAATGTATTATATGGGTTAAAACAAGCACCCCAAGCTTGGTATAGTCGCATCGATGCCTATTTTTTGAAGGAATGATTTAGAAAATGTCCATATGAGCATATATTATTTATTAAAGTTGGTGATGGTGGAAAATTGCTTTTGGTATGGGACATCCTGAAAATTTAGTTCTGTTTTCAATTGAATGAATCGGGCCTTTCATCAATGCGCCTATAGTGTTTTTTACTAAGCTGATTCCTCATGAGATAACTAGACTGAGCTGATCTCTCATGATATAACTAGACTATTTGAGGAAGTCATTAAGGGATTTTAAACGCAATATACTTGAGAATTCGACCAGGAATCGACTACTCGATTGTACTAGTCTGCAATAATTATTACGGCACAGTTAAAAATCAATCAAAGATCGGAAATAGGTTGGTTCAACTGAGATGTGTGACTAAACGTGGGTGATTCCACTAAATTGCAAAATTCTTGTCAATTGGCACTAGACTGATTTTTCTGTCGTTTTGGCGCCCTGTGTCTGTATTTGAAACCTTGAGATTTTTACGACAACCGAGAGTCACCAATGTGTCAAAGAGGTACGTGTGACTCGAAGAAAATCGACCATTAGCCAATTGCACTAAAAATTCCTGAAATCTACCTAGTAGGTTAGGTCACACTAAAATCGCGTCAAATTGAAATTAACAGTGAATTTAAATCCGATTTCAAAAATTGAAAGTTCTGTCATGTCACAGCTTATTTTAGGAACATCTACTTATCCTTCGAAGAATTTTTAGAGATTCAAGGATTTTTACGGAAAATCGATTCGGACATTTCGGGGAACGAACAAAAATTCGGATTGGTCAAATTGAAGGGATTTTCAACTTGCAAACTGAGCTACTTGGTGAAAGGGACTTGTAGAAATTATGTGGGCTTTTTTCTACATCAAATTTAGATACCAATTGAAGAGAATTGCGAAGAAATTGAAGTCCAAACTTGTTAAATTCGGAACCATGGGAGGGTAGCATTATTTTGGCTTTAATTTGGATAAATTGGTGGATTCATTTGGCAAGAAAATATTAGAGACCAAGTGGGATAAGGTTGAATGCTTTAAGAGGACCAAGCATTCATTTTGTTGGATAAGTGTATTAACTTTTTCTCCCCTCTCTCTATCTTCCTCCGCCGCCGCCCTCTCCCTTTTTCTTCGAACTCTCTCTTTGCCAAGCAAAACCGAACTTCTCTCTCTCCCTTTCTCGCATTTGACCACCCATTTCCTCCTGCATCTTCATTTCTTCCTTCGATTCTTCACCTAAGCTGTTGCCATGCTACTGCTCCCTCCAACAAACCTTGGTCAACCATCAACACTTGAAGTCCCTCTTTTGACCGAGTAGCAACCAAAGCAAGCTGCAGCTACATCTTCGTCCGCGAGAAGCCCATCCTCGCACGAAGCTCCTTTCTCCCTCTTGATTGAAGCCCAGCCCATTTGCTCACGTCTCCGCCCATCTTCTCAACCTGCTCCACGACTCCTTCGCGCAACAACATCGATCCAGCGAAGGCCACAACTTTGAGCTCCAGTTCAGCCTGCGTCTTTAGCTGGTCCGACCAAGATCAGCCGAGCCCAACAACCCCAAAATCTAGCTAGCTTCTTGTCCAATTTCAAGCCCGATCCGTGCCCAGTTGGCATCGCCGTTTGAGATTTGTCGATTCTCGTCGCGTCCCCGTCGTTTTGATCCAAGCGGATTGCAAATCAAGTGAGTTAACTCACTAAACCTCGCTTAGTAAGTTAATTATACTAAGAGGGTAATTAGGTTAAGTTAATTAAGGTTTAGGTGTTTAGTTAGATTAGATTAGTTATTTAAATATCCAATTTTGCATGTTAGGTGGTTAGAATGGATATATTAGGGACTAGAATAGTCGTATTATTTATCTAGATTTGTTGCGACCAATTTTTCAGGTGTGAACCACCTAGAGTTTGGCTAATGGATTGTTAAGCCTAGACTTAACGCGGGCTCTCCCAAGCCCATACCAATTCGCGACTTAGATTCAAGTTCTTAACATGCAATTGATTTTTTAATTAGGAGTCGCCACTAATCTATTTTTTGGTAGGTCGATTAGAAACCCAAGTAAAGTAACGAGAGATTTACTTTACTCCCACGAACCAGAGACTATGGGTATGGGGACTTGGTTACACTAGATTTCTCTAATGCCCTTTCGGTACCTTTCTTTTTATTTTGAAAAATGTTTGGCAAGCAGTTTGGATTGATTTTAAATTTATTTCCCTAACATGTGAGGTGATCATGCAAGTGCGCAAACCACCAATTTAACATCCAAGGAAAGCAATGAATAAATTGCAAGAACTTACCTTAAAGCAACGAAAGCATCTGCAATGTTAAATCAGAATTTACATCGACAATCCTAAATATGATTTCTAATTAACACGCAATTTATTTTTTTGATTTCACTTAATTGATGGAAATCATGCAATACGCAATGCAATATTAATTAAATGACCTAATTCTAATGACATGAAATTACTAATTGAATGGACCTCGCAACAATTACTAAATGGCATGCATTTCATGAATCTAATCTTAACGACATGCGTATGACATCTTTTATTTTCTTTTTCCTTAAAAGAATGCAATCTATCCTAGAGATTGAAACTAATTTATTCTAAGACATTTTTTTGTATTTTTTTTTTTTTTGAAATTCGAAATGTGAAAATTATCTAATTAGATTAAGATCCTATTCCATTTGTATTAGGAATAAGGTTGAGCTAAATCCTAATCTAAACTAAAATATTATCTTAACCCAAATAATCCTAAAATACAATCTATTTAAGAAAATGCCTAAACTTATAATAAATTAAGAAAAATATTATCTAAAATTAAACTAAGTGCAATTTAACCCTAATATGCAATGACATGCAAAATATGCCCTAATTCTACATGACAAGTATATGTTGATTTTTTTTTATTGTTTTATTAATTTTTGAAATTTATAATTGCCAAATGATTAAACATGCAACTCAATTTAAAATCTAGCAACCTAAATTGATTTTTTTTGAATTTGAAATAAAATTTCTATTCTAAACATGTAAACCCTAAAACATGCAATATTCTAACTCAAACATATCTCAAGATAAACAAAGCAATTAAGACAAGACAACTCGTTCAAAATCATCAAAATATCACACATCGTTCAGATCAAGGGATAATATTTCGCTAGTAAAATCGATAAATTGATCTTAAGCCTTAAAGATCAAAATATCAATTTTATTCCCACTTGATTAATTATTTCATCTAAAGCCTTATAGATGAAATAAAAAATCACGGCGCGATTGCGAATCAAGTGATATATTGAGATTTCCAATTATGCATAGATAGGTATTTCGATCAAAAAGAACAACTTATAAAGAGATAATAATAATAAAAAAATTAGGGAAAAACCTAAACTCGCCTAATAAAGTAAAGCAAAAATACCTAATAAATATTTTTCTTTTTTAAAAAAAAAAAAGAAAAAAAGGAAATCTTGGCCGCTGGTTTTGGGGCTCCGGCGAGGGGGAAGATCGCCGGCTAGGGTTCCGACGAGGATGAAGACACGGGCCGGCACGGGCCTACGTCGCGGGGGCTGCGTTGGGGCACTCGGATCACAGGCTTTAGCCGGCAGGGCGCTGCAGGGACGGCGGGAGGCGTCTGGTGGCTGCGATGAGGAGCTCCGGCGTCTAGATCGGGTTGTTGGGCGCGACGTCCAGTGAGAGAACCGGATCGGGGGGCGAGCGTCGCGGCACGGAGTGAGGGCGGCGCCAGATTTGGGTCTTCGATGAGGCTCGGCACCTAGTGTTGGGCCGAGGCGAGCGATGACGGTGCGGGCTCCGGCGGTGTCGGGTCACCATAGGGATAGCAGCGCAGCGGCAACTGAGCATCGGGCGGAGGCGAGCAGGGGCGGTGTGGTCTCCGGTGGCGTCGGGCAGTGGATCCGGAGCTACAGGTGTTGGCTAGGCAATGCTCGGTGCTGGTCACGGGTTGCAGAGGCGCGGCGGCGTCGAGCTCCAAGCAGATGCGTAGGCGCCGCCGAGGGGGTTCGGTGGATCGCTGCGGGCGGCGACGGCGGGAGGGAAGCAGCAACGGCGTCGGGTGGTAGAAGCGGCTCGGGAGAGACCGTTGAAGCAGCGGTGGCGGAACCGCGGTGGCAGCTGGCAGAGGCAATGCTAGCGCGATGGCCGGTGTGGGCACGGGCGGGCCTCGCCTCGCGAAGAAGATGAACAAGTGCCGCTCCCTTTTTTTTTTTTTTTCTCTGTCCACTCGCATGTCCCTCTCTCTCTCTAGCGTACTTTTTTTGCCGACTTTGACTTTTCCTCTCAAAAACAAGAACGAAAGAACTCTTTTTTTAATTTCAAACTCTAATAAAATGAAGGAACCACTCTCACCTTTTTTGCTCCGAAAAAAATTTCTTCCCCTATATTTGCTCTCCAATTTTTTTGAAAAACCCTCTCCGAATTCCTTCTGCGGCTCACGAAAATTATGGCTCCTTTTATAGTGATTTTCAGATGGCCATTTTTATAGCAACTTTCAACTTTCCATCTGCTGTTGCATTAAATCAAGCCTGCAAATCGGAACATGATTTCGCAATCAGCTCGATCATGCTCAAATTTCTTCCATTTTGCAAAATTCTTGCCTCTTATTCACTTGATTTTTAAATTGCTTCCAAATTTAACGAAATCCAAATGCTCATCAGAATTTCAAATTTCCATGCATAATCAATCAAATAAATTTCCCCCATTTTTTTTTCATTTTTTCCTTTTATTTGTTCCAATGCAATTTTTATTTTCCTTATTTTCCTAGATTTGCTAAAAATAGGTGTCGACAAGATTAATTCGGGAATTTTCTAAACCTGAATCGATATTTAATTAAGCTTTTCGGGCCTAAGTGTGCATTTTTAGTATTTATTAATTATTTTACTTAATTATTTAATTAATTAATTATTTTTCGAAAATTAGACCGGGATAGCCGGTGACCAGAATTTCATGTTGATTGTAATGGTATGTGTGGTTTATTTAATTGAATACTATATTGTGCAAATTGAGTATTGTTTGTAATTTTGGGTAATTATCCCAAAATTGAATAATTTTAGTAATTAATTAGAAAATTATCAGGCATCAGTTTACAACGCCAAAAGTGTTTTTATAAATTATATAAATAGTGAGGTTTTCTAAAAGAAAGATATTATATTTTTCGCTCGGGCCAATTGTGTACCTACACATGATTATTTTTATCAGGTATTTTTAATGTGAAGAAAATAGGCCAAGACATTATTTTAATTAAGGAATTTAATTGTGAAACATAATGTTATTGGGCCGTGAGTGAATAATCGTGTGTTGGTTTATAGTCAAGGTAAGATGATTATTGGAAGTTGAGATGATATGTGTTGTGTTGAGAGAAGCCAATGGGTTATGAGTAGGTAAATGACTAAATACTACACGAGTAGAAGACTTTGCGTGAGTCACCTTTAGTGCCTTATACCATTACTTATTGTAGTCAAGGGCTAAGTGTTACATGGCAACTTGAGTTGCAGGAGAATTACATCTAGTGTCTTGCAGTATTGTCGTGCATAATGAAGGACTAAGTACTAAACGAGGATGAGACTTCGTGTGAGTTACCTCTAGCGCCTTATACTATTGCTTTTTGTAGTGAAGTATTAAGTACTACACGATAACAAGATTTCATGTGAGTTACCTCTAGCATCTTATACTATTGCATTTTGTAGTGAATGGCTAAGTGCTACACGATAGAAAGACTTTGTGTAAGTTACCTCTAGCGCATTATACTATTGTTATTTATGGTCAATGACTATGACTAAGTACCACACGATAATAAGACTTCGTGTAGGGTCACCTCTAGAGCCTTGAGTCTGATTTTGAGTTGGAATGTTAAGAGTAAAACATTGGGTGTAGATGGAACCCCCAATATGGTTTATCGTGCCTAATTATGGAATGAAATTGTGTGACACGGAATAGGACGTGTCATAATGATTTGGCCTTATAATCAGGACTCTTATGATTGTTTGATTGAATGATGGATTAATGGTGTTGATTCAATTGAGTAATTGATTCATCGACTAAGATTGAATGAGATATTCCAAATGCTCGGGTGTTGTTACTGCACTTATGTGGTATACGAATTGTACTAACATGCAAGAGGGAACTGAGGCGAGGCAAGTTCCCTATTCTCATTAAGTGATTGTGTGACTAGGTCACCCTTGGCGTATTTTCTTCCTAATAAGGGTTTCAAGGGTGGACTTGCTGAAACATTGTATTGTATAACCATTTTTAGGTCCTTAGATGGTGTTGGGGGAGGACCGAAGCCCTAGAGTCGGTGAAGGTGAAGTTTGAAAGATTGGTGTCTGTGTCCTACTAATATGTTATAGGATGGCTTCTTTTGAGAGTCGATCATTTTGTAGACCTTTACCTAGACTCTTCTTGTATATAAACCCAGTTGTTTATAAAAGTGTGCTTTTGTGAAATGTTGCCCTACTTTCCTATCTCATATTGTTTGTTATCAGGGATTATTGTTTCGCTTCTGTATGTGCATTAAAAATGAAAGGGTCGGTGACTAGTTCTGAGAAGTCGCATTTGTATCGACCGCAGTGGGATGTGTGCGTTCTCGAGAGTCGGGGCATGACATGGTATGTTTGTATGTGGATGATCTCATCTTCACAGGGAATAATAGTGTCTTGATCAACACATTTAAGAAATCTATGATGAATGAATTTGAGATGACTGATCTTGGATTGATGCATTATTTTCTAGGCATAGAAGTAATTCAATCTGCAGCTAGAATCTTTCTTTCCCAAAAGAGATATGTTCAAGAGATTTTAGACAAATTTCAAATGAAGAATTGCAACTCTGTGACCACACCAACTGAGGTTGGATTGAAGCTATTGAAAGATTCTGATGGGAAAAATGTGAATAGCACATTTTACAAGCAAATTGTTGGAAGTTTAATGTATGTGACAGCAATGAGACTATATATCAACAGAAATACAATTGCAAGCTACAAAGAGAATTTTCCGCTATGATGGGTTTATACACTGATGATGGGCTTATTTAGGCCCGTTTGCCCATGTTGGGCCCAAAACCCAGCCTGTAAGTGTAGGGCCCATGGAGAAGAGGCAGTTACTGTAGATAAAAGAAAATGGGGATTTTTGAATAAATGTAAAAATAAAAATAAAAAAATCTAAGAAGTTACGTAATCTAAACTGAAGGAAAAAAGTTCTCTCAGTTTTTTGGTTTTACGCTCTTTCAATTTCTACCCCACGCTCCTCTTCAAGAACAGTATCAGAATTCTTCCTCAAACTGCGACATCGGTGTTTAATCTATGAAAGACAAGGAACATTCGACTCTGTAATGTACTTTATGATCGGTGTAACATGTTTTTTCTAGGCTCACTTTCTGCATTTGTTTTTTCGGTGTTCGATTGAGTATCGAATCATTTTTGAGAATCCATTTTTCCAACACGCTACTTGCAAGGGATTGCAACTTTTGGGTTGTTTTACAAAAAAGGAGAAAAATCATAATTGTTTGGCTTCACTGACAGTGATTTTGCTGGAGATATGGATGATCAAAAAAGCACTTCTGGCTATGTGTTTATGTTTGGTTCAGGGGCTATCTCATGGTCTTCAAAGAAGCAACCAATTGTTACTCTATCAACAACTAAAGCTTAGTTTGTAGCTGCCACCTCAAGTGCTTGTCATGCTATTTGGTTAAGGAAGATTTTTGGAGAACTTCAGTTTAAACAACAAGAAGCAACAACAATATATTGTGACAACAACTCAGCCATTAAACTTTCAAAGAATCCAGTTCTACATGGAAGGAGCAAACATATATATGTGAAATATCATTTCTTTAGGGATCTCACAAAAGATAAAGGGTGCAAATGGTAACGTTTCTATTCTTTTTTTGTTCCTGGGAACAGAAACAAAAAAAAGTGTTTCTGTTCCGGGGAACAATTCTTGAACAAAAGAACGCGTTTGGTAATGTTTGGTCCGGGAATTAAAAATGAACAGAAACACGTTTGGTAAATTTTATTCTTTTTTTGTTTCTTTTAATTTTTTAAACATTTTTATTTTATTTTTCATTTTTTCCTTTCTTTTTTATTTTTACTTTTTTCGGCCGGTCCCCGGCCTCCGGCGACCGGCCGACGGGGCCGGCAGCCTCGCCCAGCCACGGCAAGGCTCGCCGGCGCGGGCGAGGCTCGGCCTCTCCGGATCTGGCGAGCCCGAGCTCGCCCGGCCAAGGCGAGGCTCGGCGTCGCCGGCAAGGGGCGAGGCCGAGCCTCGCCTTGGTTGGGCGAGCTCGGGCTCGCCCGATCCGGCGAGGCCGAGCGCCATGGGCGGGCGAGCTCGAGCTCGCCCGATCCGGCGAGCCCGAGCCTCGCCGGGGGCGGGCGACGCTCGGCCTCGCCCGCGCCCGGCGACGCCGAGCCTCGCCGGGGCCGGCGACGCTCGGCCTCGCTCTCCCGACCATGGCGAGGCTCGGCCTCGCCAACTGGCGAGCCCGAGCTCGCCCACCAAGGCGAGGCTTGGCGTCGCCGCGCGGCGAGGCCGAGCCTCGCCTTGGGCGAGCTCGAGCTCGCCAGGATCCGGCGAGCCCGAGCCTCGCCTTGGTGGGGCGAGCTCGAGCTCGCCCCGGATCCGGCGAGCCCGAGCCTCGCCGGGGCCGGCGACGCCGCTCGCCTCGCCGCCGGCGACGCCGAGCCTCGACGGCCGGTCGCCGGCCATGGCCGAGGCCGCGACCGGCGAAAGAAAAAAGAAGAAAAAAAAGAAGAAGAGAGAGAAGAAGCTCGCCGGAAATGTTTCTTCATTTTTGTTTCTGGAACAAGAAACAACAAATTGTTGTTTCTTTTTTCTGTTCTTATTTCGTTCCAGAAACAAAAAAAAAAAAGAAACGCAACCAAACGCGTTTGTTCCTTTTTGTTCCCGGAACACTTTCCGTACGAAGTGTTCCGGAACACTTTTTGGGAGTGTTACCATGCAGCCTCAAAGTGATAGATCTTGTTTTCTGCAGAAGTGAAGATCAACTTGCTGATTTATTCACCAAGCCTCTCAAATTGTCTACATTTCAGAAGCTGAGAAAGCTTTTGGTGGGAAGTATCCCGTCCGGTTCGCGACCATCGACCTCTGTCTTCCACCACCAAAGGAGGAGGCACGGGAAGAATAAAAGCCCGACCACAAGTGACATCTATAGGAGGAGGAGGATCAAGGTAGTTGTCTTGTTCACTAGAAGGATGCCGGCTGCTATTGAGTTTTGGGGTGATGGCCTGGAACTCAATGTTTTTGGTAGTATTTGAGTGCTTAGCTAGAGAGGGAAGTAACAAAAACAAAGCATACAAAGAGAAGAAAACGTAATCGTTCTTACGTGATTAAAACATAAAAAAAAGTGCCTTGCCATTTTTAGCAGGCACACGTGCACTGAACGTAGTTCTAGTTCTTCATTTTAATCAATCATCCTTGGAATTATTAATGAAAACATACGTGTCGATTGCAAAAATAACATCAACCGGTAAAGCAAAGCTCACTATAGATGCTTTGTCCACATTCATAGTGTAAACATCAACACCAACTATTTCTCCATCAACATTGTCACGACCTACTTTTTCTGTCCAAAGGGGAAAAGACATAAATTTAGGGATATTACTTAAAAGGTAGGCTTATGGCTCTCGTTTTAGACAAGAGCTCTCCCAAGTCCATATATTGCGCGACGTTGGGTATTCAAATTGATGTTATAAAGATATTTTAAGGAGTTAGCATTAATCTATTGGGGTCAGTTAGAAAATTCTGAGGTGGCAAGCAAGGCGACTTCGGCCAAATCTAGACGATGCCAGATTTGAAAATTTTCCCAATAATATCATGTTGCAAGATCATGTGGTAGAGAAGAAAACGTAATGAGAAACTTGAACTTGAGCCACTAATATGGACAGCAAATTACACCCTCAAGCACCAACGTGCCCATCAGTGGACTATATAATGTTTGCCATACCGAAGACAACATGAACACACATTAAAATTGTTGAGAGTGTATAGCAGAAGTCCGATACCTTTAGGTGGGGAGATCTTCAAGACGAAGCCCAAATCCAAGCCTATCAACATATCCAGTTGAATCCACCTACACTCAAAAGCTTAAACCAATAAATTATGAGCCAACTATGATATATTAACTATTCCACACCATATTACTTTTTCGATGTGAAATTCCTCTAACACAACTCACTCACACATACTTCCTAACAAAAATCTAGCCATTTCTATAGGTAAGGGCCCGCTTGCCTTTGATCAGCAAGATAAAGAATGACATTTCAAATTAGCGCAAAAAACCTAGCAAGAGAAAATTTTCGGCCAAAACGACTCAATAAGAGAAGGATCACGTGGCATACTTGGCCCTTGCTTTGGAGTATATAAATAAGTGACTGCAAGAGCAATCCTAGTAGTAGCATTAGAAATTGTATCTCCGCCAAATTATCGCTTTTGCATTTTCTTCAGCTTTAGCAAAAATTGCAGTTATATCGATTGGTGCTGATGTAAACAATTAATAATTTTTTTTAAAGTTTCTGAATTTTTTATAATTCTCTTTCTTTTCTTTTTTTCTTTTTTTCCTTTTTCTTCTTTTTCTTCTAAGCCCGGCTAGGATTGCCAGCCGACGGGATTCCTCAAAATGAAGCCCCAATGACGTGTTGTTTCTTGTAGACGGTTTTCAGTTATTGCTGCAACTTCATCAAGGGTATTCGAAACCCAACATCATCGTTATCACTCTTTCGGAAAAGAAGAATCCTATTCTTAGAATTGTCGTCCCACATATTTTCTGCCATCTCTCCTTCAATCCGATCGATCAGTAGATGATGGATGTAAAACATCGCCTGCACTTATTTCTCCCTTGAATATGCTCAATTTAAGCTTCAGCTTAAGGTACTTTCCTCTCTCTCTCTCCAATCTAAGATGGAGGAAGGGACGGCCCTACGCTGCGCTATGCGCGTGTTTTTAGAGGGAGGGAAGCATTTACTGTATCCCGCCGAAACCTGCTCCGCTGGCATCAGTTCTTGCTGCAAAGTACTGTTTTAGCCTATATTTCGGACAGTTTGTTCCAGGAATTGCACGCGCTTGCCAGGAGTATTCCTCCCGCACTGTAGACGATGAAATGGAAAGAGTCGGGAAGAAAAGAATACCTTAAGGACATGCAACGTACTTTCCTTCCAAAAGAAGACAAGAGTCTTCGAGAGGAGGGAGTGAATGGTGCCACGTGAAAAATTAGTTACCGGATAAAAATCACCAAAAATCTCAAGTTTTAGCCATTATGATACATTTCTTTCAATAAATTTCAAATTTTTATTTATGTGACATATTTACTCTCAAACTTATATAATGACACATTTATCCCAAATTTCCGGTGCCAAAATTTTTTTTTGGGATAAATGTGTCATGGGGGTTGAGATTTTTATGTAACAAAAAATAGTTTAAGGTAAATATGTGATGATATGTAAAGTTTGAGATTTTCTATGTCTTTTTTCATTAATTATTTTAGATGAAAACTAAAGAGAAATTAAGGGCTTCGTAGGAAATATTGTAATCTCTCTTTTTAGTGAGAACGAAAGCGAAAATAAAATCTTGCTTTTATTTTCAATATTCGAACGTGCGCGTATTGAAAATGCGTCTGAAAAGCACGTTTAATTATCCTATTCTCAAGGCGTTGATGGTGAGCAGGGAAATACATGGGTGACAGCTTCGTTATTTTGGAGAAAGAGACGGAATCACCTCCGTCACATTCTTTTCCGTGGAGTCTGCATGGAAAGGAACACATCGCTTAAAAAAGGCCGGAAGTTGTTAAAGGGGAAAAAAACTTTATCACAAAAAAAAAGAAAAAGAAAAAGAATTGACTATGTTAAATTGAATTAATACCACGAAAAATCACAAGCTAGTGCTAGTACATCTGTCAACTATCATGTGTCATCCTACTCAATATTTTGACCGTAAAATTTATGGAAGCCAAAGAGTGGACTAAGAGGTTTCTGCAAAGAAACTAATTCTAGTGGTCCAATCCAATCTTGTAAGCTCTTTGTTCTTTTTTTTTTACTTTCCGTTTCAATGTATACTCGATTGAGACTGGGACAAAAGAATAATTGCATCTTGCTAGATTGATTGCACAATTTGTCTGGAGATGCTCCCTGCGCATTCCTCTAAGTTCTAACTCGTTGCTCGTGCGATGAACACAGCTATTTAAGCACAAGAGAAAGAAACTATCACTTTAAGTAATAATTATACTAACACACTTTTGTGCTGATAGATTCAATCGAAATGATACCCTAAACAGAAAAAGATTAGAACCAACCTAAAATGGCCGCTGCATATTCTTCCTGTTCCTAGGCAAACAGACCGGATTACAACATAGGAAACATAGATGCACCAGCCATAGCAGAAGCATCTCCATGAAATAGTCCAATGTACTTGCTACTAGCATTTGCATATAAATGAAGGCCTCGGGTTAGTAGCCCAAATGCGTGCCTTTGTGTCGTACTGAAGAGTTTTTCCCTATCACCTTTTCAATAACCAAGTCAAGGTATACCTTTTATTTCAAGTTTATAAATTACATTCTCTGTATACAAATCGACGTAAATGATGTGTGTATGAATTTTAATGTCATTTTTCATCCGAGAATTAATCGCATAAGCATAACAAAACCACTGTATATGTATATGTATATATTTTTTATAATGTACTTATTGTCTAGGAAGATATATGTATATGTATATACTTCTTATAACACACTTTTTGAAAAATGGAGATAATAAAACAATGGTGATATTTCAATATATTAAGTCTTTTTTCTGTGCCATGAATTTTTATAGTTTGATTAAGACAAGGTCGCACGTGAACATAGGAAAAAATGTATACCATTCAATTGGCTCCCGTCCCCACCTCAGGCCCTTTGGGCTCTACTTTGTGTTGAAGCCCCAGTCTTGGGCTCTGCTGGTTTGTTCCAGTTATGATATAAATAATACTTCCTTTTTTTCGACCAAAAAAGAAAAATTAAGCTACTCTTTTTCATAAAGTATGTGTATCATGTGAACTTACGGATCCAACAATCATGTATATCTCTCCTTCCATGTAGATGTAATTATTAAAAGAAATGTTATTAGGATAATCACTTGCATCATTCAAAACACCTCAATTCTCATTTCCCGAGCATCTCGTAAATCTAAATTTGCTTAAGCATATCATTTAAATGCTCTCGTTTTTCTAAAAGAGATAAGTTTATTTATGTACTTTTTTAGATCTGAAAATGAAAATGATAATAAAAAGGGATACATTTTATTGGTAGAAGTTTTTATCTGTGTTGATGAATTTCGGATGAATTTCGGATTTTCTTGTACCTAAATAATTAGATTTCAGATTTCCGATTCAAGCCCGACCCAAACCCGGAAACCGATCCAAACCCATCTCCGCTCCTCGCCGGCTCCCGCCTCCTCCTGCTCATAATTCCTGCCTACGGTGTTGCAGAGAATTGAACAAATGAAGAAGCAATCTGCGAGTCTCCATTTGGCCTCTGCGTTTCTCGCCATGGAACCCACTAACTGCGTGATGTCCCACGCGAGGCAAACGTCTTCCTTCTCTTCCTCTCTGCGCCCCCTTCACTGGGCAAATTTCATCTTTTTCTGGAAAAAAAAAGTTCTGTTTTTCACTTGGTCTATAGATTCACAAGATTCAGTATGCATTGAATTTGAAGCAATTGTCTCTTCGATTCGAAACCCAGGTCGCTCGGTGGTGGCTCCGTGACGGTAGATGTTCAGAGATTCATTTGGGATCATTGCATCAATAGAGCCGTAAGTCTTGATTGAGAGCTTTTCCCATAATAGAGAATCCAAAAGGAAAAAGAAAAAGGATGTCTGAACTGAAGTGTCTTTTAAGTTCAGCTCAAATGTTGACGCTGATTAAGGATATAAGTGACAAAATAAATAAAAAATAAAAAACAATCTTTGTGTTTACCCTGTGTCGTTTCTGCTAAAGTGAATGCGTTTTATTCGTTGACACCATTTAGACTAGCCGAAATGATTATATGCTTCTGTGGAAGTTATGGTTCTTGTTGCTACTTGTGGAGTTGTTGCTCTAGCTTACTAATACTAGCTCAGTCTTTTATTTGTAAAATTATATGAGATCATTGTTGATTGTTTTAAAGATTTAAATTATTAATTGAAAGTGTAGTTTATTATTTATATATTCTAATACTCACCCTTAGGTTTAGTCTGGTTTCTTGTCTGATAATAAGCGTGGAGTTTAATTGGGGAGACAAATAAGATATGGAAATATTGAACTCAGGACTTCCAGCTCAAATACTATATGAGATTTTGTGGGGCCACTGTCAACTGTTTTAAAAGCTTAAACTGTTAGATGAAAGCGTAGTTTATTATTTAAATAATCTAACATTATTGCCATATATTTTTCCTGCATTATTTTAGCGAATGACTGTTATTGCGTGTGCTAATGTGGACTGGCAAGTGTCACACTCCATTCTTGAAAAACTTCTTGAAAGAGGCTCATATTGGAAATTGAGTCTAATTGTGATGATGTGCTAGAGGATTGTATAAATAGTAAACCAAGTTCATGATTTCTTCAGAGGTAAAGCTCTTTGTTGTTAATTTTTCTTAATGAATAGCGCGTCCCATTTCTCCTCTATTAATTATCAAGTTACCAAATGACAAAGTCTTTTTTCATTAGGATGAAAATGCAGTCAAAGAGAATGTGAGGGCTTTGAAATATATTTCTTTCCTTTTTCCAGATGGTAACTTTCTTTTTCAGGGTTGTTTTTTCAACTTGAGTTATATTATTTATATGCATCATCCAAATCTTTGGCTAATAATTTCCTAGATGCAAGTTGTGAGAATGCAATGGTAGGGAAAATGGTGGTTCCACTGCATTGTTTACTCAGCATGCTTGAAGGAGATACAGGGTATGTATGGTATTGATTCATGTATATTTTTGAAGAACTGAATGCTTGTTTAGGTCGTATGCTTGCTTGGCTTTGTTCAATTAGAGTAGACGTGGATGTATACTTTTTGTTTTTTTTTTTTTTTTTTTTTTTTTGGACAAAAGAGGACAATTTTATATTAGATACGGAGACGGTTCTGCAGATAATTAATTGTCTCATGAATTGTGCGGATTTATGTGCCGACTGAAATTAGCTTTTAGTCCATTCTCTCATCGGGTGCTCGATCTGGCCAGCCAGTCTATTTTTGTCAGCGTTCATACTTTCCTTTTCCTGATATGTTCTCCCGCAAAACATGTTTTAGTAAGCTGTCAAAAGTGCATCGGAATTTTCAAATAAATATTGGTGCTATGGGTTCAATTTTCTTGATTGATCCACGTTGTTAGATTTGGTTCTCTTATAGACATTCCGTTATAAGTTTTACCAACCCTATTGTTATATATTCTGTAGTAGCAATCCAGTAGTTTCACTTGGCCTTCTATTCCCTTCCCCCTTGTCTGATTAGTTCGATCTGTTTTATCTTCATCTTTCATGCATGGAACTGATTTCAGGTACTGACTAGAATATTGGACATAGGTTGGCTCAGGGGTTGGCTTAGTTGGTGTCTGTCTCCCCCATGTGAAAGCTTCCAAGTTACTGTCCTTGAGCTTCAAGCTCCTTTCTGCTTAGGTTTTTTATTTTACTCGAACCTTCATATGTTTATGCGTTGTTCTTATTCCATCATTTATATGTAGCTATGCTAGGGTTGCGCTTGCTATGGTTTTGGCAGGCAACTCTTTTGCTACACTTGGTTCTAGGAATTGTTCTTGCTCCTATGAGCTGGATAACAAAAGCTGATTTAGTTGTGAAACTAGTGATTATAGTTTCATGTTGGACATAGTTTCATGATGATACATGAGAGTAGCAGTTTATAAATTGACCGTATTCATGCAGGTAAAATTAAGTGATGGCGACCTATCAGCTTTAAGCAACATGAAGCTTAATTTGAAGATGAATCAATTTAGCATGGAAGATGATGAACCGGTGTCTTCAGAAAGTGCGGATTCTGTGAGTGATCGTGTCATTGTCCTTGCACATTCCAACCTAAGCGCTCACTTTTTCAAGTTTTTAATTTCATATTTCACACACACGCACCATGGTTTTCCTTATCTGATCCCACGATAGATATTTCTTTCGTTGGTATGGTAGACATTGTTATGATAATGCCTTTAGTAGTTCTGCTGCACGGCTTCCCCCATTAGTCCTTTGGTTGCTTCGATGGCAGTGTGGTTTGTCCTTTTCTTGTGAAAATCCATTGAAAAAATTGATTTTCACAAGAAAAGCATGACTTTGAATAAGGTCCATCCGAACAATATTCATCTTCTGCAATCACGTGGATCCTGATGCACTTTGACCATGCACAAATTAGAGGAATAACTGAAATTGATAGAATTTCCTCACCCCATGTAAAATGTTTACACCTGCCTTGGGAATGTGCATCTGAGAGTGAACTTCAGGGAGCGTGAGGAGAAGGACTATCCCTCTGGACCTTCCTTCCTCCGGTCCATCGTCTCTCTCCAATTGTCTTGGTAAAGCTTTTGAGCTCCCAAGTGTGAGTTTGGCATCTCGAATCTGGGAGCAATGGAAGGCGTGGTTGTTTCACCTGGTACAATCGAACCATAGAGAGAGGGAGATGTTTCAGAATTTATGGGCCACGGTCTCACTCTATTCCCATTGTCACTCCTCTTCTTCTTTATGAGACTCTAATTATGCTCCGTTGACTCTTCATATGGAGGTGACAGATCTACTCTTCTCAATCGACCTATCTACTGGAATCACCTTCGACCTCTGTCACGCACAGCCCCGTTCTCATCTCCGGCCGACCTCAAGCGCTATCAAGCTGAGGAGGACCCGAGGGCAAGGATCGAGCATGGACGAGTCAAAATTTGAGTTTCATGCTCGATCTAAGCCCCAGATCGAGGGCTTGTCTTGTCGCCACCTTGCCCTCTTGACGGCAGCAACAACTAGGCAGAGAGGATGGACGAGGGTGCGATGGAGAAGGACGGTATAACGAGAGAGGTGAGAGGCGGAGAAGGGGGACGAGCGAGGGACAGAGCAGGGCCATGACACAACATGGGTTGGAGAAGAGGTGGGATGGTATTGGCGGCTTTTCGAGACAACGAAGGTGGTTGTGGTGAACCTGGGCGGTGAAGTCATAAATCCATGCTCGGAGATCTTCTTTAATGTCTAATCCAGTTTTGCAATACGCGAGATGGGAAAGCTCGGAACTTCAAAACAGGGTCGCTGGTGGAAAGGACGAGAGCTCCCATTTCAGCCAGAGAAGAAGCTGACCCAATCGCGCTCTGTTTCGGGCGAGTGAGGAAGGTGACCATTTCGGCGGGGGCTATGGTCCATACTTCTTTGAAAGCCAAAATTGCTCTTCACTTCCCTCCAGCAATAAAAAGTGTTGGCCGTGAAATCACAGTCCTTTGATTAAGCATCTTTCATTTGTTGGGGTTTGCGAATGAATTTGGCGTTTCCATACGAATCAAATTGCACCGCCACGACTCCATTGTCCTAAAACATCAGCACTGGTTCTATATTCTGTTACTTGTAACCCCTGGTACCGGTTGGATCTTTCATTTTTGATGTCCTGGGAAAAACGACAGAGAGAAAGGAAAGACGGATGAAAAATGAAGTGGGCGCATCCTCAATGCGTAATTGTTGAATCAAAATTGTTCTACCTATTGAACTCTGTTTTCCAGGAAATCCAACAACGACATCACCGGTTCGAATGCCTAGCGCGATCAGCAGCGGATCCTTTCATGACCTGATGAAGTAACAGTAACCGGCAATGTTGACAGATAAAGAGCATGCATTTGTCTAAAATGGTGACAGAAGATAAAAGGGAAAATGGAGAATTTCTTTGTATATTCATATATTGTACACAAGTACATTGCTCCAACTTATAGTGTAAGAACGAAAGAAAGAATAGGAAATAATATACAAAGAATATCAACTTTCCTATTCACTAAATCAAATAGCTCGTAATCAGAATTGCAATAATCGGAATCCGTAATCAAAATCTTCCAAATATATTTTCAACAGCTTGAAAAGCATTATGAAAATACAGAGACATTGCAATACAAATTTCAATGAATGCACAAAATGCAAGTTCATTGTCATAGAGTGTGGATTGATCTACTTGGGTGGACACTTTCACTGGTCATGATACTCAAAAGCACACAAGTTGTCTGCTGAAAAGAGAGCTTTCTTTAGGGCAATTTCACAAGTAAATGGCAGCACCATTGAGGCGTCAATGTTGCTTATCCAGTGTGATTCTTATCATAGCACAGTCGAGAAGTGATGTTGGCTTATTTGATGCAACATTTTCTCCAAAAGAGGTTTTCATGAATAATTGCAAAGAAATGGCATGTTTACGGGAAAGTAAAGAGGACAAAAGAGAAGCAAGATGACGAGTCATACAAACATAAGAGGGACCTTAGCAATATAATATCCAATAGTAATATAATTTGACTACCAGCTATGGTTATATAAGGCGGAGTTTAGTAATGATTCTGTTTCCGAGAATGTTTCGATTAGAAATGATTTTTTTTTATTCTATTCTTAGGAACAAATTCTAAGCATTTTAAGCCGTCTAGTAACTGTCCAAAATTTCTGATTCTAGAATAAAATTGCATTTAGTACCGTGCTCATTGATTTTGTTCCAAATCAATTTCTTTTAATTTTTAAATAATTTTTTTTCTTTTTTTCCTTTCTCTCCTATGTTCTTCTTCTTCCGGTGGTCGGTCCCCGGTCCGGTGACCAGCCAGATGAAGGCTGGCAACCTCATCGGGGCGTTGCTGGCCCTCGGCGAGGTTGACCCTCGTCAGTTGAGCCTCACTGATAGCTGGGCAAGGCTTGCCCAGCCTTGCCAGTGGCCCGATCAGCCTCACCGGGGCTGGGCAAGGCCCACTTGGCCACCGACAAGGCTCGCCCAGCCCCGCCGAGGCTCAACCTCGCCGGTAGCCGGGCCGGCCTCACCGGGGCTGGGCGAGGCTCGCCTAGCCACCAACGAGGCCGGCGAGGCCAGCCTGGCCACCAATGAGGCTAGGCAAGCCTCGCCTAGCCCCGATGAGGCTCGCTGGTGGCTGGGCTTGCCTCCGGCGAGCTCGTCGACAATGGCGGTAGACGATGACGGACAACAACCACGATATGGCGGTCAATGAAGAAGAAGAATAATAATAAGAGAAAATGGAAGAAGAAGAGTTTGTTTTGATTCTTAGATTTGTTCTTAGAACAAGAATCAACTTTTTTTTTTTTTTATTCTTGATTCTGTTCCAAATCTACTTTCGGGAAAAAAAATAGAAATTTGTTCCCGAAAATAAAATTTTTACCAAATGCGATTCTATTCCCAAACTGATCTTGAGAACAAAAAATCAGAATCATGCACTATTTAGATTGTTACCAAACAATGCCATAGCTTCTCAAGAAGGGATTATTCGATTGTGTCAAAATAAATATAGGCAGTGAAATGCTACACCTTAAATGATGAGAGTCCAGTAGCTGAAAGTACAAAGGCAGTGTAACAAAGTGTATCCCTATTGTCTCATTGACTAACCTTGATCCCTATTAATTGGAGGCCATATCTAATAAAGTGCCCTTCCAATTTATGCTCAGAGTTGGGGCACTCTTCTTACAAACTAGTTGCATCATGGAAAAGGGAAGAGAAGGAGAACATTTCCAGATTTGCCGAGTGAGAAATAAGAGAAGACAAACCTTTTGCAAATTGGCTTAGGCATATCACTTAAATGCTCTCGTTCTTCTAAAAAGAGATGAGTTCATTTGTAGTTATATTATAGATCTAAAAATGAAAATAAATAAAGGATACATTGGTAGAAGTTTTTACCTGTGTTCATGAATTTGGGATGAACTTCGGATTTCTTGTGCCTAAACAATTAGATTTGATAATATCTTCATTTTCAAGCCGACCGAAAACCCAAAAACCGATCCAAACCCGTCTCCGCTTCTCGCCGGCTCCCCTCCCTCCTCCTCCTGCTCCTAACTCCGGTTGAGGTGTTGCAGAGAAAGAGGTGAGAAGAAATATTTCTTGAGCAAATGGAGAGGCGAACTGCGAGCCTCCATTTGGTCTCTGCGAGTTAAAATCTTTCTCTGCATTCCTCTCTGCGCGCGCTCCACTAAGCTCACCAGTTTCCTTCTTTTCTTTTTTTAATAATTTCCCAAATATAAATTATTGTTCACCTGGTCTTTAGATTCTCTAGATTCTGTGTGCGTTGAATTTGAAGCAGTCGTCTCTTCTATTTGAAACCCAGATCACTTGGTGGTGGGTCCGTGACAGTAAATGTTCAGAGGTTCACGTGGGATCATTGCATCAGTAAAGCTGTAAGTCTTGATTGAGAGCTTTTCCCAAACTTGAGAACCCAAAACAAAAAAGGGAAAAAGATGTCTCGACTCTAGTGTCTTTTACGTTCCGGTCACATGTTGATGTTGGTTTAGGAAATATCTGAAAAAAAAAATCTTTTGTGTTTCCTCTGTTTCTCATCTGCTAAAGTGAATGTTCTTTTACTCGTTGACACCATATTGATTAGCCAAAATAATTATATGCTTCTGTGGAAGTTATTGTCCATGTTGCTACTATTGGAATTGTTGCTCTAGTTTAGCAATACTAGCTCATGTACTAGTTTTTGAGTACCGAGTTCATTGCCATCTGTTTTTGCTTGTGAAGGACTGTTACTGTAGAATTCTCTGAACAGGATGTGTTTTGTTGTAGATTGGCAAATGTCATGCTCCACTTGAAAAACTTCTTGAAGAAGCTCATATTAGAAACTGAGTGAAATCGTGATGATGTGCTAGATATAATGTATGAACCGTATAGCAAGTTTGTGATTTCTTTAAAGGTAAAGCTCCTCGTTGTTAATTTCTCTTACAGAATAATGTGTCCTGTTTCTTCCGGTACATATTAATCCTTAAGTTACCCAATGACAAAGTCTTTTTTAATTAGGATGAAAATGCAGTCATGATGCAGTTAGACCATGTGCAAATTGGAGGAATAAGAACCGAAATTGATATCATTTCCTCATCCCAAATAAAATGTTTACACCTGCCTTGGGAATGTGCATCTGAGAGCGTACTTCAGGGATTGAAACCAGTATAACGTGAGTAGTTTCTCCACTAACACACTTCTTCTGTTGAGCATTAATGTGAGATCCGGTTGTTCTCTCTTTTCATCAGTCAGGGAAGGTGTAATTTCTCTTTTTCTACAGCATAGGTGCTGACATAATATACGACCTGTTGTGCTTGCCACACCTTGTGCGTTTGCTCTCCATTCTTTTGGATAAAATGAAGTCAATTGGCAGTTCACATGATTATAGCGATGTATGTGATTCCCGTGATGTTGTGGCAGCTTGTGACAGTGTAGGAAATGCCAGTCCCACTGAGCATCTGATGGCTTACATTTTGTCCGTCATCCGCAATGCCGATACTTTCCATCACTTCCTTGCTTTAGCTGACAAGGTAAACCTTCATCACAGAGCTGACAGGAACTATTTAACCTGCCAGTTTGCTTACATACATGCAATCATACGACAGATCGAGCATATGACTGTTCAAGCTCTCGAGCAAATGAGGCTCACTGTATGTACCTTACCAGTGCGAAGAGTCTGCCTCATTTTCAAGTTAGATCACTCACACAAGCACGGATTGCGATTTGTCCTTAAAGTGATCCACGTCGGGGCATTTTTGAGACATTTCCTCTTGTACTTTCACTTGGCCTACGTGATTTGATGTAGGGATAGCGAGCATTGTTGTGATAATTTGAGTTTTGAGAGGAAATTTGACAGGAAATGCTACATCCACACTTGTGTAAATGATGCTTACTTGACAGCGAGATACTTTGTCGGACGATAGCGGAACGAAACTCTTTTCAGGATGCTGAGTTATTGGGCCTGTATATCTTTGATCGGATATGGCGACCCCTGTTTCCCTGGTGTAGTGAATTTCTGAGAAGTTGAAGCTCTTTTGATGTCGAAGTGAGAGGCTAATGAAATCGACGGGTCTTTTGGCTAACGTAGTATCCAATGTCGATATCAACCTCTGGACAGCCGATGTCGAATTCAACCTCTGGACAGCCGTACTCAAGAGTATCATGAAAGTCGGATCGTCCGTGGCGTCCTCACAGTTACAGGTCCTTGGCCCTACCACCCATTGACGATGATTATGCTCCTTTTCTGGTATGGCAAATGACCGCAGAAAAGCCTTGCCTCTCAGATCCATCAAGAATTAGGTGTTCTCTGTGCAAATTAATCCCTTGCTGCACGTCTCCTTTCAGTGAATCCAATGAACATTAGTCATTTCTCACTTCGCACAAGCGAACACAGCTGAAGATAACATCTAATAAAGAACCTGACCCTTTTCGTGATGATGCTTTCTTCCCGAATCCTTGGGTGAAATGCAAAGTGTTCTGGATTCCTGACGATGAGGGCAAGGCTCGATATTTCTGGAATCAGTTGAAGGATGTCTCCTAATCGGCCTTCGGCATCAGATGATCTGTTGAAGCCATAGCAGGTCCAGAACAGCAGTGATACAAAGGAGATGCCCAGCTAGCTGTCCCTGTCGCATGCTATGATATGAATGAGATATTATACTCCAGAAAAGGATCAAATGCAGATGATGCTTCATTAAGTCATCTAATGCGTAGTCTTACTTACCTCGTAAGTTGTCTCCATGAAATTCCTTGTGGGACTTGCCCAATATATTGGCAACTATGACGAAATAAACAATTTGTCAGCTACAAATGAATGGTTATGGCAGATTAAGGTTAATACCACAAAAAACCTTAAATTGATATATTCGTGATAGATTTACTCTAAGGCTCCGTTCGTTTCGCGGAAAATATTATGTTTCCGGGAAAATATTTTCCTGGAAGTCATTTTCCGGAAAATGACTCTATTTTCCTAGGTGTTCGGCAAAATCTAAAATTTCAATGGAAAATATTTTCCACAGTTCGTTAGCTCATTTAATTATTTGGAAAAATTTATCAAAAATTGAATTTTAATATTTTTAAATGACCAAAAAAATTATTTTATTTATTTATATTTTTTAAATGATTTTTTAATTATTTATATTTTTAAAATCGAAATTTTTATTTTTCTTTTCTTTTTTTCTTTTCCTTCCTCCTTCCTCCTTCCTCCTCCTCCTTCTTCCTCCTTTCTTTGCCGTCGCCTCCTTCCTCCTCCTTCTTCCTCCTCCTTCCTCCTCCTTCCGCCGCCACCACGTCCTTCCTGCTGACGATGGCCGGGCTGCCCAGCCAGCCGACCAAGACCCGGTGGCTGATCCGCGAGCTCGAGGCTCGGCCGATCTCACTGAGCTCGCTGGATCTGGCGACGAGCTCGAGCTCGCCCGGATCGACGAGCCACGAGCTCCACCGCCGATCCGGCGAGCCGCGAGCTCCGCCGCTAGATCCGCGAGCTCCCGAGCGGCCCGAACCGCCGGGAAGCGGAGCACCACGGCGGCGGCGGCGCGCGCGGCGGAGCGGGCGGGCGGGAGCGACCGGGAGGGCGGAGAATGAGGGATGCTTCGCCCATCGTCGGCGTCGAAGGAGGAGGAGGAGGAGATCGAAACCCTAAGCGAGAGTGCAAAAATGAGAAGGAAAAAGGAGCGCGAGGGCGAGCGTGAGGGCATGGAAAATGTTTTCCTCTTTTCAAAAGAGGAAAACATTTTCCTCAAAGTAAAGAGAGAATTTTCCGTTGACCGGAAAATGTTTTCCTTGACCATGAATTTTCCGTCCACCGAACACCGGAAATCCAGGAAAATATTTTCCTGGAAGTTATTTTCTGCGAAACGAACGGAGCATAAATTAATATTTTAATCTCGACTAAAAGCTTTACCCTCCATCAGTTTGTGTCCAATTATTAAGTTATATGATATGGAGTTTTACTTTCCTAAACTAATATAGGGTAAATTTGTCATAAATGTAATAATTTGAGGTTTTTGGTAATGAAAAAATTAATTCAAAGCAAATTTATCATCAACGTGATAGTTTAAGAGTTTTTAATGATATTAACTCGATTTATATATTATTGTAACTGCACTTCCTATTGCAATACGTGCACATTGAAATCAACTATAGGCATAAAGATAACTTGTGTCAGCGTCTCTCTCTCCCTCTTTGCCCCTGCCTTTCCTAACATCTCTAATTCTAGAACTTCTAAATATATTGTACATATACCAATTCAATCATAAAATTTTCAGTTGAACTAGTTCAATTCTAATCTTCTGCGTAAAATTCCATGTAATCCCTCAGTCTAGTTCTCAACCCTGTAAATTTTTGAATAGTTGAAGCTCTTTTTGATGTATAACTCAGAGGTACTTTTTTCGGCCTTTTGGTTGAGAAAGGTACCGACGGGAAGAGTACCTTTCTTGGCCTTTTGCGTAACGTGATTGGAGTGGAACATTTCGTCTCGATTTCAACCTACGGACGGACAACGCTCAAAGAGCACAAGTCCCATGGCAGCTGCATTTTAATTGGATCATCTTTCTATCGATGGTCGCGTATGAATCCCGACAGAATGATCGCGTATGAATCCCGACTTCTGTGATTTCTCATTTCCAGAAAGAAAGAGAACGATCGCCCATCCAAGTAATCGAATCCCGATCGGTATCATGGGACTGCGATAAAAATCATGCTGAAACTTGAGGACGAGTGTTTTATTTTATTTTATTTATGACTGCGGGAACCTCATCTTAGCCAGGTAAATCTCCGGTAAGTGGAACATCCTGCCATCCTCATTGACTAGGTTAAGTATGTGCCAAAACTTGGGTTTGGCAGTGTAAACAGAAGATTCGTTGCATTAAAGTATAGTAAAGAATTGAAAATGTGTCATACGCGTGATACATGTACATGATCATTCATTAACCTCAAAATCGATCCTAAGTTATCTTTATTTTATTTTATTACAACGATAGGCACGATGACGACAATCATGGATTCTAGGAAACCCGTTAAAATTGATATAAGCTATATCTTCGTTTATCTTTTAAAATGAAAATCATAGCGGGGTCTTTAAAGATTTCGAGAGTGGTTGGGCTCATGAAGATCCCTTTCCTTTTCTTTGGGAGGGAGGATAGGAAAGTCAAGGATAAAGATTAAAGCTTGGAGGACGAAGCAATGGAAATAATGCTCAATTTGACTTTGCTTTAGATTACGCAGGACGTGGTGATGCTGAGCTAATTGAAACAAAGGTGATCGAGAGAGAGAGACCTTAGTAGAACATAATTACGAAAGAGCTGTGGCCTTCTTCTTCTTCTAGGTTGTAGCTATTCTCAGGAGTGACGTAACCATATGAATGTTTGATATAAAGATATAATTGATATAAAAACTGTTAAGATACCATTACACCAGATGAACCTTCTTGTTGTAGGACCATGTTCATTTTAAACTGAATGAGTGCCGACCTAAACCAAGATATCACGTACCACGTGCCTCCATGGCGATCGGGGTATACATACAATCATGGGCCTTCGAAAAAAAACACAAATCCGCGATGTGTTTATTGCGATGCGTCTTACTCTGTTAGAAGATAAAATAATGACCCCAATTGGAGCTTACGAAACCGCGGAGGGATCCAATCATGACCCGAAATTGCTGGAATGATCAAAATTAAGAGGCCGGGGGCTTTGCTAGTCTTTCTTTTTCTCGACTGAAAACCTCTAGCATCACAGCAAAATTGCTGCTAATAACGAGTTGCGAGTAGCAACGCAAGCCTTCGTCGAACTTTTATTAAATGGGAGACAATTTACTGTAACACAATATGGAATCTGTTATGCCGAATTGGATCCTACAGGCTGCGTACTTCTTCAGATACAAGTCATATATCCTACTTTAGCAAGCGTCGGAGAGGTCCAGACGTATTAAGACCACAGTAGACATGAAAATGGAAATTGGTTTTGGATAGCAAAATGACAATGCCAACTTTCGTGGTCCGACTTGCCCCAAAAAATGGCAAATGTCAAAGTCAATTCTCACATGAATGGACTCCTTTCTAGTTCTTTTTCCCCATTCTAAGCTTCCATCTCACTTTTTTTGTCGTGATCAACTGTCGTATCGATGCCGGTTAACAATAATTTAATGCGAGTCAGTCTCTTTCCATGAGTTCCATAATGGCCTCATGCCTTGAATTAGGACTAGGTTTATAAATCGCGAAGCCGACCGCCACCATGCTAATTATATAATCTACATTTGTCCGTATGTGCCTACTTTTCATACCATCTCGCAATTATTTGGAAGGGGAGCTTCGTGGGAACTGGAAGATGTTGTAGCCTTTGAATTATTGCTCCGTCAAGAAATGATTTTCTCGAGGGCAAGTGAGGACAGGCTGAATTTTGATCCGTTGATCCCAGCAAGTGAATTCATCCATGTGCAAATATGCACATAGATGATGTCCACGGGTTGTGACCCATCAATTGGAGAAATGTTTGAAGGGGAATATCAGCTTAATCGAGAAATATAATCAACTTTTTGTTAACCGTGTAAGTTGTACTAGAAAAAGTAAAACATTGAGGAAATGATATAGTGTGAAGTATAGTTGATCCATAACTCATTGACTTATACTTTTAAGTGAAAATAAATCTAATCGAATATTGACCCGTTCATTCACAACCTCCCTCTTGGCAATCTTTTTGGGTGAAAGTATTGGAATTCTATTGAGCACTCCCAATTTTCGATCCTCTTTGGATCTCTATTCGCCTCCTCAACTGCATATTTTCACGCTTTAAGTCTAGGAGCCTATGATTGAGGGGGAATATTAGAATTTTTAATTAATAAACCACACATTTATCTAATGTTTTAAACTTTTGGAACAATTAGCAGTCCTACAACTTCTCATAAGTTTCTCTCTGTGTCCAATATTACTCTTAAAAGTAGAGAAGGTAATTCAAAAAGACAACCCCTCTTTACTTTACCAAAAAAAAAAAAAAAAGACAACCCCTCTTTCTTCATATAATACATATTTTTATCTATATATGGAATATGTATTCCTCAAGATGGAAGGATTTGTACCTTTGGATAGTGAGACCAAAATCCGTTGCTTTACCACTTGGCCACACCCCATTTCAATTTCTATTCAATACAGATGGACACTAGTATTGGTATTGGTTATTCATCAATTTCAATTCACTCCATGGACTCTGTTGTTCCTAGGGTTTATTAGGATATTATATAAACATACGATTCTTCTATTGTTTTTTTTTTATTTTTTTACTTTTTGAATGGAAGGATTTTTTACTGAGTGAGTTCAAACAACGATTTTTTGGTACATCTTTCTCTCTTTTATTTTTTTTCATTTTTAAGGAATGTCGACTGTCAATAATAACTCAACCAAAATACAGTCATCTCCTACTCCAAGAGAAAAAAAAAATACCGTTTTTCATGCACAATACCTCTAGTTTCGATGCCGCTTCAATGTGTCGAACTTATGCAGCAGGGCGAGAAGAAGGGATAGATGTATGGAATTTCATCTTGCATGCCTGAGCAGCCATTGGCCACTTATGGCGACTGTATCCACTTTGTCCGAAGTAAGACAAAACGGGTTTTAAAATTCCAGTGACTAGACATGATGCGGTCCCCGGAAGATCTTTAGCCCCCTCGCATTGCCTTGCCTGGAACGCGATAGACTTTGATAAGATTCCATGCCAGATCAGTGGGAAAGTGTTGAGACGATTAGGTGAGCCAGGAGCCTCTGTTACCCATCACGTCGAACCAAAGAGGCACGAGCGTCTATATAATCTTTTCGCTCTCATGACTCGCGACCCTCTCGCCGACTTTCTTCGCTCTTCGATTTCCCCAAAACCCTCCACCTCCTCCTCCTTCTCCTCCTCCTCATCTTTCAACGGCCCTTTCGGCCGCGCCGCTGCCCCGAAGGACTAGTTGAAGAGTGTAGAGTCTAGGCCGAAACTTGGTGAGGGAAGCGATGGCGGAGGTGAAAACGTTGGAAGATCTGATCGTCGGAGACCATATATTCCGATATGGAACGCGCGGCCTTTATTCACACCACGGTACCATTCTCGCCACTTCTTTGGTTTTTGCATTACTAGTCTTTTTTCTTTTCCTTATTCCTTTTAGAAATTTTGCCTTTCAACTCCGGCTCCGGGTTGAAGTTTTAAATTTTGCACTTTGGCTTGTGAGAGCTCTTTCTGACCAAACTAATTTTTCCCAAGCCAAACTTACCATATTCCTCAGCCCAATGACAAAGTCAGGATCAGCTTTTAATCTTCATGAATTCCTCTTCATGTAATTTAAAGTTTTGATCAAGCTCATTTATTTATTATTTATCTCCTTTTTCTTTCTTTTTCTTTGGCGACCCTATTACTAAAATGTTCATTCAAACATTACATTCTAGTGGTCGACGCTCATTTAATTGATTCCGATTGGAGGGTGTCTCCTTTTGGACAATAAACCATGTCGATATACCTAGAAAAAATTTAGACGGTGATCCTAAAAAAGGAGGGTATTTCAACTTGACTTATTAAATTAGAGCGCACGCGACCATCTAATCTAATTTTTCTTTTTTTGGTGGTCTGAACCATCCAATCTAATTAAAGAGAGATTATAAAAGCACAGTGTCACATCTCTATCAACATCTTGCATAGATGTAGATCCAATGCAGATTAAGACAAATCCAAGCACATTAACCCTCGAATTATTGACATTAGTTGCTAACTCATGTTTGAAGGGCCCCACTACTCAGTTCCACATCTTTCTATAGAGCAAATTTCATTTAGTCTTGAAGTATCAATAGTCACATATTATAAATTTAATTTTTTTTTCCTTCAGCGGATGAGAAACTTGATACTTCTTGATTGGTTTAGGTCAAGGGGAATGTCATACTTCCTGTGCACCTATCAATAGCTCTCTTATTCGTATATGCTTTAGATTGTTTATGTAATTTAATTATGAGATTTATAATCTCAAATTTTGTTCAAGCCTATCTCTTGACATCTAAAACTTTCGGGATGATGAATTTGCCTCTCAAGTGGCATGTACCTAAAAATAGGTCATAAGATCGAGTAACGACCTCGCAATAGTCCCTCTTGTCCACATCCATATATCCATCTTATGTTGCATGCGAGGCTCACCTAACACACTGTTGACATAGTGCTTAAGTTAACAATGAGTAGATTTTTAGCGACAACTCTAGATTCTCCTAATCAAAATGCTTATTCACCACGTATGCATACATCTTTTCCCATAGATTTCTTTTTTACTTTCGTTCTCTTTTTTTCCATTTTTACGTATACTCATTGCGATTAGAAAGCCCTTTTTTTTTTTTTTTTTTTTTTTTTTTTCTGTTTCTTCTCACAAGTAAATGTCTTTATTGCCGATGGGGAAAACAACGGGAGAACCATGTCCCATTACAAGCCCATTCGGACCGAGAGAATTTAAATCCAACCCAAATGTACATTCCACAAAACCCAACTAGAAAAGCCCAAATGCAGGACTCTTTTGAGTCCAAAGAAAAGAACATTGTCATTATTTCTAACAGGTTTCAAGGTTCGCGCCTAATCTTCCCTAACCCAAACTTCTTCGTTCATTTGGGACTAAAATTTTGATTCTTTACCGTCCACGTGGATACATATGGCAGGAATTTACATCGGCAATGGCTACGTGATTCATTTCACCCGAACGGAGGATAAAAAAACTATATGCCCATCATTGTCCAAGACCCGCCACAAGCAACAAAGTTGTCCTGATTTTCCAGAATGTGAAAACCAAAACGTCAGGCGCGGCGTTGTCAAAATCTGTGTGGATTGCTTCCGCTGGGATGGCGAAAAACTACGATCACTTTACCGTTACAAGTACAAGCAATCAAGACGAGAATTTACACAGGCAAGGCGTGGAACGTGCACCACCTTACCGTTTACCAAATCGCCTGAGCAAGTCGTCGAGACAGCTAGCCAGCTTCACGCGGACAATGCTTTTGGCAATTACAACCTTTTGAAAAATAACTGCGAGCATTTCGCTCTATTTTGCCGCACTGACATTCGTAAAAGTGAACAAACAACGATTATCAGTAATTATGTGCAGAAAATTATGGAAGTCAAAGAGCGGACCATGAGGTTATTACAGAGAAACTAAATTCTAGTGGTCCAACCCTCCTCCAATCTTTTATGGTGTTTGGTCCTTTTTTAACTATATGTTTCAATGTATACTCAATTCGGACTGGAACACAAGGCATTGTTGCATCTTACTAGATTGATTACACAGTCTGTCTGTACTATGTAAATAGTCCAATGTACTTGCTGCTAGCATTTGCATATAAATGAAGACCTTGAGCGAGTAGCCCAAATGCGTGTGTTTGTGTCATACTTAAGATTATGATTGCACTTGAGTTAATGAGTGAAAAGACAATTGGAAAAGCAATAGTCTATGGGCCCATCATTGCTAGAGAATGCTTCAAATAACTCAAAGGCGAAGAGCTACCCAAACCAATGTGGATCACTACCAAACAAGCAAAAACGTTATCACAGGATTTCTCACACTCTTCAAAGCAAATTATGAGCAGGCATATGTCAAGAAAAGTGTCAAAAAAATCCTAAACATTTTATATTTATACCATTTAGTCCTAAACATTTTTAATTTGGTGTCAATTCAGTTATTCCTGATAATTTTGGTCGGATTTTGCTGACTAAGCATTGGTTGATTGATGTAAATAATTTTTAATAATATTTTAATAATTTTCTGAATTTTTTATTTTTCATTTTAATAGCACACCAAACCCCGAGTCAGCAGTGTCATCGCAAAATAACAAGCAGTGATAAATCAGTACTAACATCGTACTACTATTGATGCAAAAAGCCCGAGCAACATATACATGTTCATCAAAAGCACATGCTTCAAACAACGAGGCCAAGCAACACATCACGCAGGAAACGCATCATGACTCAAGTCCCGACAACCGAATGATTTAGAGAACGACAACACTATCCCCGGAATGCGCTGAAAAGAACCATACTGATAGCCTTGATTCTGGCATTAAAATCAAACAAAGCACTTACATTAAAAAGGTTCTCACTACAAACACAAGCAAACTTTAAATTGACTAGGGGTCGGCTATACACTCCAAAATCCTTAATATGAATCTAACATTTGCGAGACAATACATTTTGACCTTTAGATCTAATGGGTCTCACATGAGATTCACCTTTGCCCTAGGATTTGGAATTATTAAACCTCCATCACCATATACATGCAACAGCATCGACATCTTTACTTAAAAGGAATGGCGGCTGCACAGGTTGCACTGGGCACAGCTTATAAGCACTCTAAAGTGCACCATACCCGACGAACTCTTGAGCTTCTACTTAATGCAAAGATATGCAAGAAGATAGTACTTTAACTTAAAATTCCGCTACTTGTATTTCCTGTTTCTAGGCAAATAGATTGAACTGCAACATATGAAACACAGACGATGAACACATAACAGAAGCATTTCCACAAAATAGACCAAAGGAACTTATTGCTAGCATTTGCACGAACAGACCAGAACCAGCAACATCAATTCCCGCCATCTAACATCAAAATTTAAGCGGGCAGAAAAGAAAAAAGAAAGAACGAAAGTTTCTTTTCTGTGTACTTGAAAGCCAAAATTGCTCTAGACTCACCTGCAGCAGTAAAAACTATTGCGGGCACGCATCGGAGTAGAGCCAATGTGCTGAGAGGAGATCAAATGATATCCAGATTCAGTGACCGTCTCCATGGAATGATTCCGCACCTGATGCCACTTCTGATCCTGCAAAGACATTACAGTACCTTAAATCGTTGACTCCAAAGTCAAAGTCGTTGATTAAATGCCTTTTAATTGTTGCGGTTCTTTTGGCTTAGAAATAAAGAAAATGACTCGCGGGTTTCTTTGCGAATGAATTCCACGTTCCCGACCGAATCAAATCAGTTGTGCTTAAAAGATCATCAACACTTGCTGGATATAACATAAGAATCAATACAATAAAAAACCCAAAATTGATAAACTTGTAACAAATTTATCCAAAATTAATTTTTTACAAATGCTAGCCATGACATGTAGTATAGCCAACGTTTACTCAGCAATTTTCAGCTTAAATTGATCGAATTAACTCAATTAATATCAATGTGAAAATGTTTATAATTAAATTAGTTCAATTAAAAGGTTCAAAATTGAATTGGTACCAATGAAATAGGTTTGAGAATTTTTTTTGGTGTTTTTCTCTCAAGTTAGTCCCTAAACTATATGTAAATGTTCAATGTTATCTTTGAATTTGAATTAATTGAATGATAACATTGAATATTTTCATACAATTTAAACATTAAATTGATCATACATCAAAAGTTCATGAACCATGTTAAACAAATCAAAAGTTTGAAGACGGCATTATATATTGGGCTAAAGTTCAATGACTAAATTGAATAAATTTAAAATTCAGATATCACATTGCACATTGAGCCAAAGCTCATGAGACCATTTGTGGGGAAAATTATTTTAAAAAAAGTCATAAACTTATTGTACTTATGCATACTCAATCATAAACCTTTAAATTGAATCTTAAATCTTTTCACATTTTGTCAATTGAGTTTATTCAGCTAATTTTGGTTCGAGAAAGCTAATGTGGATTTTTAATGATATTTCAATAAAAAAGAAAAAAAATAAAAGAATATAAAAAATTCAAAAAGTTGTTAAAATATTATTATAAATCTCTACGTCAATAGTACTCGCCATACCACGTATAATAAATTTAAGAAAGGTTGTTTTCATAAGTTCTAGAATGCCCAAATCCCTTATATTAGTATCATCTCCATTATTCATTTTTCTTATTGACAAAATTAATAAGTGCCCATTTTTATTTAATCAATTGATGCCCCCACAAGATGGGCTTTTTCAATCGTATGCAGCCTCTCAAGAGGCTGATAGCTGGCATTTGCTAATTATATAATGAAATCTGAAAGAGAGAAATCTTAATTCCCTGAACTCTGCAGGCGAATTCGACCTAGAATCCCAAACTCAGTGCCCATTCCGAGCAAGAGAAAGGAAAGAAAGGTTGGATTAACAGGGGAAAGAGAAACATTCGTTAGGTAGGTTCAAGAAATTCTTTTATCAGTATCATCTATCAAACAGGGCTGATTTTATGAAGAATCCCTATTAGCCCTTTTGCCGTGGTATCGGTGCATGAAAAGATATTTGTCTTCATTGAAAACACTGGAAGTTGTTAAAGTCGCTAAGAAAAATGACATTACCTCATAAAAAGTAAAAAATTATCTTAGTCATATCACATAATTACAAGAAGTTACATTTAAAATTCAATTGTGGTATATGCTGCCAAAGAAAATTATATGGATCATCACGACAATTCAAAATGCTTTAACTGCTCACGTATACTACAACTTTAAATTATGCTTTGATTAGCTGTTGTAAGTGATAATCTGCATGATTCAACCCCCTTAATCTCCATTGATTTTCATATGCACAAGCTTCCAAGCCAATTGTCCTCTCAGAATCCATCCAGTGGTCACGTCCAAGGGAATATGGGAGCCTCTCCATATATCTTCAGCGACCTCCTCCTCTTTCATTTCCTTTCTAACCAAGGCGCCAAAGCCCTCATCCTTCTCCTCCCTTCTCATCGTCTGCCTCCCCCGTCGACCTTTTGGCGGCGCTGCTTGTCCGAAGCACTACCCCAGGAGGGCGAAGTAAAGGGCCCAAGATGGTGATGCGAATCATCAAGAAGGTAATGACAATACTGATGCAGTTGATTTGGAAGGTGGTGCAGCCTGAGGAATTGAAGCTCGGAGACAATATCTACACATATGGATTATATGGCCTGTACAGCCATCATGGTGAGTTCCCTTCGCTTGCTGCTGTTGCATTGGTATCTTTCTCTCCTCTTCTTCTTCTTCTTTTTCTCCTTATTCCCTCCATGGCTTGATAGATTTGTTTCTGTAATAAAATTTCGCCTTTCAACCCCCACTCGATGTTGTTGATTTGTAGAAGATTTTACGCTACAACCATGTTGATTTCTTGCTATTCGATTTGTGAATTCGATTTGTGAATTCAATACTCATCACTTGCTATTGCATTAGTATATTTCTCTATGTCAGGTTAATAGATTACGATCGGCCATCAAATTTAATGATTGGCTTGTGAGTATACTTATTAACCTCACTATTTCTCCCAAAGCCAAAACTTAAATAAACTATGGAATGATAAAGTCAGCCTCCATTTTTTATCTTCTAGAGTTCCTCTTAATGTAACTAAAAAATTATAATGTTCATGTACTTATCACTAAAATTTAATAAAGCTCGATATGAGATTTCGGTTGAACCACTACTAATTGTTCTAAAAATTTAAATTATTTAATAAATGCGTGATTTATTATTTAAATATTCAAATACTCCCTCTCATATTTAATATGATCTTTTTGTCTAGTACTAAATATGAAAATATTTAATTAGGAATGCAAATGGGCCTGGAGATATTTGAATTCAAGACCACTATCAATAATGATTTCATTTCGATATTATGTAAGATTTTGATGAGATCCTTTCATGGGTTTGCGCCTCTTCGGGGTACCTATTTGGGAGCAAGCACGACGCTTGTTTCAAAAACTTAAACCATTAGATAAATAAGATTATCATTTAAATTTTCCAATACTCATTATATTTATTATCCATACTTTTTTTCCTTCTTCTAAAACCACCAGATTACTAAAAGTTCTTCGAACGGTAAATCTAGTTTGAACGAGGCGTTTGGATCCGTGCATGCCAATGTCTAGCCATTTTCTAATGATTTCCTCATTGGTTTTTATCAAAGTAAGTCCTTATCAAACATTTTCACCTCCTGATATCTGAAGAAAAAGATCGTATAATTTGCCGAGTGAAAATAATATTATCAGCCTCGTCAATAGCGAATCGTGACTGTGGTGCATCTAAATCTAGGTCGCAGGCCGAGTGACGCGATGCACCGTGTCTTATACCGGTATTACTTTTTATCGCTCGTTTTACTATTGACAAATTAAACGGGTGGTGCCGCGGTTCATTTAGTTAGTCGATGCCCAGCGCAAGAAAATCTTGTGCGCACGTGAGTGCTTTCCACACCGACTTGCTCGTTCACCTACTACCCATGGCCGCACGCAAAATCGCTCGTTAACTTTTCATGATTTGGGGGATGGACGCTAGAGAAGCTTCATGGAAGGCGGACGAGCGGACGGAGCCTTTGAATTTTTCCATCCGTCGTTGTTACATTCTCGAGCCTCTCGGTTACCACGACAGGTTGGATTCCAATTCCCTCATCTCCGCATGTGAATTTTTCCATCCGTCGATGTTACATTCTGGAGCCTTTGAATTTTTCTAACGCTACCGACCAAAAAAAAAAAAAATTCTAACGCTCGATGGGTCCTCCATATCCGGAATCATCGTGCACAAATTCAACGCCAGATGGGGAGAAGTCCAAGACGATGACGCAGGGCACCTCTCATCGTCGGCTCATTGCCCTGGCTGTATATGAACATCCTCACCTCAGTCCCCCGCCCGTCCTCTCCGACTCGAGGCCCTCCCCAACTCGGAGGGGCGTCTGATTCCAGCGTGGCTGCCGGGCAACACGTGTCATCCGGTGAATGGACTCGGAGGAAGCCACACTGGAGTCAGAGTTGCACCTAATATTTTCTCCATTCTCGCCCACTTCTCCCACTTCCTTTCCTCTCTCTTCTGCCATCTCTCTCTCTCTCTCTCTCTCTCTCTCACACACACACTTGACACATACAAAATTGAAAAACCTCATAAAATAACCTCATAGCCATCACCCACTCTCCCCGCAGTTCATTCTCATTTGCTTCTTCCTCTTCCTTTCCTCTCCCTCTCTTGTGCCATCTCTCTCTCACACACAACTTGAAGAAACCTCATGCAATAACCTCGTCACCATCGCCCACTTTCCCCCTCACGCACTTTTTCCTCTTCCTTTCGTTTCTCTTCGGCCACCTCTCCCCCAGAGAGCGACACACACTTGAAGAACCTTCATACAATAACCTTAAAGCCATCGCCAACTCTCTCTTCTGCGGACACCATCTCTCTTAGTCTCTCCCACGCTTGAAGAACCCCCATACAATAACCTCATCGGCATCGCCCACTCTAACCCTAGTTCATTCTATCTCACTATTTCCTTCTCCTTTGCTCTCGTTTCCGTTGACGCCATCTCTCTCACACCCTCGAACACTTGCAGCACCCTCATACGATAACCTCGTCATTGTTGCCCAATCTGCCCCCACTTCATTCCCACTCACTTCTTCCTCTTCCTTTCCTCTCTTGAGTGGACCTTATTCATCATCCCTGTCATCGACCTTTTGGCAGCACAGGTGATCATTTTAGCTTCCTCACCTGAGTATTCTTGTTCTTCTCTTCACTGCAGTAATTATATTTAGTTTCGGGAGATTTTTTGCAGGTAAATCAGCTCAAGCAGAAATCCAATAGAGAGACAAAGGGCCACGAGAGAAAATGGTGATGACGATCATCAACGAGATATTGACGATATTGATGCAGTTGATGTGGAAAGTGGAGAGACCTGAGGATCTCAAACTTGGGGATCACGTTTATAGATACGGATGGTATGGATTATACAGCCATCATGGTGAGTCCTCGTCATCTTCCTGATTTTGCACTAGTCCTTTTCTTTCCTCCTCCTTTTTCTGGCGGATCTTTTTGCTCTTTGGCCGATCAGTTTACACTGATCAATTCCATTTCCAAAAATTCCTAGAAGCCTCAGCAGAAAGTAAATTATTTCTAGCTGATGGTTCATCGAAATTGAAGCCACCAGAGAATAAATGACTTCAAAGATGTGTGGCCAAATGAGATTCCGATTAATCGTAGTAAATGTCACCTGCCTATTCATCTTCGTTTCATCCTCTTCAACCCTACCCTTCCTCCTCTTCCCATGATTTCTGTGGCCAGAGAAAACGCGTGAAAAGTGTTAATAACAATTCAAATCTGATTTCGCCGACTCTCTGCCAAGCCGAACTTAAACACTTCCCCTCAGCCCAGAATGAATGATAAAATCAATTCCCACTCTCGAAGAGTCCTCGGACGAGCGGCAGCTAAACTGAGGTCATCTTTCTGAGTCTTTTCAGTGTTGAGTTTAATCCACCGGCACGGTTTCACTCTCCTCTCATTTCCTTTTCTTTTATTTCAAGGCAATTCATATCTGAGGTTCAGTCCAACATGCCATCTCGCCAGAGGAAAAGGCATGATAGGTTCCGATAACACTACCGAAACCCTGGATTCTTGATGGGGAGAAAGAGAGGAAGAGATTTACCTGGATTTTGATTTGACACCCAAAACTATGAAAAGTCAATTCTCTATCTCTTTTTATTTTTTTGGACAAAGACCCATGTTTATATAATATAGATAACGGAAGAAGGATACTAAAAATACTAAAAATGCTATAAATTATATATGGCACTCATTTTAGTGTCAACTTTTTTTTTTTTTTTTTTGTAATCACTTAAATGCCATTTTTTTTTTGAAAAAAAAAATATCATTTAACTACTAACTTCGATCTGAGTTATCGGTAATCCGATGTTGCTATATTTTATTAATTTCTCTATCTTACGTGACTCATCGATGTACCTAGTCAGCATATAACCCCTAAACGATGTTGTATAGCAAGTTAAAAGGTTATTACTTCAGTGTTAGTCGTTGTAACAAAATGACCACTTCAATCCAATCATTATTAAAAAATAATCACTTTAGTGCCAATCTTAATGAAAAAGTGATCACTTCAATACAAAAAGAAATGCCACCTCAGATAAAAAATTTAATTATAAGTGTCATGTAACTTCTTTGACTGGAATTTCTCACTAAAAGCACTTACGTGATCTTATTTTTTTTTCCTGATTTTGGCACTTAAATAAGCCGGCGAAAACTTTTGGCACTAATGTGAGCATTTTACACAACTTACGGCACTTCTAGTGTCCTTCTTCCCATAAATAACCATCTTTGGAATTTGATTTTATGAGTTTTTTCAGTAACTTAGGCTTGATAAATTCTGTTAAAATCAGAATTATTGTTCAACTTATTACAGCCGATTGCCTATTATAAAGGGAAGTGAGTAAAGTGACTCTGTGGTACAAAAGGCGCTCTTATTCTCTAGGAATAATGGTGCCAATATCTTAGCATTGCCCTTTGGAGAATGACCGTAATTAATTTTGCAGGTCAGACTATAATTAATTATTTATAGCAAGGATGCAGAACAGAAGCAAGCATAGAAAATGATGCTCACTTAATTTATTTCGACCGTAGCATGTGTTCTTTCGGACCTTGACTTTTGTAGATAGATAATACGAATGGAATCCTTTCCAACTTCACATCAAGATTAAGAACGAGAGATCTGGACTAGTCAACGAGATTAATATAGCAAAACGGTCAGCAAGCAGCTCTAAAGTCCAAACTGTCTTTAAAATAGTAGTTTTTCCTCTCTCTCTTTTTTGACTTTTTTTATGCTGTCCTCGCTTTTTGTGCGTGGAAATTTTGTGTCTTTTCTTGAGTAATGGAGAGAAAATTCTAGAAGACATTTCATAACTATGTAACATGCCAAACCAAAGATTAGGAATTCATTCAGATTTCTAATCCAAAATCGGCCTACACATCCAGTTAAAGAAAGAAGCTAGTGAATATCCATCGTACATTCCGGCTTTTGTGTCAAAATTGTCCCTCTAGAGTTTCCTTTTCTAAGTTTTCCATTTTGAACTAAATTTGATTCTTTAATGGTATGCATGTACGTATTACAGGAATTTACGTCGGCGAAGGCTATGTGATTCATTTCACCCGGACAGAGAGCCAAAAAATCATATTTCCTTCACTTTTCAAGACTAGCTACAAGCAAGAAGTTTCATCTTCTTGCCCAGAATGTGGATACCAAGAGAGCATCGATCGTGGGGTTGTCAAAACTTGTCTCAATTGTTTTCGACAGGATGGCAAAAACTCCAATCCCTTCACCGATATGAATATGGGTGGCCACTACTAAGGTTTAAGTTCGCAAGGCGAGGAACTTGCACCACATTGCTCGATACCAAATTGCCCCATGAAGTTGTCAATAAAGCCAGCGAGCTTCACGCAGATAATTCATTTGGCGATTACAATCTTATAAACAACAACTGTGAGCATTTTGCCACATATTGCTGGATCGACTACCGTGCAAGCGAACAGGCAGAATTTTTCTGTGAATGCGTGGGGAAAATTAAGGAAGCCGAAGAATGGACCGTGAAGAAGTTGCTGTGGAGAAACTAAACTCGAGTGGTCCAACCTTTTGCCAATGTTGTATTTCTCTGTCTGTCTATTGTTTTAGAAGATAAAAGTGTGCCCTACTCAGCTTATTCGTATATGGACATGTTTATGTAAATATATAAATATATATTTATCTAATGTCATTATGTTCAACGTCCGGAAATATGATCATAGCCAATGACATTGGTTCCGTCGCCGCCACCCCCCTCCCGGCCCGCGGGCGCCGCCGCCCCTTTTCTCTCTTCCACGCGTCTCGCGTCTCGCACATTACACATATTCTGATGCTTGTTCCATTCTTATTAGATTTTCCAAGAATTAAACTTGTTAGGTTGTCCTTGTCACCGTCATCGCTGCATAGTGTTTTTCAATAAAGGGTACGTGTACCGCATCCCAAAGAACAGTCGAAACCCAACATGTATGAAATGGTCTAATCGGAAGCATTCTCTCATGAATTGGGGCAATCGCGCGCCCATCGACATTATCATGAATGTTTTCTTCCTTTTTGGCGGGCCCAGGGGGTGGGTTTGGTGGTGAACAAAGACAAAAAGAAGCAGTGCTAGATGGGCTCACCAATGAGTGAACAACGTGGTGAGTTGTAAAAGAAGGATGACCTCACCATCGAGATGTCACCATCAAGAACCCACCTTAGGCATCGCTTTTCATGATTTTCGAGCACCATCTGTCTGGAAAAGAGACATCTTGCGAAAACCGATGGCCCTTGTTAAAGTGGTTGCCCAAGGAAAAAACTCATCGTAAAAAAGTTATTCTTTAAGTGATATCACGAAATTTCGAAGAATCATTTTGAAATAGTCTAGATAAAGAAATACATGAATCGTCACAGAAATTCGAAATTGATAACAAGATAGAATACAATCAGTTTTTAGCACTTCAATACTTGGATCGAATATGTATTAACGATCGAGTGAGAGTGCATACAATTCAATAGGATCGAGCTTTTCCAAGTGGATGCGAATGATATTGGACCAATTAACAATGGTAAAAAAAGATTTTATATTGTTTTCTTGTCTTTGGTATCGTTAGGGTTTCAAAGATAATTGTTTATTTTGATTTACAATTTTTTAGCTCAGGTTAGGATTGTCTTATTTGGGTTTTATAGTTGTCTATTTCCTAGTTTGAACATACTATCTTTGGGGTTTTGTAGCTGTTGACATTGCTTTGAAAGTTCATGTACGAGGACTCCTACTTTCCATCGCTCCTTTCTTCCATCTTTTAAAAATACCGTTGAAAGTTGAAACCCAAGATTCTTAGTGGGAGAGAGAGTGAGAGAGATAGATTTTCACGGCCCACTTTGACTTTACATGCAAGCTGCCTTAAATAGGAATGTGTCCTAAAAAGCACTGACACTTTTAAAAGTCTTCATCATGTCGGACACTCTTCGACACTTAATCAACACATGTCGAAAAATCCGATACTTAGTCAACTTTTTCGACACTCTCCTACACTCGAGTTGGGATTTCAACATGCGAGTTTCTAATTCTGATACGCGAGATCAACTTTAAAAATTTTTAATAAATGATGGGTCAAAATGTATCTATATGAGAAAATAATAAATATAATAAATGAGGAAAGAAGAAAATTTTAATTTTCTCTCATCTTTTGATTCTCACTTCCCATGATACGAAATTCACACGCCAAGTTTTTTTCTCTTTCTTTCCAATATGTCTAACAGGTGAATCCAAGATGTGAATTGCTTGTTTTCCTTCTCCAAATTTTATGGATTATTGGAATACAGTTGAATTTGTTAAATTGAAACAAAGAATGATATTAATAAATGATAAATTAATATTTTTAGTTTAAATTCATTCTAGACTTTTTTTATTATTATTAATCATAAAAATGATAATTTACTTTATGTATATATAAAAATATACATTTAATATACAACGGTCGAAATTCTTTATTTTTTTAGAAACGACATGTCGCGTCATGTCGCGTGCCGATGCTACTTAGGATGTGTCGTGGATCCTTGGTGGTGTACCTTGCAAAACAATGAAATCCTAAAAACACTAACGCCTCCTCAATGTCCACCTGTAATGGGGGTTTAAAATCAAACCGCGGCACGATCAACTTTTGTACATGCTTGGTCACGAGTCACAATTAAAATACTTGAAATGGTTTAATTGTTCGTGCAACTAATCATGGTGTTTTTAAATTCACAAAAAAAAAAAAAAAATGAGAACAAGATAGGGCATAAATCGTGGCATAATGTAAGGTTTTGCCATGACGTCGGAGATTAAAAAGGAATTTTTTTTTTTTATTATTTGTACCAACAAAGATTGGAGATCATTTCGTTGTCCATACTATAGTGGATTTTTTATAGCATGGATGAATAATGAATACTAACATATAGGAAATATGAAATTAAGTTTTTGTCCGTGAAATTTCTCTCATTATTGAACAGAGAAAACACGAAGAGCAAATGGGTGGTAAATTAGAAAGCACTGATACTCTTCAAAGCTTTCATGGTGTGTCGAACATTCCAACATGTATTCAACATTCTCCAACACTCAACACATGTCGAAAAACCTGACATGTAATTAATTTTTCCGACACTCTCCAACATTCAAGTTTGAATTTTGATATGTGAGTTTTTGAGAGTGATTTCGACATGTGAGGTCAATTTAAAAAAATTCCAATAAATAATTGGTCAAAATGTATATATATGAAAAAATATAAAATAATAATAAAAATAATAAATGGGGAAAGAAGAAAAACCTAATCTTTTATTCTCTTTTGACTCTTGCTTTCAGTGATACATAATTCATCTCTTAAGTTTTTTTTTTTTTTTTTTTTTTTAATCTTCTCTTCTAACACGTCTAACAAGTAAGTCCAAAATGTGAAATTGCTTGTTTTTTCCTTTGAATTTTATGGATTATTAGAATGATGTTAAATTTGTCAAATTTAAATAACAAGTATTAATAAATATTTGATTAATATTTTTAGTATAAACTCATTCTAGAATTTTTATTTATTTATTTGTGAGTTTTTTTTTTTTTTTTTCAATATTTGTGAGTTTGAATCAAATTAATAATGATAGTTTAGTATGTACATACAAAAATATACATTTAATACATATCGTATCCCAACGTATTAGAATTATCTTCTTCTTTTTTTATAAATGACATGTCGGTATGTTGTGTCGTGTCGTGTTATATTGTGTCATGCCGCGTGTTGGTTTCCATGCCACTTAGATGATAAGAAGGGGCTAAGACTTCCTCTTTATGTAACTAATTATCTATCTCCTTTTATTTTCTTCTGCTAAAACTGCCACATCACTCAAAGTTCATTTCGCATCCCTCCTGTTTCTCATATTTTAATTTAGGATTCGTATCGTGTGAAGTAACGGTGACTTATCTTAAGTACTTTTTGAGGACTTTTGTCGGATGCAAAAATTGAGAAGGCTTTGGAGATGTAAGATATACTGATAAGTTCAATGGAGAACTAGTGAACGCGCATGGGAGCAACTAGCCTATACCAAGCCTTGATTTCGGTGACAAACGTGAGTTTGTCATTTTTTCCACCACGTCCTGAAGTTAATCTAATTGTCAGTAGAGGTCCGGGGTCGCAAACCCATTTTGTGAACCTTGCAGAACGGGTGACTCATTTGCCAACAAAATGTTTTTCTATGGAGAAACGCTTATGTACTCTCAAATAGGACATCTCCATCTATTTAGATCAGTTTTTGAAGAGAGATGATTGAGGGACAATATTTAATCTACTGTGAAAATAACAATTTGTTTTGGATAAAAAACCAAATAATAAGTAATTATAAATTGTTATAGGTCCACTCTTTCAAAAATTTATAGCTCATAGCAAGTTATTATTCTCACAATAGTCCAAACATTGTCATGCCGGCAAAACCTGTTTTCAAAAGTCCTATATTATGATATTAATATAGGACCTTTCTTTCGACCACATCGATGAACTTGATACTTCCTTATTGGTTTAGGGGGATGGGAATGCTATACTCCCATTGCACCTAAAAAGCTCTCCTCTCCTTATGCACTAAAGACTGTTTTTGAATTGAGAAAAATATATAATTCAATTATGAGACTTGTAATCGTAGATTGCACTTGAATGTATTCCTTGACATCTTAAACTTCTGGGATAAGTGAGTTTGTCTTGCAAGTGACATAATACCTAAAAGTAAGTCATGTGATCGAGTAATGAGTTCTCAATAGTCCTTCTATTCACATCCATATATCTACTATATCTAACATGTAAGACTCACCCAAACACACTTTGGTGATCTACTACTTAAGTTAACCCTGATTAAATTTTTGCACCAATTCAAGATTCATATGGATAATTATGACTGCTCATTACTAAATTCCATTAACCCCTATGCCTGTTCAAAAATTTCTATTCGCTACATATATATACACCCCTTCTTATTGATTTCTTTACATCCATTTTGTTCCATTTCTTAACGCATTCTTATTGCAATTAGAAAAGCCTTATAGCGGAAACGATGGGTAAACTTGGTCCCCGTTACAAGCCCATTTGCACGTAAAGAACTCCAAATCCAACCCAAATATCCATTTCACAAAAGCCAACTAGAAAAGCCTAAACGCAGGAATAGCCCAGTTTCACTCTTTTCCGAACCCCCGAAATGCGATGCTCACCCAAAGCTCAATTTGTTAGTGACCAAAACCATTTAAGCAAACAGATCGTGACCTCGTCTTGCCGTTAATCCATCTTGCCCCGGCAAGGAAAGCATATGGATCTGGGGGGACCGGGCCGGGCCCTTTGCCATCGACAGCCGAGGTCTTGTGTTCGATTCCTTCCATGGGTGATGGGTAAGCGAATTTGTGTGTGAAGAGTTTGGGACGATGGACGAGTTTTCTGATGGGGGTATATACAAGGTGGTGGGTTGGCTTTGAAGGGCCGATGTTCTGTTGAAGCCATGGCAGGTCTGGAACGGCAATGATACGAACGAGATGCCCGACGAGCTATCCCTGTTGCGTGCTGGGATATGGAGATATACTTCATGAAAGGATCGAATGCAGATGATACTCCACAAAGTCATCTGATGGTGAATCTTGCTTTGCCTCTTAAGTTGTCTTCTTGAAATTCCTCGTGGGACTTACCCAAGATATGATTTTGGGCAATTGTGACGAAATAACCAATGTCCGGGCGAGCTCGAGCTCGCCCCGCCCGGGCGGGATCCGGCCGGCCGAGCCTCGTCGAGGGCGGCGGCAGCTTGGCCTCGCGGATCCGGCGAGGCCGAGCTCGCCCGAGCCAAGGCGATCCGGCCGGCCTCGCCCGCGCGCGGCGACCGGCGAAAGAAAAAAAGAAAAAAAAAAAAAAAAAAGAAGAAGAAGAAGAAGAAGAAGAGAAAGAAATGTTCGTTCGAAATGTTACGGAGCGAAAGCAACAAATTGTTGTTTTTTTTTTTCTTTTGTTTCGTTCCCAAAAAAAAAAAACAAAACGCAACCAAACGCGTTTCTGTTTCCTTTTTTTTAACACTTTTCCGTACAAAGTGTGCCGGAAACGTTTCTAAGAAACGTTTCCATGCACGCCCTTATTATCCCTTGTACGTCTCCTTTCAGAGAATCCATTGAACATTCGTCCTTTCCCAGTTCCCACTTCGCACCTTTGAAGATAATGCAAGTATTCTGGATTCCCGACGATGAGGGAAAGGGTCGATATATTCAGAATCGGTCGAAGGACGCCTCCTGATCGGCTTCTGGGAAAAACCATTGGCTTGCCATCTCATCCGAAGTTATTGGAGGACATCCTTTTTTCCTTATACTTGGCATCAGATGATCTGTTGAAGCCATGGCAGGTCTGGAACGGCAATGATTTTCCCTGTTGCATGCTGGGATATGGAGATATACTTCATGAAAGGATCGAATGCAAATACTCCACAAAGTCATTTGATGAATTTTACTTTGCCTCTTAAATTCCTCGCGGGACTTTATGATTTTGGGCAACTGTACAATTGAATCGTCATTCAAGAATAATGAAAAGTTATCCAAAAAGTTCTAAACCTATCAGATTTGCTTAAATATTTTGATTTTGAAAATCGCAAATATTTTCACGATGTGGATTCAGTCAACTTTAATTGGAAAATCGCTGATGTGGATGCCGTTAGTACCACATAGAACGGCTAATGCTGATATAAATAATTTTTTATAATTTTTAAAAAATTGAATTAATTTTGTGGTGAATTTCTGAAAAGTTGAAATTCCTTTTGATGTCAAAGTGGGAGGTTAATGAAATCAACTGGTCTTCTGGCTAACGTGATTGGAACGCGACATCCAATTGCTTTGGACAGCACCGCTAAAGATAACATCTAAAAAAGAGCCCGACCCTTGTCTTTATTATCCTTTCTTCCCCACTCCTAGTGCAAACTGCCATTATTCTGGACACCCGACGATGAGGGCAAGGCTCGATATTTCTGGAACCGGTCGAAGGACGCCTCTTAATCGGCCTTCGGGAAAAGCCATTGGCTTGCCATCTCATCCAAATGATCTGTTGAAGCCATAGGCTTTAGGAGGTCTGGAATAGCAGCGATACGAAGAAGATGCCCAACGAGCTATCCCTGTTGCATGCTGTGATATGAAGGAGAAGGAGATTTTACTCCACAAAAGGATGGAATGCAGCTTCACTAAGTCATCTAATGCGGAGTCTTGCTTATCTCTTAAATTTTCCTCCGTGGAATTCCTTGTGGGACTTGCCCAAGATATGATATTTGGCAACTGTGACCTAATAAACAATTTGTCGACTACAAAGGGATGGTTATTGCAGAGTTAAGGTTAATACCATAAAAATTCTAAATTAGTATATTTGTGATAAATTTACTCCAAATTAATATTTTGACTACCGAAAAAGGCCAAACCGATATACTTGTGATAGTTTTATCTTTTATTAGTTTCCGTCAAATTGTACCGTTAAATTATTGAGTTATATAATACAAAAGTTTATCTTTCATAAATAAATGAAGGATAAATTTATCACAGATACAATTTGAAGTTTTTGATAATCAAAAAATTAATTTAAAATAAATATATTGTCAACATAATAAGTTGAAAGAGTTTGTCATGATATTAGTGTCCGTTTCTATATTATCGTGGCTGCACTTTCTATTGCAACACGTTCACACTTACTTGTGTGGGGCCTGTGGGCCTCTCTCTCTCTCCCCCACTTTCCTAGCATCTGCATTTCTAGAGCCAACGACGCGGATTCAGAATCTGGCACTGCCAGTTGTCGATGTTGCAACGTCGGGTGAATCGACCACTTTAAGCTTCGTCCTTAAGTTTCCAAAGTCCTCTCTTCTCACAAGCCAAACTTGATTGAACGGTTCCCTTAGCCCAAAACGAATGACAAAATCAATCTCCACTTTTAATCTTCGAGGGTTCCGGATCGAGCCCCAACTTACAGTGGGATACCCCCATTAGTATTAAGTTCAAAAGAAATTGTCCAATCAATCTAAACCAATTATATATATAAATTAAATCATAAAATTTTTAACTAAGTAATTCAATCTTAATCTTTTGCACAAAATTTCAATATAATCATTTTGCCTAGTTCTCAGTGCGGTAAATTTTTGAATAGCAAAGCTCTTTTTTATGTATAAATTAGAAATTAGAGGTACTTTTCTTGGCCATTTGCTAAAGAAAAGTACGGACGGGTAAAGTACCTTTCTTGGCCTTTCCGGTAACATAATTGGATTGTGACATCTAGTGTCAATTTTGACTATGGACAGACAACGCCTAAAGAGTACGAGTCCCGTGGCAAATGCAATTTTTACTGGATCATCTTTTTGTTGATGATGATTATCTATGAATCCCGACTTCTGCGATTTCTCGTCTCCAAAAAAAAGAGAACGATCGCGCATCCAGGTAATCGAATCCCGGTCGGTACCGTGGGACTGCATTAAAAATCATGCTGAAATAATAGGACAAGTGTTTATTACTATTTTTTTTAATGACTATGCGAATCTCATCTTAACTACGTAAGTCTCCGGTAAATGGAACGTCCTGCCAACCTCATAGACTAGGTTAAGTATGTGCCTAAACTCGGCTAGGTGGTCTAAACAAAGGATTCTTTGCATTTGGCATAGTACAGAATTGAACATGTCATACGCCTAATACATGTATATGTTCATTCCTTAACCACAAATTGGATTCTGAGTGATTTTTATTTTATTTTATTACAAAGATACACACGATGACGACGCCCATGGGCACTAGGAAACCCGTCAAGATTAAAGCTAGGAGGATTGCGCAGGACGTGGTGATTCTGAGCTAATTGAAACAAAGGTGATAGAGCGAGAGACCTTAGTAGAACATAATTACGAAAGAGCTGTGGCCTTCCTTCGAATTTCTAGTTTATGCTCGTTGAATTTTATAGAAGTACGATCATAGTAAAACATTTTACCCCCTGATATCTGAATATATAAATATATATATAATTTGTTGAGTCACAGTACTCATATCGTGCTTGGCAATCTTCGCAAATCATGATTGTCAGCACCTTGAAATCTAGGTCGTAGCTATTCTCAGGAGTGATGTAACCATATGAATGTTTGATATAAAGATATAATTGATAAAAAAAAAAAACTGTTAAGATACCATTACACCAAATGAACCTTCTTGTTGTAGGACCATGTTCATCTTTAACTGAATGATTGTCGACCTAAACCAGGATATCACGTACCACGTGCCTCCATGATGATCGCGTTGGATTAGTCGTCATTGACCAAAATAGGGGGTATACATACAATCATGGGCCCTCGAAAGAAAAGCACAAATCCACGATGTGTTTATTGCGATACGTCTTATCTATTAGAAGATGAAATAATGACCCAATTGGAGTTTACGAAACCGGGGAGCGATCCAATCATGACCCGAAATTGCTGGAATGATCAAAACGAAGAGGCCGGGGCATTGCTAGTATTTCTTTTTCTCGACTGAAAACCTCTAGCATCGCAGCAAACTTACTGCTAATAACGAGTTGCGAGTAGCAACGCAAACCTTCGTCGAATTTTTATTAAATAGGAGACAATTTACTGTAACGCAATATGGAATCTGTTATGCCGAATTGGATCCTACAGGCTGCGTACTTCTTCAGATACAAGTCATATACCCTACTTTAGCAAGCGTCGGAGAGATACAGACGTATTAAGACCACAGTAGACATGAAAATGGAAATTGGTTTTGGATAGCAAAATGACAATGCCAACTTTCGTGGTCTGACGAGCCCCAAAAAATGGCAAATGTCAAATTCAAATCTCATATGAATGGACTCCTTTCTAGTTCTTTTTCCCCATTCTAGTGGTCGATGAATCGGCTTCCATCTCACTTTTTTTTGTCATGATCAACTGTCGTATCGATGCCGATTAACAATAATTTAATGCGAGTCAGTCTCTTTCCATGAGTTCCATAATGGCCTTGTGCCTTGAATTAGGTCTAGGTTTATAAATCGCGAAGCCGACAGCCACCATGCTAATTATATAATCTACATTTGTCCGTACGTGCCTACTTTTCATGCCATCTCGCAATTTTTTAAGATTTGGAAGGGGAGCTTCGTGGAAACTGGAAGATGTTGTAGCCTGTTTTTTTTTTCTTTAATCGAAGATCTGAGCCCCCTTATGGGGTCACATAGCCCTAGTAGCACCCGATGGCACATTTGGACCAACGTTATTACTGGCCTTCACTTATAACGCTAGTAATTGCGAGTTTCGAACTCTTGACCTCGGCAATGAAAGAGGGACTCTCAACCAACGCAGCTGTCCACCGATGGGTTGTAGCCTTTGAATTTTTGCTTCGTCAAGAAATGATTTTCTCGAGGGCAAGTGACAACGATAGGCTGAATTTTGATCTGTTGATCCCAGCAAGTGAATTCATCCATGTGCAAATATGCACATAGGTGATGTGCACGGGTTGTGACCCATCAATTGGAGACATGTAGAAAGGGGAATATCGGCTTAATCAAGAAATACAATCAACTTTTTGTTAACCGTGTAAGTTGTACTAGAAAAAGTCAAACATTGAGGAAATGATATAGTGTGGAGTACAGTTGATCCATAACTCATTGACTTATACTTTTAAGTGAAAATAAATCTAATCGAATATTGACTAGTTCAGTCATGACCTTCCTCTTGACAATCTTTTTTGGTAAAAGTATCGGAATTCTAATGCGCACTCCCAATTTTCGATCCTCTTTGGGTCTCTATTCGCCTCCTCAACTGCATATTTCCACGCTTCAAGTTTAGGAGCCTATGATTGAGGGGGAATATTAGAATTTTTAATTAATAAACCACATATTTATCTAACGTTTTAAACTTTTGGAACAATAAGCGGTCCTAAAAAATTTCATAAGTTTCTCTCCATGTCCAATATCGCTCTTAAAAGTAGAGAAGGTAGTTCAAAAAGACAACCCTTCTTTCTTCATATAATACATATTTCTATCTATATACGGAATATGTATTCCTCAAGATGGAAGGATTTGTACCTTTGGATAGTGAGACCAAAATCCGTTGCCTTACCACTTGGCCACACCCCATTTCAATTTCTATTCAATACAGATGGACACTAGTATTGGTATTGGCTATTCATCAATTTCAATCCACACCATGGACTCCGTTGTTCCTAGGGTTTATTAGGATATTTTATAAACATACGATTCTTCTATTGTTTTTATTTTTTATTTTATTTTTTTGAATGGAAGGATTTTTTACTGGGTGACTTCGAAGAACGATTTTTGGTACATCTTTCTCTCTTTCATTTTTTTTCATTTTTAAGGAATGTCACCTGTGAATAATAACTCAACCAAAATACAGTTATCTCCTACTCCATGAGAAAAAAAAAACCGTTTTTCATGCTTGATACCTCTAGTTTCGATGCCGCTTCAATGTGTCGAACTTATGCAGCAGGGCGAGAAGAAGGGAAACATCCTGACAAGCAGCGAAGCGTCCGTCCGCGTGTATGGAATTTCATCTAGCATGCGTGAGCAGCCGTTGGCCACTTATGGCGACTGTATCCACTTTTGGCCACTTTTGGCCACTGTAAGTGGCGACTGTATCCACTTTTGGCCACTAAAGGAAGACAAAACGGGTTTTAAAATTCCAATGACTGGGGCATGATGCGGTCCCTGGAAGATCTTAGCCCCCTCGCATTGCCTTGCCTGGAACGCGATTGACTTTGATAAGATTCCCTGCCAGGTCAGTGGGAAAGTGTGAAGACGATTAGTTGAGCCAGGAGCCTCTGTTTTTTATATCACGTCGAACCAAATAGGCACGAGCGTCTATATAATCTTTTCGTCGCTCTCATGACTCGCGACCCTCTCGCCGACTTTCTTCGCTCTTCGATTTCCCCAAAACCCTCCACCTTCTCCCTCCTTCTCCTCTTCCTCCTCCTCCTCCTCCTCCTCCTCATCTTTCAACGGCCCTTTCGGCAGCGCCGCTACTCCGAAGCACTAGTTGAAGACTGCGGAGTCCAGGCCAAAACTTGGTGAGGGAAGCCATGGCGGAGGTGGAGACGCTGCAAGATCTGATAGTCGGCGACCATATATTCCGATATGGAATGCACAGCCTTTACTCACACCACGGTCTGTTCTCGCCCTTTTTTTTTTTTTGCATTACTATTTTTCCTCTCCGTCTTTTTTCTTTTCCATATTCCTTTTAGAAATTTTGCAGTTCAACTCCGGCTCCAGGTTGAAGTTTTTAATCTTCACGAATTCCTCTTCATGTAATTTAAAGTTTGATAAAGCTCATTTATTTATTATTTATCTCCTTTTTTCTTCTTTTTCTTTGGCGGCCCTATTACTAAAAAGTTCATTCAGGCAGTACAATCCGGTGGTCAATGCTCATTTAGTTGATTCCGATTGAAGGGTGTCTCCTTTTGGACATTAGACCATGTCGATATATCTAGAGAAAATTTAGACGGTGATCTTAAAAAAGGAAAGGAGGGTCTTTCAATTTGACTTATTTCAATTAGAGTGCCCATGACCATCTCGTCTGGTTAGAGTTAAGCATAACGTCACGCCTCTATGATCATCATCTTGCCCACATGTAAATCCAAAGTCAGATTAAGACAAATCCAAGCTTATTTGACCCTCGACTTAAGGATGTTAATTAGTTCTATGGGAAACTAGGGAACGCACGTGCACTAAAGTCCGTCGAATTATCGAACTCAGTTGCTACATTATGTTTGAAGGGCCCCATGCATGGTGGGTACTCCGCTCCACATCTTTCTATAGAGCAACTTTCATTTAATCTTGCATATCAAAAGTCACGTAATATAATTTTAATTTGTTTTTTCCTTGAGCCGATGAGAAAATGATTCTTCTTGATTGGTTTAGGTCAAAGGGAATGCCATAATTCCTGTGCACGTATTAAAAGCTCTCTTATTTTTATGTGCTTGAGATTGTTTATGTAATTTAATTATGAGATTTACATCTCAAATTCCTTTCAAGTCTGTCTCTTGATATCTACAAATTTCGAGATGAGTTTGTCTTACAAGTGGCATGATACCTATAAATAGGTCATAAGATCGAGTAACGACTTCACAGTAGTCCCTCTTATTCACATCCATATATCCATCCTATGTTGCGGTGAGGCTCAACTAATGCACTAGGTGACATAGTGTTTAAGTTAACAATGAATAGATTTTTAGCCACAACTCTAGATTCAGATGGATAATTATGATCATTAACAACTCAATTTCATCAATTCCCAATGCCTAATCAAAATGTTTATTCACCACGTATGCGTACATCTTTTCTCATATATTTCTTTTTTACTTTCGTTTTCTTTTTTCCATTTGTACGTATTCTCGTTGCTATTTTTTGGGTTGGAAATATTCTCATTGCTATTAGAAAGCCTTTTTTTTTCTCTTTTTTTTCCACAAGTAAATTTCTTTATTACCGATGGGGAAAACAATGGGGGAACCATGTCCCATTAAAAGCCCATGCGGACCGAAAGAATTCAAATCCAACCCAAATATACGTTTCACAAAACCCAACTAGAAAAGCCCAAATGCAGGACTCTTTTGAGTCGAAAAGAAAAGAACATCGTCACTATTTCTAACAGGTTGTAAGGTTCGCGCCTAATCTTCTCTAACCCAAACTTCATCTTCGTTCATTTGGGACTGAAATTTTGATCCTTCACCGTGTTCCACGCGGGTATATGTGGCAGGAATTTACATCGGCAATGGTTACGTGATTCATTTCACCAGGGGCGAAGGACAAAAAAGCTATATGCCCATCACTGTCCAAGACCAGCCACAAGCAACAAAGTTGTCCCGATTTCCCAGACTGTGAGAACCAGAATGTCAGGCGCGGGATCGTCAAAACCTGTGTGGATTGCTTCCGCCGGAATGGCAAAAAACTACGATCACTTTACCGTTACAAGTACAAGCAGTCAAGAGAAGAATTTTTGCAGGCAAGGCGGGGAACATGCACCACCTTACCGTTTACCAAATCGAGTGAACAAGTCGTCGAGACAGCTCCCCAGCTTCATGCGGACAATTCTTTTGGCAATTACCATTTTAAGAATGGACCATGAGGTTACCACAGAAAAACTGAATTATAGTGGTCCAAACCTTCAATCTTATATGTTGTTTGTCCGTCTTTACAATCTATTTTCAATGTACACTCAGTTGAGATTGGAACACGGGAATGGTTGCATCTCGCTGGATTGATTGCACAATCAATCTGTACTATGTAAATAGTCCAATGTACTTGCTGCTAGCATTTGCATATAAATGAAGGCCTTGGGCGAGTAGCTCATATAAGAGTTTTCTTAATGTGAACTATATTAATTGATATTATAATTTAACGTTTTACGGTTACTGTTTTACGGGGTTGGTCTAAGATGAGATAGAAAGTTTCTTGATTAGTTTAATATCAGACAGTCTAGTGTGGGCTGAGTTAAGCCTAACCGGTAATGAGAGGGCCTGATTGAAAACTTTATAAATAGTACTCAAATTTCTCCTCTAACCCTAATTTCTCACTAGTATACTCACATAAGGAGCGTTAACCTAGTTCTAAGGGTGAGGGGGCTGTCTCATTGAACCAGTGATACAGAGGGCAATACATGAGAATGACTTGTGCGTGGATCATCGCTTTTCCACTTCCGCATCAAGAACGATGGATCTCAAAACGGGTACGTTAATCTTTCTACTTGATCATCTATGCTCTTGTTCTTGTTATGGAGATCTTGTATTGCACGTTTAGCATCCTACATGTGATATCAGAGCAACCATAACCCTAGAACTCGAATGCCTAGAACTTTGCCCTAATTTTGAGATTTTCGTGATTTTTGGTTCAATAAAAATCAAATTAAATTGTAAATTCGGACTGGGCTCGTCCAAACGAGCAAATCCTTGGGCGACACATCACCGGAGGGGGCCGCATGCGCCGCGCGCGGCCACGCACCGCCAGGGCGTCAAGCACGCACCCCACGCGTAGTCACGTATCCACACGCGCCCCCACGCGCGGGGGGCAGCTCGCGTGTGCGATGCACGCAAGTGCTGATGTCACAATGACGTCAACGACCTAGCCCAACCCGGTCAACCGATCGAACCGAGCGGTTGGACTGGACGGTCGAGCCGGGAACCGGTTGGACCTCTACCGGTCTGACCGATTTGATGCTTTTGTTCGGCGCGCACATGAGCTCTACACGCCACTCACTCAAGCCACTATATATATGCTTGGAGATAAAATCGAACCACTATATATATGCTTGTAATATCTTTTATCTTCTCATTATTAACAATACCCATTTGTAATCGTCACTATCTATTAAACAAGTGCACCCGATTTCAATAATCTGTTTCTATCAATGTTTGAAGTTGAAGTTATTATCCTCCGCAAATATTTTCATAGTTCTGTTTCAATCTATTCACCCTCCCTCTAGGTTGTATTGTTAGCCCCAACAATGTTGACACCCAAAGTTGATTTGCTACACATATGCTTGGCATGGGGGGTGAGAAATATGTTGCATATGGGTAGAAATAAGCGACAGTCATGCATGAATGTCATCTTATACATTGAATATAGGAACAAACACGCACTTATCGACGGTAGTATTCTTCAACACCACATGTCTAGTTGTTGAAATACGACGACCAATGGTTGGTGGCCGCTTATATAAGCACTAGCGACAATTTTTCGTTGGAAGTACTTTAAATACCATTTGTTGGGATTAACGGATCCCCGAAAAACGGATTCGACACTAAATCGAACCCCTAAAACAATGCGGAAGACGAAGCCCGAGAAAAACAACACGTATCACCGATCGTAAAGCACACCACGGATCCGAGTGTACCTTGTTAACCACAGATTAGACACCGACGCCGATAGAGGAAGAGAAACTTGGCCCTGTTTGATCCGATTAAGCAAAATCGCCTTTGTGCTTCACTGTTTTTTGTTTTTAGGGAGAAAGCAAGAGAGAAAAAAAAGCAGGGAGGCGTACGTACGTTTTCTGTTTTTCCAAACGGTACGTTCTCTCTCTCTCTCTCTCTCTCCTCCTTTTTATATGTCCCTCCATCCACGGGCCCTATTCCCATGGGTCGGGCTTTTTGGGCCCAACTTGGGCGGACGGGCCTTAAGCCCATCTCATATAAAACCATCATCTTCACTCGCACATGGTGGGCCGAACAGGATTCTCTTTACCTCTCTTCAACATTCATATCGGTGAATAATCCGTGCAACCAGCATACTTTGAGAGCTCGTTGCTATACATCTCGTTAGGAATATATAGCAGCTCATAATGGGCGTCACACTCCAAGTAGATTTAGTATGCAGTACCCTAGATCGATCGATCACATTTATATCTATCTTGATCTCTTTTAAACATGATATATATATTGTATTCACAATTACAGTTATCACAAAGACAATCATAATTGGTCGACCAATGAATACAAAACTACAATGTGATTCTGCAAAATCGATCTTCCTCTTTCCTTCAAACTCTCAATTTCAATTCAGCTTGCTTTTCTAGAAATGTCCCATTAGATCGAATCAACTCATGACCATTGGCAACATCCTAAGATAGCAAACACTAAATAGAAATCTTGAGAATAAGTAAGAGTCATGAGGGGACAAAAATTGAGGAACTCTTTTCCTCAAAAGTCTCACACGTCATAAAAAGTTGAGATCAAACTTTTTGCCACTCTTATTGGTCGTCTCATGCATACGTAGTATGAAATACGTATTACGGTATTAACTCATTTCCCATGGAGCGTATGTCTACGTTTTTTAATACTGTACAGATGATAGTTCAGACATACCCAATGTCTAACTTGAGTTCACGCACCTACTCATTCACAAAATTCATCAGAACTCACATTTGGCATCTTAGACAGATAAAGTAAAATATGTGAGGTATTTTACTTTCGGACATCACAAGTATTATGTCCTCATCTTAACACTTAGTTAAGGCGAAATGCGTATTTTAAGCTTGAGCTCTCGATTATCACCTAGATAATAAGCTTAAATACAGTCTCATCTCTATTTATCACACAATAAATAGAGGCGATTACCCGTGTGAGTGGGCTAATCTTTTATCTGTCCGACATACTTCCTCAACTTATAATAATACACTGAGTATTAAGATGCATAAATATCGTACAAAGATTCATAGGCATTAATCAATGAAAAACAAAATTTCATAAATGTGAACAACTCAGGGAAATTACAATCCAGTACATCAGACTCTACGCAATCCTAGAGATTTTACATGACCACAAAACACATCTCTAGGTATTGGCTTTGTCATAGGATCTGCTACCATTCTATGCGTAGATATGTACTGCAAGTTCACATCCTTTCGTGCAACCATATCCTTGACAAAGTTATACTTGGTATCTATATGTTTGGTCTTGTCATGATATTTTGGATCTTTGGTGTACGCTATAGCTGCTTGGCTATCACAGTTAACCAACAATGGATTTGCAGCTTTCTCATTAACACCTAAATGATCCAAAAATCTCTTAAGTGAAACTCTTTCTTGTACCGCTGCTGATAATGCCACGAACTCAGCTTCCATCGTGGATAAGGCTGTACACGTTTGCTTCTTACTGCTCCATGATATGGCGCCATTGTTCAGTAAGAAAGCAAATCCAGAGGTAGATTTCCTTCCATCTAAATCTCCTCCCCAATCAGCATCTGAATAGCCTTCAAGTCGCAGATCCTTTCCTTGGTAATTCAACTTGAAATCAGCAGTTCCCTTCAGATACCTCAGTATTCTCTTAACGGCTTTCCAATGTGCTGGACCTGGGTTGGATTGGTATCTACTCACCATTCCAACTGCAAAACATATGTCGGGTTGTGTACACATTATAGCGTACATCAAGCTCCCAACAGCACTAGCATAAGGAACATGTTTCATTTGTTCCTTCTCTTGTGGAGTCCCTGGACACAATTTATGGCTCAATCCTTCACCATTTGCAATAGGAGTATCTATGGATTTACAATATTGCATACGAAATCGTTCAAGAACTTTATTTATATATGTTTCTTGCGAAAGAGACAACGATATCTTCGAACGATCTCTTGAAATCTTAACTCCAAGAATGTATGCAGCCTCACCCATATCCTTCATCTCAAAGTTGGAAGACAACCAACTCTTGACATTATTAACAAACTCCATATTGCTTCCGGCAATCAGTATATCATCAACAATAATGATATGATCACAAATTGATCCTTGGATCTTTTGATATATACACAATGATCATCATCAATCATTGTAAAATCATATGCCATTATAACATTATGAAAACGTATATACCATTATCTCGATGACTACTTAAGGTCATATATTGACCTCAAAAGTCGACATACATTTTCTTCCTGGCCTTTCACTATGAAACCAGCAGGTTGTTCCATATATATTTCTTCCTCTAATTCTCCATTGAGGAAAGCAGTCTTTACATCCATTTGATGTAACTCAAGATCCATACTAGATACTATTGCCAGAATAATACGAATCGAGGTAAATCTCACTACAGGAGAAAATGTATCTTTATAATCAATTCTTTCCTGTTGATTATACCCCTTCGCCACAAGGCGAATCTTATGTCTTTCTATCGAGCCATCAGCCTTTCGCTTTATTTTGAGAACCCACTTGTTCCCAATAGCTCTGCGTCCTTTTGGAAGATCAACCAGTTTCCAGACTTGGTTTGATTTCATTGACTCCATTTCCTCTTCCATTGCATGAATCCATTTTTCCTTACTAGGGCAATTCAAAGCCTCATTAATATTTCTTGGCTCATCCTCATCTTGTGGAGCAACCATAAAAGTTTCCCCTTCAATGTCAAAACGTCGACGGGGAATACTTTGGCGACTTGTTCGCCGTATGGGAGATTGTACACTTTGCACATCATTCCCCATCATGCTCCCACTTGGATTAGGTAATGATGATGTCGTCTCATCATGTGGTTGTAATTGAGAATGAGTTGAATTCAATTCATCACTTCTCATATTACTCCCACTTGGATGAACTCCACTAACATCATTATCCTGATCCAAGGTCTCAAATAGGGAGTAATATTCCCCTATATCGCCCTTCTTAGGAAATTCATCCTCTAAGAATGTGATATCTCGTGATTCAAATTCAGTTATACTCCCACTTTCCTGCTCGCCTATGAACACATACCCTTTTGAGTGTTCCGAGTATCTTATGAAAATACTCTTCTTTCCTCTGGGAGCCAATTTCCCAAACTTGTGAGAGGACTCATGTGTATAGGCAGCACAACCCCATGACTTAAGAAAACTTAAGTCCGATTTTCTACCTGTCCATAACTTATATGGAGTGGAAGTAATTGATTTGGAAGGCACCTAGTTAAGTATATAGGCAGCAGTTAACAACGCATCACTCCAAAAAGTGATAGATAAGTTAGCATGCGCCATCATGGACCTAACCATTTCCAGTAGGATTCTGTTTCTTCTCTCCGCAACACCATTTTGTTGAGGAGTATACGAAATAGACAACTGTCTTTCTATTTCTTTTTCATCACATAATTTTCTGAACTCATCAAATAAATATTCTCGACCTCGATCGGATCTCAATGCTTTTATTTTCTTGTCTAATTGATTCTCTACCAGGTTCATAAACCTTTTGAAACAACTTATTGCTTCAGATTTATGAGAAATCAAATAGATATATCCGAATCGAGTATAATCATCAATAAAGGTGATGAAATAAACAGCCCCATGCCTTCCTCTCACATTCATTGGACCACAGGCATCATAATGGATTAAATGCGAGAGGAAATTCAGCTCTTTTCCTTTCCCAAATGGTTTCCGTGTTGTTTTCCCTTCTAGGCAATGCTTACATATGGGCAAATCGACTTTTTCAATGTTGCCCAACAAGCCCTCTTTGGCTAGTCTATTCATACGTTGTTGGCCAATGTGACCAAGTCTAGCATGCCACACATTCACATCATTATCATATGTATTAGGAGACGTGAGAAGGGAATAACAAACATTTGCATTAACATAATCAATATCTAATACAATGAAACCATCCAGAAAATAACCACAACCATAGTAATTTGTATCCAAAAACAAATTCACACCTCTATTATAGAAGTTCATATTGAAACCTAATTTAACTAACACTAAAACAGACACTAAATTCTGACGAATCTCCGGAGCATACAACACATCATGTAGGAACAAAGTGCGTCCACCACGCATATTCAGTTGGCATGTGTCAATTCCTTTCACTTCAGCTCTGGAGTTGTTTCCCACATAGATCCACTTAGTTCCAGTAGGCACTTGTCGGAATTCCACGAAGGATCATCTATCCTTCGCTACATGGTCCGTCACTCCTGAATCCACAGTCCACAAAGGATTAGACTCAGTTAAGAACACAGAACTCGACATAAAAGTAAAGTTCTGAAAAGTACAAGGGGTGTATACCTTCTTTGGCTCACGACGATTCTGAGCATAGTGACCCTTCTTGTCACAGTTGTAGCATTTCACCCTTGCAAGCTTCTTCATGCAAGGACGCTTTCCTCTTTCATGTTGGTTAAACTTGGGTTTCTTCCCTGAAGGACCTACTTCTTCCTTGCCTTTCCCTTTATCAAACCAGTTAGGGCGCTTGCGCTTGGAGCTCGAAGCTCTATTTGAGCTAGAACTAGCATGATAGAGTTCGGCATATCGGCTTAGCCGCCAAGAGGCGGTCCTCTTCCAGCTCAAGATGACGCATTGCATCCTCGAAGGTTTTGATATTTTCATTATGAGTCAGGTGCACCTTCATATGCTCCCAACTCTGAGGCAAGGAACGAATCACTGCTTGCACTTGCTACTCATCTGTCAAGACGTGGCCAGCATCTTTCAGCTCAGTTATCATGTTTGACATCTTTCTAAGATGCTGCTTCATGGTTTGACCATGAGGCTTCTTATAAGAGTCAAACCTGATAGTGAGCTGCCTCAATCTGGTCACCGAAGTATGACCAAATTTAGCTGCCAATGCCTCCCACATTTCCTTGGCATCGTCAAAACGCCGAAACTCTCGCATGACGTCATTTTCCATGCTACTCAGCAACGTGATGCGAGCTAGAGAGTTCTTTCTTTTCCACGCAGAAAAAGCTTCATTGTCTCTTTTGTGCTGTGCAGCGGTTCCCTCTTCAGGTTCTACCATGGTTAGGTTAAGAGCCTCAAGTGCTTCTTGCTCTTCCAGCACATACTAGATTTTCATTTGCCAAATTTCATAATTGTCACCATTGAGCTTTTCACCTTTGTTCAGCTCGGCAACTATGCTCTTTGTGGCTGAAGCCATTGATCCAACACATCGTACAAATATGCACGAATTATTAATGCCTATCATTTATGCATCCCTATTTACATAGACCCATCATATTAATGAGCAATTTCAAGTAAGGTTTTAGAATCAAAAGGTCACTATGTTTCCAATCATCCTCCAAAAATCCTAACTTAAAACTATCATTAACATGATTGTCATATGCAAAATCAATTCTATAAAGTTACAAAAACTTCTAAAACTACCCACAACTAATTACCCACAGCAACTAGCAATAACAGAAAGCAACAGATAATTGATATCCAATGAAACAATAATGCTTTCAAATAATACAACTAACATATAGGTTGTTACAACAACAACAATCAGGTAGTTAATATTACATAAGATGTCCACAAAGCACACTTAACTAAGATCAGCCAATACAACTAACACCAAGTCAGCACACAAACTGGGAAAGATTCTCTTTTGTTCAATTTCTTGATCTTTTCCCTTGTCACAATACAGTAATATTCAATTACAAAATCCATTACAATTTTCTTATAGGAAGTAGCTCCGTTGACATCCCATATGCGATTCAACACATCTTGCCATTCAAGTGGAAGAGTGTTTATGAAAAATTGCACCATCTCTGACTGTGGCATAGGATGACCATTCCATATGACCTTTTGAATTTTCCCGTTGACTTCAAGGACGTGATCAATTAAGTCACCACTCTCCCATCGATGATCAGTCAGCTCAGCTATCAACTTAGACAGCCTTTCCTTTTGTTCATCGGTAATTGCGTGAATAGGTGTGCGCAACCTCAAGGGAGGCATTGTTCCTGCAACAAATGCAGAACAAATAAGGGATCACATATAATCCACATAGACTTAATTGAAAAAGAAACACATACTTTTCCTTTTCTTTTTTTTTTTTTTTTTTTTTTTTTTTTTTTCGGTCAACGGTCAACGGTCGTCAACGATCAACGATCAACGATCGTCGGTCGTCAGACCGGTCGGACCGGACGGACCGGTCGGGCCGGTCGGACCGACCGACCGCACGTGTCGCGCGTGTGCGCTGGCTGACGTCACGCAGACATCAGCCGGCACGTGCCGCGCACGTGCCAGGCGTCCGCGGGTCGGGTCGCCGGTCGGGTCGCCGGCCGGTGACCGCCCGGCCAACCGTCGTCGGTGCCGACGTCGGCAAGACGCGTCGATCTGTCCAACCGGCGCGTGCCAGTTAGCCGGCCGACGGCGCGCACGTGCCGGTTCGCCGACCGGCACATGTGCCGCATGCGCTGGGCAAGCCAGCACTTCCGGGTGCGTCGCGCCCACGCGCAGCGCCTTCTGGCCGCGCGTGTGGGTGCATGCAGCGTCTCCCGGCGGCGCTCGACTTATCGCTAGACTCGTCTTGACGTCCCCTTTCTCCCTATGCCATCAGAATTCGATTTCGACTTACGTAAACTTGGAAAAATGGCCGAACAGCGCTCAGGTGTCGGGATTTCTCACCCCGATCCGTACGGCCAAAAATTTTTTTGCGAAAAATCAATCAAAAAACGTCAAACAGGTCGGGAAAACGTGAACTAGGGCTCTGATACCAATGTTGGGATTAACGGATCCCCGAAAAACGAATTCGACACTAAATCAAACCCCTAAAGCAATGCGGAAGACGAAGCCCGAGAAAAATAACACGTATCACCGATTGTAAAGCACACCACGGATCCGAGCGTACCTTGTTAGCCACAGATTAGACATCGACGCCGATAGAAGAAGAGAAACTTGGCCCTGTTCGATCCGATTAAGCAAAATCGCCTTTGCGCTTCACTGTTTTTTGTTTTAGGGAGAAAGCGAGAGAGAAAAAAAAGCAGGGAGGCGTACGTACGTTTTCTGTTTTTCCAAACGATACGTTCTCTCTCTCTCTCCTCCTTTTTATATGTCCCTCCATCCACGGGCCCTATTCCCGTGGGCCGGGCTTTTTGGGTCCAACTTGGGCGGACAGGCCTTAAGCCCATCTCATATAAAACCATCACCATTCAAATCACCAAAACGGTTGGCATTGAAGACACACCTTGTAGAGGAAGCAGTTGCCATTCAAATACCCAATCATGGGATGGTCATTGATAACTGCAGAACCTTTAACACACAATGAAGATAGATTTACAAAACATGGGTGAGTGAATTTGAGAGAATAAAGGAGTAGGGTTAAAGCCAATGGACGTTACTTGGGAAGACACAACCTCTAGGCATAGTCAAAAAGCAGTTTCCACCACTTCCCTATAAATACTGCAAGCTGTTCAACGATAGATTTCCCGCACAAATCAACAAAATATTTTTTTTTCTATCTTTACTTTTAATAAACTACATTTTAAATTTCATTAGCTATAACTTTTAGATTCTATTATTAATTAGATTTTGGCATGCATCTCTATCTCGATATTTCGATGTTGATTGAATTCTCACATTATATTTCATTATCCTCAACCTATGCTATTGATTAGATTCTGGCATAGTTTGAGATTGATTTTATAACTTTGTGTTGTTGATTAATTTCCAACTTAGTCTGAGATTGTACAATATCATTTGGATAAAAGAAGGTCAATTCCTTATTGCATAAGATATCTTCTGTCCGGAGTTGACACAAAACCCTTATCCCTTATTAATAAAATTGAAGAATGACGTTCAATAAAAGATATTTCGTTGTGAGAGTAATTCCGTCGAAACAATGTTATGTACTCTGCATGCGTGTACTCACTTCTTCACCTGCTGCGCACGTCGGGGCTGCGAAATCATGTGAAGTTTTCACGATTTGGAGGACGAGAGCAATGGAAGTTTCCTGGAAATGGGGTGTAAATGCCCTTGAACTTTTTTGCTCCATGGCCTGATATTTCTTCTCGAGGGTGAGTCACAAACAACGACAGGTTGAGAGCGTTAATTCGTCGAACTCCGCAAGGGAATTCAACCTAGAGTCTCTTACTCACGTGCAAGTAGCATCGCCTTAGCATTCTTAGCTACGAAAAGAAAGGTCAATGTGAAAGGGGGCAAAACGCAAAAGGAAAAGAGGAAAGAGCGGGGGACAAGCAGTGGACGGTAGGCCCAAGAAAAAAACCAACAATCAATGTCAAACTCGGCGATTTGTCAAACAAGACCGATTTCATCATCTAGAATCCCTGTTAGCGTCATGCGCATGCATTTGCCATATCAATTGTTATCTGCATGAATAGAAACGATCTTACTAAAGCACCGGAAGTATCTAAACGTTGCTGATGGAAAAACCAAATCACAAAGAATTGATTTTGCGATACGACGCGACTTTGAGGAACCATATATGTACAAGATTTCAAATATTCGTTTATATTGATCTACAATTTATTAGTGTCGGTCAAGGTTATCTTATAGTTATTGAATTCCTAGTTTGAATGTATTATCTTTAGGTTTTGCGGTTATGAATATTACTATAGAAGAAGATTGACCGGTTTATAATGTATGGAATTACTGAGTGCTCCTCTCACTAAGAACCGGATGGGTCCCCAAACTAATGCTCTTATTTACTTTGTGTTCATTTATCACCTTTTGAAAGCCGAGTGCGACTCCCTAAACCCTCTCAATTACCAACTTTGGAATCCCAGAATTTGTATTCATGATGTAAGAAAATGGGGAAAATTGTCCAAAAAGTCCTAAACTTATTGCACTTTTGTTAATTCAATCTTAAACTTTTCAATTTTGCCAATTGAGTTATAAACTTTTCATCATTTTGTCAATTGAGTCCATCTGGCCAATTTTGGCCGAAATCTACTGACATAGATATCGACTATCCCACATGGCATTGCCGGTATTGACGTGGACAAAATTTGTTATTTTTTAATTTTTTTGAAAATTTTTATTATTTTTTGTATTTTTAATTTCTTTTTTTCTGCTCTCTCTTTTTTTTTTTTTTTTCTTCCTCTAGCCATTCACCCAGTCTCCGGAATCGGCTAGAGGCCACGATCGACAAAGGTCGGCGTCCCCGCCTCAAACAAGGTCGCCCTCGGGGGATCTAGCAAGGGGCAACCTCACATTCCTCGAGCAAGGCTCTCTGTCGCCAAAGGCCCGCGAGACCTCAAGCGAGGGCAACCTTGCCGGCCTTGGGCAAGCTCTCCCTTGCTGGATCTAGTGAGGGTGAGCCTCGCTCGCAGCTGGCTGGGTCACCCCTCGCCGGATCCCGACAAGGGCCACCTCACCTGAGGCCCACAAGGCTGACCCTCGTAGGCCTCTAGCAAGGCTCGACCTCTCTGGACTTGGCAAGGGTGAGGCTCACCCGAGGCTAGCGAGGTCACCCCTCGCCGGATCCGAGCGAGGGCGACCTCGCCTAAGGCCGGCAAGGCCGATCCTTGTTGGTCTCCGAAAGCTAGGCGACAAGCTAGAGGGAAAAAAAAAAAAAGGGGGGAAAGAAATTTAAAAAAAAAAAAAAAAAGAAATGAAAAACATTAAAAAAATATTTAAAAACGAAAAAAAAAATTTGTCCACGTCAGCAAATTCCAGCCAAAATTGACCGGATTGACTTAATTAGTAAAAAGTGAAAAGATTTATAACTCAATTAGCAAAATTTAAAGGTTTAAAATTGAATTGATAAAAGTGCAATAGGTTTAGGATTTTTTTGACAATTTTCTCAAGAAAAAGGCGATGGTTGAATCTGAGTTTGATTTGCCGAAAATGTCTACGTTGGATCTATCTATGAATCTCATGTCCTATTACGTCGTCATTCACTGAAAATACTCGTGCAAATACGAAAGGAAAACATTGTCCCTAGAATGAATAAATGAGAAGGTTGATTCGTGTCCATGAAGATTAATGGCGCCGCGGAGGGTTTGTCGTTTGTCTACCTTATGTTATCCCAAGACATACATTACTTTTCCATTCGAGTCGCTTTCCTCGCTTATTGCACAAAATCGCAGGCACCTACCCAACACATACATTACTTTTCCATTCGAGTCGCTTTCCTCGCTTACTGCACAAATCGCAGGCACCTAACAAAAAGAGAACCCAGCACATTCATTACTTTTCCATTCGAGTCGCATTCCTTGCTTACTGCTCAAAATCGCAGACACCTAACAAAAAGAGAACCCAGCACATACATTACTTTTCCATTCGAGTCGCTTTCCTCGCTTACTGCACAAAATCACAGGCTCCTAAAACAAAGTCAAATTCCAGTCGCTTTCCTCGCTTATTGCACAACATTACGGGAACCTAACAAAAAGAGAACCCTACAATACAAGCATCGAACCCTGGAAGCAGTGAACCTCATTGACTGCGATGTAGACATTACGCGTTAGATTAATTAAAATTCTAAGAATGATGATGCACAGGTGAGGGAGGCAACATCATCCCTATAAGTCCGGTCCCCAATCCTTTTTAGCTTCTGCATGTGTGTCTCCTCTCCCTCACTCAAAGATTCTCCCCCAGTTCATGCTTGCGTGACTCGCTTCTCCTTCATTTCCTCCTCTTCTGGAGACGCCAAGATCCTCCTCATCGGCCTCTGTCGACCCTCCTTTTGGCAGTGCCGCCGCTCCGAAGCACCAGCCCCGGAGTGCTTGCAAAGCGAGGGTCGACAACGGTGGCAGAGGCCACAAAGAAGGTTATCGCGATATTGATGCAGCTGGTCTGGAAGGTGGTGAGGCCTGCCGATCTGAACGCCGGAGATCATATTTACGGACACGGATTATACGGCATCTATACGCACCACGGTACAGTTCTCGTTACTTTCTGCTGCATCAGTGTTTTTTTGTTTTTTGTTTTTTGTTTTTCATCTCTTTTTTATTCATATCTAAAGATATGGTTAATATTTCCCCGCCTTGTGAATCATGCCCTTGCTCAACAGACCACTAGTAAACGTTCCCTTTGCCCAAAATGAATGACAAAGTCAATCTCCACTTTTTATCTTCAAGACTACTCTTTATGTAATTAAAATTTGATAATGCTCGTTCGTCTATCATCAAAATTTGATAAAGCTCATTTATTTATTTTACTTGAGCATATTAATTAGTTCTATGGGGAAATTTTTATGTACTGTTGAAGTACAAAATCCCCATCCATCTAGGCCAGTTATCAAAGTCACGTACAATTTGATTTTACTTGAGCATATTATTTATTTTACTTGAGCATATTAATTAGTTCCTTTGCTCAAAATTTGATTTTAATTTTTCTTTCTTTCGAACGGATGAGAAATTTATACTTTATGATTGGTTTAGGTCTAATGAGAATGTTATATTCCCATTGCACCTACAAAGCTCTCTTTTTATCCATATACTTGAGACTATTCTTGAATTGAGAAAATATGTGATTCAATTTTGAGATAATTCCGTTGTATTCACAGTTAACGTCTAGACCATTTTTCTTGTGTAAAGTGCATTTACACTCTCATCTCCTCAATAAAATTCAAGTATTATTTTAATTATTGAGCTACTTTTTATAGAGGGATGGCTGTTGACACTTGAATTTCAGTCGCTAATTCAAGTGTAGCAAGAAAATAACAACAAAAAATAAATAGACAAATAATAAGCAATTCGATAAACAAAGAAAAAAAATAGAGAGAAATTCGGATTCTTTGGTAAAAGGAGTACCTAGACCTTTTAAACCAACCCATGTCACATGGTTCAGATCAGCTAACGTCCCATAAAACTAGAAATCTCAGTCCATGCTTAAACCAGGTTAAGGTGGGCTCATTTTAAAAAACTCGCCCATTAGACCATCTCAGGGAATGAGCGAGCTTTTCACAGACAGCTCATATTTATAAAATAAATAAATAAATAAAAGGAGGAGCTTTTCATTGGCATTCCATGGTGAGAGCTTTTCATTGGCAGCTCATGTTAAATAAACATAGGAAATCGAACTGGGAGGGAGATTCTCATTCATTGGCAGCTCATGTTAAATAAACACAGGAAATCGAACTGGGAGGGAGATTCTCATTCATTGGCAGCTCATGTTAAATAAACACAGGAAATCGAACTGGGGAGGCTCCCCAGTTCGATTTCCTGTGTTTATTTAACATGAGCTGCCTCCCCAGTTCGCTGCCAATGAATGAGAATCTCCCGAATGAGAATCGAACTGCAGCTGCCTATAAAAGGCTCCCTCCATGGAATTTTTCTTAGTTAAGTTCTGTGACGGCCCCACCCTGTTCTCATTTTCAGCCAAGCAAGGAAGAGATTAGCAAGGCAAATTTGGAAGGTTAATGGCGAACTCAAACAATCCAGCTAATCACGGTGCTAGGAGGTAAGCTTCGGTGACCTCAAATACATCTCAAACAGCCCAGCCTCCGTCTGCAAGTTGGAGGATTGCAAGTAATATAATGCCAAAATCTTAATACCCTTTCCTGTTCCTATCTTTGATCATGGTTGCTGTGTATACTCAATTACGTGAATGCTGTTTAATGTCGAAAAAACCTACACTCTTAAGTAAATCGGGTGAACTTGTTGATGCATTCTGAACTCGTTCGCTTCATGGGGCTCCTCCACCATCGAGCTTCTCGATGGAGTGCATGGAGGACCTCCATGGCGTTCCATGGACCTCGATGGTGGATGAGGACCCTCCATGGATCCACCATCGAGCATCCATGGAGGTCCTCCATGCGCTCCATGGAGCTCAAGGTGGATAAGGATGCTCCATGGAGCTCCATGTTCCATGCTCCATGGAGGAGGATCCTCTTCATGCTCCATGGAGGATCCTCATCCACCATCCTCAACCACCATCGAGCTCCATGGAGCGCCATGGAGAGGACCGCTCCATGGGAGGTCCTCCATGGAGCATGGATCGCTCCATGGGGCTCCTCCACCATCGAGCTCCTCCATGGCGCTCCATGGAGCTCGATGGTGGTTGAGGATGGTGGATGAGGATCCTCCATGGAGCATGAGGAAGATCCTCCTCCATGGAGCATGGAACACGGATCATACTTCATGGAACTCATCCACCATCAAGCTCCATGGAGCGCCATGGAGGACCTCCATGGAGCATGGATCGCTCCATGGGGCTCCTCCACCATGGATCTCCCTGCAGATCCTCCTCCATGGAGCATGGAGCTCTCCTCCGTTGGTGGAGTAGCTCCATGCTCCACGCTCCATGGATCTTGATGGTGGATGAGGGTGCTCCATGGAGCGCTGCATGGAGCTCGATGCTCCATGGAGCTTCATGTTCCATGCTCCATGGAGCTCGATGGTGGAGCTCCATGGAGCGCTTCATGCTCCATGGAGGAGGATGAGCTCCATGGAGCACTGCATGGAGCTCGATGGTCGATGCTCCATGGAGCACGATGCACCACGCTCCATAGAGCGCCTCCCCCAGGAGCATCCTCCTCCATGGAGCTCTATGGAGGATGACGGCATCCTCCTTCCCGGTCCTCTTGGACTATTTGTTTAATTCTCATACCAGGAATAATCCCTCTCAAGTACGCATACCATTAAAATAGCTGTGTTTGTCTTAGGAAAGTGAAATCCATAATAACTGGCATGTCTTTTTGAAAATCACGAGATTGGAAAGAAGGTGAGTGTGGAGGACTGGGAGTGTTGTCTTCATTTCCTTCGTGAAAAAGAACTTCTATCTCTTATCATGTTTCTGTGTGTATTCTATTATGTGTATGTTGTTTCATTAGGAAACAATCCGTGCTCTGCGTAAATTAGGTGAATCCGTCCTTTTTAGTGTTTCACTCTTAAACCATGGTACAAGTATGAGTTGTTCATATGTTCTTTGTTAATTTATCAATATGCTTATTCTTGATCCTTATTGTTTGAACTTCTGTGAAAGATGATTGTCTAACAAGTGATTTGCTAATTTTTATTCCAAGGAATGTGTTAGATTGTTTGGCTCAAGTTAACGAAGATCTTGATTCCCTTGAGAATGCTTTGCGTCAGCTCATCAGGGCCAGGCAGACCTTGATAGGTCCGGCCAACATTTCGAATGCACCAAGCATTATGCTTATCTGTGAAGCAATCAAAATCATTCAGCAAAAATTAATCTTACAGATGGGAAGACAAGATATTGACCCAAGTTTTCGACTTGCCTTTTCTGTGATCATTGTTGCTCTTAGATGTGTCATGTGCAGTCTCCTAATGTGCGCTCTGCTTGGCGACTTGCCTTGGCCAACTTTTGTGGCCTGCGTTCTAATGTTGGTTGTCACGTTCATGTTCATCGTGAACTGAAGAATTAATCGGGGCAATAGTTTATGGTTTTTGTGATGTGGTGATGTGTTGTTGATAAGAATTTGATTTGCTTTGTAACCTTCCAATGCTGGGTCAAATGTGAACCTCATGTTATATTATTACCTTGAACACCTTTTACATAATATAGTAGAATAAATTATGATGATGATTACAATTTGTTCTGGTGCAAAGTCCTCTCCAATTAAGAGTATTTTGAGCTAGTTTAAGCATATCTCGGAAAGTTTCCACCAGCCCCTTCCCTATAAGGCAGCTTTAATCCTTTGCTAGATTGCCAATTTCAGTTTAAGTCCTAATTGCGTTTAGGTCCATTACTTCTACTTTGTCAGTCATTGTGAGCAGAAAATTATGGCAGCCAAAGAGAGGACCATGAGATTGCTACAGAGAAATTAAATTCTAATGATGCGAACTTTCCTTCAATCTTGTATGATGTATGCTGTTTGTTGCTTTTCAAACTATAGGTTTCAATGTATACTCAATTGGGACTGGAACACAGCCATTGTTGCATCTTCCTGGATTGATTGCACACTCTGTTTGTATGTACTATGTATATACTCCCTCGGCATTCCTCTAAGTTCCAACTCATTGCTCGCACGATGAACATAGCTATTTAAACACAAGAGGAAGGAACAGTCGCCTTAAGTAATAATTATACGTCCACACTTTTGTGCTAATGCAATCACTCAAAATGATACCCTTAGCAGCAAAAGATCAGAACTTTAATCTAAAATAACCACTGCATATACTTCCTGTTCCTAGGCATACAGATCGAATTGCAACATATTAAATATCGATGCACCAGCACATAGCAGAACCATCTGCATGAAATAGTCCACTGTGCTTGCTTCTAGCATTTGCACATAAATGAAGGCCTTGGGAGAGCGGCCCAAGTGCGTGCCTTTGTGTCGTACTTAAGATTATGATTGTACTTGAGATAACGAATGGAAAAGCAAGAGCCTTTGGGCCCATTATTGGAAAAGAATGCTTCAAACAACTTCGCCTACCTGAACCAGTGTTGATTGCTGCCAAATGAGCAACAACTTTATCAGAGGATTTCTAACACTCTCCAAAGCAAATTATGAGCAGGTATAACTCCTTACCCAAGTAACAAAGAGAATATGATAAAGGAATATGGGGTTGGGCAGGCTAGAAGAAATTTACCAGCTTCAAAAGTTCCTCGGACCCGAATCCAACCTCTAGAAGCCTCTGAGACTAGCAAGCAAAATGGCGACTCTCATCATCAGCGACGCAAGCAAAGTTGGTGGATAAATCCTTCCCAAAAAATCTCAAAGGATGCCGAGAACCAAACCACAATATCCCATGCCAAATCAATAGCATTCAACAGTCTTCTCAACTGCTTTTAGCTATGGGTTTCCCCAAAGGAGATATAACGCCCCTTAAAGAATCAGGATTACCTCTTAATGCCTATATATGCTGCATAATAGCATCTCAAGATCCAAATCTCAACTCGTGAAATTCAAAACTAGCAAAAACAGTGAGAGGTCGATTGGCGAGAGACTGAGATTCTAACCACATTGAGGGCAGAAAACAATCCAACAGTGTGTTAACTAGGCAACGTCAATTTTTCAAGAATTGCTAGTAAGAGACCGGATAATCTCAGCTGCAGTATTCATAGATTATGCAGATTCACGAATTTAACTTCAGATCAAGCTTACTGAGCCTAAAGGAACTACTAGCAATCGGAACACGATACCTCCACATGATGCTCTTGACACAAGAAACATTCGCCACCGAGAACCATAGCACGCCAAACCCCAACTCAGTAGCATCATCGCAGAATAACAAGCAGTGATAAATCAGTACTAACACCATAATACTCTCGATGCAAAAAGCCCGAGCAACATATTCACCTATTCATCAAAAGCACAGGCTTCGAACAATGAGGCCAAGCAATACATCACGTAGGAAACGCATCACGAATCAATTCCAACAACCGAATGATTTAGACCATGACAACACCAACTCCAGCATGCGTTGCAAAGAACCAAGTCCCAGAATTCGAAACTCTTTTTCGCAGGCCTGGCGGGTCTATGAGGGGGCCACCTGCATTACGCAAAGATGGGAAGGTTCGGACTTCCAAGCAGGGCTGGTGGGAAAGAGCGAGAGATCTCATCTCGGCCAGAGAAGAAGCCCGGCCCGATTGCGCTCTAGACTTTCCCTCCAGCAACAAAGATCGTTGACTACGAAGTCAAAGCCCATGATTCGATGCCTTTGAATTCATTGGGATTCCCGTTTAGAAAACGGCTTGCGGGTTCCGTTTGCGAATGAATCTCGCATTCCTGAACGATTCAAATTGTACCCCCACTCGACCAAAAAAAAAAATTCACCCCCACGACTCAATTGTCCTAAAAAAGATCAGCACTTGTGTTCATGGTGGCCGCGGGGGCAGGGGGCAACCGAACGACAAAAACGAAAAAGAATCCGAGCATGCGCATCCGGGGAATCGAACCCCGGTCAGTACCGTGGGAGGGTACTATGATACCACTACACTAGATGCGCTGGTTTTGATCAGTTGCCCAGTGTTTCTTACTATAATTAATAATGTTGTTGTAGAAGTCAATGATTTACATCGTTTTCAATCTCTTTTTGGCCGACCTCCTTCGTGTATATACCGCTAGTTAGATTTCTTGGATGATTTGATTTTATCCTATGCGCATAGAAGCAATATCGAACTCAGCTCTTTTTGTTTTTTTCTGCTAATCGAGTGGTATTCAATCGAAGACAGGGATGATCGACATCAGCATCTGCAAAGAAGTTCTTTGCACCATCGTTCGCGGCCACATCCCAGGAAAGTTGTGCCGAATAAGAACCGAACCGGTAAGATGCCAAAGTTCTCAAGGAACACGGAGGATAAATCGGTTTTACCACTCCGATGAACCAATCCTTTCCAAAATAGCTTCACAATTTTGTTTCCAATTTGTAATTTAGCCAGATCCCTTTTGAGTCATGGTTGCCCCCAACAACTCCTGTTTTATGAGTTACCTCCAAGCAAGCCCAAGGCTGCCTTAGGCTCCTCCTCCTCCTCCAGCTCAATCAGTGATTAATGTCGTCAAAACCTAAAAAGTTGGTCGCGTTATGTAATGAACAAGGGAGAGGAAGCTTCCTCGAAGTGGCGCAAACCTGGGGTTTTCCCTTTCCAAACCTTCACCTCAACGCACCAACGATGGTAAAACCCAAGACAGCTTTCTTAATATTCTGATTGGGGGGCCGCCAAGAATGGAAAAAGAGAGCGAAAAGAAAAGGGCAACCGCGAAAGGGGCTTTCTAATCTACAGCAAGCAAAAAGATTTAAACAGAAGCACTAATTACGTTTGTGTTTTTCCGTTTACATGAAGTGACTGATATGTATTTATCCGTAGCAATGTATACATGTATAACATGGACGATGAGTTAGGCCGATCGCCAATATTCGGTGGTGCCGGATATAATATAAAGTCCAATCCTCACTGATTTTCCCAGGAGACCATTAAAAGTGCCTTTTTCTTCCCCTCGCCTTTTTTCCAATCTTGTTTTCGTGGAGGGTAATATCTCAACTTGCTTTATGCAGGTGCGTCTTTTCTCCCCTCTGCTTTAGACTGTTTGATCTAAGGCAAGTCACTTTCTCGGCTCAATTATTACATACATCTATATGGATAGCAAGCGCATTAGTCTACACAGATAAAATGTGTACATGCTAATCGCGTTCGCCCCCTTTATCATTATCCCTTGCGTGTTGCTTCGTTAATAACATGTCTGTAGATCTCTTCTCCTTTTGGGAAGCAACACCACCAACCCTTTCACGCTTTGCATGAATGGCTCATGATCCATGGCTTCTTTCTGCACAATAATTACAGCAAAAAAGTCACTGACATCTCGAGAGAGAGAGAGAGAGAGAGAGAGAGAGAGGAAGGGAAGGAGGGGAGGAGACCAAGCACTGGAATCATTGAAGCCCATGTTCCATTCACAAGCAGACAATGAGAAAGAAACAAGGGAAAACACAGAAAGGGCTGGGGGGTTGAAGGAATCTTCTAAAACGAAACCCTAGAATACTCCCGCACATTTTTCACGGAACAAAAGCAACAGTTTTCTCTCTCTCCTTTTTCACCTATCTCTTTTGCGGGTAGGGGTGAGAACTTTAGACTCTACAATTCAGATGGATAGATTAAAATAATAGCATCTTGGACATATCAATGAAAAGCTGTTTGGATCTTTCTCTCTTTTTTGCCTGTAGGGGGCGTCGCTCATCAGCGGTTCGCTACGGCGTATCGTAGACCTCCACGCGTAAAGCTGCAAACAGTCGGGATCCTCCCTCCTTGGCTCGCTTTGCATTCATTCAGCAACAGCAACTCGAGTCGCATTTGACCTAATTAAAAATGACTTTGATCCCAAAATTATCCTGGACCTGGCGCCGCTGACAGCACCTGGCCATCGAGCCTACTTTAGTCTGTCCATGCGTGTATGGCTCTGTATGCAAGTGGACTACGTGACCAATCGCCAAGATTGTAGGCGATGATCAAGGAAATTACCAAGCGCTTGAGCAATTCCTAGTGATTATTTTCTTGAATAAATGCTTTTGAGGTGCCAAAGACAGTTTTGTCTTCCACACGTCTTGAACTCATGCCTATGTGCGTCCCTAAATCGTAACGAGTCTTGATCCACTCAAGAATCTCTCGACTCTTTTGTATATACTGTTTGATGGTATTGCAAATCTCTACTACTTATGTGAAGGGCAATCTTCAATTTTTTTCCCAAGTTCTTTTACTAAATTACACCTGAAAACTAAATCGATACAAGTTCGACTCGGGGACTAGCAATGGCTGATGCCCCTGAGTTCTAGATGTTCGGCCTGATTTTTATAATTAATGTTCGACATATTTTCTAACTTAAATTTTGCCAACTTCCCTAACTCACCTTCTGTAGTCCAAATTAGTGCCCATCGTTGTCGGTAAAACTTTTTGAATCATGCCAGCGTACGAGTTAACGGCAAAACCTTTTGAATCGAGCTATCTTATGATAGCCATCTTGTGATTGTGCATATTTGTTTTTTGGGAAGAAAAAACCTAAAGTTGTAAATATCCCAGAAAAGAAAAGAAAAGCTCAAGTGCTTTAACGTCATTATCAATTATTCTGCAATCCAAGAAGACAAACACGACCCACCTCCAACAACAAAATCCACTTTCTCCTCCTTGGGATGTGAAACATCGTACAGCTTCATGGGGGCATCAGTTGCATTCAATACGCTAATGATTCCCATTTGAAGTTTCAAATTCGTAGACCATCATACCTATTCTAGAAAAATTACAAAATCAAGAAAAGCGTATTCATGATTACATCCTGGGCTAAACTTTCCTAACAACATCACTTAGCAAGGACTTAGCAATGCATATAATATGATACACACATATATGATGAAGACCATGTTCGAGTAACCAGCCATAAGTTAAACTCTCCCTGTCGCTTAGTCAATATTACTCGACAGTAATTTCGTTTTCACTCATGATGAATCTAATCTATGTTCATCATATGAATAATTTGATGAGTTGCTGGAGATGTACCTCAGGCCATGGAAATTTAAGCTTTGGTACGATTTCACTAAGATCACATGTTTTTGGAGGGACACACGGTCATTCGACTTGATTCGAAGCATTGTGACTCAAAGAAAGCTTAATTACTCGCTGCCTTAGTTCTTTCGGACTCCTGGTTGGACATTGCGCGAAAGCTACATGACCAAGACTGAATCAATTTCGAATGAAATTGGCGAACTTTTTGGATTATCACATGACAATAGGCTACAATCTAGGGGGCGAAGGAGAGAGGAGCTACGTTATGAGTCTGTAAAAGGTTACAAACGGGGAAAGAAAGGGAAGAGAGAGAAAAAAAAAAAAAAAAAAGAGAAAAAAATTACAAAATGAAAGAAGTAGAATAAGAGGAGGATGAGGGAATCAGAGGTAACAATAAAATCTAATCAAATCGACTCTTCGTGAATTTGGTTGAATATCTGATACACAGATGACGAAATTTCATCCACTGCCGTGAGCTTGCAATCATCTTCTGCCTGCATTTACACACAAAAAAAAAAAGAAAAGGTATGAATACAGACATAAAAAACGTTATGATGGTGATGGCGATGAATGTACCTCAAATTAAAATGAGAATGTGACCATGATTTGATAAAAATATCCTAACAAAAGTTGGCAAGGATCGTTGAAACTCCAGGCAAGAAAAAACAATATGGTAAGAGATGCACGACGAAATCCGAATCCAAAATTCAGGAGACAATCGTCCTCCGAATCGCAGGTGCCAGGGAATATGCTTATGATCCGGGGGAACCCATATTTGACGCGATCAATTCGAGCATAGTGATTATGTGGAAACCGTACACCGGTTCATCGCCCGAACGCGGTGATCAGGAAGCACCAAAATTAAGGTCTAACCTTGACGCTGATGGAGTAGAGGACAACGCGATCAACGGTGGTGACATTGAGGTGAAGAACGGTCAGCCTCAACGAGTGCAACCCAGACACCACCTTCAGGATCTGCTTCGGCCTCCTCTTCGTCCTTATCCTCAGGTTCGCGTGGCTCTCCACCATGGTCACTTCTATGTCGGCGATGGCCGACAGCCGCTTATTCCCGGCAGCTGTTTCGTCAGTGGAGCCGTAGTAAGCTGTCGTCGTTGTTGCTGTCGACGGGGATGGCGAGCTAGAGGAGTTGTTGCTGCTGTTGCTGTTGTTGTACTTGTGGAAAGTGAAGAACTCAGAGAAAGGTGAAGCTGGCTTATCATCATGGTCATCATCAGATTTTAAGCACTCCATCTCCTTTTGAACACCAAGTAGTTGCAGCTTTTGCTCAAGCTCCTTCACAAAATTGATGGCCCCTCCTATGATTGATGCTTGGTCCCCCTACACAACAGACATTCAAAATCTCTACTTGAATTTTTTTTTTTTTTTTTTTTTTGTTCGGCCTATTCAGACAATATGCAATAATTTAAGCCTTGTAGAGATTAGATTATAGAAAAACAAGCAAATGTTCTGTATTCAATATGCGCACAGAATCTGAAATTCAAAACGTCAATATCACAAGCCAGCGAAAGCACATTTTCAAGGGGAAACATACATTTCTGCGCACATATTTAAGAATTCGATGGCAATCAAGGGTTTGCCAAAAGAAAGGGTTTAGAGAGAGAGAGAGAAAGAGAGAGAGAAAGAGACCCTTTGAATATAAGATTCAGGCATGAGAGACCGAAGCATGGAGAGATACTCGTTCATTTGCTTCCTGCGGTTTCGCTCCACGGCAATGTGCGTCATCCTCTGGCTCTCGATGTCTTCCTTGTTCTTCCTGCTCTTCGTACGGCGCCGCTTTGTGCGACCTACAGCTGCGGCTCGGTGGCTGGACGACCCATCATTGCTGTTGTCATTATTCAAGTGACATTGTGCTGTGTTGTTCCCAGCATCTGATGAGCACGAATTGTTGTTCCACTCGCCGCAAGGGAAATCCTTCTCCGTTGGGTAGTCTAAGAATTCCCCGTGCTCGTTCCGATCCAACCCAAAGTCGAAGGAACCCCAATTGCTTTCGAGCAAGTTGTAGAGCTCTCTGCTTGTATAGTTGCTCAATGGATCTTGCGGAAAGACAACTGCTTCCAGTGCCATTTTTACTCTCTCTCTCTCTCTCTCTCTCTCTCTCCCCCTCCCTTCCTCCTCCTCCTCCTCCTCCCCCTCCCCCCCCTCCCTCCCTCCCTGTGATCCCCAGAGAGATGAGAGAATATCTTGGAAAGCCAAAGGAAACTGCCTTGGCTTTTGGTATAATGTGTTGGAGGGGGGAATGGAGGGTTTGAGCTTTTTTAAAAGGGCCACGGTGAATCATTGCTATGTCTACAGCTTATTGCACGTGAAATAGTTTTATCTTTAGGGTTTTCTTGCAAAAGAAATAAAAATTGAGAGGTAGAGAGAGAGAGAGGAAAACCAAAAGGGTATCATGAGATTTTGTAATGGAGTGGGGGGAATGATGGGGTTGGATTAAAGAAATCAACATGCCCATTTTGGGGACAAGAATGTCTTGTCATTAACAAATTATGATAACATCATTATTAACCCATCTAAGGAAGGCCACCACCACCATATATTTGCAAAGATATGGTTTGATGATGCTTTAGAGGGTTGTGTGAAAACAAAGGAGTCCATCTTTTTGTTGGAGCGAGAAAGTTGCTTGGCTATCGTACACTTGTGTTAAATTACCATAATGATCTCCTCCTCGTCTATAATGCAATATTACCTAAACAGAACAATGGAGCCATAAAAGATGATCGAGACAATAATTTGATTCTCATTACCTCATATAATAGCTTATAGTTGGTGAGGTTAGATACATCTTTTAATTCACAAGAACCTTATGTTGACGTTTCTTCAATACGAAAAAAAAAACTAATTAATTGGTAGCAACAACAGCAACATTTTGTTTACTGCGACAACCACGGCACTATGTTAATTACAACCATAAGTGGGCATTAATTGTAGTGGATCGGGTCACATCGACCCTTAAATTAAGTCTAAGATTGATCATTTCATTCCATTTGGTTAATGAAGCTCATAACCATCAACAACATGCCCGACATGGTGAACCTCTTGATGAAGCGATCAGCCAATAAATTGCTTAACGAAAATAGACTACCTTTCCAATCATGTCAAAACTTCAATAATCCCTTTCCAAACTAAACAAACATCTTTAAAATTCCATCTGTCTCTCAAGCTAAATTACTCATTCAAAATTCCCATATATTTTTGGAATTTAATTAGCCTATCCTTGCTTCTCTCTTCTCTAGTCCCTAAATTGCTTATAGACTAAATGTTTCACTCCTCTCTATCTATATTCTATATCTTGCTTATTGAAATTGGCCATGTCTAAAAAATGTAAGAATGGCATTATGCATGCCCTTGAATACAATCCTTGGGAAATCTTTATGATAAGATATTCCAAGTCAAAGTAAATATTGAAAGCTGAAAGAAAATATCATACACATAAGTCTATGCTTTTCTTTTGTCATTAAATTCACTTCGAATTCCTTTGCATATTAACCCAAAATCATCTGGAGGAACAAAAGTTTCTAAACCAACTTCCACTTTAGATAACCCATCCTCTTGACAATTCTTCTTCATATGGAAACTCAATTAAATACAAAATAATCAGGAGTTTCGACAACCACAAGTAGAGACGACTTACAATATATGTTTGACCCAATCCGATATGGACACATCCCTATCCAATACCCTTGAACATATGTCACAATAAGGCTGTCATACTTTCTTCAGTCGATTGAGTAAGCTGAAATGAACTTATTCTCGGTTCTTGTCCTAGCTAGTTTAAGTGATAGTCGTATTTGAAATGACCAATGAAGCTCTATGATGCATCGTGGGAGACGAGGGAATAATGGATAAACTCATGACACCTCCTTGGTGCATCGCGTAGATCAAAAAACCCTAGAATTATACGTTCCTATCGTCATTTGGTAATAATACGGCTGAGAGTACTACCGCACAGAGCGAGAGAAAAAGCTGACAGATGTGCGCAGAGATTCTTGCGAAGGAAAGAGAAAAACGAGGCCTACGAACCGAGAACAGAGAGGGAGAGATAGAGAGAGAGAGAGAGAGAGAGAGAGAGAGATCTCGGACTTGTATAATGTCAGAGAGAAAGGGGAACTGATAGGAATCCATGTGACCATACGAAGCGAAAACAACGACCACATATTTCTCTGCTTCTCATTTCATCAAATTCAAGAACAATCGCCTACTGCGGACATAAACATATCGAGCTTCCATTTCCAAGATTAGGGCAAAACACTCTTCCCTAGCTAAGGCCTAACAGCTTATGGCGTTGTTTTCTGATTGTAATAAGCCAGCTTTTCTGTTAAATTCTAGTGCACGTAATATAAAAGTTCTCGGAATTTCCATGCAAGGTCCCCATGCAAATGCAATTCTTTTATATGGACAATGCTTCGTAATCAATAAATAAATATATATTATATATAAATGTTGAATTCATGTGATTCCCTAATAATTTGTCAAGGGTTATGTTCTGTCAATGTGAACGCGGTTTCCTTTTCTTCATGGACATCAGCTAACTTAACTTTGCAATTTGCATAATTTAAAGCAAAAGGTGGGAATTCGCAACCCTTGTAGAAGCAAAAATGAAAAAGCGGAAATGAAATAAACTAGAGTTGCAATTTTTATTTTGGTGGGATTAGAGTTGTAAAATCAAAATGAGAAGAATTTTGTATATATCTAAAAAGCCGGCCAAGGAAGGTGGTAGTTTGCAATAATCCAAAACATGGGTCAAAAATTGACATGGAGACCCATCCAAAAAGCAACCACCATTTGCCCCCAATTTTTCTTCAATCTTGAGTTGACTCGACACTCGCACGCGATAATTTATTTAAATTTTTTCCATTAAGATATTGCATAAAATTAAAATGAAAACATTGGCAGTTTGATTTTGTCCGATTGCTATTAGCATCAGAGCTCTATCTTATGTATTTGCATGATTTAAGAATCTTGAAGTACTTTCCTCCCTCTACTCACGGAACTAACAGAAAGATTAGACCCAATTTGGCTCTTCTTTGAACCTAAGAGATACGAGAAGATTTGATTATCAAGAAGCTTACAAAGTAAATTTGGATGCATCCCCTTGATCGATTGAACAAGTTTAGAGAATCTTGATGAACCGCATGTATCTAATTTTGGAGAGTATCTGCCGACCGATTAACTATTGACTATTCATTGGAGCGCATACTTCCAAGAACTATACATTTGAAATGATTTAATAGAGATTAACTTAGCGGCTCAGGACCTTCCAATGAACTATATTCTAGCGGACTTGCTTTATGCATATAAAAGAACAAAAACTGTGTATGCTTTCTTTTGTTGGAAGCCAATATTCAAATTCGGTTTAGTTGTATGGTCATAATCTTTTGTTTATTTTAGCATTTTATGTGCAAGATGGAATTCAGTCTTTATCTGCATGCATACGCACACCATACTCGATTCGGAATTTTAAAATATTGTCTTTTGTAACGTGTCATGTCAATGTTTTTTTGTGAACCGATTTAATCCCGAACCTAGCTATTGCATTGAACTTATCACCCCTATATGATGATTGCTTAACATCACGACATGCGACATCTGCTGGGTCCAAAATGATTGTAACCTCGCATGACGATTGGACCCAAAATGATCATAACCTTGCATGCCCTATTGTTTCCCTATGAATTATGTGCGGTCTTATCACGTTAGGGCCATCAATGCAAACTTATTGTGAATTTGTAATTAGAGGTATAACGAATAATATGCACCTAAGCTTATGTCATCTAGTGTGATGGAATTTGGTGAGACACCACAGTCATACAAAGGCACAATAGGCTTTATTCAGTGTCAATAGTAGTTGATTCTCCATCAATTTCTTTGGGACATCATCAAACAGCAACGTCAGTCTCTATGATCAGGCAATTAATGCATCCTTTCCCGTAGGAAAGCAAATAGTTAAAACCCTAGGACCATTAGCTTACGATACAGCTTATTTAATGAGTTAACAAAAAGCAATGAAAGCAAGGGGTGGTAGGGTTAGTTCATTTTGTCAGTAATCGATGACTTTTGAACCCTCTAGAAGAAGATCATATTAATTAAAATCCTGAATGTGGCCAGGTTACTTTCCCATTTCCCACTTCCAGGTGGAGTAGCTGGAAGTGGAAATATTGTTGCAGAAAGGTTCACTTACTTGTCATCAAAAGATGGTGCACCCAACTAGGGTAGATACAGCAGTGAATTCTATGTACCTAAAGTCAACATTTTTAGTCTACAAACTCAAATTTTAGAGAGCACGTATATTCAAGATAAACTCAAAAGTGCCTTGGTTGTCTAAACGAGTGTAAGGAAGGGAGTTGTCGCGCGGACTAGTCAGCTCACTTTGCTTGGAACTTTGATGTACAACGACAATATTTAGTTTTTCATCTAAGGGATTTAATTCCTAATTTCATTTGTTAATCAAATAGAAGTTGCATTGTGACATAACTCTCGGCCATTTTTGAGCTGCTCTTTTTTTTTAAAAAATAAAACAACGGTTAATACATTTATAAAAAAAAAAACGAGCTTCGTCAATATGACACATATATTCTAGACATAACTGAAATAGATGGTATAAACATTGCATATCTATAAGTTTGGGCTTTTTCCTAACACAAAGATAGTTTAGGGTATTTGTGTTATGATGGACAAATAATAATAATAATAGTTTAGGGTATTTGTGTCACGAAGGACAAGTTTAGGTTTTTGGTGTTATACAAAAAGAAGTTTAGGGTATCTCTATCATAGTAGGCATAATTTGAAGGTTTTTTTTTATGGTATTTAACCTAAAAAAGAAAGCAAAAAAGAAAACCGATTATACTTTGGATTCGCGTGAATCATGTGATATAGGCTAAAATGTGGTCTTGAACCTCAAGCCCCATATGTCTCTAGTCTATGTAGATCCACTTTAACCAAAGTCTTTCTCCCTCTCGTTGCATTTTATTAATTTGCAATTCGGCGGCTAATCCCCTATCGGACAACTTAAATCGGGCGATCATACTATACCAATTATGTGCCCCACATGTATTCTCGTCACATGTAAAATCGATAATTTAAGGAAAAAAACGGTACGGAAAATCAATAAATAAATGACGGAGGCTTAGTCGCGCGCTAATCAAGACGAAGATTTATCACATTTTTTTAGTTCTCTTCTTTTTCTTTTGTATGTCTTCCCTTCTTTCTCGCAATGGTAGCACCTCATTGGTGTGGGGTCTCGCAATCTATTCCTCTTGGGAAACCCTAATCTAAGGGAAGATTTTGTGATCGAGCGAGACGATGGCGATGATGCTAACACCCTCTAAAAGTCTAGTAATCCAATCGACAGGTACGTCGCGGAGGCTTCATTGAATCGGGACCCCGACGGGTCCGATCCCTCCGAAGCCGACCCAGCCAATGAACGTTCCGAACTCGATTTAAATTCCAAAGGGCGAAATGGGGGACCGCTGCACATGAATCTCCATCGCCAAAAGCCAAAAGAGCAAGTGGAAATCATTGTCCTCCCAAAAAAGCTCCAATCGCATCGGCATCGCCCGCCGACCACCACTCCTAAACTTCACCTACCAATGCTGATTAAGTCTTTAATAATCATCATTATCTGAGAACCCAAAAGCGCATTATCTTGATTAACTTAGGGTTTTTTAATTTTTTTTTCTCCGAAGGAGAACTGTTTTCTGGAAATTGCTTTCTGACTTCCCTGTGATGGAAAACAAACCAATATACAGAAAAACGATTTCCCCATATGGAAAGAAGGAAATTATGTTTTTTAAACTACCAAACAAGTGAAAATTAATTATTTTCCTTGAAAGTGATTTTCATGGAGAATAATTTAATTTATTATGAAATTTTCGGTGAAACGAACGCACCATTAACCTTGATTTCAGTGAATTTCCAGGGGACTCAATTAATTTTCTCTTCTTTTTTTGTTTTTGAGGTGGGGGCGGCGACATCCCTGTTATTTTTGTCTAAATTATCAGAACCTCCAGTTGTGAGACGAAAAGTATGAGCAGTTTCTATCTCGAATAATTTAAACTTTATAGAACAAACAGTCGTGCCCCTATGAGTTTATCGTGTCGGGCGATTCTGATAAGCTCCAATAAATACCAAAAGTGAAATTGGCATATGTCAAGAAAGCACGGTCTTTGTATGTCTTTTGAAGACGACATTAACAGACAAAACCAAATCTGGACCAAAATTCTCAATTTGCTTTTTTTGTCGTGGAGCTGCTATAATTGATGAAAACATCGTCCAGCAAAGGAAAATGAGGCGACTGATTTGTGTTTTGTCCGGCAAATGCGGCTTTGAAAAATGTTCGCACGGACAAAATTCCAATCGCACACTATGGCAACTAATACTTACCAAAATCTCGAATCGATACATTCTTACCGACAGTTGCCCGAAATTAACTTTCATGCAAGAAAAAATCTTAAACCGGTACGAATATGCCGCATTTGCTTAATATTAATTTTCACGTCACAAGAAATCTCCAATTGGTGGTACAATCATGACAAAGCTCTGTTGTTGGCTTCCTCCCAATGTTTCTGTTGAATTGCTCGTGCAGAAAAGTAGTTGGCAATTTACTTGGATATTAGGCGTGTGATGTGGATCTAGCGTAAATGGGTTCCCTAAATAATGTCGTTTTGGAGAAGCCCGATCTAAATGAACTGAAATTAAAGGTGCGTCTATTCACGAAAAATGAATGGTTTGGAAACCATTTTTCAAAATATGATCACTTAAATCACTTACAAAAATGAATAAACAAATATTTTCATCGTTCACAAAAATATCTGACATAAATTATTATCAATAAAAAGAAAATATTCTTTTAGTAAATAATGATTTCAATCGATACAAACGGTCATTGTTAAGAAAATATATTCCAAATAATTTATTTTTCACTAAACAAGTGAAATCTAGAGAATCCGTTGACTAAATGCAGCACATGTATACCAATACGGGTGTATCAATTTTCGATTTTCATGGCACAAAAATTAATTTTTAGTAAATGTAACACCAACATACTAGTTTGAAATTTTTTATAATATTAAGTCAGCTTTTAACCCATCGAAGTGAGAAACGTAATGAATCATTGACAGCAAATCGACAATCATAACTGTGGTTTGAATTAGGGGAAGACTATTTCTTTACAAATTTCTCAAAAACGAAAAATCACGCACTACTTCCCAAATAACAAAAGGCAGAAAGAATTAGCTAATTAATCTTTCATAGAAGGAGACAAGAAAGATGACAAATAAGATAAGCACCAAAAAATAAAAAAAGTTTACCGAATTTGGGAAATAAAGAGTCCTTGGAGAAATAACCGCTAAAAAAGAAAAGAAAAATATAATCCAACTATTTTTCCTCCTCCCTTTCTTTATTTATTTAATCCTTGTCCCAAATTCTTATTTATACCCTAAGATTTTGATATATTTATCACAGGAGTATCAATTTAATTTTTTTACGTGAAAATTATATTTTGAGTTAATGTCGCCCGTGCGCACCAATATGAGTGTATTGATTTTCTATTTTCAGGACACGAAATTAATTTTTAGTACATGTAACACGGATACAATAGTTTGAAAAATTTTATCATATTAAGTCGGCTTTTAACCCGTCTGAGTGAAAACCTTAATGAATCCATGACAATAAATCCACAATCATAACTGTGGTTTGAATTAGGGGAAGACTATTTCTTTCCAAATTTCTCAAAAACGAAAAATCACCCATTACTTCCCAGAAAAACAAAAGGCCAGAAAGAATTAGCTAATCGACCATCCATGGAAGTGGAGAAGAAGGGGCACAAATAAGACACACACTGCAAAATAAAAAATAAAAAATAAGATACCGAATTGGGGAAAATAAAAAATGTTCTTGGAGAAATAATCCCGAAAAAAGGAATAAAAAAAAACATAATCCAGCTAATTTTCCCTCCTTTTCTTAATTTATTTCATTTTTTCCCCCGGCGTTGGTCGCAAAATATCGAGATTTGACGTAAAGGGTGATTTTGATTTTGACGCGGTGGCATTCTTAAAAAAAGAGAGCACACCTTAAGACAAATATTCGAAATCACGCCCCGACGTCCGTACTGGCCTGGCCCTCACGATAAGATCCGGTGTACCGACGCCCCGCCCGATCCCCGCCCCGCGCCAGCGACCGACCCCATGGGAAGAAACAACGGCGCCCCAGAAAAAGAAACCATTTTTATACGGCGGTTTTCTCCCCACACCTTTCCTAGTTTTTCCTTTTAAAAAAAAAAAAAAATATATATATATATATATATATGCCTTGCCACGTCACGTCCTCATCCTCACCCCCACCCCCACGCGGTCCTCCTCAGCCCTTTCGGAAAAGAGGTATTTTTTTTTTGGCGCGTCGGACGCATCTCGTGATTGCAACGTCTGGAGGGAATCGGGCAAGCCCCCCCACGTGATTATGTGATGTTTTTGCAAGGTAACAAAATCGATCGGTCGCGCTGTGACAAGCATAGGGTCGATCAGGCAGAGACATTTTCCAGTGGCTTGAATCTACCGAGAAGAAAGTACGATTAAAGTCAGAGATGCCACGCTCTACCTAAGCCCCATTCAAGTTCTCGGTCGTAATGGATGATGTCTTCAAATCCGAAGTCACTGAAAAAAAGAGGTTATATCATGAGGGTTAGCACACCACAAAAATTTTATATTTATATATTTATAATAAATTCAAACCAAATTAATTTTTGACTATCAAAATCTCAAACTAACATATCTTTAACAAATTTACTCAAAATCGATACACTTTATGGCATATTAACCCTCGTTTTTCTTTCAAATTTATGAGTTAGATGACACATAATAGTTAATTGGTGTACCAACTTGAGATTTTACTTTTCGTTTGTCATATTTGTAAAAGTTTTGTGATTTTTGTGATATTAATCCAATTTAATATAAGGTATATTTGTTATTAAGATTTTTTATGGTCAAAAAAAAAATTAGTTTAAATAAATTGATCACAAATATACTGGTTTAATATTTTTTTTTATTATCATTTTGGGTAAATTTATTATAAATGTACCAACTTTTTTTTTTTTGTGATCAAAAAATTAATTTTAATTAAATTTACTAATTTGAAGTTTTTCATGATATTAACTCTATTAGGAATGATCGATTTGGAAAAAAAAATTCATAAAATGATCATTTGAGTCATTATAAAGATGAATTTATAAAAAATTTTAAAAACTGTTATCATTCATGAAAATATTTTTTTAGTGGTCAAATACTTTAAATGGTACAAGCGATTATTTTTAAAAATAATAATTTTTTTTTTTACTAAACCAACGAAAATGTTATATGTTTGATTAGGAGGACCTTAGAGAACTTGACATGGATGGGACAAATGAGGGAAGCTGATTTTAAGGGGAAGAGAGATAGACAGCGATGCATTCATGATGCACCAATGGGCAATGGCTCCTTTTCAGAGCTGGAAAACTGGTGGGCCCCGTCGGCTTCGCATCTTCATGCTTTTTGAATAGATTTTGTCCCCCCAAATAGGCCTACGCTAGGCTTCTTTATTTAATTCTATTTTTTGTTTTTTCTTATAATTCTCGAAAATAATAGGATGAGACGTAGGTTCTAAACCACATGTTAAAATGCCGTGGGCGATATACAAACCCCGTTTGAGAGGCTAAGGCTGTAGATTTGATTCCCGTGAACTTAAAAAGTGTGTCGTGACTTACTATGCCACGCAACATGCCTCATTAAAATCACATAAAAGCTACGTTATTTGGATTGCACTACCTTTAGCTCCAATCATGCGCACAAAATTACATCCATGCCAATTCAAGATATTTCAAGTATAACGATACTCAAGAAGTCGAAGTCGAAGTCGAAGTCGTGTTGAAATTAATTGAGAATCAAGATAGTTGTTGAAACTTCTCACGAGCAGTTATGAGCAAAATCACTATATGTTTTTCTTTCTTTGTTTCTTTTTGTTTTTTTGGTGAATTATCTTGCGCCAGTTAAGAAATTCAATTCATGCAATAATTGGAGTGAGCCACACAAAGAATAATCATATTGGAAAATGGTTGGTGCAAGATAATTATGTTAAGAGAAAACGGTGCAAATGGTCTCTAAATTTTAATTCAATGTATAATATCTTTCCTGAAATTACGATTCATTTAATGCGGTCCTTAAACTATTAAAAAATATTTAATTTGAGATGAATGTCTTAGTTAGCTTATCCAAGTGTAGCTTTTTCTTTTCTCGGTTGCTCACCATTCAAACTCAACTGAACATTCCCGTACAGTTTAGAGATTAGATTAAACATTTAATAACAATGTAGGGACCACATTGAATGTAATAGAAATTTAAAGACGACATTTTGCATCGAACAATAGTTTACCAATCCACTCGTGTTATTTTCCCATTGCATGAGCACCGTGATGACGCGTGCTAATGCAAATTAATCGGGGGGGAGGCTCCGTGGGGTGAGGGGACTCGATGCTTCTTTGAGTAAAAAGAGTGAAAAGAGCTTCGACAATGATTAGCCCCCCCCGCTCGTGACCATAGTACCCTGTCCGAATCCATCCTTGTGCCCGTAATCATGGTTACTTTGAACCTATAGCAAAGTTCCAAAAAAAGCGTAGCCATCTAGAGATCGATAAGCCTAGAGATCTAGTGATAGAGAGAGATAGAGAGAGAGAGAGAGAGGGAGATGGCGAGCTTGTGACTCTCTCGTGTCCATTTCCTAGCTCGTGTTCCCCAGCGATCGGTCCAAAAATCGAAGTTGACAATGCAAATTTGCGAATCAACATCTTGTTTGGGTCATCGGAATAATGATCGCATTAACATAGAATCGATATACACTTATGGTCTCGACACATTCGTGCATCATTTTGCCGACCCTCTTTTAGATAGACCCATGTAACGGCGGATAAAGGCCGGACGGGGCAGGGCGGGGTAGGCGGTTGGTGGTCATTGCCTTGGCCGCTAGATGTTGCTTGCAATTCCGTCCTGTGTACTGTTTTGCTATTTTGGTGAATTTCAAGGATCGTTCCAAACCGACAAATTTTTATGTCTGCCACCATACCAACAATTCAATCGAACTTAGCTGGTCCTGTTACATGGGTAAATGTCGAATATGTCCATCTAGAAACCTCCCATTTTTTTTCCTCTTTTTTTTTTTTTTTTTTTTTTCATTTCCAAGAATGGAAAACTACCTAACTAGTTGAATTGAAGACTATGCAAGCAAAACGATTTCAGCGAAAAAGATGAAAAAGGCCCATGGATTGTAAACCACCTATAGTGGGCCTCCTTTAAAGAGAGAAAATCCAACGAATTCATTAAGTTGAGAATTGGCCCGGTTGGTTTAAAGCTAGAGGCAACAACATCAGGAACACGACCTATAAGGTAAAATCCTAGGTGATAATACTTTTTTTAATGTGATCATACTATGCTTTAACTATAGTTATCAACTTCAGATTTACACGTTGATAAAATGCATGCCAAGTATCGACAGCCTGTCTAGCGTGTGCCTCCTATGTTAATAATTATGGTCATCACACGACCTAAAATCGTATTGAGTTTTTCTATCTTTTTTTTGTGAAATCATTGTCTATCTGTTTATAATAGTCATTCTCAAACTTGTTCTATATATAACTTCACGAAAGCATTTTACCACGTGCATTCTTTGTGTCATCTTAAATTAAAATTGTCTCAAAAAATTGTGAAAGCTATTGGAAGTTGCAATTAAATCAATACGAAATCATTAGAGAAATAACAAATCATTCATGTGATTTGGTTCGAGTACCTGTCCTTACTCCATGTGGAGATCCAGCGACAATCCATTAATCAATTGAAGCATTATAAATGACAATTGACTCATGCATTCAAGTATTTCTCAATCCTAAGTTATATTAGGAGTGGGTACTTCTAATGTCGATTCAAGTTCCACTTGAAACCTATCTTATTAGAACCGATTCTCTAATTTTTAGAGCACCAAAATCTACCTTACGGTATTCTGGAACTTGAAACCTACTTTATTAATTGGTTTCACGATTGATTCAATGTTTATTTAGGAGAAGATTAACTTCTTTTTTTGTTTCTTTTTTTTTCATTTTTTTTGTTTCGTTTTTAGCTAAACAAAATGGAAGTAAACACAACAAAAATAAAAAAGTTATCAATGGCAGCAACATATAAAAGATGAACACATAAAATATATTAAACAATAAAAAGTTCACATAACTACGAATTACCGGTTCCCAATTTAATATAATTGGGTATCGAACTGCACGATATTGGTTCCATTTTTATTTTTTTTAATATCAAGCACCGAACCGATACCCAGAATGATTTCTTTGATCTGTACAAATTTTTGTTCCTCATTCTGCTTTTGACTCTTGCTGCCCCTTAATCTATACCCAAACTCAGAAAACAAGTCAGATTCGTAAGCAGAAATCACGGCACGATCCACACATTTTCTTCTGTCTCTTCTGACAAGCAGGCCTTATTTATATGAACCCCCTTTTTTTATGCGCGGCTTTGACGAATCCAATTTTAGTGTGCGCCAACCTTGGACTTGACTTGCTCCAAGAAATAAAAGAAAATCAAACCCTCGATATTTGCGGGCCCACCCTTTCCTTAGATAGCTCGAGCAATTCAAATCCAAATTGAAAAGTGATTTGTCTGGATTTCCTTCCCATCATATTATGGTTGACGAAAATATCGGATTGACTTTTGTATACAAACTCAAATTCGAAACATAATTTAATAAAAAAATATATCGATCCATTGGCGACAAAGACATGAAGAAAATAACGAAATTTGTGTTGAGTAATATTTGTCGAATCGTGACATATATTGTTGCGAGTGAGATTGCAATCATTTTCTTCATGTTCGATGTCCTTGTTCCTCCACCTAAACCCTAAACCGGTCACGATTGAGATAGGTGAACCAACTATGGTCACAATACTCTCCAAACACGGTACATGGTATAAACAATTAATTATTTAATAACACGCCCTATCGCAATGTTTCTTAATTTTGGCAAATGATACTAAATTTTGTCCGGCACTTATGGCCACACTTGTTAATAGTTGTCTTACTAACATTTCTAAATCCCATTATACGGAATTGGAAATAAGTAATCAACTCACTTTCATCTTTTCTTTTCTTTTTTTTTTTGTAAAAGATTTTTATATTCACAAAATATATATACACAACCACTTTTCATATCCAATATAGAGTGGCGACAGCCGTAAATAATGATCGATTTGCTAAAAGAGAGAATAATTGCCGACTATATTAGTCTCCGGTAATTAATTATAATTATTTAACATATCAATATCCTCTCCTATTAAACTCTTGTGGGGCCCACGTATTTTGTGAAGCAGTACATTGAATTATTCATTTAATCAGGCATGCTGGTAAAACAAAAATCAGGCATGAGATAAACTCGCCAGTAATATCTAATTATGGTAAAATCCCACCTTTAACGGTAGAATTTCGAAATTCGAGATATCTACTCCCAACAAGCTGTTATCCCACGACAAACCAAAATTAAAAAAAAAAAAAAAAAACATATATGATTGAGATCTCGACAGAGCCCGACTTTAATTTCGAGAATCATTCGGAGAATAATATTTTCACATTAGTTAGAAAATAATCGCAGTCGCACCGCTTTATATATTAATAGATGAAACGACAGATAATGAAAAAAAACTACATGTTGGTCTTTTTTTTTTTTAAATGTTATATATAAAAGCCAAAAAAGAAAAGAGAAAAGTGCCTTTTTAAGTTCAAGTCGTCTGGTTGACTGGGACGGCATCTCTGACTCAAACCCTCCCGAAACGAAACACTTCCCACGCAGCTTCCTCCTCCTCCTCCTCCTTCACATGCTTCTCTCCTCCGTCGAACCCTGAAAAAAGCCGAACATATTCTCATGCCTCCGATCCCGCCGCCGCCGCCGCCACGGCGGAGGCCCGCCGCCCTCTCCGCCGCCGCCGTCGTCTTCCTCCTCCTCCTCCCGACCATCCTCCCTCCCGTCGCCGCCCAGCCGGCGCCCACCCCGCCCAGCGACGAGTCCTCCCCCGCGCCGGGCTACGGCGCCTTCGGCAACTCCATCGGCCTCGTCCTCGTCGCCCTCGTCATCATCGTCTTCCTCCTCGCCACCTTCTCCGCCTACATCCTCCGCTGCTCCCCGGCCCCGAGGGCTCCATCGGCCGCGCCGTCCTCTCCCTCCGCCGCCTCGGCGCCCCGCCCCGCGGCCTCGACCCCGCCGTCGTCGAGACCTTCCCGACCGTCGCGTACGCCGCGGTGAAGGGGCACAGGATCGGCGAGAGGTCGCTGGAGTGCGCGGTGTGCCTGAACGACTTCGAGGACGACGACACCCTCCGCCTGATCCCCAAGTGCGACCACGCGTTCCACCCGGACTGCATCGGCGAGTGGCTCGCCGCCCACACCACCTGCCCCGTCTGCCGCGCCGACCTCGCCTCGCAGCCGGCCGACGACCCGGAGAGCCAGCAGGCCGAGCCGCCGTCGGTCGAGGCGCCGGCGGCCGAGGCGGCTCCGCCCGATGGCGGCGCGCCGGAGAGGAGCCCGCGGGAGGGAGAGCCGGAGCGGATCCAGCCGCCAGATCCGTGGGACAAGAACGAGAGCGGCGGCACCAACAATCGCAACCGGACACGTGGCTCGGGCAGCAGGATCCGGAGGTTTCCCCGATCCCACTCGACCGGCCACTCGCTGGTCCGACCGGGCGACGACACGGAGCGGTTCACCCTGAGGCTGCCCGCCGAGGTGAGGAAGCGATTGATGCAGGGCCGGCCCGGGCCGGCCCTGCCCCAGGAAGGTTGCTCGAGGCGAGGATACCGGTACGGCGAAGGGAGCAGCCGAGGGCGGTACTACAGGAGGCTGGACCGGTTGGACTCGGCACCCGGGTCGGAAAGCCGGGCTTTCAATAGGATGCCGTCCTTCTTGGTGCGCATGTCGTCGGCCCTCTCGCCTAGAGTGGCCGCCGCTGCTGCTGCCAGGAGCGGCGGAGGGTCCTTCAGTAGTCCGGCGCAACAGGCTCGACCGCCCATTTAGCGCCTAAATTGGTTGCATCACAGAAAAAGACTAAGACAATTTTGACAAGTTCGCAGCCATTGGATTGTTTTGGTGGGCGACTTGCGCCTACCTTGTAAATCATGCTCAACAAAATTTTATTTTAAAAATGTAAAATTATGTGAGCAATTTTTTTATTTTTTTAAATTGAAGTTTGATTAAAGAGATTGATTAGTTCTCGCCCATGTTTCAATGTCATTTTATTTGATGAATTAGGGTGTTATGAAAATCAAAGACAATTGATTGAAAAATCCAAGAAAATGTTAATTTTTAACTTAAAAAATGATTTGACCCAAAAATTTTACCTTTTGTTGGTGTGATGGCAATGTAAATTCCCTATCCCACGATGATGAAATTTACTAATGTAAGGATATACCAAGCAGGTAGTTATACGGATATCTGCATCTACTTGCTTGTTCGAGTTTTGCCTATCTGCATCAGTCAAGCATTTCAAAGCAAATATGATTAAATCCCTTATATATTTTGCAAATTTTATGGACTTCAAATAATTATCGTACCAAATATCCAATCCCCAAAACTATGTAATATCAAATCTTTCTAGACCGTGCAAATTCCTACAATTAGTAAAGAGTGTGACTGATGCATTCGATAATAATTTGTGTTATATGTTGCATAGTTAAATCAAACTACAATTCGCGTCACTTATTAAGGGTGGGAAGAGCTTAAATAAACTAATCAAGGGCCATTCTTTTTTTTTCCATGACCAAAAGGAAAGGAATAGCTCTTTTTGTCATGACTAAAATCTAGGACAAAACCAGGGCGATGCGTAGATTGGTCGAATACTTAAAACTAGTACAATGAAATATTTGTCATCACAAAATACAAAATAAGTTATCTTGAAAATTGGAAAAAAAAAAAGGACAATTCACTAAAAACTCTAATGTCTATGGATTTATTTATTTTTCTTTATCGTGGTTATATCATTTCTTTACCGGTGGTCATCATCATTACCATTACTAAAAACTATGATAAGTTAAAATTTGTTATCCACCATGTATTAGGAAAAGCCTACAATGTTCATAACGAAAAATATAAGTATTGCAACTACATCCTTATGCACATTAACACAATTACAATACATGATAATTTTTATTATTTAAGGGTCCCCTTACTTTGTGGGAAATATTTTTCAGAAAAACTTTTCACCTGATGCATGTACATTTTGTCTTACCATTTTCTTTTTTGGGTAGGAATGGTATTTGCCCAAGTAAAAGGTAGGGATATTAACAGAGTGAAGTGTGGAATCTAGAGAGAGGAGAATAAAAGTATACAAATCCAATTATAAAACTCCAACCATGTCACACCACATCATGCGGCACTCAAGACAAGTCAAATTTCAACACATCCCAATTCTTGCCAAGGATCACAAGGAAGCTCCAAAACTCCAAGTTGACAAAATGGGCCAAAATTCCACTTGGGAAGTGGAAAGGACATCTTCCAAATTGAAAGTGCCACCACTTTTCTGGGAAGAGAAGAGAGAGAGAAAGAGTGTGAGAAAATTGGGGCAAAGGGGTCACAGGAGCCGTCACTACTTTGGCTGCTTGTTTAGGCATTTTCTATAGGCAAATGATGTTGGCCAAATGAAGACCAACTTCTAATGCTATCGACTTTCGAAAAATAAAAATAATATTGTCGATAATTAATCAGATTGAAGCTATTGCGTCGTGGCTGGCCGGCTTTGGCAGCATCTGTTCCTCTATTGAGAATTTCAAAAGTTCAATCTCGACTTTACATCATGCATTACGTCATTGGTGGGCTCGATTATGAATTTAGGATTTACGAATTCAATTAGACAACCTTTTCTCGATCGGATAGGAATGGGAAGTGTTGCTTTCCCAAAAAGGAAAAAATAAAAGAAAATAAAAGAAAGAATCGGTGTACAAGGAAGGAATCATGCCACGCGTCAACTTTCAATGCTATTGACTTTCGAAAAATAAAGACAAATTTGTCGAGAATTAATCCAATTAAGGCTATAGCGTCATCGCTTGCCGGCTTTGGCAACATCATTCCCTCTATTGAGTATTCTAAAAGTTAGTCTTGACTTTACGTAATGTATTACATCATTGGTGGGCTGAAATCTGAATTTAGGATACACGAATTCAATTAGACAATCTTTTCTCCATTGGATGGAAGAGATTGGATAGCGTTGGTCTCCCCAAAAAAGGAAAAAAGAAAGAATAGGTGTGTAAGGAAGGAATCGTGCCACGTCAATTACTTTCAATTTTGTAAAGCACGCGCCGGCCGTCGTTACGCGTTAGTGCGTATTTCTCTTTTTTAGGTCAAATCATTATTGCGCATTAACCTTGTCTAAAATCAATAAAACACCTGAGGAGGGTGCTTTTGAGTGATTTTTTTTTTTTTTAATGATTTTGGATTTTCTATACTTATCTACAAACGATCCACACAGGTATGCATCTATATGCATACACACAAGAAAGACGGCACCCGCCTCCCCCCAGTACCCTTCATCAGCTATCTTTAATTAAATATTTTTCTTCCACTTTTACATGATTAAAAAAATTTAAATTATTATTTTATTTGAATTTTCAGATGCAAGAATTGAAAATTTATTTAAAAAGACACGAATGATTAAAAAATAAAAAAAAAATCACGCAGCATTTTTTTTTCACAGAAAAATCGACAAGGTAACAAAAGGACTCAAGTGACGAAATTAGAAGAATTTAGAACTTATACGTCAAAGCAAAAGTTTTATAATTAAAGTGCATGGAATCAGTCATTTTTAGGACAATAATCTATTGCAAAATTAATATCCATGTCACTCCAGACTCGTTGTCTCCATTTTGTATCCAATTCTCTTATCACTTAAACTTTGGTAAGTGCTCATTGAACAATTTGTGAAGTAGGGGAAAGGGGAAAAAAAATAGAACCAAGGGGTCACTGATCATAATGTTAGCTCCTCGGTTCTTTGCTATAGTAATGTGCAATAAATCACTTTCCAATTTCACTTTGATAAATGGAAATACTGCCAGACCCTAGCACCCTTGTTTGTACCGGTCTGGCAGTGTTTTGGGCAAGATGATTTTTGCTTTATATGAAGTTGCAGATACTCCAGTATACTGTTAACGGGCTTTACAGAGGCAAAAACAGGTGAAAGTTTAGAAACCCAATGGCTTATTTTTGTGAAGCAGCCCGACGGATCTTTGGTTGTTGGGTTTGATATTCAAGGTTTCTGTTGAATTTAACAGTTGTTATGTGATATAGAGTAAATGGCGTTATTCTCACTCTACAATTATATAACATGTGGAAAACATTTTCTTCATTAACTAGCAGATCATGTGAAAATATGGCTCGCTAAAAACTTTTCGGAACTTGACTGCACCCTCAGATGCTGATGTGCTAGACACATTCATTTCGAAGTGTGTTCTTTCTAACCTACTCCATCTCCTATATCCTGAACTTAAAGTGACGTTGCCTAGTGATCTTTTATGCTAAAGAGCGCTAATTTTGATTCTCTGAAAGGATATAGCACAAGGCCAGAAGTATACGATGCTATCAATATACCTGAAGACATATTGATCATAGCCTTAGACTTGGTGATCCATCGTTCGAGAAGTTGAAGAAACGTTTCCTAGGTCAGTCATTGTTTTGGCCCTGGTAGGTGGTCCTGGGCCGTCGAATCTTCAGACTTCTTGCTGAGCCAACAAATTCACCAAGTTCACTTGTCTGAGTCGTTTTATCATGACAAGATTCTTCTTATGATACCGCTACAGGAAGATGTCTGGAACTCTGAGCTTTTGGAACTGTGAAAACATGGAATTACATTGATAAACATTGTACATTCTTCCTTCTATATAAGCTCTTCTTTTGACTGGTTTACTGGTGGTTCCCCTGCGATGAACTTGGATAAAAACATAGATGAGGAACATTCTTCGACATTCTTTAACACTTCTCTACAAAGTTTGGCTCCAAGACATTGCTTGTCATATGGGTATTTCACTATTAATAAATGTGTACGATTTTGTTAATGAGTGCCCCGAGACAACTAAGCATATTAATAAAGAAAGTTTGTTGTTTCCACAGCACTGTTTCCTCGTGCTACGCACGACTTATGTATTGAAAATAAAGATCTTTGAGTTTTGTATTCGAAGTTGTCTCCATATCTGATTAGTCAGATTGCTTTTGCAGCCTTCGTTATCATCTGCTGCATCCAGATTACCAATACTTTCGAATAAGGGAACTGCAGAAGAACTACAAACTCCGTGTAGTTTTATGTCATGTTGATGTGCTGAGCTATCCTTTTTTTTTTCCTTTTAACCTGCTTTATCAGTCTTGGGAAACTTTAAAGCCATTAAAGTGATGCTATGAATGTTCCTTAACCAGAAGTGAAAGTTTATAAATTGTAGCCATTGTCGGTTTCAGGAAGATGTGGTCAAGCCTTCTCTCGAGGTGACTAAAACGGCATTGCTCCATGACTGCACCCTCTTGTGTGGTTGGAGACACTGATTTTCCTTGGACATGTCTGTGGTCAATAAAACAGTTCAAGAAGAAACTTTTATAAAAGAGTTCGAATTTTGCTGCAGCAGATTTTTTTCATTTGCCAAGCTTGGAAGACTGTGGCCACTACTTGGAGATCATAAAAGTCCATGAAAACAAACCTGCAGACACCATTCAAGGTCAAATGGATACAGACTACTTATCAGGGGCATTCGACATTATCCTCGATCTGATTCTTCAGAGACATTTGCTCTGGACATTAGGGAGAACCCACACCATGTTTCCTAAGTTCGCATTTTTTGAAGCTGAAATCTCTCCTTTTCCTCTGGCTGACTCATGCTCTAACAGCAGTTCGACATGTGAATAAGACGGATGTTGTCACCCCTGGTTCTACACTTGGGGTATGCCTTGTGTTCTGTTATGGAGATCTTCCTAATTGTGTTTTTTGATTTCAAATGAATGTAGTTGAAGACTTTCCTTCTGTGGCGGGTAACAAAACTTTTGCAGGATTTCCGCTTTTTCAGTCTCTCTCTTATCATGGATGCTTCGATGGAAGATTTAGCTCGATGTCCTGCTATGGGGGAGCGCAAGGAGCTTTTATATTGAACCGACTGCAGTACTTATATTTTATTTCTATTGAAGACTAGTATTTCAATCTGTCCATTTATGCTTTTGAAGTAGGTAAGGCGTTTGTATGATACTTCTCACGAACCATTCAAGCGAGTGGTTCGGAACATTGCTGCTGCAGCTCCAGAAGCTCCTGTGCAGAAGAATGCTGAACCTGGTTCGATAAGTGAAGACCAGGACATTGTAGATGATGCTGCGCAGACAAGCAAGGGCCAGAAAAAAGAGCCTGAATTGACCGTCAAGTCGGCCCTTGAACATGAGGAACTAGTTGTTCAGGTATTTGGGTCCATGCTAATCCGACCGGGCAAGGACGTCGACCGTTTCACCCTTAGGCTGCCTGCCGAGGTAAGGAAGCAATTGATGAACCGGCCAGGGCCAGTCCTGTCCCTGGAAGGTTGCTTGACGCAAGGATACCGATGCGACAGCAAAGGGAGCAGCCGAGGGAGGGACTTCAGGAGGCCGGACCGGCTCAACTGGGCAGCCAAGTCGGAGAGGTGGGATTTCAACAGGATCTCGCCAACAGTTGATGCCGACGGTGGCGGAGGGTCCTCTCGAGGTTCGATTCAACAGGCTTAACCGGCCATTTAGTGTGTAAATTAGTTATATCACAGGAAAAAATGGTCCATTTTGGGAATTTCGCAGCTATTAATTTGTTTTGGCGGGCGATTGCCAAAAATTTTGTGTCTACTTTGTATATTGTGTTGGACAAACTTTAAGAAATTAGTGGTCAAAAGAGAAGAACTTTATAAATTTGTGGCATTATAGTTGATAAAAGAGATTGGTTTGAATATTATGAAAACTAAACTTTGATTGAAAAATCGGAGAAAATGTCAACTTAGAATTTAAAATAAATGTTTGGATCCTTTTCTTTTAATTATCCTTAGTGAGATGGAACTGTAAGTCCCCTACCGTGCAATGGTGAAATTTACTAGTGTAAAGATATACAAAGCAGGAAGTCATACGAATGTCTGCATCTATTTGCTTGTTTGAGTTTTGCTTATCATTCTATGTCAACTATTTTAAAGCAGATGTGATCAAGTCTCTTATATCTTTCGTATAATCTTGGGATTTACTTAATAAATGTTTCAAATGTGATTAAATCTCCTAAGCAACAACTTCGAGGGCATCCCTTGCTTGCAGTTGAAATCAAATTTAAAACTTCAAGCATCTCACATTAAATGATTTTAATTCGTGCTGTGAAAAACATGGAAGCTACTAAATTGCAAGTTGACAAATTGGGCAAAATTCCAATTGGAACACAAAAATTACTAACTTCTAATGCTAGCAACTTTGGGAAAAATAACTAATCTGTCGAGATTTAATCAAATTAAAAGCGTCTGGCTGCAATTTGCAACATCATTTCTTTCTTTCAAGAATTCAAAAAATGTTCAGCTGAAATCAATGCTAACTTTTCTGTTCCCAATCTATCATTTGCGTGTCGTTAAAGTGATAAAGACACGGGCAAAAGCCACTAAACACCCCAAGTTACCTATTATGATACATATACCATAAACTTTATTTATGGCATAAAAACTCTTAAACTTCTACACGTATGATATCTTTACCCTTTATCGGCCACGACTTAAGATTCAAGTACCATTGAAAAGACAAGGATCGGTTTTTTAGCAAGGTACGGAATGTATAGTCAAATATTCAATATGATTCTATAAGATCTAGTTCCGTGGACACTCAAGAGACCTCCACAAGGCAGGCTAAAAGAGTACAGCTCTCAGAGATCTTTTTTTAGAGATCTTTTTTCCTTTTGGAAGATAGCGAGCGACCAATGCAGGTGAAGAAGGGTCCACCCGAGAGATGCGATAAGCCAAGCGCCTGCATTCCGATCACCATCCAATTTTTATTTAATGTGGACTGTTAAAAATATACCTATATTGATGCCGGAAAACAAACATTATGACACAGTACTCACGTGACTTAAGTGAAATAAAAACGACATTGCTATGATTCAAAAATCATCCGAAAGGTAAATATATCACAAGAAAAATTTAAAAAAATGTGTTATGCAATTGATAGTTTGAGATTTTCGACGTTATTAAAATAATTTTTAAGAGTAAATGTGTCACTATGGTAGATATAGTTTAGTTTTTTGGTTTTTACCCTAAAAATGATGACAACGAAGCTGGCTAGGGAAATTGTCATTCGATCGGTCTATGGTCATACTTGTAGAGATCACTTTTCTTCCTCGAGAACCCAGCAGAGAGATTATACATTATGAAAATATAATTTTGTATACACCCAGAATATATATTATAGCTCCATATATTACCACTATATCATATATTATTGAATGTAAGAAAATATTACGTTTTTAAATGGTTAACCGTACGAGTTATACATTACCTCGATATTAGAGCGAAAACCAAATTTGGGGACAAAAAAGATTTATCTTCATGACAAGAATGATAATACGAATGTCTATTTACATTCTTATCTATGTTTGATCAACTCCATTAAAGTAATAGTAATTGAGACTAAAATCTTTATCTAAAATTACATTTTATGGAAGTGCATCTTTCCATGCATCGGGTTTTAATTCTACTTATTCATGCTAATGGGGTTAACATATGGAATTTTTTGCGCTATACGAGCCACATGCGAACGAGCCCTAGTCCTAAACCCTAGTAAGTCTTAATCTCTGTCTTAACTTAAATAAAGGGTTTAAATTAATTCCTTTTTTTTCAATTCATTCAATTTTACTTGAAAAATACAAAATAAATAAGAAAAATATGTAAAAAAATAAAAAAAAATATAAAGTAAATGAACAACATAAAAAGAAATATTAATTTAACTGATCAAATGTGTATAAAATTTAGCTTTTTGAATGAAACTTTTTCAAAGTTACTAGCGATAGTTTGCTAGCCCGCCTAGGGCTCATGTCCGCCCACTGGTATAAAAGTTATTAGGCAACCTGCAACTTTTTCTCTCTCTCTCTCTCTCTCTCTCTTTCTCTGCCGTCGTAAACGGCTAAAAATGAATGTTATGACGCTGATTAAGCGAAGCAAATCTGAATCGGAGAATCGGGAAGAAGAAGAAGAAGATGAAGACACTTTTTTAAGATTTATTTTTTTTTTTTTTTTTATTTTTTTTATTTATATCTAATATCTAGGGAAAAAAGATTGCGGAAAATCTCCATAGTCAAGATCCTCATATTTCGCATGCCATATTCCGGCGATGTTCTTCGGCCCGCCCATGGCGGCGAGGGCGAGCCTCGCCCGACTCGCCGGATCAAAGCATGGGCGCAGGCTCGCCGCCGGATCCGGGAGGTCGAGCCTCGCCGACCTCGCTGCTGGTGAGGCTCGCCGCGATCCCGATGGCCTCGCCCCATGGCAGCCATGGGCGGTGGCGAGGCTCGCCTCACGGATCTCGCGAGGCCCGCCCATGGCCGGGGGGCTCGGCGAGGGCTCGACTCCCATGGCCGCCTCGCCGACTCAGGCCATGGGGCGCAGGGTCGGCGAGGTTCGACCTCAGATCCGGCGAGGCCCGCCGCCCATAGCCTCGGATTCAGGTCGGCGAGGCTCGCCCTCGATCCGGCGAGGCCAGCCCGCTCGACCTCGCCCGGGCGAGGCTCGCCGCTCGCCGGCGGTGGCCTCGCCACCACCGCCGGACCTCCTGACCGGGCCGGAGGAAAAAGAAAAAAAAAAAAAAAAAATATTAAAATATTATTAAAAGTTGTCCACGCGCGCGATTAGCCACGCCCACTACTGGGCGTCCGCGTCCAAGAAAATCCGGGCCAAAATCCGGCCATGACGAACACTGTACCGCTTAAAAAGGTTTAGGATCAATTCCGGCACCAAAAAAAGGTTTAGACTAAATGACAAACTAGTGCAAAAGGTTTTCAAGACTTTTCCTTTGAATGGAACTTTTTCAAAGTTACTAGTGATAGTTTGCCAGCCCGCCCACTGGTATAATAACTCTTAGGCAACCTGCAACTTCTCTCTCTCTCTCTGTGCCATAGTAAATGGCTAAAAATGAATGTTATGACGCTGATTAAGGAAGCAAATGAAGAAGGAGAAGGAGGAGGAGGAGGAGGAGAAGAAACGCGAGATTATGGAACTGTGATTCGAGAATGTGAAAACAATTGGCCTAAGATGACCATTATGTACAGCTTCCGGATAGGGCCGGTATATCCTAATATCTAGGAAAAAGATTGCGGAAAATCTCGATAGTCAAGATCCTCATATTTCGCATGCCATTCCTTTTTGGCGATGTTCTTGTACACGCATGTCGTCTGGGTTCGATGCCCCCTCAGAATTCTGAAGATTCTTCATGCCTGATGAGGAAAATGTCCGCCCAACCGGCGGGCACTCCGCCAAGCGATGAATCCCCCTCCTCAGCCCCGTCTGACTGCATCGTTCCCCTTATCTTCGTCCTCTCCAAGGCAGTTGTGGCCGTGATCGCCGTCATGTTCTTCCCTGTAGTCCTTCTCTCCGTTATCCTCTTCCCTCGTTGTTTCATCCTCGAAACCCCTCTTCCTCCCGACGCTGCCCGGCCGGCGTCTCGTCCGCTGTGCGACGACACCCCAGGACACGGCCTGGTCGGCGCCCTGATAGCCTTCATCACCTTCGGCGGTTTTGTCATGTAACTTCCTCTTCTATCTCTTTGGCCTGGCTATTGTCGTAGGGCATGTTCTGGACCGGTTCAACCTGAGGCTGCCCGCCGAGGTGAGGAAGCAATTGATGGGCCGGCCCGGGCCGGTCCTGCCCCTGGTAGGTTGCCCGAGACGAGGATACCGATGCGGAGGCAAAGGGAGCAGCCAAGGGAGGGACTTCATGAGGCCGGACCGGCCCGACCAGGTGGCCAAGTCGGAGAGGTCGGATTTCAATAAGATCTCACTTACAGTGGCTGCCGACGGTGGCGGAGGGGCCTCTCGGGTTTCAGTTCAACAGGCTCGACCTGCCATTTCTTTTTTTTCAGTTTCCTTATTAAGATTTCCCGCTGTGTAATGATGAAATTTACTAATGTAAGGATACACAAAAAAGCACTGAAAGCAAACGGTCATACGAATATTCACATCTATCAACTTGTTCGAGTTTTGCTTATACGATCAGATCTCTAATATCTTTCGTAAATTTTGAGATTTAGATGATATGCTTTGGAGAGCACATCTTGCTCGCATTTAAAATCAGTATACTTCGAGCATATCATATTACGTGATCCTAATTCATACCGTTAAATAACATGTAAGTTACTAAATTGCAACCTGATAAATTGGGTCAAATTCCACCTCGAACACAAAAAGTACCGACTTCTAATGCTAGCAACTTTGGGAAAAATAACTAATCTGTCGAGATTTAATCGGATTAAAGCGTCGTCGTTTGCTACGATTTGCAACATCATTTCTTCTTTCTAAAATCCCATAAAAGTTCAGCTGAAATCAATGCTATCTTCCTCTTCCTCCTCTATCGGGCCAATGCCGAAGAAGAAGCTGGCGTCATGCATTGCGTCACTTCTTAGTGCATTCCATGCACCTAATATTTTCTCCATTGGACAGCTGTTTTCTAAGTCCTCGTGCACGGGCCATTTTAGGAATCTAGAATCCACGAATCCCCAATTATGCACATTTAATTCTGACGTCATTAACGTCATTTAAAAATTTAATAAAAACGTGAGGAGCCACGTGTCAACATTTTTTCTAATGACTTCTGAAATTTTGAAATTTTTAGATTGCATTTAGTCATCCAAATGTTAACCAGAATAGAATTGAGTAAGATACAATATGAAATCTAAAGATTTTATTATATCTTATTCACTGCTTAGTTAATCATAATAATAAAATCTAATATTTTTATTTCATTATGGAGATGATCGATATATTAGTAAACCCGAAATCAATATGGGGAGATGGTTAGACCTTCTCATGATTCACTATTGAAGAAGCCGCAAATGCACAAACTTAGGTAAATTTCCAACAATCAATCCATAATTATTGTATGATCTAAATCTTAAACAAAAAAAGAAGCTCATTGCAACATTCCAAAGCCACAAGTTCAACTACGACAAGAAATGTAAATGGGCCATGGAAGCATAGATGAAATAGATTAGCTGGCCAACACCAAATCTAGTAATAGAGGAAAAAAAAAAATTACTGTTCACCTTCACGATTCAAAAAAATATAATGCTTCAACTATTTTGTCGCTTTCGTGAAACTTTAACATGAACCATAGAGCTACAAAAGAGAAGGAATTTTGACTCTCTTGCCACTTTTGTGGACTTTTAACGTGAACTAGAGAATTGAAGAGAGTGAGCTTCGGGAATGTCTTGTCGTTTTCGTAAAGCTTTGATGACATGAACAAAAACTAAAGATAAGTCATAAAAATTTGACATAAATCATAATATCCTTCAAGTTTGAATTTATTTATTTAAAATCTGAATTATTCTACTTATTTTTATTTTTAATTAAGTTTCCTTCTTGTTTTTATTTAAAGCAATGCTCAAAATAATTAGATCTTTCCTTAAATTACGCTAAGGATGTGTCGAGGTTGCGTTGGTTGTTTAAACTAATGGAAACTATGTAGTGCTCGACTTTTATTTAGAATCCAATATTGATTTTCCAATTACTTAACAAAACAAAGTTAAATAAATAAATAAAAATCGTCCATTTTGTATTTCTCGATGGTATAATGCGGTGCTAGACGGGCACCTTAATTTTCCCCATTACAACTTTATGTGAATTAATAGAATATACTAGTGCATAAAATGATCATTTATATGTCATTAAGTCAATAAAAAAAAAAAGGCCAAAATCACTAAAAATCCCGAATTATACAATTGTGACCCATATATACCCTAAACTTTTCTGTTATACTCAAAAATTCCAAATTTGTACCTATATGACAAATTTACCCTCCGGAGGACCATTAAAAATATGAATAAATATAATGTCGTGTTGACTAAAAATATTTGACTGAATCTTGATGAAGGGCAAATATATTACATAGGTACAAGTTTGACATTTTTTATGTCACAAGAAAAGGTTTAAGGTAAATGTCTCGTAATGGCGCACTTGGGGTTTTTGACGTAAATAAAATTCAAGAATACATTATGGTGGGGACATTGTTTAGGGTTTTGTTTTAGTTTTTTCCATAAAAATAATGACAACTAAGCTGGCTAGGAAAATTACCATTTGATTGGTCAATAGTCATATTGGTGGATATTATTTTTCTTCCTCGAGAACCCAGTAGATAGATTAGAAATTAAGAAAATATTATTTTGTTGACACCTAGAATATATATTATAACTCAATATATTACCACTAAATTATATATTATTAACTACAAGAAAATATTACGTTTTTTTTAGATGGTTGACCATACGAGTTATACATTGCCTTGATATTAGAGTGAAACCAAAATCTGGGGACAAAAAAAAATTCAACTTCATGAGAAAATGATAATATGAATGTCTATTTACATTCTTAACTATGTTTTATCAACTCCATTAAGTAATAGTAATTGAGACTACAATCATTATCTAAAAATACAAATTTGATTCTATTGAACTTATATGGAATTGCATGTTTTCATGCATCGCACGGGTTTTAATTCCAGTTATTTATACTAATGGGGTTAAAATGAGGAATTTTTTGCCCTATACAATCCACATGTGAACGAGCCCTAGTCCTTGAACCCTAATAAGTCTTAATCTCTGTCTTGACTTAAATAAAGGGTTTAAAATGAATCCTTTTTTTTTTTTTAGTTCATTAAACTAGGTATACATTTTTTACATTTTTATTTGAAAAATATGTAAAAAAAACATAAAAATATAAAGTAAATAAACAACATAAAAAAGAATATTAATTTAACTAATCAAATATGTATGAGATTTAGCATTTTGAATGAAACTTTTTTTGAAAGTTACTAGTGATTGTTTGCCAGCCCGGGCCTAAGGCTTAAGAAACACCAATACTTCCAAGAGCTTTGATGTTATATCGACATTCCAACATGTATCAAACACTCTCCGATAATGTTTAACATTTGATCAATATATGTTGGTCAATTCTTCCGATACTTTCCCGACACGCAAGTTCAGGAGTTTAGAATTCTAACATGCAGATGTCAATTTGAAAAAATTTCAATAAATGAGGAGTCAAAATATAAATATTTTAAAAATAATAAATGGGGAAAAAGAAAACCCTAGTATTCTCTTTCTTTCTTTTCTTCTAAATCTCATTTCCCATGGCACATGATTCACTTTCCAAGTTTGTTTTTCTCTTTCTATTCCTAGATGCTCTAACACACGAGTTTATAGTGGGATTGCTTGTTTTTTCCTTCAAATTTTATGGATTGTTAATAAAGAGTTCAATTTGTCAAATTGAAAAAATAAATAATATTAACAAATTGTGGATTAATATTTTTAATATAAATTCATTCTAGGCTCTTATTATTATTATTGTTGTTGTTGTTGTTGTTGTTGTTGTTGTTGTTGTTGTTATTTATTTTGTGAATTTTTATCAAATTAATTTGATTGAAATAATCATAAAAAGGATAATATATAATGTATATATATATATACATTTAACATATAACGTGTCACAACACGTTGTAATTCTCTATTTTTAAACGACGCGTCGGTTAAAGTTAAAAAAATAGGAGGGAAAAAATTGTTTCTTGAAGTGTCTCTTAAAATGCTAAACAAGTTTTTCTTGATTCTTGTTTTTGTTCCAAATTTGTTCCTGAATAAAAAAATGCATTCTAACAAAAACGCAAAATAAACACATTTCTATTCTTTTTTTTGTTTCGAACCAAAAATGAAATTGTGTTCATGACCAGAAAATAAGAACACAAACAAACAAGCCTCTAAATGGCCGGGCCGAGCCTATTGAGCCCAAAAGGACCCTCCGCCACTGTCAGTGACCAAGCTAGGCGTAATCCTATTGAAAATTTACCTCTCCCGGCTCGGCCGCCCGATCGAGCCGGTCCGCCCTCATGGCATTCCTCCCCGCCTGCTCCCTTTGCCTCCGCATCTGTATCCTCGCGTCGAGTGACCTTCTAGGGCAGGACTGACCCCGCCAATCCATCAATTCCTTCTCACCGCAACGAGCAGCCTATGCGAAACGTTCGATATCCTCGCCCTGTAGGATTACTGAGTGCTCCGTCCAGCGAGTGCCATCAAATCCTTCAAGATGCTGCTGCCTGAGCCACGTATCTGGCTGATTAGTGAGTGGTCGCAATTCCCGACCAGGTGGCTCAAAAGTTCGTAATTTAAAAAAAAATAAACACGTTAAGAAACTCAGACAATTTTGTGCATTAGCCGCATCAACGAAAATTGGCTAGGAAAATTACAGCATGATTGGTCAATTTGGTCATATTTGTAGAGATTATTTTTCTTCCTTTAGAACCCCAGCGTATAAATTAGACATTATGGTGAATATAATGTTGTTTACAATGTCATAGCTCAAAAAATTACCACCATATTATCTGTCATTGAACATAAGAAAAAAATGGCGTTTTTTTAATGGTCGACCATATGGGTTAGAATATCAAAGCAAAAACCAAATTTAGGCACAAAAAAAATTCTCTTCATGAGAAGACGATAATATGAATGTATATTTACATTTGTACCTATGTTTGATCAACTCCGTTAAGTCATTGTCATCAAGACTACGATCTTTATCTGAAAGTACAAATTTGGTTTTATCGAACTTCTATGGAGTTGTATGTTTGAGCACGGGTTTCAATTCTAGTTATTCATACTAAAAAGGGATTAACATAAGGAACTTTTTGGCCTATACGAGCCACACGTGAGCTAGTCCTAATCCTAAACCCTGCTATGAGTCTCAATTCCTATCTTAACTTAAATAAAGCTAATTCCTTTTCTTTTTTTCTTTTTTATTTTCAAAATTTCATTCAAATATGTATACAGTTTTTACTCTCCTGATTTGGCTACATTTATACCGATTTGTGATTTTTTGGTAATATATTAATTTCAGATTTTTTATGGTTCATAGTATTAGCCTAATTCATTTCACTGATCAAATGTTTAGAAATTTTAGATTTTTTTTTTTGAAAGAAACTTTTTTTAAAAGCTATTAGTGATGGCTCGCCAGCCCGCCCAAACTTCAGCCCGCCCACCGTTGGGCCACCTGCTTCTTTCTCTCTCTCTCTCTCTCTCTCTCTTGGCAGTAAACGTCTGGAAAAATGGATGCTTTGGCGCTGATCCAGCGAAGCTAAGGCCGAAAATGGAGAACCGGGGGGACGAAGAAGACGACGACCATCCCCAGCGTCAGCCGAACCGCAACAAGACGGTGATCAAAATCCCGTCGTACCAAGAAGTCCTAGAGAGCTCCCAGTCGAAATCGGCCCCGCCATCTCTCTTCACCCCTTCCCCTTCCTTCTCCCAGGCTTTCTTTCCTCAAATCCTCCGAATTCTACTCTCCTCCTCCTCCTCCTCCGGCGGCTCCTCCGCCTCCCGCCGCCGACGCCTCCCGCCCGCCGCCGCGACGTGGAGGTACTAAATGGGCAGTTTTAAAGCCTGCTGTGACTTCTGCTCGGAGGAAGTTCCTTTGCTTTTGGGTCGGAGCGGAGAAAGATTGAATTTTTGCCCTTGTTGACTTGATGGGTTTCTTTCTTGTTCCGTTGTGTAGTGTCGCCGGTACGTCCGGTGCTGTTGCTGGGTCGTCGTCAAAATCGTCTTTTGCAGCGCAGAGTCGCAATGCGATCCTGGTGAGCCCTAGACAAGTAAGGGTCTTCTTGCTCGAAGATTGTGAGAGCTGAATCTATGTTTTCGGATTAAAAGAATGAAGCTTTGTTAAGCGTGAATGCCAATTTTGTTGCCAAGATCAAATATTGAGCATGCAATTACCGGTTCAGTTCAGATTATCGAATGGGAGCGACTCTAGCCATTTATGGTTTGCGTAGCGTACTCGTGGATTTTGAATTAAGGAGGAAGATGACATGACCATTATAGAGTTACCAATTGTTTTGTTGTCACACGTTGGCGATTGTTCTAGCGCTGTTGTAATTAGAAGTTATGGTATTTAATGGTGCAGAAGGAACCACAGATGAGTTTGGTCTGAGATTTTTGGTTATCACTTCTGTGTTTAGACTCTAGATTTTGGAAAATTCAGTACAAGAACTTGCTTAAGGACAGGTTCTAGCGCTCGAAATAATCGAATTATTCAAGTTTTTTATATAGGATTACAATATCTTTCACACTGACCATCTCACAAAGACAAAAGTAAGGGAAACGGCCTCTACCTGATAAAATTTTATAGCAAATAGAGCTCTTTTAACTCATCTTTCTTTATCGAACCCCTTTTCCCTTGTGCAGAAGGGGAATCCTTTGCTCAAACATATCAGGAATGTGAGGTGGGCTTTTGCTGACATTGTTTGTGACTACTTACTTGGGCAGAACTCATGTGCTCTTTACTTGAGGTTTGAGTTTTCCCCTTTCTAAGTTGCCAAATTAGTTCTTTCTTGTTCTTATGTGTTTGGTCACCCAGCTGCTATGAAGATCATCTTATTTGGTGAGCACGTACAAAATGTTCACAGCATATTTGAAAAAAAATGCATATTGTTTCTGTCATTTTCTTTCATATGAAATTACAGGTTACAATGAAAATACTTTTTATATACAAATCATAAGACTACTCCACTTGAGAATCATCCATGCCATTTAAGCTCATTTTACATGCAACATGACTACTCTCGATTTCCCTGGCTTAATCTTTATTTGAATTGGACCTAAAGGATAACTATAGTGGATAGAACAGAGAATTACAATTGAGCCTGGCATGTGAATCTCTGATGGTCCTGATGACTTCTGGTATTGCATGCAATCTGCTAATTGAACACGTATTGAACTAGAATATCACCACATAGGCCTTGAGTTTTGCATTTGAGTTCATGTACCTGATAATTCATTATTGCTTTGTAGCCTTCGTTATCATCTTCTGCATCCAGATTACCTATACTATCGAATAAGGGAGCTACAGAAGAACTACAAGCTCCGTGTTGTTTTATGTCATGTTGATGTGGTGAGCTACCTTGTTTGTTTGCTGTTCTCTTAATCTGCTTTATCAGTCTTGGGAAACTTTAAAGCCATTGAAGTGATTTTGTACATTTTTTGTTTACCTGAAGCAAGAAGTTTATAAATTGTAGACGTTGTCCGTTTCAGGAGGATGTAGTTAAGCCTCTTCTTGAAGTGACAAAAACAGCTCTGCTCCATGACTGTACACTCTTGTGTGCTTGGAGGTACTGATTTTTCTTAGAGATGTCTGTAGTCAATATAACAGTTCCAGGAGCAATACTTTTAGTAGAGTTAGAATTCTGCTGCAGCCAAATCTAGATTTTGTTTCATCAGTCATGGCAAGAAACAGCTTCATTTTGGTCTTTGGGGATATCTCATCATTCTATTTGTTTTCTTTTTCCAAGTTTGGAAGAGTGTGGCCGCTACTTGGAGACAATAAAAGTCTATGAAAACAAGCCTGCAGACATCATTCAAGGGCAAATGGATACAGACTACTTATCAAGGGTATTCTATGTTATCTTGGATTTGTTACTTCTAGAAATCCAATTTCCATTTTGCTGTTATCAAGTCCATCCAATTCTTTATAGATATTTGATCTAGACATTAGGGAGAACCTACACTATGCTTCTTGAGTTTGCATTTGTTGAAGCTGAAATTTTTCCTTTTCCTCCAGCTGACTCATGCTCTAACAACAGTTCGACATGTCAATAAGACAGATGTTGTCACCCTTGGTTCTACATTTGGGGTATGCCTTATGTTCTGCTTTGAAAGTCTTCCAAATTGTATATTTTTCATTTTAAATAAATTTAGTTGGAGACTATCCTTTTGTTGAGGATTATAAACCTTAAACGGATTCCCATTTTTCAGTCTCTTTCTCATATCATGGATGCTTCGATGGAAGATCTAGCTCGATGTCCTGGTATAGGGAGCGCAAGGTGCTTTTATCTTGAATCTACTGCAGTACTTATATTAAAATTCTATTGAAGACTTTTATTTCAATTTGCCTATCTGTGCTTTTGAAGTAGGTAAGGCGCTTGTATGATACTTTTCATGAACCATTCAAGCGAGTGGTTCCAAATGTTGCTGCTGCAACTCCAGAAGCTCCTGTGCAGAAGAATGCTGAACCTGGTTCAATAAGTGAAGATCAGGAAATTGTAGAGGATGTTGCACAGACGAGCAAGCGCCAGAAAAAAGAGCCTGAATTGACTGTTAAGTCAGCCCTTTCTGCTGCTTTTGCGAAATATGCTGATAAAATTGGTAAAAGAAATACTAGACCACTAGATGGGAGGGAAGGTGAACCAAGTACTGGCCAAGACACACATGCTGAGAAAAGCGGTTGAGAGATTTATGTTTTTGGCAGAGTAAAGCCTTGAACATGAGGAACCATCTGTTTAGGCATTTGGGGTCATGCTTCATGCTAATAGAAGACGTGGACATTCTTTTTGTTCCCTGACCAGGTGCTTGCATATTATCTATTACATTACTTCTGCCGAAATTCTGTTCGATGGATTTGGGAGCAGTGGTCACGAAGTGAAGATTTTCATTTCCTAGCTTTTTTCATGTTGTATTAGTTACTGGAACCTCTCATCCTGATGTTTCATTTGTGTATAGATTGTGACGTTTCAACATCAAGGGTTTTTACGTCTAGTTTCTTTGTAAATTATGTCGCTTATGTTGCGGCTCTGAACATATTGTAGCTGATTGAATTGATGTCAGAATTTGTAACACGTTCTGTTAAACTGTGTCCTGAAATTTAATGAAAGATTTGATCTTATGAAAGTTTTGTCCTCCTCAAGGGCAGGGGATAAATGAGATATGCCATCTGAGACTTCGCATTATTCCACATGACCTAAGTTGTGTCTTGTCGTTTCAAGTCTTCCTGGGTAATATCCTCTCAGTAGAGAAATGAGGAAGGAAAAAGTTATGCCAGCCGAACTTCTGCATTATTGCACATGGCCTTGTCGTTTCTTGTTGTATCAAGTCTCCCAGGATAACATTGTCTCGCTCTTCTTTGATAGGACTCGATCTAAAGGATGACATGGAGCAGTCTCTTTCTTTCGGGTCATGCTTTGCTGCATGTCTCATACATAAGAGGAGATCGAACTTTTGCTGCTCAATTTGAAGGGCAGCAGCAGCTTCTATTTGCCCATCAACTTGCTTTAATATCAGTTTTGTATTGTTTGGGTAGTCTGTCTAGTTAGGGAAGAGAGACAATTCCTTTTGCCATGTCATGGAAGGGCAAATTGTTGGCATGTTCTTATGGACATTGCAATAACTCTGTCTTAAGATTTTTCAATTTTTTTCCCGGCACATGTAGTGTCAATGAGCCTTTTTCAATTCTCCTTCAATTTGTCACCTATCTTCGTTATTCAATGGTCTTCTAGATTGTATTTTTTCGCTTATGCAGGTGATGGCCAATTTTTCTTGCTTTCACGTGTGCTTGATCCTTGTTTTTCTCATTGAGTTCCTGGTCAGGTTTCGGCATTTGATTTCTCTCGTCATACCATAGTAAATAGCAATTTCTTCGACGTTTATTTATCTCATCAAATATGAAATAATGGTACCATTATCTTTGAGAATATGAAAACTAGACAGAGTACTCTTTCTAAGATGAGCATGTACAGCTTTTGGATAGGGCCAGTATATCCTTATCTAGGAAAAGATTGCACGATCTTGATAGTCGTGATTTTCTATTTTGCAGGGCATATTCCTTTTTGGTGCTCTTCTGTATTCGCATGTCGTCTTGTGTAGTCGATGGTCCCTCTGAATTTTGAAGATTCTTCATGCCTCCATTAAGGAAAATGTCGTCTTATGAATCCCTTACGCCTAGTACCTGGGGCTAACTGCATTGTTCTGAAATCTCAAGGAATTGGAAGAACTGATTGAGGAGTAGTTCTTAGCCAGAGGAATTAGTGACTGTACGACGTCCGTCATTAGAGGACGATAATCTGCTTCTGGTTGCACGCACATTGCTGCAATAGCAGCTACCTGTTGAGAAGGAAAAGCGGCATGGTATGGTTAAGTTAACATAATCTATATTTGGCATTTAGAAGATCATGAAGTTGCACGCTGACCTGAATCAACTCTTTCTTCGAAAAGTGGCCTTTCAGGGCTGGATCAACCATATCCAATATATTGTCTCTGTTAGTTAACCTCGGAAGAGCCTGATAGATTCGAGAGCGTTAAGTTTGTGCTTTGACTTAATGCTTAGGAATTAAGTGGAATGACGTTGCATGGACTTAACTGCACCCAGGAAAACAAAACTTTGCAAGCTAATTGGGTTTTAGCAGAGAACTACAATTACATTTTATTAGCATCCAATGAATGACCACAGCACACCATAATGCTAGTGTTAACTTGCAGCTCAGTGAAACAACAAAAAAATAACATATATTAGGGCACTGAATTGATCTTATCATCTAACCTTTTCGTTATGCAATCGAATTACAATAGTGGAAGGGCTAAAGATACCAACCCATGAAACTAGGACATGTTCTCCAGCAGGGCGCTTGCTATCGACTGGTACTCGGCCTGTCAATAGTTCTAGAAGGACGATACCATAGCTGTAGATGTCGGACTTCGTTGTCAACTTGCCTGTTGAAGCATATCTGCATAGCCAAAAAAACCAGTGGAGTTGTTACCTCATGAATAGTGATGTTTGGTAACTTTGTGAAATGTGACTAGAGAGAAATCATCATACAGTCTTCTTTCACAATACAAACTGCTAAGATAATCTACAGATATGAAAATGATGGCATGATAACTCGTCCTAGTGGTCTTTAGTTTGTCGAGGTTTTTGGGTTGTTGCCTGCCAACCAGCTAATCTGAGGAAAGAAACTGGCGACCTTCCTAATGGTGACCTCTGTGTCGTCCGTGTGGGGATGTTAGCTCATGATCTGCTGTTTTCATTGGTTTCTTTCTGATAATGAACAATGGGATGCACGAGAAGCTAATGGACTACTCACTCTGGTGCCAGGTACCCGGTGGTCCCAAGTACCCGCGTCGAAATCTGGCCATTGACCTTGTCTGACCCCATCTTAGCCAGGCCAAGGTCGGACACTTTGGCACGGAAGTTGTCGTCCAGCAGAATATTGGTGCACTTGAAGTTGCGGTGGATGACCGAGGGCACCGTGTGCTCGTGCAGGAACTCTAGGGCCCTGGCACAATCAAGGGCTATCGCTAGCCGGGTCCCCCAATCCAGCGGTCTGTGTTGGCTGTGCGAGTGCAATGGATGCAGGTGATGCTTGAGTGTACCATGGGGCATATATTCCAATATTAGGAGCCTATGGTTTTGGTCAGCACAGTAGCCCAGTAGATCCACCAAGTATGGTGAGTGCAACCTGCTCAAGAGATCGACCTGCAGTACCAAAATTTTAAGAAAAATAAAATAAATGGATAACTAAGGAAAAGATTCGCAGTTTAATTTTCACCCATGTGCAATGTTGACTATTATGCCATTAGCCA